>NW_026844700.1:18379740-18568554 GCF_025583915.1 Anolis sagrei ordinatus | reverse complement strand
CATGCACCAGGGAGGACCTTCTCACAGAGACACCAGAGGCACTCCAAGTGGCCGCAACTTGATTTTGGCTAATGGTAAGGGCAGCCCTGATAGTTTTCAGGGCCGTGTATTACTATATCTACATATAATAAAAGTGAATGCTTGTTTGAGGTAGTGTATGTGGCAGCTTTCTGATTGGCTGTGGTTTCACAGACCACAGCAACCAGCACGGGTGACGGACCTGGAACAAACTTGGCACACATAACCCCCATGACCCCCCCTTTACATCCTGGTGAGGTTTGGGGGAAGATGGATAATGAATTATGGGATTTGTAGTGCTTTCAAACCTTCAGTTCCCACAGACCAGTGTGGCCCCCAACAAAGACCGATAAAGACCAAACTTGGCACACAGAGCCTTCATGACCCACTCCACATCCTGGTGCAGTTTGGAGGAGGATGGGCCACGGATGATGGGACTTGAAGTACCTTCACTCACTTCCCAAGACTCCTGCGACCCACATCCAATGACTGATCAAGACCAAACTTGGTACATGGAGCCCCCATGACCCACTCTACTTCCTGGTGCAGTTTGGAGGAGGATGGTCCATGGATGATGGGACTCGAAGTACCTTCATTCACTTCCCGACACCGCTGCGACCCAGATCCAATGACTGATCAAGACCAAACTTGGCACACAGAGCCCCCATGAGCCACTCTACATCCTGGTATGGTTTGGAGGAGAGACCACTGTGACACTCATCCTCCACTCGCTTCCAGAGACCACTGTGACACCCATCCAATGACTGATCAAGATCAAACTTGGCACACAGAGCCCCCATGACCCACTCTACATCCTATTGCAGTTTGGAGGAGGGCGGACCATGGACGATGGGGCTCGCAGTACCTTCACTCACTTCCTGAGACCACAGCGACACTCATCCAATTACCAATAAAGACCAAACTTGGCACGAAGAGCCCGCATGGCCAACTCAACAATCTGTTGCGGTTTGGGGGAGGATGGACTATGGATGATGAACAATTCACTCACTTCCTGAGACCGCTGTGACCCACATCCAATGACTGATAAAGACCAAACTTGGCACACAGAGCCCCCATGACCCACTCTACATCCTGGTGCTGTTTGGAGGAGGATGGACCATGGGCAATGGGACTTGAAGTACCTTCACTCACTTCCTGAGACCACTGCAAGCCACATAAATAACTGATAAAGACCAACCTTGGCACACAATGCCTTTCTCAAATAACCCTGGCACCGTCGGGTCCCCAAGCTAGTCAGTAATAAAGGCTGAATGAGTTCCAATTTTGGGGAAACATAAGCAAGACACTGTGGTTGCATTCACGTCCCACGTGTGCCTTCTGGACTAGAGGAGTCTTTTGTCTGATCCCAAGCAGCTCTTCTCATGTTCTCTAATACGTCATCGAAGCTGCATTTCAGGACGGGGAAGGATCTCATTGATTTCAAGTTCCTCACCATTTCAAACCTCCTGAGAGGTATTGCAAGAAATGGAGTGCACATATCTGCAAGGCATGCTTTTTGCATGAAAGCATGCGTGCACTTTATGAATGTAAACAGATTTTTAAAAAGTCATAGTCATACACTTTAGCCAATTGAATATATATATATATATATATATATATATATATATATATATGCTATAGAAAATCCATATGAAAAATCATGCCGCAAAGGCAGAAAAGCTTCATAAGCTGAGATAAACAATGGAAGGGAGGAAAACGTTGTGAGATGTGGATAAATGTTGCTAAATAGAGGCAGAAAAGTTTTTACGCCACTATCTGCATTAGTTGCTGTTAGAAACGCAAACTGGTTGTAAATACCGCTGGGTTGCTATGTGTTGAAAGTGTTGAATGTGATGGGTGGGAGGGTGAGTATCTAACCAAGGTTGCTACGAACATCTATACACATAATAAAAGTGAAAATATGTATGTGTGTATGTGGCTGGGGTGTCCACTTACACAGACAAGCTCCACCTCCACAAACAGCTATTGCTCCCACTACTCAGGAGACACCAATGGTCCTCCCTCCAATGACATTGCAGGCTATAGCAAGCACCATGAACATGTCCAAGAGCCCTGCCAATGTTCTCCACAAACACCACACTGCCCACCACCCAAGTGAAAGCTTTCATACGGGGGCAATTCCATCCTAGATTGTATGTGTTTCCTCCACCATAGACATCCCAGTGTAAACATGTCCAAGAGCCCTCCCAATGTCCCCCACTATCACCACACTGCCCACCATATGAGGACAATTCCATTCTAGATTGTAGGTGTTTCCTCCACCACAGACATCCCAGTGTAAACATGTCCAAGAGCCCTACCAATGTCCCCCACTATCACCACACTGCCCACCATACGAGGACAATTCCATTCTAGATTGTATGTGTTTCCTCCACCACAGACATCCCAGTGTAAACATGTCCAAGAGCCCTGCCAATGTCCTCCACAAACACCACAATGGCCACCACCCAAGTGAAAGCTTTCATACGGGGACAATTCCATCCTAGATTGTATGTGTTTCCTCCACCACAGACATCCCAGTGTAAACATGTTCAAGAGCCCTGCCAATATCCTCCACCATCACCACACTGCCCACCATACAGGGAAAATTCCATCCTAGATTGTATGTGTTTCCTCCACCACAGACATCTCAGTGTAAACATGTCCAACAGCCCTGCCAATGTCTTCCACAAACACAACACTGCCCACCATCCGAGTGAAAGCTTTCATATCGGGACAATTCCTTCTTAGATTGTATGTGTTTCCTCCACCACAGACATCCCAGTGTAAGCATGTCCAAGAGTCCTGCCAATGTCCTCCAACAATACCACACTGCCCACCACCCAAGGAAAGGCTTTCATTTGGGGACAATTCCATCCTAGATTGTATGTGTTTCCTCCACCACAGACATCCCAGTGTAAACATGTCCAAGAACCCTGCCAATGTTCTCCACAAACACCACACTGCACAGTATGTGAGAGAGGCGTTTAGTCTGAAAGAGCCCCCAGTGTGAGGTAGGCCTCAGTGTGAGAAGGTCTCGGTCTGTGAGAGGTCTCTGTGGGAGAAGAGCCTCAGTGTGTTAGTTCGCCTCAGTATGTGAGAGAGGCGTTAGTCTGAAAGAGCCCTCAGTGTGAGGTAGGCCTCAGTGTGAGAAGGTCTCGGTCTGTGAGAGGTCTCTGTGGGCGAAGAGCCTCAGTGTGTTAGGTCGCTTCCGTATGTGAAAGAGGCGTTAGTCTGAAAGAGCCCTCAGTGTGAGGTAGGCCTCAGTGTGAGAAGGTCTCAGTCTGTGAGAGGTCTCTGTGGGAGAAAAGCCTCAGTGTGTTAGTTTGCCTCAGTATGTGAGAGAGGCATTAGTCTGAAAGAGCCCTCAGTGTGAGGTAGGCCTCAGTATGAGAAGGTCTCGCTCTATGAGAGTTTTCTGTGGGAGAAGGGCCTCAGTGTGTTAGTTTGCCTCAGTATGTGAAAGAGGTGTTAGTCTGAAAGACCCCTCAGTGTGAGGTAGGCCTCAGTATGAGAAGGTCTCGGTCTGTGAGAGGTCTCTGTGGGAGAAGGGCCTCAGTGTGTTAGTAGGCCTCTGTATGAGAAGGCCTCAGTGTTAGTTCGCCTCAGGCTGAGAGAAGCCTCTGTGTGAGAGGGCCTCAGTGTGAGAAGATCTCATCGGGAGCTCCTGGTGGCACAAGCAGGACTGAAGACCAACAGGTCAGAGGTTCGAATCTGGGAAGAGCACAGATGAGCTCCCTCTATCAGCTCCAGCTCCCCATGCGGGGACATGAGAGAAGCCTCCAACAAGGATGATAAAACATCTAAGGTATCTCTTGGATGTTTGCAGATGGCCAATACTCTCACACCAGAAGTGACTTGCAGTTTCTCAAATGACCCCCAACACACACACACACACACAAAATCTATTTATTGAATAAATTGTATTTGTTTGAGCTTATGTTGGCATGAATTTATTTGTCTGATTTATACATTATCATAACACAGCCACACAATACAGAACAGGGAGCTTATATACATATATCTCAAATGGAAGGAAATCTAAACTACAAAAGGCGGGTCGGAATGAGTCCCTCAATGTATATTCGGTGTGGAAAAGCTCCATTGTGGCACAACGAGGCGCATTATGATAAAACACATATGGTGCAATTTAAAATCATTTTCTTTTCTTCCTTCCTCTCTAATAAGAGTTGGGGGAGCGATCCGTCTCTGGGCGGGGGAGGCTTCACCTTCCCTTCCACCCCTGACTGGGTTTTGTTTCAAGATTCCCTCTCCGCGTAGGAGCTCCAAACGCAGAAATGGGATTTTCTTTTCCTTCTTTTGACTCCCCCAACCAGCAGAAGGGGGCCAATTTGGCAACAAAAACCATCTGCAGAGGAACACGGTTTAAGCCTCTTTCGCCCATGCCAGTCTTGACACAAGCTTACGCGAAGCTTTCAAAAAGAAGGATTTAAAACCACACAGTACTTATTAAAACTGCACAGGGATGCACAAAAGCTGAGATCTTACTCGGGGAGTGACTTTCGTGGCTTCAGAATGATTTCTTTATAACACGGGAGCCCATAGACCCTCCTTTGAAATGACTTCAATGCCCTTCAATATGCCGATGACAACGTCATCTGTGCACATTCAGAAGAAGACTTACAAGCCACTCTAAACACCTTCATAGAAGCATCCCTGGAGACTAGGACGCGGAACAATGGCTTCAAACTACAAGAGAGGAGATTCCATCTGAACATGAGGAAGAACTTCCTGACTGTGAGAGCCTGTTCAGCAGTGGAACTCTCTGCCCCAGAGTGTGGTGGAGGCTCCTTCTTTGGAGGCTTTTAAACAGAGGATGGATGGCCATCTGTCGGGGGTGCTTTGAATGCAATTTTCCTGCTTCTTGGCAGGGGGTGGGACTGGATTCAGAAGAAGATCTACAAGCCACTCTAAACTTCTTTGCAGAAGCATACGAGAAGCTTGGCCTGTCACTGAACATCGAGAAAACCAAAGTGCTCTTCCAGCAGTCACCAGCCAATCCCTCTCCAATGCCAGAAATACAGCTTAAAGGTGTAACATTAGAAAATGTGGACCATTTCTGCTCCCTTGGCAGCCACTTCTCCACCAAAGTCAACATTGACACCGAAATACAACACCACCTGAGCTCTGCGAGTGCAGCTAAGACTTGTGTGCCAGCTGCGACCGTACCTCACAAAGGTGGATTTGGCCGGGGTGGCCCATGCCTTGGTCACCTCTCGATTGGATTACTGTAATGCGCTCTATGTGATATTGACAAGCTGGAATGTGTCCAGAGGAGAGCGACTAAAATGATTAAAGGTCTGGAGAACAAGCCCTATGAGGAGCGGCTTAAGGAGCTGGGCATGTTTAGCCTGAAGAAGAGAAGGCTGAGAGGGGATATGATAGCCATGTATAAATATGTGAGAGGAAGCCAAAGGGAGGAGGGAGCAAGCTTGTTTTCTGCTTCCCTGGAGACTAGGACGCGGAACAATGGCTTCAAACTACAAGAGAGGAGATTCCATCTGAACATGAGGAAGAACTTCCTGACTGTGAGAGCCGTTCAGCAGTGGAACTCTCTGCCCAGGAGTGTGGTGGGGGCTCCTTCTTTGGAAGCTTTTAAACAGAGGCTGGATGGCCATCTGTCAGGGGTGATTTGAATGCAATATTCCTGCTTCTTCGCAGGGGGTTGGACTGGATGGCCCATGAGGTCTCTTCCAACTCTTTGATTCTATGGGGCTGCCCTTGAAAATGGCTCGGAAATTCCAATTGGTTCAACGGGCGGCGGCCAGGATGTTAACTGGCGCTCCTTACAGAGAGAGGTCAACCCTCCTGTTTAAGTAGCTCCATTGGCTGCCATTTACCTACCGAGCCCAATTCAAGGTGCAGGTGCTTACCTACAAAGCCCTAAAGGGTTTGGGACCTGCCTACCTGCGTGACCGCATCTCCATCTACGAACCCACGCGCTCACTGCGTTCATCCGGAGAGGCCCTGCTCGTGATCCCACTTGCGTCGCAGGAGCGTTTGGTGGGGACGAGGGACAGGGCCTTCTCTGTGGTTGCCCCCCGACTTTGGAACACCCTCCCCAAAGACATTAGACTAGCACCCACGTTGGCAGTCTTTAGGAAGAATCTGAAGACCTGGCTATTCCGATGTGTCTTCCCAGAATAGGATAACCTCCAGCACTACGTCCCAGAAGCACTTTGTTAGAGTTTAATACTCTCTGCACATTGCACTTGCCCAGAAATCCAACATACCACCTCACACACCCAGCACTTTTAACCTGTACCCATCATTGGCCCGGCCCTGATTTTATTGTGTAATAGTGTAATGTTTTGTTGTGTTATTGCTTATGTTTTTAATTTGCTTGCATTGTTATTGTTTGTTGTTGTTATGTTGAGGCCTTGGCCTTTGTAAGCCGCATCGAGTCCTTCGGGAGATGCTAGCGGGGTACAAATAAAGTTTAATAATAATAATAATAATAATAATAATAATAATAATTTTTCCAAATGAAGCAGAGAGGACTGGGACATTTGTAGGGAGACCAAAGTGCTTGTTTATAAAGCTATTGTCCTCCCAACCCTGCTATATGCCTGCGAAACGTGGACTGTCTACAGACGTCAACATTGACACTGAAATACAACACCGCCTGAGCTCTGCGAGTGCAGCATTTTTCCGAATGAAGCAGAGAGTGTTTGAGGACTGGGACATTCGTAGGGAAACCAAGGTGCTTGTTTATAAAGCTATTGTCCCCCCAACCCTGCTATATGCCTGCGGGACGTGGACTGTCTACAAACGTCAACATTGACACTGAAATACAACACCGCCTGAGCTCTGCGAGTGCAGCATTTTTCCAAATGAAGCAAAGAGTGTTTGAGGACTGGGACATCCGTAGGGAGACCAAAGGGCTTGTTTATAAAGCTATTGTCCTCCCCACCCTGATGCCTCTGAGACGTGGACTGTCTACAGATGTCACATGCAACTCCTGGAACATTCCATCAGTGCTGCCCCCGAAAAGTCCTGCAAATCTCTTGGGAAGACAGGCGGACAAACGTCAGTGTGCTGGAAGAAGCAAAGACCACCAGCATTGAATTGATGGTCCTCCGCCATCAATTCCGCTGTTCCGGCCACGTTGTCCAGATGCCCTATCACCATCTCCCAAAGCAGTTGCTCTATTCCGAACTCAAGAACAGAAAATGGAATGTTGGAGGACAGGAAAAGAGATTGAAAGATGGGCTCAAAACCATCCTTAAAAACTCTGGCATAGACATTGAGAACTGGGAAGCTCTGGCCCTTGAGCACTCCAGTTGGAGGTCAGCTGTGACCAGCAGTGCTATAGAATTTGAAGAGGCATGTTCTCCCACAGTGGGGGCATTTGTTTCCAGGTAGAAGGCGGTCCCGGTCAGGATTGGCTTGACGGGCCTTCTTCTTGGCACGTTTCTCTCATTCGCCCTCCATTCCTGCCTCTTCAAATTCTACAGCACTACTAGTCACAGCTGGCCTCCAGTTAGATGCTCAAGGGCCAGGGCTTCCCAGTTCTCAGTGTCTATGCCAGAGTTTTTAAGGTTGGCTTTGGGCATCTGACGTCTGTAGACAGTCCACGTCTCACAGGCATATAGCAGGGTTGGGAGGACTATCTATATAAATAAAAATGTAATGTTCGTTTGTGGGATTAACAGAACTCAAAAACCACTGGACAAATTGACACCAAATTTGGACACAAGATACCTAACAACCCAATGTATGTACTTCACTCAAAAAATTGATTTTGTCATTTGGGAGTTGTAGTTGCTGGGATTTATAGTTCACCTACAATCAAAGAGCATTCTGAACCCCACCAATGATGGAATTGAACCAAACTTGGCACACAGTTCTCCCATGACCAACAGAAAATACTGGAAGGGTTTGGTGGGCAGTGTCCTTTGGTTTTTGAGTTGTAGTTCACCTACATCCAGAGATCACTGTGGAATCAAACAATGATGGATCTGGACCAAACCCTAGAAGAATACCCTATATTCCCAAATGTAAACAGTGGTGGAGTTTGGGGAAAATAGAATCTTGACATTTGGGAGTTGTAGTTGCAGGGATTTATAGTCCTTTGGTTTTGGAGTTGTAGTTCACCTACATCCAAAGATCACTGTGGAATCAAACAATGATTGATCTGGACCAAACCCTAGAAGAATACCCTATATTCCCAAATGTAAACAGTGGTGGAGTTTGGGGAAAATAGAATCTTGACATTTGGGAGTTGTAGTTACAGGGATTTATAGTTCACCTACAATCACAGAGCATTCTGAACCCCACCAACGGTAGAATTGGGCCAAACCTCCCACACAGAACCCTCTTGTGGGGCACAGCAACGCGTAGCAGGGGACGGCTAGTAGCTGAGGTTAAACAGCTTGCCATCTGTCCTATAGATGTCTGTAGACAGTCCACGTCTCACAGGCATATAGCAGGGTTGGGAGGACTATAGCTTTATAAACAAGCACTTTGGTCTCGCTATGGATGTCCCACTCCTCAAACACTCTCTCCTTTCTCTCCTTCATTCAGAAGAATGCTGCACTCGCAGAGCTCAGGCGGTGTTGTATTTCAGTGTCAATGTTGACGTCTGTAGACAGTTCACGTTTCGCAGGCGTATAGCAAGGTTGGGAGGACAAGGTCTTCTTCTGAATGTGCACAGATGACGTTGTCATCAGCATATTGAAGGACATTGACGATGTTGTCATCAGCATATTGGAGTTGTGTAACAGATGTTGTTGTAACCTTGGTTTTGGCTTTCAGTCTGCTGAGGGATTGGCCGATGATTGCTGGAAGAGCACTTTGGTGTTCTCGATGTTTAATGACAGGCTGAGCTTCTCGTAAACTTCTGCAAAGGTGTTTAGAATGGCTTGTAGGTCTTCTTCTGAATGCGCACAGACGACGTTGTCATCAGCATAACACAGGAGACAAGATGGAACTGTCTTCCTGGGGTCCCCTCTCTTCACTCTTATGGAGTAGAAACGAAAATATTTTTATGGTTGGGGGTCACCACAACATGAGGGGCCGCAACATTAGGAAGGTTCTAAGGAGAGCAGAAATGGGTCCAGCTTCCAATTGCATAGCCTGTCCAGCTTAGAGAGAGATTACTCACTCCGGAAAGCCGGGCAGAGTGCCGGGCAGAGTGCCGGGCAGAGTGACCATTCATATTTAGTAGCCTGTGGCCAACTTGGGAACCACCTATGGCCACTAGTACCTTTCAAAAGCAAGGGAAAAGGGAGACAGCCTAATTGGGATACATTTGCAATTTCCAGTCTATTAGCAGTGGTTGGAACAGAGAAAATGGCTTTTCAGCCCATTATATATATTAATAGGCTGGCTTTCATTCGAGTTGTGTGTATGACAAACAAACAAAAAAAAGCCTTCAAGAAAAGGCTCTGCTTTCAACAGCACCAAACTTTCACGAAAGCAGAATGTATTAGTTTCACACTTCAGAGCCAATTAACAGCCAAGCAGAGCCGTGTTTTCGCTTAACGGTGCCAGCATGTTTATGCTAAATGCCTAATGTTACAATTCCCTTTTTTCCGTATCCCGTTTCACCCCATCCATGGCTCCTCAAGTCAATGAATATGGTTTGGTTAGTGATATTGATGCAGAGAATGACATAGAGACGCCTGTTCAAAGTGTAGTTTTTCATGAGAATGTTCCTACAGGGTATAGGGATGGTGGTTTCCTCCCCGAATTGCTCCCAGAGAATTCCCAGGATTTGGGGCTTGAAAACAATTCGGCACCTGCAGAAACTAATGAGCATATAGATAGGTGGGAGGAAATTAGTCAAAGCAGACAGGTCGAGCAATGCCTTTGGTGTTCTGCCAGGTTCCAGCAGAAAAAGATAAGGGGCGCCCAAGGAAAACTAAACCAGTTTCTGAGTGCAACAACATCAGTACCCACTTAATCATTCCACAGGTGTGTGATCATATGTCTATTAGAACTGTATTTTACACAACAGACTCACAGCCAGTCCCTTGGGTATAGCATCATGTCATGTGTCCCTTAGATTACTCCCTGAATTGCTCCCAGAGAGTTCACAGGATTTGGAGCTTGAAAACAACTCGGCACCTCCAGAAACTAATGAGTAGATAGATAGGCGAGCAGAAATCAAAACAGACAGATTGAGCAATGCCTTCGGCGTTCTGCCAGGCTCCGACAGAAAAAGATAAAGGCCACTCAAGGAAAACAAAACCAGTTCCTGAGTGCAACAACATCAGTACCCACTTAATCATTCCACAGGTGTGTGATCATATGTCTATTAGAACTGTATTTTACACAATAGACTCACAACCTGTCCCTTGGGTATAGCATCATGTCACGTGTCCCTTAGATATGACATAATTACTCCCTGAATTGCTCCCAGAGAGTTCCCAGGATTTGGGGCTTGAAAACAACTTGGCACCTGCAGGAACTAATGAGCATATAGATAGATGGGAAGAAATTAGTCAAAACAGACAGGTTGAGCAATGCCTTCGGCATTCTGCCAGAAAAAGATAAGGGGTGCTCAAGGAAAGCGAAACCAGTTCCTAAGCGCTTTGAATGCTTAAAAGTTCCAAGCATGGAAAATCTAGTCAGATGAAGCATAGTTTAGAATCCTGCTCAGTTCTTGTTCTTGTTTCATGGAAGCCGTGGTTGGAAGATTCATGCTTAAGGATTTCTTGTTTCTTGGTTTGGTTTTTTGTCTTTTGTGATTACATATTCATGCCTTGGATCAATGTTTCCTGGTTCTTTGGATTTTGTTAGAGAAGTGTGGTCTTTGTTTTTGGACTTTGCTGAACTTTACTTTGGACTAATTTGTTCCTGCTTATCTTCTTACCTAATTGGATTTACCTATTCCTTTAAAGTGCCTTTTTACTTTGTTGCTTTTACCTATCTTTAATGAAAGGATTGTTTTTCCCTACTCAACGTGTGGTGTTTTAAAGTCAAAGGGTTATTCCTGTCCTGGAGTGCAACAAAAGGGGTTTCAGAGGGGTCACCAAAGACTCAGAAAACATATATTTCTGATGGTTTTGGGAACCCCTTTGGCAGAGAAGGCTGAAGATCTCCCGGTCTGTCCTTCTCTTCCTTTTTGGAAATAGACGGTGAATCCTCCCACCAAAAGCTCTCTTCCGCTGTGATTGGCTGGCCTCTCAGCCAAGGGGAGGGCTGTTTCCCCTCCCTGCTTGAGGGAGGGGAGAGCAGACATGCTCAACACATAGCAGAATGGTGCGCATATGTGTGGTGAGGGAGAGCATGCAAGGCTGGAGGGAAGCTCATGCCCAGCGAGTCCCTACAAGACATGGGTATTCTGTGTGGGAAATTTGGCCCAATTTTATCATTGTGGGTTACAGAATTCTCTTTGGTTGTAATTGAACTATAAATCCCAACTACAACTTCCAAATGTCAAGGTCTATTTTTCCCAAACTGCATTGGTGTTCACATTTAGGCATATTGAGTATTTGTGCCAAGTTTAGTCGAGATCTATCATTGTTTGAGACCACAGTATTCTGGATGTAGGTGAACTACAACTCCAAAACTCAAGGTCGATGCCAATCAAACCTTTCCAGTATTTTCTGTTGGTTACAGGATTTCTGTGTGCCAAGTTTGGTTCAATTCCATTATTGGTGGAGTTTGGAATGCTCTTTGATTGTAGGTGAACTATAAATCCCAGCAACTACTACTCCCAAATGTCAAGCTCTATTTCCCCCAAACTTTGTGCCAAGTTTGGTCGAGATCCATCATTGTTTGAGTCCAGAGTGCTCTCTGGATATAGGTGAACTACAACTCCAAAACTCAAGGTCAAGGTGAACTATAAATTTTATTTATTTATTTACAGTATTTATATTTCGCCCTTCTCACCCTGCAGGGGACTCAGAATGGATTACAATGTACATATACCTGGCAAACATTCGATACCATAGACACACAACATATATAGACAGACACACAGAGGCAATTTAACATTCTAGCTTTTTCATGAGGGCATTCTGACCACCAGGGGAGCTGTTGCTTCATCATTCAATTGTGACACTGATGAAGTACTTCCTTATTCTTTGCATGGTTGCTGGAGATTTTTATGGCGTCATAAATTAGCCTCCCCGCCTAAGCGGTACCTAAATTTCCTACTTGACAGATGCAACTATCTTTCAGGCTGCAAAAGTCGACAGCAAGCTACACAAATTGGTCGGAAGCTCATTCTGTTCGACAGCAAGCTACACATATTGGTCAGAAGCTCACTCCGACCCGGGCTGGCTTCGAACGCAAGACCTTGTAGGCAGTAGTGATCTTAATGTAGCTGACTCTCAGCCAGTTGCGCCACAGTCCTGATGCACTGCAACTCCCGAATGACAAAATCAATCCCCTCAACCCCACCAGTATTCAAATTTGGGTGTACTGGGTAGTTGTGCCAAATTTGGTCCAGCGAATGAAAAACACCTTGCATATGTTGTTGTTCATTCGTTCAGTCGTCTCCGACTCTTCGTGACCTCATGGACCAGCCCACGCCAGAGCTCCCTGTCGGCCGTCACCACCCCCCGCTCCTTCAAGGTCAGTCCAGTCACTTCAAGGATGCCATCCATCCATCTTGCCCTTGGTCGGCCCCTCTTCCTTTTGCCTTCCACTTTCCCCAGCATCATTGTCTTCTCTAGGCTTTGCTGTCTCCTCATGATGTGGCCAAAGTACTTCAACTTTCCCTCTAGTCTCCTTCCCTCCAATGAGCAGTCGGGCTTTATTTCCTGGAGGATGGACTGGTTGGATCTTCTCGCAGTCCAAGGCACTCTCAGCACTTTCCTCCAACACCACAGTTCGAAAGCATCTCTCTTCCTTCGCTCAGCCTTCCCTAAGGTCCAGCTCTCACATCCGTAGGTTACTACAGGGAATACCATGGCTTTGACTAGGCAATGGATCTTTGTTGCCAATCTGATGTCTCTACTCTTTACTATTTTATCGAGACTGGACATTGCTCTCCTCCCAAGAAGTAAGCGTCTTCTGATTTCCTGGCCACAGTCTGCATCTGCAGTATTCTTTGCACCTAGAAATACAAAGTCTGTCATGGCCTCCGCATTTTCTCCCTCTATTTCCCAGTTGTCAATCATTCTTGTTGCCATAATCTTGGTTTTTTTGACGTTTAGCTGCAACCCGGCTTTTGCGCTTTCTTCTTTCACCTTGATTAGAAGGCTCCTCAGCTCCTCCTCGCTTTCGGCCATCAGAGTGGTGTCATCTGCATATCTGATGTTGTTAATGTTTCTTCCAGCAATTTTCACCCCAGCTTTGCATTCATCCAGCCCCGCACATCGCATGATGTGTTCTGCATACAAGTTAAAAGGTTGGGTGAGAGTATGCAGCCTTGCCGTACGCCTTTCCCAATCTTGAACCAGTCTGTTGTTCTAGTGGTCAGTTCTTACTGTTGCTACTTGGTCCTTGTACAGATTCCTCAGGAGAGAGACAAGGTGGCTTGGTATGCCCATCCCACCAAGAACTTGCCACAATTTATTATGATCCACACAGTCAAAGGCTTTAGAATAGTCAATGAAGCAGAAATAGATGTTTTTCTGAAACTCCCTGCCTTTCTCCATTATCCAGCGGATATTGGCAATCTGGTCTCTCGTTCCTCTGCCTTTTCTAAACCCAGCTTGAACATCTGGCAACTCTGGCTCCATGTATTGCTGGAGTCTTCCTTGCAGGATCTTGAGCATTACCTTACTGGCATGAGAAAAACAGGATCTTGAGCATTACGTTACTGGCATGATCCTGCAGATCAGATATTTACATTCTGATTCATAACAGGAGCAAAATGACAGTAATGAAGTAGCAACGAAAATAATGTGATGGTTGGGGGTCACCACAACATGAGGAACTGTATTAAGGGGTCGCGGCATGAGGAAGGTTGAGAAACACTACCTTAAGAGATTGCTTATGTTTACTTCATGGGCATACCTTTCGTCCTCTGCAATGCATCCATTATTGGAGCCAGAATTGACATTGCTTTGTTTGGCGTGCACACATCACACACTCCCTCAACAATGGCTTCCCACACTGCCTTTCTTTTCCGACTGGGGTCTGCAGCCCCCTTTCTTTCATTCAGAGGGGAGCAAAGAAATTGGGCAACGGGCCCTCCGCGCACACCTCGTCCTCCCCCCTCCAGCTTCACTTTCCTCTTTGTTTTCGTTCCAGGAAGTCACGACATCAAGAGCAAGTCAAAGTCAAAGCCACCGCGCAAGGCACCGAATCTTATCTCGCCGGCACAGATACTGCCTGTTGTGTTCCCCTACCAATACCACTTGCGATGCAGGAGAGCTGGAAGGCACAGGGCCAGGGAGCAAAGTGTGCGCATGTATATACACACACACACACACGGAGAAGGCAGCCTCATTGGTAACAGTGTGTGCACACACCCAATACAGCATGCCTAATTGGCGTATGGCGCAAACGGGCAACACATTGCCAGGGAAGGTATTCTCCAGGGTGCATCCCAAAGCAAATGAGGAAACAGTTCAGGAACTCTTTTGGCACTCTTTAATTTCCACAGCAACTGGTGAGTCCTGCGTCTGTGGAAGTGGAGAATCCGCTCCGGTTTTCAGTCTGAATGCTAATCTATATAAATAACAATGTAATGTTCGTATGTTGAGTTAACAGAACTCAAAAAGAAGTGGGCGAATTGACACCAAATTTGGACACAAGACACCTAACAACCCAATGTATGTCCTTCACTCAAAAAAACTGATTTTGTCATTTGGGAGTTGTAGTTGCTGGGATTTATAGTTCATCTACAATCAAAGAGCATTCTGAACTCCACCAACGATGGAATTGAATCAAACTTGGCACACTTCGTCTCCCATGACTAACAAACTTGGTCTTCCATGACCAACAGAAAATACTGGAAGTACTAAAACAAGAAGCAATCTTCTGTTCATTTGATAGACTCCTATGTGGGCATTCGGCTCAATGTAAAACTCTTCACCAGTTTGGTGGGCAGTGTCCTTTGGTTTTGGAGTTGTAGTTCACCTACTTCCAGAGATCTCTGTGGGCTCAAACAATGATGGATCTGGACCAAACTCTACACAAATACTCAATATGCCCAAAAGTGAACACTGGTGGAGTTTGGGGAAAATAGACCTTGACAGAAGAAAAGAGGGACCAAAGGAAGGGGGGAAGATGTAGAGAAAGAGGGAGCGAAGGAAAGAAGGAAAGAGAGAAGGAAGAAAAGAAGGAATGGAGGGAAAGGGAGGGAGGGAAAGAAAGAAGGAACGGGAAAAGGAAGCATGGAAGGAAAGAGAGAAGGAAGGAAAGAGGTAGAGAAGGAAGAAAGGAGAGAAAGAGGGAGGGAAAGGAAAAGGGGGGAGGAAGGAAAGTTAGAGAAGGAAGGAAGGAGAGAAGGGCAGAAAAAAGGGAAAGAAAGAAGGAAACAGGGACCGAAGGAAGGGGGGAAGATGTAGAGAAAGAGGGAGTGAAGGAAAGAAGGAAAGAGAGAAAAAGAAGGAACGGATGGAAAGGGGGGGAGGGAAAGAAAGAAGGAACGGGAGAAGGAAGCATGGAAGGAAAGAGAGAAGGAAGGAAAGACGTGGCACACAGGACTCCCACAACCAACAGAAAACACCTAGAAGGGTTTGGTGGGCATTGACCTTGAGTTTGGGAGTTGTAGTTCACTATATCCAGAGAGCACCATGACTCAAACAATGATGGATCTGGACCAAACTTTGCACGAATATTCCATATGCCCAAATATGAACACAGATGGAGTTTGGGGGAAATAGACCTTGACATTTGGGAGTTGTAGTTGCTGGGATTTATAGTTCACCTACAATCAAAGAGCATTCTGAACTCCACCAATGATGGAATTGAACCAAACTTGGCACACAGAACTCCCATGACCAACAGAAAATACTGGAAAGGTTTGGTGGGCATTGACCTTGAGTTTGGGAATTGTAGTTCACCTACATCCAGAGAGCACTGTGGACTCAAACAATGATGGATCTGGACCAAACTTGGCACGAATATTCCATATGCCCAAATATGAACACAGATGGAGTTTGGAGGAAATAGACCTTGACATTTGGGAGTTGTATTCACCTACAATCAAAGAGCATTCTGAACCCCACCAACGACAGAATTGGGGCAAACTTCCCACACAGAACCCCCATGACCAACAGAAAATACTTAAGGCCATCCAGTCCAACTCCCTTCATCAGGGCAAGAAAACGTAATCAAAGCCCTCCTGACAAAGAGCCATCCAGTAATAGATATAGATAGATAGATATGCTTCACACATAGAGAGATATAGTATCATAGATTTGAAAGGGACCCCTAAAGAAGGACAATGATATGTTGCATATTCCATAGTAGGCAAACCAGACAATCTCTATGTACAGGAATTGATTCTAAATTGTATGATTTTAACTGTATTTGTGTTTAGATTGGCTGCAGTAATGCTGGAGCGGCCTAAGTCAGAGGAGTCCTCCATGTGCGTTGCCATGGAGACCGATGCAGGAGAGAGGGAAGTGGGAGGAGCTTAGAGCGGAGAGTTTGAAAAAATGACAGTTAAAAATCAGTTAGGGTTTAGGTTTAGAGCAGTTCAGGAGTTAGGTTCAGAGGAGTGAGGAGTTAGGAGTTGGGAGAGAAGGAAAGGAAAGGTGGCGGAGTGACTTGTGAAGCAAAGCTTTGAGGCTTTGAAAAGCTGGGTTTGGCTATTGGAAGTTTCTCAGGCTAGTGCAGCCGAATGGTGAAACAGAGCTGGTATTCTTTTAGTCTAAGGAGAGGCTAAAGAATAGTTTACTTAGTATTTGATCTAGGGAGGATCAAATAAGGGAAACATCCCTGTATTGAAACTTTGTCTGAAACAAGTGCTCTACGTCAGAAAGATACTGTGTTACTTGAAAGAATGAACTGTTAAAGTTACAAGTATTATTCCAAGTGCAACAAGGAAAAGTTACGTCTTGCAACCACACGCTGTGTACTTAATAAAATTGTTAACTTTTATTTGAAGATTGCCTCAGCTCCGTCTATTCTGTGTCCAAAGTGCCATTTCTCACAATATTACAACTTACCTCACGTGGTGGCAGAAACGCAGGGAAAAGTAACCAAATAAATCTACATTCTTCTCTCCAGTCACGCTACAGTATATACAGTGTAATTACTACTAAGTTATTACTTTCTTAATAAAGGAGGAGGTGCAATTGAACAGCCTCCCTTCCCACTTGATGGTAAATTTGGTTCCTAATCGGCAACCTCCATTACAAATTGGCCAGTTCTTTTAAAATTGAGAACTGGGGTAAAATCTCCTGAATACTGGGTCCTTTCAAATTGGTGACAACAATAAATCATCCCTCCGCTCCCTTGCTTCTTTTCACTCTACATCAACATTGACATAGAAACAACAAGAAATACTGTTTACCCACAAGCATAAAGGAATTACATGTATTAGAAACCAACACTTTATCATTACTTTATTTTCCAGATCACCAGACTGGGCCACAGCAATGCATGGCAGGGGACGGCTAGTGATAAATAAAATAACCCAGTGAATTTCCATGGCCAAGCGGAGGTCCGAACGTGTATTGTCGAAGGCTTTCATGGCCGGAATCACTCAGTTCTTGTGGGTTTTTTCGGGCTATATGGCCATGTTCTAGAGGCATTTCTCCTGACGTTTCGCCTGCATCTATGGCAAGCTTCCTCAGAGTCCGAACTCTGAGGTCCGAACCTTGCTCTCCAAAGCTTAATGGGGTGACTTTTTATTCTCCTAGCAAACCTACTAGGTCTGTTTCCTAAATATTATTTGGGCATCAGCACACAGATATGCAAATGCTGAACTCCAGCAACTACACACTGTCTCTCGGTAGGTAAACATACGTGGTTTCTTTCTTTACAAGTGTTCTCACCCATGTGTTTGTTTAGACTCTGATCTCAGCTATTTTAAACAAAAAAAGCAAATATTGATACAAGGTTCCGATATGACAAAGCAGCACAGCAATGTTTGAAAAATGGGAATAAACAACTTCCCAAAATGTGTTGTCAATGGCTTTCGTGGCCAGAATCACTAGTTTGCTGTGAGTTTCCCAGGCTGTATAGTTATATTCCAGAAGCATTCTCTCCTGACGTTTCGCCCACATCTATATCAGGCATCCTCAGAGGCTGTGAGGTCTGTTGGAAACTAGGCAAGTGGGGTTTATATATCTGTGGAATAATGTCCAGGGTGGGAGAAAGGACTATTGTCTGTTGGAAGCAAAGAAACAACCAGGGCCAGCTCTCACAGGCAGGAAGCAGCCAGGCTTTGAAGCTGCAAGGCAGTAACCATATGCCTTGTTCAGCCTTGCAAAGACACCAGAAGGACTGTCGAAGGCTTTCATAGCCAGAATCACTGGGTTGCTGTGAGTTTTCTGGGCTGTCTGGCCATTTTCCAGAAGCATTCTCTCCTGAAGTTTTGCCCACATCCTCAGAGGCTGTGAGGTCTGTTGGAAACTAGGCAAGTGGGGTTTATATATCTGTGGAATAATGTCCAGGGTGGGAAGAAAGAACTACTGTCTATTGGAGGCAAGGAAACAACCAGGGCCAGCTAACACCACCTAAGAAAGGATTCGCCCAGGCAGAAAGCTGCATGGTTGTAACCCTATGTCCTGTTCAGCCTTGCAAATACACCAGAAGGACTGTCGAAGGCTTTCATGGCCAGAATCACTGGGTTGCTGTGAGTTTCCCAGGCTGTATAGTTATATTCCAGAAGCATTCTCTCCTGACGTTTCGCCCACATCTATGGCAGGCATCCTCAGAGGTTGCAAGGTCTGTTGGAAACTAGGCAAGTGAGTTTTATATATATGTGGCGTATCCAGGGTGGGAGGAAAGAACTCCTTGATTAGCAATGAATGACCTTGCAGCTTCACAGCCTAGCTGCTTCCTGCCTGGGGTATCCTTTGTTGGGAGGTGGCCCTGATTTTTGCTGTCTGGCATTCCCCGGTTTTGTGTGTGTGTTGTTCTTTATTTACTGTCCTGATTCTAGAGTTTTCCATATGAACATGAGGAAGAACTTCCTGACTGTGAGAGCCGTTCAGCAGTGGAACTCTCTGCCCCGGAGGGAGTGTGGTGGAGGCTCCTTCTTTGGAAGCTTTTAAACAGAGGCTAGATGGCCATCTGTCAGGGGTGATTTGAATGCAATATTCCTGCTTCTTGGCAGAATGGAGTTGGACTGGATGGCCCATGAGGTCTCTTCCAACTCTATGATTCTATGATTCTATGAAATAGTAGTAGTAGTAGTAGTAGTCGCTAAGGGCTGAGAAGGGCTGAGTCGCCTAAGGGCTGAGAAGAGCGGTATACAAATAAAGTAAATAAATAAATAGTAGTAGTAGTAGTAGTAAATAGTAGTATGTATATTATATTATATTATATTATATTATATTATATTATATTATATTATATATTACTAGCCGTCCTCTGCCATGCATTGCTGTGGCCCACATGGGGTTTTGTGTGGGAGGTTTGCCCCAATTCTATCGTTGGAGGGGTTCAGAATTCTCTGTGATTGTAGGTGAACTATAAATCCCAGCAACTACAACTCCCAAATGTGAGGATTCTATTTTCCCCAAACTCCACCAATGTTCACATTTAGGCATATTGAGTATTTGTGTAGAGTTTGGTCCAGATCCATCATTATTTGAGTGCACAGTGATCTCTGGATGTAGGTAAACTACAACTCCAAAACCAAAGGACACTGCCCACCAAACCCTTCCAGTATTTTCTGTTGGTCATGGGAGAACTGTGTGCCAAGTTTGGTTCAATTCCATCGTTGGTGGGGTTCAGAATGCTCTTTGATTGTAGGTGAACTATAAATCCCAGCAACTACAACTCCCAAATGACAAAATCATTTTTTTGAGTGAAGGTTGTTAGGTGTCTTGTGTCCAAATTTGGTGTCCATTCCTCCAGTGGTTTTTGAGTTCTGTTAATCCCACAAACGAACATTACATTTTTATTTATATAGATTATTATTATTATTACAGCACTGCTGGTCACATCTGACCTCTAATTGGAGCGCTCAAGGATCAAGGATTTCCAGTTCCCAGTGTCTACGCCAGAGTTTTTAAGGTTGGATAGGTTCGCCTTTGGGTTGACAGACCCACCTTGGAGGCACATAATTGTAGTGTCATGGGAATTGCAGTCCAGAAAAGCAACATTTCCTAGCAGCCTTGGTCTTCCCTTCACTTCCATCCCCTGAAGAGCTTTACACCCAATCCCACTACAATTCCATCGTTGGTGAGGTTCAGAATGCTCTTTGATTGTAGGTGAACTATAAATCCCAGCAATTACAACTCCCAAATGACAAAATCAAAAAATTTTGAGTGAAGGACATACATTGGGTTGTTAGGTGTCTTGGGTCCAAATTTGGTGTCAATTCGTCCAGTGGTTTTTGAGTTCTGTTAAACCCACAAACGAACATTACATGTTTATTTATGTAGATTATTATATTATATTATATTATATTATATTATATTATATTATATTATATTATTGGCCGTCTGCAAGGATGTTGCCCAGGGGACGCTCGGATGATTTGATGATTTTATCATCCTTGTGGGAGGCTTCTCTCACGTCCCCGCATGAGGAGCTGGAGCTGACAGAGGGAGCTCATCCGCCTCTCCCCGGCCAATTCTCTCACACCAGAAGCGACTTGCAGTTTCTCAAAACGCTCCTGGCACGACAAAAAAAATTATATTATATTATATTATTAGAATAGCACCTTTCTTTCTTCCACCGTGGACATCATTCCACAGATATATAGACCTCACTAGTTTCCAACAGACTCCTCAACCTCTGAGGATGCCTGCCATAGATGAAGATGGAAGGCCGACCGGACTCTGTACCCGATTGTTTCCATCAGTGCCTCGAGGCCGTTACTGGATGGTTGCGTGCCAGCAGGTTGAGGGTGAATCCAGCAAAGACGGAGATCCTATGGCTGGGTCAACTGGGCAGTGGGGACATCCAGCTGCCTACCCTGGATGGCGAGGCGCTACGCCCGTCATCGTTGGTCAAGAGTCTGGGAGTCCTTTTGGACCCTCTGCTGACGATGGAGGCCGTGAGCAGAACCGCCTTCTTTCATCTGCGGCAGGCTAGACGGCTGGCCCCCTCCCTGTCCAGTGACGACCTAGCTATGGTGATCCAGGCCACGGTCATCTCAAGACTGGACTACTGTAACGCCCTCTGCATGGGCCTTCCTCTGTCGGTACAAGTTGGTACAAAATGCAGCTGCTCGGCTTCTTGCGGAAATTCCAATCAGATGCCACATAACCCCAATCTTACTACAGCTGCATTGGTTACCAATTGAGCACCGGATCACTTTCAAAGTGATGGTACTCACCTTGAAGGCCTTCCATGGTCTGGGGCCGATGTACCTGAGGGACCGTCTCACCCCCCACCAACCCCAGAGATCCCTCCGTTCCGAGGACCAAGATCTATTGGAAGTCCCCAGTGTCAAGACCTTGCGCCTAACAGCAACCAGGCGCAGAGCCTTCACAGCAGTGGCACCATCGCTCTGGAATACTCTGCCACCTGAAGTCCGTGCCTTGCAGGACTTACCAGCTTTCCGCAGGGCATGTAAGACATACCTGTTTCGACAGGCTTTTAATGTTTGATATTGTTGTTTTTAAATTGTTTTAAATTGCTTTTAAATTTTGTTAGATTTTAGCTATTCTTGTAAGCTGCTCCGAGCCCCAGGGGAGTGGCGGCATAGAAGTTCAAATAATAAATAAATAAACAGATAGATGTGGGCGAAACGTCAGGAGAGAATGCTTCTGGAACATGGCCAGACAGCCCGGAAGACTTACAGCAACCCAACTACCCGAATGTCCCAACTACGAATGCCTGGGCAATGAAAAATGTTCTGATTTGGCAATGTGGCAACGCACTGGGTAGGGACTTCTAAGTCCGAGTACCAACATGAGAAAGACACGCAAAGCATCTCTCTCCTGCAGAAAGCACGTAGAAAAAGGACCTGGCTATCCTTAATACACAGACAGCTTGGGGGGGGGGGGGGGGGGGGGAGAGATATTTATCTTGTCAGCTGCTTTAAAAATAGAACGATAGACACTTAGCACATGCCCATTATTATTCTCTGCTGTTATTACTCCACATATTTTGGAGCTGAGCCACGGTACCAAGACCTGGACCAGATCCAGTTGGAAAAGGAGGAAAAGCAATACAGCTTGCACCAAACTTATTTTTGCTGTCATATTCATCCCTGGAGGAGGGGAGCTCCTTGGCTCCAATATTGTGAAGCAGTGTAACCATCCCTGGTTTCCATCTCAACCCAAAGCAGTGGTCCATGGACCACCAGTGGTCCGTCAGAACGAAAATATGGTCTGCGGACTCACCATTACTACGACTGGTCTCGCGATACCCTCTTATAGTGCCAAGGCAACAGGGATGCCGGGAGGGGAGAGGCTGACCACTTACAAAAGATTACTAATACCACATCATCTCTGGATTATTCAATGTGGTCTTCCGTGGGCGAGCAGATGGCGACGACTGGATGGCATATGTTCTGTATCAGAAACTAGAGCTGATGTGGTGTATCCAATGCAATTTTCTGAATATGCACCCCCATATAACCAAAGTGTATCTAAAGTTGACCAAAAACTGATTCGTAACCCTTTTAGTACTAATGTTGGAGAGTGGTCCCTGGTCAAGGTGGTCCTTGATCAAATAGTCCCAGGTCAAGTGGACCCTGGTAAAGTGGTCCCTGGTTAAAGTGGTCCCTGTTCAAGTGGTCCCTGGTCAAAGGGGTCCCTGTTCAAGTGGTCCCTGGTCAAGTGGTCCCTAGTCAAGTGGTCCCTGGTCAAAGGGGTCCCTGTTCAGGTGGTCACTGTAATAGTGGTCCCAGGTCAAGTGGTCCCTGGTCAAAGGGGTCCCTGTTCAAGTGGTCCCTGGTCAAGTGGTCCCTAGTCAAGTGGTCCCTGGTCAAAGGGGTCCCTGTTCAAGTGGTCACTGTAATAGTGGTCCCAGGTCAAGTGGTCCCTTGTCAAAGTGGTCTCTGGTCAAGTGGATCCTGGTCAAAGTGGTCTCTGGACAAAGTAGTCCCTGTACAAGTGGTCCTTGGTCAAAGTGGTTTCTGATCAAGTGGCCCCCGGTCAAAGTAGTTCCTGGTCAAGCAATCCCTTGTCGAAGTGGTCCCTGTTCAAGTGGTCCCTGGTCAAACTGGTTCCTGGTCAAACTGGTCTCTGTTCAAGTGGTCCCTGGTCAAGTGGTCCCTGGTCAAAGGGGTCCCTGTTCAAGTGGTCACTGTAATAGTGGTCCCAGGTCAAGTGGCCCCTTGTCAAAGTGGTCTCTGGTCAAGTGGATCCTAGTCAAAGTGGTCTCTGGACAAAGTAGTCCCTGTACAAGTGGTCCTTGGTCAAAGTGGTTTCTGATCAAGTGGTCCCCGGTCAAAGTAGTTCCTGGTCAAGCAATCCCTTGTCGAAGTGGTCCCTGTTCAAGTGGTCCCTGGTCAAACTGGTCCCTGGTCAAAATGGTCCCTTACCATAGTGGTCCCTGATCAAGTAGTCCCAGGTCAAGTGGTCCCTGGATAAGTGGTCCCTGGTTAAGGTCTCTGGTCAAGTGGTTCCTGGTCAAAGTGGTCCCTGTTGAAGTCGTCCCTGATCAAGTGGTCCTTGGTCAAAGTGGTCTCTGTACAAGTGGTCCTTGGTTAAAGTAGTTCCCTGGTCAAAGTGATCCCTGGTCAAAGTGGTCCTGTCAAAGTGGTCCCTGGTCAAAGTGGTCCCTGGTCAAGTGGTCCCTGGTATAAGTGGTCCCTAGTCAAAGTGGTCCCTGGTCAAAGTGCTCCTTGATCAAGTAGTTCCAAATCAAGTGGTCCCTGAATAAGTGGTCCCTGGTGAAGGTCTCTGGTCAAGTGGTTCCTGGTCAAAGTGGTCCCTGTTCAAGTAGTTCCTGGTCAAATGGTCCCTGGTCAAAGTGGTCTCTGTACAAGTGGTCCTTGGTCAAAGTGGTTGCTGATCAAGTGGTCCTTGGTTAAAGTAGTTCCTGGTCAAGTGGTCCCTGGTCAAAGTGGTCCCTGTTCAAGTAGTCCCTGGTCAAATGGTCCCTGGTCAAAGTGGTCTCTGTATAAGTGGTCCCTAGTCAAAGTGGTCCCTGGTCAAAGTGCTCCTTGATCAAGTAGTTCCAAATCAAGTGGTCCCTGAATAAGTGGTCCCTGGTGAAGGTCTCTGGTCAAGTGGTTCCTGGTCAAAGTGGTCCCTGTTCAAGGTGATCCCTGGTTAAATGGTCCCTTGTCATGTGGTTCCTGGTCAAGTGGTCCCCGAGCATGTGGTCCCTAGTCAAAGTGGTCCCTGATCAAGTGGTCCCTGGTCAAAAAAGGTTGGGAACTACTGACCTAAAGGAATTAACCTAAAGTTTTCGATACTGTATCTCCAAAATAGGTTCTTGGGAATTTAAAAAATGATATGCACACACTCTAGGTCCTTCAGGTTGACTCGATGACAACATCTGGCTGTAGCATCCCATTGAGGACCTTGCAAATCTCTAGAGGAGATCTGTTTTGTCAGATGCAGGTAGATGAAACCATGGGCGCAAGGGTCGTGCTGTAGTTGCTTTTTTGTTATATGTTTTACTCCATTTTCATTCCATGTAAATGTTACTCGATAAAAATGATTTTTTAAAAGCAATAAGGAACCAAAGCTCTGTAGCGAGGATGAAAGGGGCATTGATTTCGGATGAGAGGGAACAGCGACGACGCAAAGGCGGAGGGGCAGCATCAAAGTGAACCCGGCGTGTGCGGAGAATGCAGATTGCGGAGAGGGAAACCTGTGACATCAGCAGCTCGGCCCGTTTAAAAATGGCTCTGTCGGAGCGAACAAGAGAGCCAGCCGGTTTCTTGGCAAGAGGAGTCAAGATGCCACCGGGAAGACAAGCAAGGAAGGAACGTGTGGAAGATAAGAGCAGGTGATGGAGTGCGAGGCGGCGACGCCGGCGGGGGTTTAATCTCAGGTCCCTTTCTCCAGGCAACGCTGAGGGTAATTTTTCTTGGAGATGAATGCTGTGCTCTGGCAGCCACCGTCTCCACGTGGTACAGAATCAACAGCGGAAAAGGCCGCGATAAGCCAGACCTACAGATCAAGGGGTTGGACAGACACCTGAATTAACTACGAGGTTCAGGGCAGTGGTTGGAAATGCCAATTTGGAACTACCATGTGCCTATATATATCAGTGGTTCTCAACCTTGCTAACCTTGAAAAACAAGCCCTGGAAACAGCAACCAAAAAGCCCACCATATGGTTCAGATCTGTGGATGACACCTTCACCATTTGGAGCCATGGAGAAGAAGAACTCAACAGGTTCCTGGACCATCTGAACAGCATCCACCCAAACATCCAATTCACCATGGAAAAAGAAAATGAAGGAAGACTGCGTTTTCTAGATGTCCTAGTCATCCGCAAACCAGATCAACAATTGGGTCACACCGTCTACAGAAAACCCACACACACAGACAGATATCTACATCAAAACTCCAACCATCACCCAAGTCAAAAAAGAAGCCCCATTAAAGCCTTGGCAGACCGTGCAAAAAGAATCTGTGAACCCCACCTCCTCCAAGATGAACTGAACCACCTCAACTGGGCTCTCCAGGCCAATGGAGACTCCACCTCAGACATCAGAAGAGCTGCAAGACGAGAAGAAGCCACGAGAGTAAAGATGAAGATCCACCCAGAGGAAAAGTGTTCTTGCCATACATCAAGGGAACCACTGACCGCAGAGGGAAGCTGATGAGGAAACACAACATACAAACTATCTACAGACCCACCAAGAAAATCCAACAAATGCTTCGTTCAGCAAAGGACAAGAGGGATCCTCTCACTTCTGCAGGAGTCTAACGTGTACCATGCAGCTGTGGACAAGTCTACATAGGGACCACCAAATGCACAGCATTGCCCAAACACGAATCAAGGAACATGAAAGGCACTGCAGACTACTTCAACCAGAGAAGTCAGCCATAGCAGAGCACCTGATGAACCAACCTGGACACAGCATATTATTTGAGAACACAGAAATGCTGGGCCACTCTCACAACCACCATGTCAGACTACACAGAGAAGCCATTGAAATCCACAAGCATGTGGACAATTTCAACAGAAAGGAGGAACCATGAAAATGAACAAAATCTGGCTACCAGTATTAAAAAACTCTAAAATTACAACAGCAAAACAGCAGTGAGGAAACAACCAGGCACATCTTAACACCTCTCAACAAAAGATTTTCCCAGGCTCAGCCAGGCCTTCAAATGCTAATGAAGGTGGTCAGTTGAAACATTCACACCTAGCTCTAGCAGAGAAGAGCTCTTTCCCACCCCAGTCATTCCACAGATATATAAACCCATTTTCCTAGTTCCAACAGACCTCACTACCTCTGAGGATGCTTGCCATAGATGCAGGCGAAACGTCAGGAGAAATGCCTCTAGAACATGGCCCTATAGCCCGAAAAAACCTACAAGAACCTAATGGATTTTGTCATTTGAGAGTTATAGCTGCTGGAATTTATAGTCGACCTACAATCAAAGAGCATTCTGAACTCCACCAATGATGGAATTGAACCAAACTTGGCACACAGTTCTCCCATGACCAACAGAAAATACTGGAAGGGTTTGGTGGGCAGTGTCCTTTGGTTTTGGAGTTGTAGTTCACCTACATCCGGAGAGCACTGTGGACTCAAGGATAGATCTGGCATGAATACTCCATATGCCCAAATGTGAACACAGATGGAGTTTGGGGAAAATAGACCTTGACATTTGGGAGTTGAAGTTACTGGGATTTATAGTTCACCTACAACCAAAGAGCATTCCAAACCCCACCAATGATAGGAAGGGGACAAACCTCCCACACAGAACCCCCATGACCAACAGAAAACACTGTTTTTTCTGGTGGTCTTTGGTGATCCTTCTGACACTCTGCCTTGAGCCAAGGCCAGGGACCAGAAGCAGGGAAAAGAAAGTGGAGGAAATTCCTTCCTTCTCTGGTTTAAAACTGGCTTCTCTGGCTTGAGCCGAGGTCAGGAAATCCCTTCCTTCTATGGTTTAAAACTGGCTTCTCTGGCTTGAGCTGAGGCCATGGACTGGAAGCGGGGGAAAGAAAGTGGAGGAAATTCCTTCCTTCTCTGGTTTAAAACTGGCTTATCTGGCTTCAAAACCGCCTTCTCTAGCTTTAAAGCCGGTTTCTCTGACTTGAACCGAGGTCAGGAAATTCCTTCCTTCTCTGGTTTAAAACTGGCTTCTCTGGCTTGAGCCGAGGCCAGGAAATTCCTTCCTTCTCTGGTTTAAAACTGCCTTCTCTGGTTTGAGTCGAGGCCAAGGTCCAGAAGTGGGGGAAAGCAAACAGAGGAAATTCCTTCCTTGTCTGGTTTAAGACTGGCTTCTCTGGCTTCAAATCTGGCTTCTCTAGCTTTAAAACTGGTTCTCTGGCTTGAGCCGAGGCCAGGGACAAGAAGCGGGGGAAAGAAAGCGGAGGAAATTCCTTCCTTCTCTGGTTTAAAACTGGCTTATCTGGCTTGAGCCGAGGCCAGGAAATTCCTTCCTTCTCTGGTTTAAAACTGGCTTCTCTGGCTTGAGCCGAGGCCAGGAAATTCCTTCCTTCTCTGGTTTAAAACTGGCTTCTCTGGCTTGAGCCGAGGCCAGGAAATTCCTTCCTTCTCTGGTTTAAAACTGGCTTCTCTGGCTTTAAAACTGGCATCTCTGGTTTGAGCCGAGGCCAGGGACCAGAACGCTGAATAATTTCTGACTCACTTCATGAGTCATAACAAAAATGGCGGAAAAAGCTTCGGAAGGCCAAAGAGACTTCCGGTTTTCTTAAAAACTTTGAAATTGCTTCCAAAAAGGTAATTTTTTCGACTTTATTCCAAATTACGAAGATTCCGATGGTACCTAAACATGCCTATTCAGCAGCTCAGTGGTTATCATTGATCTAAAACACCAAATTTTGTCATCATTTTCATCATTTCTCAAAGGATCCAACATCCCAGGGCCTGGGTGTACATGTTGTTGACCTTATTTACACACCGCCTTTTCTCCGAAACCAGTCAACAACATAGTTGAAAACAATCCAATCACGGTACGTCTCAACAACCCCCATTTCTTTGCAAAAGGATTAATTTTGACTCTTTCTACTTAGTTATCAGTAGATGTCAGCATTTAACAGGGCAGGCTGGGAACTGTCCTGCATTGTTTCAAGCGTTAATTGCTGCTCAGACATTTTCCAGCGTGTGTTGTTGTTGACTTTTCCAAAGTCATGGCAGATATACTAACAAATGTACTTATTCCGACAAATCAGTGCCAGCAGCTGCGCAGAGGACAAGGCAGGAATAATTAAAGGGATGAGCAGTAGGCGGCAGCTCTTACTTGCGAGGAAGCCTGTTCCGCCACTTATTCTTTTAATGCTGCTTTTAATTTGCTTGCTGGTAGAGTTTTAATGGTTTTGGAGGGTAATTATTGCTTTATGCTTGCTAACTGACAACATAAGCGTGCCGAAAATCCTTTTGAGGAAGAGCAGAATAAATGCATCAAATAAATAAACTGAAATTACTCCTCTGCAGAGGTTTGAAATACTGCACTGGGTACCATCGCTTGAAAAAAAGCTCCTTTTGTGGGGGAACTATGGAAGGTCCTCGCCCAGGGGCGGCTCAACCCATACGCAAAGTAAGCATTCGCAGTAGAGTTGATGTTGCTCAGGGGCGCTCTTGAGGCGCTCTTGGGGGAAAATGGACCTTGACATATGTGAGTTGTGGTTACTGGGATGTATAGTTCACCTACAATCAAAGAGTACCAAGGTGCTTGTCTATAAAGCTATTGTCCTCCGAACCCTGCTATATGCCTGTGAAACGTGGACTGTCTACAGACGTCACATGCAGCCCCTGGAAAGATTCCATCAGCGCTGCCTCCGGAAAATCCTGCAAATCTCCTGGGAAGACAAGCGGACAAACGTCAGTGTGCTGGAAGAAGCAAAGACCACCAGCATTGAAGCGATGGTCCTCCAACATCAACTCCGCTGGGCCGGCCACGTTGTCCGGATGCCTGACCACCGTCTCCCAAAGCAGTTGCTCTACTCCGAACTTAAAAACGGAAAACGGAACGTTGGTGGACAGGAAAAGAGATTTAAAGATGGGCTCAAAGCCAACCTTAAAAACTCTGGCATAGACACTGAGAACTGGGAAGCCCTGGCCCTTGAGCGCTCCAGCTGGAGGACAGCTGTGACCAGCAGTGCTGCAGAATTGAGGAGGCACGAGTGGAGGGTGAAAGAGAGAAACGTGCCAGGAGGAAGGCGCGTCAAGCCAACCCCAACCGGGACCGCCTTCCACCTGGAAACCAATGCCCTCACTGCGGAAGAAGATGCAGAGCAAGAATAGGGCTCCACAGCCACATACGGACCAACAAGGAAACCCATGATGGAAGACCATCTTACTCGTCCAACGAGGGATCGCCTAAGTAAGTAAGTAAGTAAGTATTTCAAATTAGAGATCATACCAAATTTGGCAACAAAATGTCTCACAACACAAGGAGTGACCATCACTCAAAAAATATGATTTTGTCATTTGGGAGTTGTAGTTGCTGGGATTTATAGTTCACCTACAATCAAAGAGCATTCTGAACTCCACCAATGATGGAATTGAACCAAACATGGCATACAGGACTTCCATGACCAACAGTACACACCGGAAGGGTTTGGTGGGCATTGACCTTGCGTTTGGGAGTTGTAGTTCACCTCCAGAGAGCCCTATGGACTCAAACAATGATGGATCTGGACCAAACTTGGCACGAATACTCAATATGCCCAAATATAAACACAGATGGAATTTGGGGGAAATAGATCTTGATATTTGGGAGTTGTAGTTGCTGGAATTTATAGTTCACCTACAATCAAAGAGAATTCTGAACTCCACCAATGATGGAATTGAACCAAATATGGCACACAGAACTCCCATGACGAATATATATCAGTGATTGGTTGGGGGGTGCGGCAAAATACTATTTGCTTACCATTGAAAGTTGCCTAGGGCCATCTCTGGCCTCACCCAACACAACCCAGACATTAGGGGCTAGATAATTGCACTATTTCAAGAATGAAAAAGTTACTTTTCTGAACCATCCTTCTCAGATTCCTCCTAGCAACACACAGCCACTGAGGGTGCTTCCAGATAGGACAAAATCGCGGGGCAAAAAAATCCCGGGACTTCAGAAGAGGTCCACATTCAGACCGGTTGCTCCCGGGATTTCTGCCTCCATTTCCCAGACTTGATGCTTTGATGTGAGATTTAGAGGCTTCCAAGATGGCCAGCATAGGATTTCCACTGGGAAACTTCAGCGGGATTTTTTTTAAAAAACTCAAGATGCGGATATTTTTTAATGATTTATTTATGTACGACATTTCTATGCCGCCCTTGTTACCAAACAGAATCGTATCCTCATGTAAATCGCCTTTCCAATCCATTTCCACTAAAGTGCTCATTTATGTCTGCTGACCGAAAGCCTGGTCCCATAGCCACAATTTTACTTTCTTCCTGAAAGCCAGGAGGGATGGGATTGATAGTATCTCGCTCGGAAGCACGTTCCACAGGTGGGGGGCCACCACCGAGAAGGCCCTGTCTCTCGTCCCCACCAGCCACATTTGTGATGTTGGTGGGAGCGAGAGCAGGGCCTCCCTTGATGATCTTACGTTACCAGGTGGGACGTAGAGGCAGATGCGTTCGGACAAATAAGCTGAGCCAGAACCGTATAGAGCTTTATCGGTCAAAACCAGCACTTTGAATTGAGCTCAAAAGTCGACAGGCAGCCAGTGGAGCTGATGTAGCAGGGGGATGGTATGCTCCCTGTATATAGCTCCTGTTAGTAATCTAGCTGCCGCCTAACTGCAATTGGACTAACTGCAGTTTCTGAACGGTCTTCAAAGGCAGCCCTACGTAGAGTGCGTTGCAGTAATCTATCCAGGATGTGAGCAGAGCGTGGACCACCGTAGCTTACAAACTTGGGCGAGTAAGTTTAAAGATGTTGAGGTGGGAACATCTGACTGTAAAGGAGAGTCTACTGAACAAGCACGTCCCTGCTGCATACGTTGCTTAAGTCACATTGACCGGGTTCCATACTTTGCACTTTAACAACACAACCGTTCAATGCTAAGGCTTCACACCAAAATGGAACTGTAAAGGACAGTCTACTGAACAAGCCAGTACCTGCCGCATACGTTGCTTAAGTCACATTGACCGACTGTCTGTGCCGGGTTCCATACTTTGCACTTTTACAACACAACCGTTCAATGCTAAGGCTTCTGGCCAAAATGGAACTATAGAGGAGAGTCTACTGAACAAGCCAGTACCTGCCGCATATGTTGCTTAAGTCACATTGACCGACTGTCTGTGCCGGGTTCCATACTTTGCACTTTTACAACACAACCGTTCAATGCTAAGGCTTCCTGCCAAAATGGAACTGTAGAGGAGAGTCTACTAAACAAGCCAGTACCCGCCGCATACCAGTACTGCTATCTGTTGAGGAGTTACAAAGGTGGAGGCATTACTTTTCATTCAACCCTCGTACTTCAGAATCTCACATTCCTTGGAATCCAATATCTGAGCCAGATGCATTTGGACACAATGCAATAGATGGCAGGGCTAGATATACAACTATGGAGAGAGAAATGCATTTTGCAGCTCCAGCCAGGAATGGAGACGTCTGCTTGCAGCGAGCAATCTGCCTTTACTAATACCATTACTCATTGTTTCCTACACAAACAGAGACTGAGTAACCTATGCATGCAGACACCTCCTCATTGCCAACGAAACCCTCTAATCAGAGGAGGAGGGAAAAGCAGACAGAAGGCTTGAGAGGCAGGCAGAAAACCATCTTGTTGTGACAACATTGTCACAACACAAGTATGACACAACGGAAACATAGGAAGTCGCTTTAGATTGGGTCAGACCATTTGTCCACCCGGACCTGTGCTGACTCTGGAACTGGGTTGCTGTGAGTTTTCTGGGCTGTGTGCCCATGTTCAAGAAGCATTCTCTCCTGATGTTTCACCCACCTCTATGCCAGGCATCCTCAAGAGTTTGTGAGGTTTGTCAGAAACTAGGCAAGTGGGGTTTATAGATCTGTGGAATAATGTCAAGGGTGGGAGAAAGAACTCTTGTCTGCTTGAGGCAAGCGTGAATGATGCCATTGGCCGCCTTGATGAGCATGGAATGGCCTGGCAGCTTCGAAGCCTGGCTGCTTCCTGCCTGGGGGAGTCCTTTGTTGGAAGGTGTTAGCAGGCCCTGATTGCTTCCTGTCTGGAATTCCCCTGTTTTCTAAGTGTTGTCATACCTGAATCCAGAGGAAGGCGACTTGCCTCAATCAGATAAAGAGTTTTTTCTCACACCCTGGACATTATTCCACATTCCCCAGGCAGGAAGCAGGTAGGCTTTGAAGGTGCAAGTCTATTCAATACCAATCAAGGTGGCCAATTGCAACATTCACACTTGCCTCAATCAGAGTTCAATAAGAGTTCTTTTTCCCACCCTGGACATTATTCCACAGATATATATAGATATAGATATAGATATATAAAAAACCGCATTGAGTCGCCTAATTAGGCTGAAAAATGCGTTATAGAAATAAAGCATATATATATATATATAGGATTCCCCCAGGCAGGAAGCAGCCAGGCTTTGAAGCTGCAAGACTATTCAATGCCAATCAAGGTGGCCAATGGCAACATTCCCACTTGCCTCCAACAGACAAGAGTTCTTTCTCCCACCCAGGACATTATTCCACAGATATATATATATATAGGATTCCCCAGGCAGGAAGCAACCAGGCTTTGAAGCTGCAGGGCTATTCAATGCCAATCAAGGTGGCCAATTGCAACATTCACACTTGCCTCAATCAGACAAGAGTTCTTTCTCCCACCCTGGACATTATTCCACACACACACACACACACACACACACACACACACACACATATATATATATATAGGATTCTCCCAGGTAGGAAGCAGCCAGGCTTTGAAGCTGCTAGGCTATTCAGTGCTAATCAAGGTAGCCAATTGCAACATTCCCACTTGCCTCCAACAGACAAGAGTTCTTTCTCCCACTCCGGACATTATTCCACAGATATATATAGAGAGGGGGGGGGGATTCTCCCAGGCAGGAAGGAGCCAGGCTTTGAAACTGCAAGGCTATTCAATGCTAATCAAAGTGGCCAGTTGCAACATTCACACTTGCCTCAATTAGACAAGAGTTCTTTCTCCCACCCTGGACATTATTCCATAGATAGATAGATAGATAGATAGATAGATAGATAGATAGATAGATAGATAGATAGATAGAGGAGTCCCCCAGGCAGGAAGCAGCCAGGCTTTGAAGCTGCTAGGCCATTCAATGCTAATCAAGGTGGCCAATTGCAACATTCCCACTTGCCTCCAACAGACAAGAGTTTTCTCTCCCACCATGGACATCATTCCACAGATATATCAACCCCACTTGCCTAATTTCCTACAGAATCTCTCAAGCTTTGAGGGTGCCTGCTGTAGATGTGGGTGAAATGTCAGGAGAGAATGCTTCTGGAACATGGCCAGACAGCCCGGAAAACTCATAGCAACCCAGCTTAAGTGGCTGAGGGGGAAAGGAAGGGGTTTGAGGCCAGGAATTGTGGGAGTTGAAGTCCAAAACACTCGGAGAGACAAAGTTTGCCCATGCTTATGAACGATAAGCTCTAGATAAGACGGGTAACTAAGTGGAAAGTCAAAAGCAAAGAGGAAAGTGCACCCAAGAAAGCATGTATTTGCAAAAATAACATTGTCTTTGCGCGTGGGACTGGTTGCCCGAGAAGGTGTGCTTAAGCATAATGATGTACATAAATTGTACATTAGGAGCAACGTGCATGCTAAGACGCACAGTTTGGGTTTGGACGGGGAAAAGAAAACAGCAACTGATGTGCAAATTGGGACAAAATGATTGCGAAACGGAGACAACGCCAATTGGATCCGTTTTGTCTGTCACTCGACGGAAACCCTGACGTTGATTGGCGAAACCGACGTTCAAATGTGATATACAGTATTAGAAAAATTGCATATGGATCTTCTGAGCAAGGTTATACAAAGATGTGAGAACCAAACTTCAGAATGAAAAAAAAAGTGTACGCAAGTAACCAAAATACAGATTTACAAGGCACTTTAGAACTACGCCAGATCAAAAAGCAAAGGGATAATCAGAATATTTTGTGTTGCAAGATGCGTTTGTATAGGGCATAGGGAAGTGGTCATTTAAATATTGGTCATTTAAATATTGGTCATTTAAATATTAGTCATTTAAATATTACCTGGGAAGGAATCCCACTGGACACAAAATACAAGGAGTTACCTTGGACTGTGCTCTGACTTACAAGAAGCACTGCTTGACGATCAACCAAAAAATGGGTGCTAGAAATAATATGACTGGCACAACCTGGGGATCACAACCAGACACAGCGAAGGCATCTGCCCTTGCACTTTGCTTCTCTGCTTCTAAATATACACGCAGCATATTCTGCAGGAATACACCTCACTACGATGAAACAGCCATTAGAACTGTATTCTTAATTTACTTCTGACACAATAAATAAATAACCGGGTGGAATACTTTGATTTTGTCATTTGGGAGTTGTAGTTGCTGGGATTTATAGTTCACCTACAATCAAAGAGCATTCTGAACTCCACCAACGATGGAATTGAACCAGACTTGGCACATAGAACTCCCATGACCAACAGAAAATGCTGGAACGGTTTGGTGGGCATTGACCTTGAGTTTGGGAGTTGTAGTTCACCTACATCCAGAGAGCACTGTGGACTCAGACAATGATCAATCTGGACCAAAATTGGCATGGAAACTCAATATGTTCAAATGTTACCTCTGGTGGAGTTTGGGGAAAATAGACCTTGACATATGGGAGCTGTAGTTGCTGAGATTTATAGTTCACATACAATCAAAGAGCATTCCGAACCCCACCAACAATGGAATTGAACCAAACTTGGCACATAGAACTCCCATGAACAACAGAAAATGCTGGAACGGTTTGGTGGGCATTGACCTTGAGTTTGGGAGTTGTAGTTCACCTACATCCAGAGAGCACTGTGGACTCAAACAATAATCAATCTGGACCAAACTTGGCATGAAAACGCAGTATGTTCAAATGTGAACTCTGGTGGAGTTTGGGGAAAATAGACCTTGACATTTGGGAGTTGTAGTTGCTGGGATTTATAGTTCACCTACAATCAAAGAGCATTCTGAACTCCACCAACGATGGAATTGGGCCAAACTTCCCACACAGAACCCCCATGACCAACAGAAAACACTGTGTATTCTGACGGTCTTCAGTGACCCCTCTGACATCCCCTTGCGACCCCCCCCCCCCCAGGGGTCCTGACTCCCAAGTTGAGAAACACTGGCTTAGCCGGTATTGCACCACCGGGAAGTAGCAGTCAATAATGAGAGGACCAAGGCAGTGACATCTCCAGCCCATCCCTGTTTGGATATCAGTCAGCACGCCAACGCTTTAAATCAAGAAACAGCTTCCTGAGTACTACTTGCAAAAACACCTCAGCAAGCAAGAGTCCAAAAGTGGCAGGTGAAAACCCAGAACCTCTATCAGTGGCTGAGACTGGATGAGACATTTGTACCCCGCCCTTCTCAACCCCCAAGAGGGAGGGGATGAGACTCAGGGCGGCTTACATCCGGCACAATTTGATGCCATTACCTATAAATAATACATACCGTAATATATATAAAAACACAATAAATTGATTTCAAAATTAGTTTTAAAATAAAAAGTGCATTAATAAAAAGTGCAATAGTACTGGCTGTCTAGTGTTGTTGTTGTTGTTGTTAATTCGTTCCGTCGTTTCCGACGCTTTGTGACCTCATGGACCAGCCCACAGCAGAGCTCCCTGTCGGTCATCACCACCCCCAGCTCCTTCAAGGTCTAGCCTTATGTAGAAACAAATTCAATGAATACAACACAATCGGAAGCCTTCACCACCCCCTGCTCCTTCAAGGTCTAGCCTTATGTAGAAACAAATTGAGTGAGCACAACACAATTAGAAGCCGTCACCACCCCCAGCTCCTTCAAGGTCTAGCCTTATGTAGAAAAAATTCAATGAGCACAACACAATCAGAAGCTGTCACCACCCCCAGCTCCTTCAAGATCTAGCCTTATGTAGAAACAAATTCAGTGAGCGCAACACAATCAGAAGCCGTCACCACCCCCAGCTCCTTCAAGGTCTAGCCCTATGTAGAAACAAATTCAGTGAGCACAACACAATCGGAAGCCGTCACCACCCCCAGCTCCTTCAAGGTCTAGCCTTACATAGAAACAAATTGAGTGATCACAACACAGTCAGAAGCCGTTACCACCCCCAGCTCCTTCAAGGTCTAGCCTCATGTAGAAACAAATTGAGTGAGCACAACACAATCGGAAGCCATCACCACCCCCAGCTCCTTCAAGGTCTAGCCTTATGTAGAAACAAATTCAGTGAGCACAACACAATCGGAAGCCTGTCCATAGTCCATTTTCCATAACATCATATTTATTACCATTGTCAATTATCCGCCAGCTACCCAAAAGCCTGGTCCCATAACCACATTTCCAATTTCCTCCTGAAGGCGGGGAGGGACGTTGTTGGCCTGATTTCGCTGGGGAGTGAGTTCCACAGGTGGGGGGCCACCACCGAGAAGGCCCTGTCCCTCATTCCCACTAACCGTGTTTGCACCAAAGGTGGGGCCTCCCCAGAAGATCTCAAATTTCAAGGTAGAACATAGATACATTCGGAAAGGCAAGCTGGGCCAGAACCGTATAGGGCTTTATAGGTCAAAACCAGCACTCTGAATTGTGCTCGGAATTGGACTGGCAGCCATTAGAATTGTATTCTTAATTTATATAATATAATATAATATAATATAATATAATATAATATAATATAATATAATATAATAATGTTACATAATATAATATATTAATTTATATAAAATATTAATTTATATAAAATATAAAATTTATATAAAAATTTATTATAAAATATTAATTTATATAAAACATAAAATAAATAACCTGGTGGAATACTTTGAACTGCTCAGAGCAATACCTGGAGCAGATTTATTGTCCAACTAACATGGAAGCTATCACCTTATTTTAAGAAAACATAGATTAGGAAGACGCCCCATAGCTCACGGATGGAAAATGCCCAAAGATAGACACTTGGTTGACTCAAGATGTTTCGACAAGATGTTTCAAGATGTTTCGACACTTGGTTGACTCAAGATGTTTCGTACCTACATCAAAACTCCCTTCCCAGGACTGCCACAGCTTCCCCGTTACCGCCTTCATGAATATACMCCCCCCCCCCCCCGAAGCATCATCCACACTAATAATATATCATCTGCAAAAAGAATATTAGCAGAAAGAAATAAATAAGAAAGTGGTTTCCAATTCCGTCTTTGTTTGCATTATCAACAGTATTCTTAGTCCCTTTAATCTTTCTGGAGCACAGATCAGATCTTCAGTGAAGGGGTCTATCAAACATGAGAAGTAAACCCTTCCATGAGACAACGTTCTGGAACACACAGCAACTTTATCCACAATGTAAAGAAATCCCTTCTGTCCAACCCCGAGCCCCTAAACAAAGAATAAGAAACATTAAGGAAAGGTTGTACTCACCTTCCATCGTAAGTTCTTCTGCAGGAACACAGACAGGGAAGCGGATGGGGAAGGAAAGGAGAAACAGGCCGTTAAATTTCATTCTGAGATACAAAATTCCCACCCCAGTTCTAAAATGGAGCACAAGGCATGAATAGACATTTGAGAGCAGAGCAGGGCCGGCCCTAGGTAATTTTGAAGTGTAAGCACACAGTAGTTGCTGGAAACAGCAACCAAAAAGCCCACAATATGGTTCCGATATGTGTCTGACACCACCATTTAGAGCCATGGAGAAGAAGAACTCAACAGGTTCCTGGACCATCCTAACAGCATCCACCCAAACATCCAGTTCACCATGGAAAAAGAAAATGAAGGAAGACTGCGTTTTCTAGATGTCCTAGTCATCCGCAAACCAGATCAACAATTGGGTCACACCGTCTACAGAAAACCCACACATGGAGATAGATATCTACATCAAAACTCCAACCATCACCCAAGTCAAAAAAGAAGCACCATTAAAGCCTTGGCAGACCGTGCAAAAAGGATCTGCGAAGCCCACCTCCTCCAAGATGAACTGAACCACCTCAACTGGGCTCTCCAGGCCAATGGAGACTCCACCTCAGACATCAGAAGAGCTGCAAGACAACCGAGAAGAAGCCACGAGAGTCAAGATGAAGATCCACCCAGAGGAAAAGGGTTCTTGCCATACATCAAGGGAACCACTGACCGCAGAGGGAAGCTGATGAGGAAACACAACATACAAACTATCTACAGACCAAGAAAATCCAACAAATGCTCCGTTCAGCAAAGGACAAGAGGGATCCTCTCGCTTCTGCAAGAGTCTACCATATACCATGCAGCTGTGGACAAGTCTACATTGGGACCACCAAACGCAGCAGCATTGCCCAGACACGAATCAAGGAACATGAAAGGCATTGCAGACTACTTCAACCAGAGAAGTCAGCCATAGCAGAGCACCTGATGAACCAGCCTGGACACAGCATATTATTTGAGAACACAGAAATGCTGGACCACCAACAACCACCATGTCAGACTACACAGAGAAGCCATTGAAATCCACAAGCATGTGGACAATTTCAACAGAAAGGAGGAAACCATGAAAATGAACAAAATCTGGCTACCAGTATTAAAAAAAACTCAAAAATTACAACAGCAAAACAACAGAGAGTAAACAATCAGGCACATCTAATCACCTCTCAACAAAAGATTGCCCCAGGCACTGCCAAGCCATCAAATGCTAATTAAGGTGGTCAGTTGAAACATTCACACCTAGCTCCAGCAGACAAGAGTCCTTTGTCCACCCTGGTCATTCCACAGATATATAAACCCTTTTTCCTAGTTCCAACAGACCTCACTTCCTCTGAGGATGCTTGCCATAGATGCAGGCGAAACGTCAGGAGAGAATATGCCTCCAGAACATGGCCATATAGCCCGGAAAAACCTACAACAACCCAAAAATTGTCATGTTGAGATGGATATTTCAGGTGTGGGCATGCTATTTACATGAGCAATTCAAAACACAAAATAAAGTGCAAATATACACACGCGACACTTCAATCTGGATATGCAGATTGCAGTAGCAAAAAAAAAAACTCCTTCCTTTTGGTGCTGAAAAGATAGCCAAGGGAGACTCCTGCTCTAGGGAGAAAATTCATTGGAGAGGGAGCATTCAAAGAGGGAAGGGAAATGAACTCCTTCTCACCATGCCTCCTCTTTTTACAAGTCGCTGAATTCTTTTTCACAAGTCTGCCGTTCTGTGTAACATAGCATAACACTGCCACAGAGATCACTTCTGTTCTGGCTGCCAAGTGCCAACCCCTTTTCGGGATCCGATATTCCATACCCCTTCCTAACAGCCTTTCACCCCCATCCCATAAGTTGGCCAGCAAGTCATGCAACGGCTTGAATTTGTGCAGCCTCTTGTTGACCTTCGAGTGCGGTGGTCAAAACGGTTATTGTTTTGCATGGCCTTTGGTTTGTAAAACTGCTAGTGCTGTGCTTTCCAACAGTGTAATTTATATAGAGTTTATTGGCATCGCTTGGGGAAGTCCTGGTGGGCGGAAAGCAATTAACAAATACATTTCAGGCTTGACAGCAACAACAAGAGTAACAACAATGTCATCGCTTAGGGCCTGGAGTGCAGCGGCCATGGTGGCGCACGGTTGCTTCCAAAGGTCCACACTTATGGCCAAAGGAGGGAGGCAGACAGACAGCTGCAAACCAAAACACCGTTGTGTTAATCCCGCATAATTACATCTCTAAACAACAAAGAAGGAAATCACCAGTTGAAAAGACCCTTATCAAAAGACACTCTTTGCATGGACAATAACAAAGGATCGTGACCTCTGGGCTCAGAGTTTGGCCCCCAGAGGGAGCGGCCAATTGGCAATTTTGATTATATCTCAATAGGACGGAGGAGGCCTTCGGAAAGCCGCACCTCGGCCCAATCTGTCACCCATTCAACCTCTCTCTCACCAAAACATCCACCAAAGTTCCCCCATTGTTCCTATGTCTCAGCACTGGAAAAAATCCGGATTATGGCCTTTTACATATGGAACAAACCACAAGGAGTAACAAAAGCATGTGCAGAGTGTTGTCAAAGGCTTTCATAACCAGAATAGAATTTTTGCAAAGAATTATGGAAAAAAATAGACCCCTGTCTGATCCCACAGCAAGCTGGCTTCAGGAAAGGCTGCACATCGCAAGTGTTGAACCTGACGCAGCACATAGAAGATGGCTTTGAAAGGCAGCAGATCACAGGAGCTGTCTTCATAGACCTGTCAGTGGCTTATGATACTGTGAACCACCGCCTCCTCCTGAGAAAAATGTATAATATCACAAAGGACTGCCATCTCACCCGCCTCATAGGAAACCTGCTACAAAACAGGAGCTTTTTTGTTAAGTTCCAGGGCCAGAGAAGCAGATGGCGGAAACTGAAGAACGACCTGCCTCAGTGGAGCGTGCTTGCTCCATCTATGTTCAACATCTACACAAATGACCAGCCACTGCCAGAAGGGACAGAGAATTTCATCTGTGCTGATGATTGTGCCATCACCACTTAAGCAGGGAGCTTTGAGATGGTTGAACAGAAGCTCTCCGAAGCTCTAGGTGCTCTTACTGGCTATTACAGGGAAAACCAGCTGATCCCTAATCCATCTAAAACACATACATGTGCCTTTCACCTTAAGAACAGACAAGCATCCCGAGCTCTGAGGATTATGACCTGGAAAGGAATCCCACTGGAGCATTGCAGCACACCCAAATACCTGGGAGTCACTCTGGACCGTGCTCTGACCTACAAGAAGCACTGCCAGAACATCAAGCAAAAAGTGGGTGCTAGAAACAATATCATACGAAAGCTGATTGGCACAACCTGGGGATCACAACCAGACACAGTGAAGACATCTGCCCTTGCGTAATGCTACTCTGCTCCTGAGTATGCATGCCCAGTGTGGAACACATCTCACCATGCTAAAACAGTGGATGTGGCTCTTAATGAGACATGCCGTATGATCACGGGGTGCCTGCGCCCGACACCATTGGAGAAATTACACTGCTTAGCCGATATCGCACCACCTGACATCTGCCGGGAAGTAGCAGCCAATAGTGAAAGGACCAAGGCAGAGACATCTCCAGCTCATCCCCTGTTTGGGTATCAGCCAGCACGTCAACGACTTAAATCTAGAAATAGTTTTCTAAGATCTACAGAGACACTCACTGGAACACCTCAGCAAGCGAGAGTCCAAATGTGGCAGGCTGAAACCCAGAACCTCAACCAATGGCTGATACCAAATGAGAGACTACCCCCTGGGCACACAGAAAACTGGGCGATTTGGAAGGCGCTGAACAGACTGCGCTCTGACACCACAAGATGCAGACCAACCTTAAGAAAGGGGGCCACAAAGTGGAAAATCAGACATGCGAGTGTGGAGAAGAGCAAACCACTGACCACCTGCTGCAATGCACCCTGAGCCCTGCCACATGCACAATGGACATTTAATCAACTACCAAACTTGCAAATGTTGTATTTTGTCTGTTTGTTTTGTTCTGTTAGAAATGTAATACAATTGACTGGTTGCCCTGACACGACAACAAACAAATGGGACTCTGGTGGGAGGGGTTAGTGGGTATATTTTCTATAACATGATTTCTATATTTCTATATTCCTCCCCGTGTATCTGACCTTTTCCCAACCCTTTTGCCCAATTCCCCTTTATTGAAAAATGTATAAAAATACAAGGCAGCCACCCCTGCATGACCCTGGAAAGAAGGAAATCACCAGTTGAAAAGACCCTTATCAGAAGACACTCTTTGCATGGGCAATAACAAAGGATCGTGACCTCTGGGCTCAGAGTTTGGTCCCCAGAGGGAGCGGCCATTTGGCAATTTTGATTATATCTCAATAGGACGGAAGAGGCCTTCGGAAAGCCGCACCTCATCCTAATCTGTCACCCATTCAACCTCTCTCTCACCAAAACATCCACCAAAGTTTCCCCATTGTTCCTATGTCTCAGCACTGGAAAAATCCGGATTATGGCAGGATAGCCAAACATCAATGTTTATTGCAGCCACTCAAGGACAATAATAAGGCTGGCTCATAGGCCTTGGGGATTTGCTGGTCACTTGGACATTTCCTAATCTATGAGATTGAGATTGTGAAACGCTGACCGTGAATGAGGAGAAATGGTTTGTATTGGTTTTATTGGTTTTATGGTTGTTTTTGCCTTACAATAATTATTGTTTTCTGTTAATTGATGTTATTGCTAGAATTGTTAACTGATGTTATTTATGTTATTGCTGTTTTGTGATGCGGGCATCGAATTGTGCCTTGCTTTTGTAAGCCGCCCTGAGTCCCCTCCGGGGTGAGAAGGGCGGGGTAGAAGCAACCGAAATAAATAAATAAATAAATAAATAAATAATCTCCATAATCCACTCAGGAATGCATTGTTTTCCCTTGTCCCTCTCTCCTGATTCATCAGGACACCAAGGCAGCAGAAGCCCAGCGATTGGCCCAGGCGCTCAGGAGGTGGCCATGCCTCCTCCCAGCTGTAGAACGCCAGCCAATCATCGTCGAGCCGGCAGAAGGGCAGGGAATGGGAGATTCAAACCTGGCAACTCTGTTTCTGTATAAAAAAAGGCTTGGCGAAATATTGCTGCTTTGCATCTTTTTCAGCTGAATCGCAATAAAATCATCTCGGTGGAGCTTCTAACAACTTTGGTGAGATTTCTTTTCGGAACTTAGGAAAAACCTTTCTAAATTGGGCTTCTCTTTGCTCACCATTGTAGCGAGCCCTCTTTGGTGGGTCCGCAGGGTCAGACCCTTTTAAATTCCTCCATGATTTCACATAATAATAATAATAATAATAATAATAATAATAATAATAATAATAAATATACAGCTACTTTGATACATTTTTGTTCAGGCTGATCCCCCCACCAGCAATGCTTTGCCAGGTACACCGGGATCCTGTGAGTTAAGAAACTGTCAGCCATGGATCCATTCAGGGAGGTTTTAGCGTGCACATTTCCAGTTGATGATGAATGACTCAATTCGTGTGATTTATTGGTTCGTTCTTCCAGACCAACATTATTCATCTTTTAAATCCTTATTACGAACCTCATTTGGAGCATTTGCAAATCTTCCCCCACGGAAAACAAATCCTGGGAGGAAATGCTGGAAGAATATTTAGCCTGGAGAAGAGAAGACGGGGGGAGTGGTAGGAGAGAAACGTGTTCAGATGCCACCGATCCTTAAAGGATTTGCAGAGGGGGGGAAACGAGAGCGGTGGTTCTCAACCTTCCTAATGCCATGACTCAATCCAGTTCCTCATGTTGTGGTGACCTCCAACCATAATATTACTTTCGTTGCTACTCCTTTATATTGCTCCTGTTATGAATAGTAATGAAAATATCTGATATAAAGGATGTACTTTTATTCACTGGACCAAATTTGGCACAAATACCCAATACACCCAAATTTGAATACTGGTGGGTTCGATTTTGTCATTTGAGAGTTGTAGTTGCTGGGAATTATAGGTCATAAGTTCAAAGCCAGCTCGGTTCAGAGTGAACTTCTGACCAATTTGTGTAGCTTGCTGTTGACCTTTGCAGCCTGAAAGACAGTGGCATCTGTCAAGTAGGAAATTTAGGTACCGCTTATGTGGGGAGGCTAATTTAGGATGCCATAAAAATCTCCAGCAACCATGCAAAGAATAAGGAAGTACTTCATCAGTGACACAAATGGATGGTGAAGCGACAGCTCCCCTGGTGGTCAGAATACCCTCATGAAAAAGCTGGAATGTTAATTTAGGATGCCATAAAAATCTCCAGCAACCATGAAAAGAATAAGGAAGTACTTCATCATTGTCGCAAATGGATTGTGAAGCGACAGCTCCCCTGGTGGTCAGAATACCCTCATGAAAAAGCTGGAATGTTAATTTAAGATGCCATAAAAATCTCCAGTAACCATGCAAAGAATGAGGAAGTACTTCATCAGTGTCACAAATGGATGATGAAGCGACAGCTCCCATGGTGGTCAGAATATCCTCATGAAAAAGCTGGAATGTTAATTTAGAATGCCATAAAAATCTCCAGCAACCATGCAAAGAATAAGGAAGTACTTCATCATTGTTGCAAATGGGTTGTAAAGCGACTGCTCCCCTGGTCGTCAGAATACCCTCATGAAAAGCTGGAATGTTAAATAGCCTCTGTGTGTCTGTCGATATATGTTGTGTGTCTATATGGCATTGAATGTTTGCCATGTGTATGTACATTGTAATCCTCCCTGAATCCCCTGTGGGTTGAGAAGAACAGATTATAAATACTGTAAATAAAAAAAACTTATAGTTCACCTACAATGAAAGAGTGCCTGCTGTGGACTCATTTTGTTGTGTTTCAAATAATAATAATAATAATAATAATAATAATAATAATAATAATGGACACTGGCACAAGCCAGTGAAGGTGGTCCCAGTGGTGATTGGCACACTGGGTGCAGTGCCTAAAGACCTTGGCCTGCACTTAAACACAATTGGCGCTGACAAAATTATTAAACTTGACCACAATCAAAGGGCATTCTGAACTCCACCAATGATGAAATTGAACTAAACTTGGAATTGAACTAATCTTGGCACACACAATTCCAGAACTGTGGTCCTAACTGGGATTCCTGAAAGAAGGGAGTTCCACAATCAGGGTTGGCACCAAGGGGGAGGCCAAAATCCAACAGCTCTGGAGGGCCAAAGGGACTCCTAGGAAAAGTCCAAACTTCTCTATAGTGGAGATAAGATTTCCGCTCCCAGTATGGAACACTGGCATCCCTTTTTGTGGGGGGAAATAAGGTTACAAAGGCAACAAAAGGCAGCTCAGTGGGAGTGGGGAACACACACGGAACACAGCTGTGACAAATTAAATTAAAAAACACTCATAATGAATGCAATTACCAGCAAATGGTGGATGTAAAATAGACACAGTTAGCACTGAGCACGAAAAGATATTCAGAATGGAAGAAGGAGGAGAGGGTGACCTTTCGTTTCAGGACCACGGACAGCAAACAGGACTACAAGTGCTCCTTTTCCTTTTGGAATTCTCCTTCTTCCTGATCATAGAATCATTGAGTTGGAAGAGACCTCGTAGGCCATCCAGTCCAACTTCATTCGGCCAAGAAGCAGGAAAATCACATTCAAAGCGCCCCCAACAGATGGCCATCCAGCCTCGGTTTCAAAGTCTCCAAAGAAGAAGCCTCCACCACACTCCAGGGCAGAGAGTTCCACTGCTGAACAGCTCTCACGGTCAGGAAGTTCTTCATAATGTTCAGGTGGAATCTACTTTCTTTTCTGTAGATTCCAGGAATGAATCTAAAAAAATCATATTAGAGTCAATGTGCCAAAGCTAATCTCATCCTAAGGAGAGCGAGTAGGGTCAGTGGTCCAAAGCTAGTGTCGTCCTGAGGAGAGTGAGTAGGCCAAAGCCTGTTAGAGTCAGTGGTCCAAAGATAGTGTCGTCCTGAGGAGAGTGAGTAGGCCGAAGCCTGTTAGAGACAGTGGGCCAAAGTTAGTGTCATCCTGAGGAGAGTGAGTAGGCCAAAGCCTGTTAGAGTCAGTGTTCCAAAGCTAGTGTCGTCCTGAAGAGAGTGGGTAGTCCGCAGCCTGTTAGAGTCAGTGGGCCAAAGTTAGTGTCGTCCTGAGGAGAGCAAGTAGGCCAAAGCCTGTTAGAATCAGTGGACCAAAGCTAGTGTCATCCTGAGGAGAGCGAGTAGGCCGCAGCCTGTTAGAGTCAGTCAGCAAAAGCTAGTGTCATCCTGAGGAGAGCGAGTAGGTCGCGGCCTGTTAGAGTCAGTGGGCCAAAGCTAGTCTCGTCCTGAGGAGAGCGAATAGGCCGAAGCCTGTTAGAGTCAGTGGGCCAAAGCTAGTGTTGTCCTGAGGAGAGCGGGTAGGCCGCAGCCTGTTAGAGTCAGTGGGCCAAAGCTAGTCTTGTCCTAAGGAGAGCGAGTAGGCTGAAGCCTGTTAGAGTTAATGAGCAAAAGCTAGTGTCGTCTCTGCCAAAAAGGTTCCTAAGGCCATCAGAAATAAGAAAGAAGATTCCATCAGAACATTAGGAAGAACTTCCTGACTGTGAGAGCTGTTCAGCAGTGGAACTCTCTGCCCCAAAGTGTGGTGGAAGCTCCTTCTTTTGAGGCTTTTAAACAGAGGTTGGATGGTCATCTGTCGGGGGTGCTTTTAATTTTCCTGCTGGGGTTGGATTGGATGGCCCACGAGGACTCTTCCAACTCTCTGCTTCTGACAGCCACTGTCAGAAGGGACTGAGAATTTCATCTATGCTGATGATCATGCCATCACCGCTCAAGTAGGGAGCTTGGAAATGGTTGAATGGAAGCTATCTGAAGCTTTAGGTGCTATTACAGGGGAAACCAGCAGATTCCTAATCCACCTAAAATGGAGACGTGTATTACCCCCAAAAATGTAGGCCTTATGTACAAAAATATGGGGGGAAATTGTTGGAAATGAAGGGGAACTAGTTGTGAAGCTAAACTTCCCATACACGGAATACACGGAGGGTGTTTATTCCAGTGGGAAGAGTGTTGAGGGATGCAATGGTGTCATATTGTGCATCTACTCTCCAAAGGCGCAGCGGAAGAGCCAGGTTTTAAGGTTCTTTTTTAACGTTTCTAGAGAAGGGGCTTTTCTGATCTTTCCAGGTAATGAGTTCCAAAGTCGGGGAGCCACAAAGGAGAAGGCTCTCTTCCTTGTGCCCACAAGATGAGTTTGTGAGATTGGTCGGGGTGAATGGAGTGCCTCCCCCGAAGATCTAAGGGCCCGGGTTGGTACGTGGAGAGAGATACGGTCACAAAGGTAGGCAGGTCCCAAAACATTTAGGGCTTTGTAGGTGATAATCTGTAACTTGAATTGGGACTGGAAAATAAACGGTAGCCAGTGGAGCTCCTTAAACATGGGAGTTGACCGCTCCCTATATCTAGTCCCAGTTATTAATCTGGCTGCCAAACGTTGGACATGTTGTAATTTCCGGGCAGTCTTCAAGCGTAGCCCCACGTAGAGTGCATTGCAGTAGTCCAGTCTAGTAATAGTCTGCTTGCTGTCGACTTAAGACAGTTGCATCTATCAAGTAGGAAATTTAGGTACTGCTTTATGCAGGGAGGCCAATTTAACTAAATTACAATGCCATAAAACCTTCCAGCAGCGTGTAGAAGAATGAGGAAGTACTCCATCAAAAAGGACTTGGTGTCACAAGTGGACGGTGAAGCGGCCAACTCTCCTTGTGGCCATGACCACGATGGAAGTTTCTTCCATATGTGGTGGACTTGTAGAGAAGCCCAAAAATACTGGAAAATTATACACAAACACTCAGTTCTTGTGGGTTTTTTCGGGCTATATGGCCATGTTCTAGAGGCATTTCTCCTGACGTTTCGCCTGCATCTATGGCAAGCATCCTCAGAGATGAGGATGCCTCTAGAACATGGCCATATAGCCCGAAAAAACCCACAAGAACTGAGTGATTCCAGCCATGAAAGCCTTCGACTATACACAAACAGTCTTGGAATGTAATTTCCAAGAAAACCAGAATATTACCTATTAGGCATCATGGACTCAGAATTAATTTTGGACCAAAACAAGGACATTTTATTTACGTATGGAAATAAATGTCCTTGTTTTGGTCCGAGATTAATATGCATGGAAAAATCTGATAACCTGGACATTGTATGTTTCAACATATGGTTATTTCCTATTTTCTTATGTGAGTTTGTGCAAAAATAATAAATAAATCAGCATTTTTTTCCCCGTTCTCATTTGGAGGCATGGCTTGATGCTTCAGCACATGCCACGGAAGTTCTCCGTTTGCCACCTGGTGGTGCCCGGCCTGCTCAACAGTGAGTAAGTAGTAGAAGCCATGCCCTAGGAGATGTTCCACAGGGAGAAAAAGGCACACGCGCACATACACACACACACACACACACACTGCATGCATTGCATCTTTTGGCAGCCGTGCCTGGCAACCGACCTTGGGCTGCCCTTGCAGGGAACGCCAAGGCTGGCTGGGCCGAGAGCCCCCTGCGACAAGGAAAGCAATTCAGCAGGAAAAGCAAAATCAGAACGGAGGAACGCGGCACCCATCACGGGAAGCAAAGCTAACGGGAACAGGCAGGTGGGCACCACTGCAGGCCTGCCTATGGGTATGGCGTGAGCGAGAGGGATGGAGAAAGACTGATTCGGAGAAGGCAGAGGGAGCTAAGAAGAGAATAAACAAAAGAGGAGCTGCAGGGAGGAGAGGGAGGCGGGCGGCAAAGCAGGGAAAGGAGCAGTCGGCGTAAAGAAATATGTTGGAGCTGATGAACTGATGGAACACGGAGAGACCAAGCCAGTCTGTGGATAGTTTAGTACAGTAACAAAGGACATGGTTTTATTTATTACCCTTATTTATTACCCTTCTAAAGAGCTCAAGCCAATATATGTGGCTCACCTGTGTTATTCTCTTAGCAACTGTGCGTTGGACAATGGTGGAAAAATCCAACAAAGGATGGATTTGTTGTTGAAAGAATCACTAGATTTCTGTGAGTTTTCTGAGCTGTCTGGCCATGTTCCAGAAACATTCTCTCCTGACGTTTTTCCCACATCTATGGCAGGCATCCTCAGAGGTTGTGAGGTCACAACCACCGTGTCAGACTACACAGCGAAGCCACTGAAATCCACAAGAATGTGGACAATTTCAACAGAAAGGAGGAAACCATGAAAATGAACAAAATCTGGCTACCAGTATTAAAAAACTCTAAAATTAAAACAGCAAAACAGCAGAGGGAAAACAATCAGGGACATCTAATCACCTCTCAACAAAAGATTGCTCCAGGCACTGCCAGGCTATCAATTGTAATCAAGGTGGTCAGTTGAAACATTCACACCTAGCTCCAGCTGACAAGAGTCCTTTGTCCCACCCTGGTCTTTCCACAGATATATAAACCCATTTTCCTAGTTCCAACAGACCTCACTACCTCTGAGGATGCTTGCCATAAATGCAGGTGAAACGTCAGGAGAGAATGCCTCTAGAATATGGCCATATAGCCCGGAAAAACCTACAACAACCCGATGGATTTATTGTTGAAAGAATCACTAGATTTCTGTGAGTTTTCTGAGCTGTCTGGCCATGTTCCAGAAGCATTCCCTCCTGACGTTTCTCCCACATCTATGGCAGGCATCCTCAGAGGTTGTGAGGTCACAACCACCGTGTCAGACTACACAGCGAAGCCACTGAAATCCACAAGCATGTGGACAATTTCAACAGAAAGGAGGAAACCATGAAAATGAACAAAATCTGGCTACCAGTATTTAAAAAAAACTCTAAAATTAAAACAGCAAAACAGCAGAGGGAAAACAATCAGGGACATCTAATCACCTCTCAACAAAAGATTGCTCCAGGCATTGCCAGGCTTTTTTTTTTTTTTGTCGTGTCAGGAGCGACTTGAGAAACTGCAAATCGCTCCTGGTGTGAGAGAATTGGCCGTCTGCAAGGACATTGCCCAGGGGACGCCCAGATGATTTGATTGTTTTTATCATCCTTGTGGGAGGCTTCTCTCATGTCCCCGCTTGGGGAGCTGGGGCTGACAGAGGGAGCTCATCCGCCTCTCCCTGGATTCGAACCTGCGACCTGTCGGTCTTCAGTCCTATCGGCACAGGGCTTTAGCCCACTGCGCCACCGAGGGCGCCTCACTGCCAGGCTATCAAATGTAATCAAGGTGGTCAGTTGAAACATTCACACCTAGCTCCAGCAGACAAGAGTCCTTTGTCCCACCCTGGTCTTTCCACAGATATATAAACCCATTTTCCTAGTTCCAACAGACCTCACTACCTCTGAGGATGCTTGCCATAGATGCAGGCGAAACGTCAGGAGAGAATGCCTCTAGAATATGGCCATATACCCCCCAAAAACCTACAACAACCCGTTGTGAGGTCTGTTGGAAACTAGGCAAGTGGGCTTGATATATCTGTGGAATGATGTCCAGGGTGGGAGAAAAAACTCTCGTCTGTTGATGCAAGTGTGAATGTTGCAGTTGGCCAGCTTCATTATCATCGAATGGCCTTGCAACTTCAAAACCTTGCTTCTTCCTATCTGGGGGAATCCTTTGTTGGGAACTAGGCAAGTAGGGTTCATATATCTGTGGAATGATGTCCAGGGTGGAAGAAAGAACTCTTGTCTGTTGAGGCAAGTGTGAATGTTGCAATTGGACAGCTTGATTAGCATCAAATGGCCTTGCAACTTCCAAACATTGCTGCTTCCTGCCTGGGGGAATCCTTTGTTGGGAACTAAACAAGTGGGGTTTATATATCTGTGGAATGATGTCCAGGATGGGAGAAAGAACTCTTGTCATACTTGAGGCAAGGACAAGAGGGATCCTCTCAATTCAGAAGAAGTTTAACAATTGTGTGTAGCCTGTTGTCGACCTTTGCAACCCGAAAGACAGTTGCATCTGTCAAGTAGGAAAATTAGGTACCACCTTAAAAAAAGTGTGGGGAGGCTAAATTAACTGATTTATGAGGCCATAAAGAAGACTCCAGCAAAGCATTCCAGCGGGGAAGCATGAGGGGAATGCAGAAGTGCTTCATCAGCGTCGCAGATGGACGATGAAAGTGACAGCTCCCCTGGCAGTTCACTGTCATCCAGGCTCTTGAGCTTATGGGTCGATACCTGAGCCCTAAGTACATCTACACCAGGCCTGGGCCAACTTTTGGACTCCAACTCCCACCATGGACGATGAAAGCGACAGCTCCCCTGACGGCCAGAAAAAGATAATAGCTTCTGTGTATGTCTGTATATGTTTGTATGTCCAAAATTGGCATTGAATGTTTGACATATATGTGTACACTGTAATCCGCCCTGAGTCCCCTGCGGGGTGAGAAGGGTGGAATATAAAAGCTGTAAATAAATAAATAAATAAATAAATAAATAAATAAATAAATAAATAGTACTAGTAGTAGTAGTATATATTATTACTAGCTGTACCCTGCCACGCGTTGCTGTGGCCTATAGTAAATCTTTTCAAAGTAGAGGTAGATATCTGGTGAAAGAGAGGTACCTACCTATTCCTTCCCCCTTTTTCTCCCCCTTTCTCTCCTTTCTTCCTTCTCTACCTCTTTCTTTCTTTCCTTCTTTCGCTCCTTGGTTTCACCCTTCTCTCTTTCCTTCATTCCCTCCCCCTTTCTTCCTTTGCCTCCTTTCTTCCCTCCATGTTTCTTTCCTTCTTTCATTTTTATTTCCTTTTCTCCTTCCTTCTTTACCTCTTTCCTGCCTTTCTTTCCTTTTATTTTCCTTTCTACTTTCTCTTCTTGTTTCCTTTGGTACCTATTTCTTTCCTGCCTTCCCTCCTTCCTTTCTTCCTTCCCAATGCTTACCAAACCTTCCTTCCTTCCTTCCTTCCTTCCTTCCTTCCTTCCTTCCTTCCTTCCTTCCCAATGCTTACCAAACCCTTCTCGTGCTTTCTGTTGGGTCATGGGAGTCCTGTGTGGGTGCGTTTGCACCATTGCGCATGCTCAGTTGTTTTGTTGTTTTGTGAGTGTGTTGTTGTGTTGTTTTTTATTTTGATTCGATTTGTTTGTACCTTGTGGGTTGAGGTATGTGCATGGGAATTTTGGTTAATTTTCGTTGGGGGGGTTTTGAGTTTTGCTGTCCCGTTGGATGCCCCTTACAGATTTATATATATAGATTATTATTATTATTATTATTATTATTATTATTATTATTATTATTATGGAAGGATGAATTCATTCCAGGCTTCGGTCTGATAGGAGCTCTCCAAAATGATGAACTACCCAAATAGTATCTTGGGACTTCCGCAATGAAGGAGAAAGATGTCACACTTTAGGGGTCTTCTACCTATCCCCGATCTGGCAGCAATACAGTTCAATGGAACGGGAATCCCTCCCTCACCCCAGCATGCTATATATTCCAAACTGCTGGGTATGGATTCACTAGATGCTTTGAAGCACACTTTGTGAACGACTCTTCATTGCTTTTAAAATCGGGATCACAGAGACTCGAGTGTATCAAAATGTTCAACCCAGAGGTAGTAAGAGATGGTTAAGATGGCTCAGCAGGGAAGCCAAATGCCCATTGTACATGACCAGGAGCAGCTTTTGTCATCACAATTTTATCTTTCTGGACTGCAGGATCTAAGGTGGAGGTTGTCCTGTCCCCAGACCTGCGGAGAGGATTTTGCATGTGAAAGGCCTCCAATATCTCCAGGAGGGGCTGGCAAATTTGATTTGATTTGGTTGAGCTACTAGTCAACGCAGAAAGGATGGAGCTCAATGTTTATTTTTATTTATTTACTAACTTGGGTCTCCGGAGTAGCCCAGATTATTTGAAAACGTCAATTTTTAATTACACAAAATACATTTGAGTGAACTACAACTCCCATCATGCCAGGTTAATACCGAGAAACACCACCAGTCCTTAAGGTTTATTATGTTGAGCAAATTATTATGTTGCGCAAGTTATTTTTTTGTTGTTCTGCATTTTATTTTGCTGTAATGAATTGCCGGGCTTGGCCTCATGTAAGCCGCTCTGAGTCCCCTTTGCGGAGATGGTGGCAGGGTATAAATAAAGATCATTATTATTATTACTAGCTGTGCCCTGCCACGCGTTGCTGTGACCTATAGTAAGAATTTTCGAAGTAGACGTAGATATCTGGACTATTATGAAAGAGCGGTAGCTACCTATTCCTTCCCCCCTATTTCTTCCCCTTCCCCTTTCTCACCTTTCTTCCTTCTCTGCCTCTTTTTTCATTCCTTCTTTTGCTCTTTGGTTTCATCCTTCCTTCTCTCTTTCCTTCCTTCCCTTCCCCTTTCTCTACTTCTTCCTTTGTCTCCTTTCTTCCCTCCCTGTTTCCTTCCTTCTTTCACTTTTTATTTCCTTTTCTCCTTCCTTCCTTCTTTACCTCTTTCCTGCCTTTCCTCCCCTTTTTCTTTCCTTTCTACTTTGTATTCTTCCTTCCTTCTGTACCTCTTTCTTTCTTTCTCCTTCTCTCCTTCCTTCCCTCTTTCTTCCCTCCTTCTTTCTTTCCCTCCCTCCTTCTCTCTTTCCTTCCTTCCCCCTTTCCCTCCTACATTCCTTCCCTTTTCCCCTCCCTCCTTTCTTCTCTCCTTCCTTTCTGTCCTCCCGCAATACTATGGTAGAGTCCCTTCTAACTCTATTCCATGAGTCTATTTAATATAGTAATATTTTGAATGGTCACTCCTTGGATTGTGAGGAGTTTTGTTGCCAAATTTGGGGTCATTTGGCCCAGTAGTTTTTTTGTTTTTAAGGTACTCACAAGATCACTCTTGTTATTTATTATTATTATTATTATTATTATTATTATTATTATTATTGACCCAAAAGCACAGTATGTCACAGCAAACGAGATCTTGTGTCCAATTCTGGGCACATTTGTGTCCAGTTCTGGTCACCACAATTCAAGAGAGATATTGACAAGCTGGAATGTGTCCAGAAGAGGGTGACTAAAATGATCAAGGGTCTGGAGAACAAGCCCTATGAGGAGCGGCTTAAGGAGCTGGGCATGTTTAGACTGAAGAAGAGAAGGCTGAGAGGAGATATGATAGCCATGTATAAATATGTGAGAGGAAGCCACAGGGAGGAGGGAGCAAGCTTGTTTTCTGCTTCCTTGGAGACTAGGACGCGGAACAATGGCTTCAAACTACAAGAGAGGAGATTCCATCTGAACATGAGGAAGAACTTCCTGACTGTGAGAGCCGTTCAGCAGTGGAACTCTCTGCCCCGGAGTGTGGTGGAGGCTCCTTCTTTGGAAGCTTTTAAACAGAGGCTGGATAGCCATCCGTCAGGGGTGATTTGAATGCAATATTCCTGCTTCTTGGCAGGGGGTTGGACTGGATGGCCCATGAGGTCTCTTCCAACTCTTTGATTCTATGATTCTATATCTATATGCTGGATTTCGTATCACAAAATCACAAGTCGAACACTACCCAAGCGTCTAGGACTGTGTGATGTATTTTCGAATGATGCCTGCAGATCCAAGTAAGGTGGCCTTTTGCAGTTGACAGATCGTGATTTTGTCGATGTTTATTGTTTCCAAATGCCGGCTGAGATCTTTTGGCATGCCAATGACCACTGGGACCACCTCGACTGGTTGATGCCAGACCCTTTGCAGTTTGATTTTGAGGTCTTGATAGCGGCTGAGTTTTCCTGTTGGTTTTCCTCAATGCGACTGTCACCCGGTATGGCGACATCAATAATCCAGACTTTTTTCTTTTTCCACAATTGTGATGTCTGGTGTATTGTGTTCCAAAACTTTGTCAGTCTGGATTCGAAAGTCCCACAGTATTTTTGCATGTTCATTTTCCACGACCTTTGCGGGTTTATGATCCCACCAATTCTTTACTGCTGGCAGGTGGTACTTGTGACATAACTTCCAGTGAATCATCTGGGCCACAGAGTTGTGCCTTTGTTTGTAGTCCGTCTGTGCGATTTTCTTGCAACAGTTGAGGAGACGGTCCATAGTTTCATCGGCTTCCTTGCACAGTCTGCATTTTGGGTCATCCACTGATTTTCAATCCTGGCCTGAATGGCATTGGTTCGGATGGCTTGCTCCTGGGCTGCAAGAATCAGGCCTTCTTCTGTCTCCTTCTTCAGGGTTCCATCCGTGAGCCATCACCAGGTCTTCTCCTTGTCAAGTTTTCCTTCCATTTTGTCAAGGAACTGCCCAAGCAAGGCTTTGTTGTACCAGCTGTCAGCTCTGGTTTGGAGTGCAGTTTTCTTGTACTGACTCTTTGTCTGCTGTGCTTTGAGAAGTTTCCGATTATTGACTTCAATTAAAGCAGGTTCTTGGCTTTCCTTGACATATTCTGCCAGGGCATCGTGTTTTTCTTCTTCTACTGCTTGTTTGACTTGTAAAAGTCCTCTGCCCCCAGACTTTCTGGGCATATAGAGCCGGTCAACATCACTGCGAGGATGTAGTGAATGATGAATGGTCATGAGTTTTCTTGTTTCACATTTACTAAATTCCACTGAATGCTACACTTAAAATCTGCAAAGGCTCTGGCATAAACCAGCACAGGTGGTTCTAGTGGTCATTGGCGCACGGGGTGCCATGCCAAAAGATCTCAGCCGGCATTTGGAAACAATAAACACCGACAAAATCACAATCTGTCCACTGCGAAAGGCCACCTGACTTGGATCTGCGAGCATCATTCGGAAATACATCACACAATCCTAGATGCTTGGGAAGTGTTTGACTTGTGATTTTGTGATACGAAATCCAGCATATAGATCTCGTTTTCTGTGACATACTGTGGTTTTGTGTCAGGAAAATAATAATAATAATACTAATACTAATAATACTAATAATAATAATACATCACACAGCCCTAGACGCTTGGGAAGTGTTCGACTTGTGATTTTGTGATACGAAATCCAACATATAGATCTCGTTTGCTGTGACATACTGTGCTTTTGTATCAGGAAAATAATAATAATAATAATAATAATAATAATAATAATAATAATAATAATAATAATTACATCACACAGTCCTAGACGCATGGGAAGTGTTCGACTTGTGATTTGTGATACGAAATCCAGCATATAGATCTCGTTTGGTGTGACATACTGTGCTTTTGTGTCAATGATGATGATGATGATGATAATGATGATAAATCAAACAGTCCTAGACGCTTGGGAAGTATTCGACTTGTGATTTTGTGATACGAAATCCAGCATATAGATCTCGTTTTGGGAAGTGTTCGACTTGTGATTTTGTGATACAAAATCCAGCAAATAGATCTCATTTGCTGTGACATACTGTGGTTTTGTGTCAGTAAAATAATAATAATAATAATAATAATAATAATAATAATAATAATAATGGCATTTAAAGTAAACAAAAGGTAATTCCCTAACAAGGATACTTTTAGCTCCTCCCACAAACTAGGGAAAGGTTTCATTTTAAACCTGGGAGCAACCGATGCCATCACATTACAGAATTAGCCAAACATCCAGATCATTACCAAAAATCCACTTCCCCACAATCCCTTGAAATGTTTGAAAAGAATGCTGGGTCCCACACTTAAAGTATGCAAAGAATGATCTCCTCTACACTTGAACACAACCAGATGTGATGAACACAGTGGCTTACCGGATTTTAAGTGTAGCACTCAGTGGGATTTAGTAAATATGAAGAAGTGGAAAGGTTCACAACCCTTCAGGCTTCAGGGGCAGAGGTCATGTACGGTATGCATGCTGCCTCTCTCTTTTCCCCGGTGTGCACACTCCCTGCATCTCAACATGCACGATTCATCGAGCAATCGTGGAGATGACAGTTTCTCTCATTGCCCATCACTTGGCTGTATCTCTGTCCTCATTCGCAGAGAGAAAACAGCAGCCTCCCTTGACTCCACGGTCTTGAACAACTATAGACCAATCTCCAACCTTCCTTTTTTGGGTAAGGCGCTGGAACGGGTGGTCGCCTCTCAGCTCCAGGGTTTCCTGGATGACATCAACTATCTGGATCAGTCACAGTTTGGCATCAGGCGTGGTCATGGTACCGAAATGGCTTTGGTCGCCTTGGTGGATGATCTCCGCAGGGAGCTGGACAGGAGGAGTGTGACCTTGCTGGTTCTCTTGGACATCTCAGCCGCTTTCGATACCATCGATCATGGTATCCTTCTGGGACGACTCTCCGGGATAGGCCTTGGAGGTATGGCTCTGGCATGGCTCCAGTCCTTCCTGGAGGGTCAATCCCAGATGTTGAAGCTGGGAGACACCTGCTCGGACCCCTGGACTTTGACCTGTGAGGTCCCACAAGGTTCCATTCTGTCTCCCATGCTTTTTAACATCTACATGAAACCGCTGGGATAGGTCCTCTGGAGTTTTGGAGTTGGATACCATCTCTATGCAGATGACACGCAACTCTACTACTCCAAGGAAGCCCCTCAGGTGCTGGACGAGTGCCTGACCGCTGTGGCCATCTGGATGAGGACGAACAGGCTGAAGATCAATCCCGACAAGACAGAGGTCCTCCTGGTAGACCGTAAACCAGATCGAGGTATAGGGTGGCAACCTGTGTTGGATGGGGTTGCACTCCCCCTGAAGTCACAGGTCCACAGTCTGGGTGTCCTCCTGGACTCATCCCTGTCGCTTGAAGCTCAGGCATCGGTGGTGGCCAGGAGGGCCTTTGCACAACTAAGACTCGTGTGCCAACTGCAACCGTACTTCATGAAGGCGGATCTGGCCAGGGTGGTCCATGCCTTAGTCACCTCCAGATTGGACTACTGTAATGCACTCTACATGGGGCTGCCCTTGAAAACGGCCTGGAAATTTCAATTGGTCCAACGGGCGGCGGCCAGGTTGTTAACTGGGGCTCCTTACAGGGAGAGGTCAACCCTCCTGTTTAAGGAGCTCCATTGGATGCCGTTCATTTTCCGGTCCCAATTCAAGGTGCAGGTTCTTACCTACAAAGCCCTGAACGGTTCTGGACTCGCCTACCTGCGCAACCGCATTTCTGTGTACGAGCCCACATGATCTCTTCGATCATCTGGAGAGGCCCTGCTCACGCTCCCACCTCCTTCGCAGGTGTGATTGGTGGGGACGAGGGAGAGGGCCTTCTCGGTGGTGGCCCCTCAACTCTGGAACTCACTCCCCAAGGATATCAGGCACGCCCCAACTTTGGCAATTTTTAGGAGGAGATTGAAAACGTGGTTGTTCCAGTGTGCCTTCCCAGAATAAGGAAACTCCCATCAATATGTCCCTAATTGCACCTTATTAGTGATCTAGAACTGTCTAGAACTCTACGCCCCATTCTTTTCCGAAATTATATCCTAGTTATATTTCACCTGGTCTTGTCCAGCATTATTTTTAAAATTTTAACTGTTACATTTGGCCCAGCCATTGGTTTTTAAATGTTATTGTGTTATTGTCGATGTTTACTGCCTATTTTTTGTTTATTATCTTTATTTTATTGTTTTGTATTACTGCTGTTGTTGTTTTTGCTGATGTATTGTGGGCTCAGCCTCATGTAAGCCACACCGAATCCTTTGGGGAGATGGCAGCAGGGTATAAATAAAGTGTTATTATTTATTATTATATTATTATTATAGCTTTGGAATCCAGGAAACGCTTGCTTCTCTTCCCCAACCCAACTGGTCAATTGGGATAAACAGATGGGTTGGGTTCGTCTCATCATTTGGTGGTCTCCCAGCTTTCATATATGCTTTTAAAATAACAAGTTGGCAACCTTCTCCTAAAATTTAGTTACAAGATTTAAGCAAAATTATACTGGCTGGCGGTTTGAATCTGGGGAGTGAGGTGAGCTCCCGCTGTTAGCTCCAGCTTCTGCCAACCTAGCAGTTCAAAAACATGCAAATGTGAGTAGATCAATTGGTACCACTCAGAGGGAAGGTAATGGTGCTCCATGCAGTCATGGCGGCCACACAACCTAGGAGGTGTCTACAGAGCTGTTTACTTTATTAATGCCAATCAAGTAGAGTCAACATCTGTCCGGAAACTGAAATGGAATCTGGAATCTGACTTAGTTGAAGGGCTAGAAGGCATGATCATCAAGTTTGCAGACGACACCAAATTGGGAGGGATAGCCAATAGTCCAGAGGACAGGAGCAGGATTCAAAACGATCTTGACAGATTAGAGAGATGGGCCAAAACTAACAAAATGAAGTTCAACAGTGACAAATGCAAGATACTCCACTTTGGCAGAAAAAATGAAATGCAAAGATACAGAAATGGGGGACAATGCCTGGCTCGAGAGCAGTACGTGTGAAAAAGATCTTGGAGTCCTCGTGGACAACAAGTTAAACATGAGCCAACAATGTGATGTGGCAGCAAAAAAAGCCAATGGGATTTTGGCCTGCATCAATAGGAGCATAGTGTCTAGATCTAAGGAAGTAATGCTACCCCTCTATTCTGCTTTGGTTAGACCACACCTGGAATATTGTGTCCAATTCTGGGCACCACAAGTGAAGAGAGATATTGACAAGCTGGAATGTGTCAAGAGAAGGGCGACTAAAATGATCAAGGGTCTGGAGAACAAGCCCTATGAGGAGCGGCTTAAGGAGCTGGGCATGTTTAGCCTGAAGAAGAGAAGGCTGAGAGGAGATATGATAGCCATGTATAAATATGTGAGAGGAAGCCACAGGGAGGAGGGAGCAAGCTTGTTTTCTGCTTCCTTGGAGACAGGGACGCAATGGAACAATGGCTTCAAACTACAAGAGAGGAGATTCCATCTGAACATAAGGAAGAACTTCCTGACTGTGAGAGCCGTTCAGCAGTGGAACTCTCTGCCCCGGAGTGTGGTGGAGGCTCCTTCTTTGGAAGCTTTTAAGAAGAGGCTGGATGGCCATCTGTCGGGGCTGATTTGAATGCAATATTCCTGCTTCTTGGCAGGGGGTTGGACTGGATGGCCCATGAGGTCTCTTCCAACTCTTTGATTCTATGATTCTATGATTCTATGAAAATATCTATCTATCCGTTATTTAGGGGCTCCCTGATGATGCAGAGGGTTAAACCACTGAGTGGCTGAGCTTGCTAACCAAAAGGTCAGCAGTTTGAATCCGGGGAGCGGGCTAAGCTCCTGCTGTTAGCCCGAGCTTTTGCCAACGTAGCAGTTCAAAACATGCAAATGTGAGTAGAGTCAACATCTGTCGGGAAACTGAGATGGAATCTGGAAAAATATCTATTTATCCATTATTTAGGTGCTCCCTGGTGATGCAGCGGGTTAAACCACTGAGTGGCTGAACTTGCTGACCAAAAGGTCAGCAGTTCGAATCCGGGGAGCAGGGTGAGCCCCCGCTGTTAGCCCCAGCTTCTGCCAACGTAGCAGTTCAAAAACATGCAAATGTGAGTAGAGTCAACATCTGTCAGGAAACTGAGATGAAATCTGAAAAAATATCTATCTATCCGTTATTTAGGGGCTCCCTGGTGATGCAGAGGGTTAAACCACTGAGTGGCTGAGCTTGCTGACCAAAAGGTCAGCGGTTCGAATCCGGGGAGCGGGGTGAGCTCCCGCTGTTAGCCCCAGCTTCTGCCAACCTAGCAGTTCAAAAACATGCAAATGTGAGTAGATAAATTGGTACCGCTCGAATGGAAGGTAACGGTGCTCCATGAAGTCATGGCGGCCACACAACCTAGGAGGTGTCTACGGAACTGCTTACTTTATTAACGCCAATGAAGAAGAGTCAACATCTGTCAGGAAACTGAGATGGAATCTGGAAAAATAGTATCTATCGATTATTTAGAGGTTGAGTCGCCTTCGGGCTTATATGGGCTGGATAGAAATAGTGTAAATAAAGAAAGAAATAAAAATAAAGACCAAACTTGACACACAGAGCCCCCATGACCCACTCTACATCCTACTGCAGTTTGGAGGAGGGTGGATCATGGATGATGGGACTTGAAGTACCTCCACTCACTTCCCGAGAATGCTGCAACCATCATCCAATGACTGATCAAGACCAAACTTGGCACACATAACTCCCATGACACCCTTTACATCCTGGTGAGGTTCGGGGGAGGATGGACAATGGATGATGGGATTTGTAGTGCTTTCGAACCCTTCAGTTCCCACAGACCACTGCAGCCCCCAACAAAGACCAATAAAGACAAAACTTGGCACACAGAGCTCCCATGACTCACTCTACATCCTGGTAGAGTGGGTCATGGGCATGGGGGAGAGCAGAACATGGGCATGGGGAGGGCAGACCATGGATGATGGGACTTGAAGAATCTCCACTCACTCCCCGAGAACTCTGCAACCATCAACCAATGACTGATCAAGACCAAACTTGGCACACATAACCCTCATGACCCCTTTTACATCCTGGTGAGGTTTGGGGGAGGACGGACAATGGGTGATGGGATTTGTAGTACTTTCAAACCCTTCAGTTCCCACAGACCACTGCAGCCCCCAACATAGACCGATAAAAACCAAACTTGGCACACGCAATGCCCATGACCCACTCTACATCCTGTAGTTTGGGGGAGTGCAGACCATGGATGATGGCACATGAAGTATCTCCACTCACTTCCCAAGAATGCTGCGACCCTCAACCAATGACTGATCAAGACCAAACTTGGCACACAGAGCCACCATGACCCCCTCTACATCCTGATGCAGTTTGGTTGAGGATGGACCATGGGATTTGCATATGGGAGTTGCAGTTCACCCGCACCATCTGAACCCATCTGACATTGGATATAGACTGAACTTGGAGCACAGAAAAACATTACCTTTCCCAAATAAACCTGGCTCCGCCGGGTCCCTAAGGTAGTAAATAAATGAAAGCTCTTCCTCAAAACATTTATAAGAGAGCAGATATGCTATCTGGACCAGGTACCTCACCAATCTTAATCTTCTACAGTTATAGGAGCATTCTGTTTCCGATAGTCTTGGGTAAACAGTACATTTTGTTTGTCTAAGTCTTCCTCTGTCTTTACTAATAACATTTGTTGCCTTTTCCATAACGAAGAGTATCTATGGAACACCTCTGGAATATTTGCATTATCAGCAATTATCTCTTTCCCCTCTTGGATCTTTAACATTATATTTTCTCTCTCTCTCTCTCTTTCTTTTTATAACTTCAACGCCAACTATCTCCCCGGCATATTTGCCAATTCAACGTTCTTTCGCTTTGCATAATGCATTTTCTTTTCTCAGTCACAGTGAGCATTGATAGCTGTCTCTGTAAAATTTTAATATGATTCATCACAGCCATTTTTTGAAGGAGATTTCTCTAATTCTTCTACCAGATGCATCTTGTATATTTTGGCATAATGAGAAAACAGGCGATATTGATATTTTTAGATGCTGAAACCCCATTTGATCGTTTCGACTCGGGTCTTTTCATTCAACATTTTGGAACGCATGACTCCCAGAGCAAAGTCCATTATTTGGATTAGGCAGATTTCGTGATATACACAAATGTTGCTTACCCTGCAGAAAATGAAGGCAGCTTGACACCACTTTAACTGACATGCCTCAATGTCATGGAAACACGGGAGTTGTGGTTTTACAAGGTCTTAAGCCTTCTCTGCCAAATTTGCACCAAACTACAACTCCTGTTTCAATTAAAGTAAATGATCGATGATGTTTTTGAAAAAGTAAAGAACTTTGGTTACCTTTTTTTGGCAGAAAAATGAAAATAATAGCTTTCTGTAGATTGGACTACTGTAATGCGCTCTACTTGGGGCTACCCTTGAAGACGGCCCAGAAATTACAACTTGTCCAACGTTCAGCAGCCAGATTAATAACTGGGGCTAGTTATAGGGAGCGGTCGATTCCCATGTTTAAGGAGCTCCACTGGAGCCCCCGGTGGCGCAGTGGGTTAAAGCACTGAGCTGCTGAGCTTGTTGATCGCTTGTTGATCGCTTGTTGGTCACAGGTTCGATTCCGGGGAGCGGCGTGAGCTTCCGCTGTCAGCCCTAGCTTCTGCCAACCTAGCAGTTCGAAAACATGCAACTGTGAGTAGATCAATAGGTACCGCTCCAGTGGGAAGGTAACGGCGCTCCATGCAGTCATGCCGGCCACATGACCTTGGAGGTGTCTATGGACAACGCTGGCTCTTCGGCTTAGAAATGGAGATGAGCACCACACCCCAGAGTCAGACATGACTGGACTTAATGTCAGGGGACTACCTTTACCTTTACCTTTACTGGCTGCCGTTTATTTTCTGGTACAGGTACAGGTCATCACCTACAAAGCCCTAAATGGTTTGGGACCCGCCTACCTTCGTGACCGTATCTCTCTCCACGTACCAACCCGGGCCCTTAGATCTTTGGGGGAGGCCCTCCTTTCACCCCTACCAATCTCACAAGCTCGTCTTGTGGGCACAAGGGAGAGAGCCTTCTCCTCAGTGGCTCCCCGACTTTGGAACATATTACCTGGAGAGATCAGAAAAGCCCCTTCACTAGAAACGTTCAAAAAGGACCTTAAAACCCGGCTCTTCCGCTTCGCCTTTGGTGAGGAGATGCACGATGTGACACCATTGCACCCCTCAACACTCTTCCCACTGGAACACACGCCCTCCAAACGGGAAGTTTAGCTTCACAACTGTATGTTTTTACTAGTTCCCTGCAGATAATTTGCTCCTATTTTTATCTCATTAAAGTTTTAGATTTTTTTTTTTATCCTGTACATGCGGCCCGCCCATTGTTATTGTGATTGTGCTTATTGGAATGTTATTTTATGACTGTAGGGTTTTTTATGTAATTTGATGGTGTTGTTTATTGTTTATGCTCTGGTTTTATTTTGTTGTATTATGTTGTCCGAGCTTGGCCCCATGTAAGCCGCTCCGAGTCCCCATTGGGGAGATGGTGGCGGGGTATAAATAAAGATTATTATTATTATTATTATTATTATTATTATTATTATATAGGTTTTGATCATTAGTAACTTTGTTGAAGTAAAAATGTATGAATAATGTTGGATAAGTCTCCTGGTATCGCAGCAGGTTAAACTGCTGAGCTGCTGAACTTGCTGACTGAAGGGTTGGCAGTTCGAATTTGGGGAGCGGGGGTGAGCTCCTGCTGTTAGCCCCAGCTTCTGCCAACCTATTGCTTTATTTATTTACTGTATTTGTATACCGCCCCTCTCAGCCTTCCGGCGACTCGAGGCGGTTTACAAGGCAAAATTCAATGCCACCAAAAACACAATTACAATATGAAAACTTTAACATCAACAAAATCATAATAGCTGTAATAAAACATAATTCAATAAATACTCATAATAAAACAATGTCCAATCCCATATTGTAGTTGATTCCGTTCTTATGTCTGTTACGCAGTTTGAAAACATGCAAATGTGAGTAGATCAATAGGTACTGCCTTGGCGGGAAGGTGATGGAGCTCTAGGCAGTCATGCTGGCCACATGACCTTGGAGGTGTCTATGGACAATGCCGGCTCTTTCAGCTCCTCTTGCACAAATTCACTTTTTACTCCAATCTCATCAAGGGTTTTATCATTTTATCTCCTGCACTTGGCCTGCCCATTGTGTTCTACTTTTATTATGTTACTAGCGTTCCCCTGCCACGTGTTGTTGTGGCCCAGATCTGGAAAATAAAGTAATGTGAAAGTGTTGGTTTCTAATGTACGTAATTTCTTTCTGCTTGTGGGTAAGCAGAACTCCCATGACTAACTCAATCTACTGAAGGGGTTTGAAGGGACTGACTCACCATAGTGGGAGTTGTAGTCTTACTTACTTACTTAGGCGATCCCTCGTTGGACGAGTAAGATGGTCTTCCATTAGATTTCCTTGTGGGTCCGTATGTCGCTGTGGAGCCCTATTCTTGCTCTGCATCTTCTTCCGCAGTGAGGGCATTGGTTTCCAGGTGGAAGGCGGTCCCGGTCAGGGTTGGCTTGATGCGCCTTCCTCCTGGCACGTTTCTCTCTTTCACCCTCCACTCGTGCCTCCTCAAATTCTGCAGCACTGCTGGTCACAGCTGACCTCCAGCTGGAGCGCTCAAGGGCCAGGGCTTCCCAGTTCTCAGTGTCTATGCCAGAGTTTTTAAGGTTGGCTTTGAGCCCATCTTTCAATCTCTTTTCCTGTCCACCAACGTTCCGTTTTCCGTTCTTGAGTTCAGAGTAGAGCAACTGCTTTGGGAGACGGTGGTCAGGCATCCGGACAACGCGGTCGGCCCAGTGGAGTTGATGTTGGAGGACCATCGCTTCAATGCTGGTGGTCTTTGCTTCACCTCCCAGAATCCCAGAATGGCTTCCGCCCCTCCAGAGGAACTGTGGACATGATCTTCACTGCACGACAGCTCCAAAAAAATGCAGGGAACAAAACCAACCTCTGTCCATGGCATTCTTCGACCTTGCAAAGGCATTCGACACAGTGAATCGCAGCGCTCTCTGGACCATCCTCCAAAAAATCGGGTGCCCAAACAAATTTGTGAACATCCTGCGGCTCCTCCATGATGACATGATGGCAACAGTCTTGGACAGCAATGGCTCCCAAAGTGACCCATTTAAGGTGGAATCAGGTGTCAAACAGGGATGTGTTATTGCCCCAACTTATTCTCCATCTTCATCGCTATGATACTTCACCTTGTTGATGGGAAGCTTCCCACCGGAGTGGAAATCATCTATCGGACAGATGGCAAGCTATTCAACCTCAGCAGACTGAAAGCCAAAACCAAGGTCACAACAACATCTGTTATAGAACTCCAGTATGCTGATGACAATGTCGTCTGTGCGCACTCAGAAGAAGATTTAAAAGCCACTCTAAACACCTTCGCAGAAGCATACGAGAAGCTTGGCCTGTCACTGAACATCGAGAAAACCAAAGTGCTCTTCCAGAAGTCACCAGCCATTCCCTCCCAATGCCAGAGATACAGCTTAATGGTGTAACATTAGAAAATGTCAACCATTTCTGCTACCTTGGCAGCCACCTCTCCACCAAAGTCAACATCGACGGCGGAATACAACACCGCCTGAGCTCTGCGAGTGCAGCATTTTCCTGAATGAAGCAGAGAGTGTTTGAGGACCGGGACATCCGTAGGGATACCAAGGTGCTTGTTTGTAAAGCCATTGTCCTCCCAACCCTGCTATATGCTTGCGAGATGTGGACTGTCTACAGATGTCAACATTGATACTGAAATACAACACCACCTGAGCTCTGTGAGTGCAGCATTTTTCCCAATGAAGCAGAGAGTGTTTGAGGACTGGGACATCCGTAGGGAGACCAAGGGGCTTATTTATAAAGCTCTTGTCCTCCCAACCCTGCTATGCGCCTGAGAGACGTGGACTGTCTACAGATGTCAACACTGGGACTGAAATACAACACTGCCTGAGCTCTGCAAGTGCAGCATTTTCCCAAATGAAGCAGAGAGTGTTTGAGGACTGGGACATCCGTAGGGAGACCAAGGGGCTTATTTATAAAGCTATAGTCCTCCCAACCCTGCTATACGCCTGAGAGATGTGGATTGTCTACAGATGTCAACACTGGGACTGAAATACAACACTGCCTGAGCTCTGCAAGTGCAGCATTTTTCTGAACAAAGCAGAGAGTGTTTGAGGACCGGGACATCCGTAGGGATACCAAGGTGCTTGTCTATAAAGCTATTGTCCTCCCAACCCTGCTATATGCCTGTGAAACGTGGATACTGTCTACAGACGTCACATGCAACTCCTGGAACGATTCCATCAGCGCTGCCTCCGGAAAATCCTGCAAATCTCTTGAGAAGACAAGTTGTAGTCTACCCTGCAGCCACAGTGTCTTCCTGCATGGCACGGGGTCAGGTCAGATGACCTCAAGGAAGATTCTAGCGTTCTAGGACAGTTTAATCATGTCTCATCGCAAAATGTTGGCGAGGGGAGCAGTTGGGCAGGCAGGGATGAAGCATCCAGCTGGCAGAAGGGTACTCCCTACTGTGAGAAGCCGTTTCCTCTTGCGACTGTGTGTCTGTACTGCAAGGCCATCCTCATCCATCCGCCCTCCAAGGTTTCGTGAGCAAGCATGCAAATGACCTGACCAGAGGCGGCTTGGTTTAAATATAGGCAGTGCCAGGAGGGCATCCGACATGGCGCATGGGCAAGAGAAAAGCACAGAGATGGAGGCACCCCTCGGAAACACCGCGAGTTTGCTTCTGAATTCTTCTTGAGTGGCCACATGAGTATATGCGCAAGACTTCTGTGATTGAGGACAATTAGGGGAGAATCAAAAGACCTGCCAGCCCATTTGTCAACGGGTGAACTGCAGAGCTCTCCAAGAGCACTGATGCTATTTATTTATCGTGTCAGGAGCAAGCCAAACAGTTGTATTGCATTTTTTAACAAACAGATAAACAAACAAAACACAAAGTTTGCAAGCTTGGTAGTTGATTAAATGTCCTTTGACCAGTATCTGGCCCCTTGGAGTGCCTCTGGTGTTACTATAAGAAGGTCCTCCATTGTGCATGTGGCAGGGCTCAGGTTGCATTGTAGTAAGTGGTCTGTAGTTTCCTCTTCTCCACACTCGCATGTCATGGATTCCACTTTGTGGCCCCATTTCTTAAGGTTGGCTCTGCATCTTGTGGTGCCAGAGTGTTCAGCACCTTCCAAGTCAGCCAGTTTTCTGTGTGCCCAGGGGGGAGTCTCTCATCTGGTATCACCCATGGAGTGAGGTGCTGGGTTTGAGCCTGCCATTTTTGGACTCTCGCTTGCTGAGGTGTTCCTGCGAGTGTCTCTTAGAAATCTTTGTTTCTTGATTTAAGTCGTTGGCATTCTGGCTGATACCCAAACAGGGGATGAGCTGGAGATGTCTCTGCCTTGGTCCTTTCACTATTGGCTGCTACTTCCCGGCGGATGTCAGGTGGTGCAATATCGGCAAAGCAGTGTAATTTCTCCAGTGGTGTAGGGCGCAGACACCCCGTGATAATGCGGCATGTCTCATTAAGAGCCACATCCACTGTTTTAGCGTGGTGAGATGTGTTCCACACTGGGCATGCGTACTCAGCAGCAGAGTAGCATAGCGCAAGGGCAGGTGTCTTCACTGTATCTGGTTGTGATCCACTGCGAGCCACATAAATATCTGGTAAAGACCAACATTGGCACACAATGCCCTTCTCAAATAACCGCCGGGTCCCCAAGCTAGTAAATAAATAAAAATGGTAATATGGAGCATTCTGTTGTGGCTTCGTTTTGAATGGGCAACTAAGTCCCACCAGCTTTACAAAATCCAGCTCCTGATCTAAAGTTGGAATTGCTACTGTGGTTCACATGCCCAGTGGCCCCACTGGCTAGGAAATTCTTGGGAGTTGTAGTTGAAGGATCAGGGTGACAGTAGGATTAGGTCTCCTCATTGCTGAAGGGAGATCTAAATCCCCCAGGCATATCATAGGCTGGACTCGAGCACAGGAAGAAAGGAAACAGGTAGGAATGATCTCTGAGTCACTCGCCTTCTAACTTTCCTGCTGTGTCATTGAGAAACTGCACACTTTGAGGAGCATCGAGTGTGTTTGATTCTAAATCCATCAGCCGGCCAGGGCCCTGTTTCCATGGCAACGGGGCTAGGTGACAGCTACCCCAGCTGTGACAATCGCCATCGCCGTCTTTTGCAGAAGTCGACAACCGCCACCCAAGAGTCAGTGGGCTGAGACGTCGGCCACAGCTGCCTGTGCGAGAGCTAATGGAGGCTCCTCCATTGCCAAGCCATCTCGACAGCAACGAGCCACGTTTGGTGGCGACAACCATCTGCTTCCCAGACTCCTCCTCTTCCCTCCTTCCCCATCGTACAACCCAGACAACATGTAGCCGGGAGCGAGTGGGTGGGTGGTCTCAGCCCAAGTGACGGTGCGTGTGGGTGTTGTTGTTGTGCGTCTACACAGGGAAGAGAAGTTGGAGAGACTTCTTGACGTAAGCGAGAACCATTTGGCACTCCTCGTGAGAGACGAAGGGCGTGTTCGCGGAGGGGTTATGTAAACTGAAATTGTCTGGTTGCTGTCAGGATTCGAAAATGCGTTGCCGTTGGGGGAAAAAGGCAATCAGAGAAGGGTTAGATTTGCACAAGGGTGGAGTGACAAGGTGGAAGGCACATCGATATAAAGCAAACAGTATTTTGGCGCACCACCAACCAATCATTGATATATATTTTCTGTTCGGCGTGGGAGTTTTGTGTGCCCTATTTGGTTCAATTCCATCATTGGTGGAGTTCAGAATGCTCTTTGATTGTAGGTGAACTATACATCCCAGTAACTACAACTCGCATATGTCAAGGTCTATTTTCCCCCAAGAGCGCCTCAAGAGCGCCCCTGGGCAAAATCAACTATACTGCAAATGCTTACTTTGCGTAATGGGTTGAGCCACCCCTTTGGCATTAACAGAACTCAAAAACCACTGGACGAATTGACACCAAATTTGGACACAAGACACCTAACAACCCAATGTATGTCCTTCACTAAAAAAATGATTTGGTCATTTGGGAGTTGTAGTTGCTGGGATTTATAGTTCACCTACAATCAAAGAGCATTCTGAACCCCACCAATGATGGAATTGAACCAAACTTGGCACACAGAACTCCCATGACCAACAGAAAATACTGGAAGGGTTTGGTATGCATTGACCTTGACTTTTGGAGTTGTAGTTCACCTCCACCCAGAGAGCACTGTGAACTCACACAATGATGGATCTGGACCAAACTTGGCACAAATCCTCAATATGCCGAAATGTGAACACTGGTGGAGTTCGGGGAACTGACCTTCCTTTCCGGGAGCTGTAGTTCACTCACAATCAGAGGAACGGCCTCCACTGATGATGGACCTGAACCAAACCCGGCACACAGAACCCCCACGATGAACCAACCTCCTGGAGGGGTTTGAGGGGACTGACCCACCATAGTGGGAGTTGTAGTTCACCCTATAATCAGAGAGCACACCGAACCCCACCCATGATGCATCCAGAGCGAACTTGCCCAACATCAGTACGGATGGAGTTTCTGGGGGCAAACCTGGCACCAGAGACGGCCCTAGGTAATTTTCAAGTGATATATATTTTCTGTTCGTCGTGGGAGTTCTGTGTGCCATATTTGGTTCAATTCCATCATTGGTGGAGTTCAGAATGCTCTTTGATTGTAGGTGAACTATACATCCCAGTAACTACAACTCGCATATGTCAAGGTCTATTTTCCCCCAAGAGCACCTCAAGAGCATCCCTGGGCAAAATCAACTCTACTGCGAAGGCTTACTTTGCGTAAGGGCTGAGCCGCCCCTGTATTTGTGGGATTAACAGAACTCAAAAACCACTGGATGAATTGTATTGTCGAAGGCTTTCATGGCTGGAATCACTAGGTTCTTGTGGGTTTTTCGGGCTATAGGGCCATGTTCTAGAGGCATTTCTCCTGACGTTTCGCCTGCATCTATGGCAAGCATCCTCAGAGGTAGTGAGGTCTGTTGGAATTAGGACAATGGGTTTATATATCTGTGGAATGGCTGGGGTGGGGCAAAGGAGCTCTTCTCTGCTGGAGCTAGGTGTGAATGTTTCAACTGACCACCTTCATTAGCATTTGAAGGCCTGGCTGAGCCTGGAAAATTTTGTTGAGAGGTGTTAAGATGTGCCTGGTTGTTTCCTCTCTGCTGTTTTGCTGTTGTAATTTTGGATGCTTGCCATAGATGCAGGCGAAACGTCAGGAGAAATGCCTCTAGAACATGGCCTTATAGCCCGAAAAAACCTACAACAACCCACTGGATGAATTGACACCAAATTTGGACACAAGACACTTCTCAGGCCAACAAGTGACCATCACTACTAAAAACACTGGAAATAGAGTGGGTGAGCCTTAAAAAGCCAAAAAACAAAGAAATGCATTACAATGCATGTGCAAAACCACATATATACACACACATATATACAGAAATATATACACACATATATGCACACACAAAACACATAAACACAGAAAGAGGCAAGGAAAGAAGGAAAGAGGGAGGGGGAGAAAGAGGGGGAAAGAAGGAAGGAGAGAAGGAAATGCAAAAGTGAAAGAAGGCAGGAAAGAGGGAAGGAAGGAGAGAAGGAAGAAAGAAAGAGGGAGGGAAGGGAAGAAGGAAAGAAAAATAGGGAAGGAAGGAAGGAGAGAAGGAAAGAAAAAAGTGAAAGAAGGAAGGAAAGAGAGAGGGAAGGAAGGAGAGAAAGAGGGAAAGAAGGAAAGAAAGAAAGGTAGAGAAGGAAGGAGAGAAGGAAAGAAAAAAAGTGAAAGAAGGAAGTAAAGAGAGAGGAAAGGAAGGAGAGGAGGAAGGAAGAGAAAGAGGGAGAGAAGGAAAGAAAGAAAGGTAGAGAAGGAGAGAAGGAAAGAAAAAAAGTGAAAGAAGGAAGTAAAGAGAGAGGAAAGGAAGGAGAGGAGGAAGGAAGAGAAAGAGGGAGAGAAGGAAAGAAAGAAAGGTAGAGAAGGAGAGAAGGAAAGAAAAAAAGTGAAAGAAGGAAGTAAAGAGAGAGGAAAGGAAGGAGAGGAGGAAGGAAAAGAAAGAGGGAGAGAAGGAAAGAAAGAAAGGTAGAGAAGGAGGAAAGGAGAGAAGAAGAAAGGAAAGAGGGAAGAAAGAAGGGAAGGAAGAAGAAGGAAGGAAAGAAGAGGGAGAAAGAAGAAGAAAGGGAGAGAAGGAGGATAGAAGGAAAGAAAAGTTAAAAAGGAAGGAAAGAGAGAGGGAAGGAAGGAGAAAAGGAAGAAAGAGGGAGAGAAGGAAAAAATAAAGGTAGAGAAGGAAGGAAGGAGAGAAAGAAATGAAAAAGTGAAAGAAGGAAGGAAAGAGAGAGGGAAGGAAAGAGAGAAGGAATGAAAGAGAAAAAGAGGGCGAGAAGGATGGAACCAAAGAGCAAAGGAAGCGAGGAAAGACACAAGTAGAGAAGGAAGAAAGAAGAAGGGAAAGAAAAACAGGGAAGGAAGGAGAGAAAGAAAGAAGGAGAGAAAGAGGGAGGGAGGGTTGGCCACAGCAACGTGTGGCGGATACAGCTAGTCTATATAAATCAAAAAGTAATGTTCGTTTGTGGGATTAACAGAACTCAAAAACCACTGGACGAATTGACACCAAATTTGGACACAAGACACCTAACAACCCAATGTATGTCCTTCACTCAAAAAAATGATTTTGTCATTTGGGAGTTGTAGTTGCTGGGATTTATAGTTCACCTACAATCTGAGTCCCACCAATGATGGAATTGAACCAAACGTGGCACACAGGACTCCCATGACCAACATGGGCATTGATGGGCATGGACTTTGAGTTTGAGAATTGTAGTTCACCTACATCCAGAGAGCACTGTGGACTCAAACAATGATGGATCTGGACCAAACTTGGCACGAATATTCCATATGCCCAAATGTGAACACTGGTGGAGTTTGGGGGAAATATACCTTGACATTTCGGAGTTGTAGTTACTGGAATTTATAGTTCACCTACAATCAAAGAGCATTCTGAACCCCACCAACGATGGAATTGAACCCAACTTGGCACACAGAACTCCCATGACCAACAGAAAATACTGGAAGGGTTTGGTGGGCAGTGTCCTTTGGTTTTGGAGTTGTAGTTCACCTACATCCAGAGATCACTGTGGACTCAAACAATGATGGATCTGGACCAAACTCTACACGAATACTAATATGCCCAAATGTGGACACTGGTGGAGTTTGGGGAAAATAGAATCTTGACATTTGGGAGTTGTAGTTGCTGGGATTTATAGTTCACCTACAATCACAGCATTCTGAACCCCACCAACGATAGAATTGGGCCAAACCTCCCACACAGAACCCCCATGTGGGCCACAGCAACGCGTGGCAGGGGACGGTTAGTATTCAATAAAAGGATTGTTTTCCATCCAACGGCGTTGTGTTTAAAGTCAAAGGGATTTTCCTATCCTGGAGTGCAACACGTGTATTCATTTATGATTTTTCACTTTCACAGGGGAAGAGGGGATTGCAGACTCTTGACCGTCCAGAAGGTTCAGGCAAAAGCAAACTATGGCAGACCTTGTGTGTGTGTGTCCAGGGGCGGCTCATCCATTACGCGAAGTAAGCGGTCGCAGAACACTTTTTTTTGCCAGGGGCGCAGAGGCGCCTCTGTAAATGCCCCTCGACCACCACTTGAGGAGCGCCCCCTCAGCTCACAACAGCCCTAGCAGTCCGGGGGGAGCCTCGGCTTTCTTGCCTCTCTGCTGGGCGATCCTCTTCCCAAAGGGGCCGGGCCCTTGAGCCTCGCCTAGCCCCTCTCGTTCCTGCTCCACCCGGCCACCGGGTGCGCGAGCAGAGCCGGCGCTCAATCGTTCTCCACGTTCGATCCCTTCCCCATGACCGGCTCCCTTTCCCGATCCCCCGGCGCTCCACCCGCCTCCTCTCCTCTCCCCAATCCGGGTGGGCCAAGGGGTGGAGCCGCCACGTCTGGCCCGCTTCGGGTCTGGAGGCGTGTCTGAAGACCCCAGCGTGCGCACCAAAAGTCGCCTCTTCTCCTGACTTTCTCTTTAGCCATTGGGACCAAGAGAGAGAGAGAGAGAGAGAGCCCCTCCGGCTGGAGGTATCTCCCACCTCCGCTCCCTCCTTTGTTTTTGCCTACCTTCAGGAAAGGTGGGCATCTCCACCTCTCTCTCTCTCTCTCTCTCGGTCCCAATGGCTGAGGAGAAAGTCAGGAGAAGAGGTGACTTTTGGTGCACACGCCAGGGTCTTCAGGCACGCCTCCGGACCCAAAGCGGGCCAGGCAAGGGAGCAAGTGCGGCAAGTGTAGTTACTGGGATGTATAGTTCACCTACAATCAAAGAGCATTCTGAACTCCACCAATGATGGAATTGAACCAAATATGGCACACAGAACTCCCACGACGAACAGGAAATATATATCAATGATTGGTTGGGGGGGGGGGGGCAAAATACTGTTTGCTTACCGTTGAAAATTACCTAGGGACACCTCTGTGTGTGTCCCTCCCTTCTTAACAACTTTTGGCATTCTGACCACACTCAGGCTGTTTAAGCCACATGTGCCCCAATTTTCATCTTTGAAAGGTATGCTTTTGTTCTCATGTTCAGAGATAAAGTCTGCTGGAGAACTTTGTCTGGTCTGCGTGTTTGATCTAATTCAGACTCCAACAGACTGCTATGAAAATAGCAACACAGTTATACCTCAGAGTCTCTGAATTTTGTAATGTAATCCTTGGAATAATAATAATAAAAAAAACCCGGTACAATATAGGTTGAGCCATTTTTTTTCCAGAACTCCAAAAACCAAAACACTTAAAAGTTCAATGTTATCCACATTGGTGTCTGAGATAGTGACACTCTGCTTTTTTGGTGGCTCCTAATAGGCGGGGATCATAGCTGCTACAACTTAATGGTGTAGCATTAGAAAATGTTGACCACTTCCACTCCCTTGGCAGCCACCTCTCCAAAGTCAACATTGACAGCGAAATACAATACCACATGAGCTCTGCGAGTGCAGCCTTTTTCCGAATGAAGCAGAGAGTGTTTGAGGACTGGGACATCCATAGGGATACCAAGGTGCTTGTTTATAAATGTACTGTCCTCCCAACCCTGCTATATGCTTGTGAGACGTGGACAGTCTATAGAGATACCAAGGTGCTTGTTTATAAAGCTATTGTCCTCCCAACTCTGCTATACACCAGCGAGACATGGACTGTCTACAGACGTCAACATTGACACTGAAATACAACACCGCCTGAGCTCTGCAAGTGCAGCATTTTTCCAAATGAAACAGAGAGTGTTTGAGGACGGGACATCCATAGGGATACCAAGGTGCTTGTTTATAAAGCTATTGTCCTCCCAACCCTGCTATACGCCTGCGAGATGTGGACAGTCTACAGACGTCAACATTGACACTGAAATACAACCCGGCCTGAGCTCTGCAAGTGCAGCATTTTTCCGAATGAAACAGAGAGTGTTTGAGGACTGGGACATCCATAGGGATACCAAGGTGCTTGTTTATAAAGCTATTGTCCTCCCAACTCTGCTATACACCAGCGAGACATGGACTGTCTACAGACGTCAACATTGACACTGAAATACAACACCGCCTGAGCTCTGCAAGTGCAGCATTTTTCCAAATGAAACAGAGAGTGTTTGAGGACCGGAACATCTGTAGGAAGACTAAGGTGCTTGTTTATAAAGCTATTGTCCTCCCAATCCTGCTATACACCTGTGAGACATGGACTGTCTACAGACGTCAACATTGACACTGAAATACAACACCACCTGAGCTCTGCGAGTGCAGCTTTTTTTCCAAATGAAACAGAGAGTGTTTGAGGACTGGGACATCCATAGGGATACCAAGGTGCTTGTTTATAAAGCTATTGTCCTCCCAACTCTGCTATACACCAGCGAGACATGGACTGTCTACAGACGTCAACATTGACACTGAAATACAACACCGCCTGAGCTCTGCAAGTGCAGCATTTTTCCAAATGAAACAGAGAGTGTTTGAGGACCGGAACATCTGTAGGAAGACTAAGGTGCTTGTTTATAAAGCTATTGTCCTCCCAATCCTGCTATACACCTGTGAGACATGGACTGTCTACAGACGTCAACATTGACACTGAAATACAACACCACCTGAGCTCTGCGAGTGCAGTTTTTTTCCAAATGAAACAGAGAGTGTTTGAGGACTGGGACATTCGTAGGGATACCAAGCTACTTGTTTATAAAGCTATTGTCCTCCCAACCCTCCTATACACTTGTGAGATATGGGCTGTCTACAGACCTCAACACTGACACTGAAATACAACACCGCCTGAGCTCTGCAAGTGCAGCATTTTTCCAAATGAAACAGAGAGTGTTTGAGGACCAGGACATCTGTAGAGAGACTAAGGGGCTTGTTTATAAAGCTATTGTCCTCCCAACCCTGCTATACGCCTGCGAAACGTGGACTGTCTACAGACGTCACATGACATGCAACTCCTGGAACAATTCCATCAGCGTGGCCTCCGAAAAATCCTGCAAATCTCTTGGGAAGACAGGCGGACAAAAATGTAAGCATGCTGGAAGAAGCAAAGACCACCAGCATTGAAGTAATGGTCCTCCGCCATCAACTCCGCTGGACAGGCCACATTGTCCGGATGCCTGACCATCGTCTCCCAAAGCAGTTGCTCTACTCTGAACTCAAGAACGGAAAACGGAATGTTGGTGGGCAGGAAAAGAGATTTAAAGATGGGCTCAAAGCCAACCTTAAAAACTCTGGCATAGACACTGAGAACTGGGAAGCCCTGGCCTTGAGCGCTCCAGCTGGAGGTCAGCTGTGACCAGCAGTGCTGTAGAATTTGAAGAGGCACGAATGGAGGGCGAAAGAGAGAAACGTGCCAAGAGGAAGGCGTCAAGCCAACCCCGACCGGGACCGCCTTCCACCTGGAAACCAATGCCCTCACTGTGGGTGAAGATGCAGATCAAGAATGGGGCTCCACAATCACCTAAGGACCCACCGCCAGGACACCGAGCTTGGGGGACAATTTTACTCGGACAACAAGGGATTGCCTAAATAAAGCATCATCACCATTATGTCATTTTTTCAATTTCCTGGTGGAGTTGTGTCAGCTCAGGTCCAACTTCTTTAAAAATTTCAGCAGGGATCCCATCAGGTCCTCTGGCTTTGTTATTTTTTTTTAATTGGCGGATGACTTTGCTGACTTACTCCGAACTCACTACAGGAGTGAATTTCCCCTCCTAAGAGTAGACTTCTCTAGAGAGGGACTTGCCAAGAGAAAGGCGTGTCAAGCCAACCCCGACCGGGACTGCCTTCCACCTGGAAATCGATGCCCTCACTGCGGGAGAAGATGCAGATCAAGAATAGGGCTCCACAGTCACCTAAGGACCCACTGCCAGTACACCGACCTTGGGGGACAATCTTACTCGGACAACAAGGGATCGCCTAAATAAAGCATCATCACCATTATGTCATTTTTTCAATTTCCTGGTGGAGTTGTGTCAGCTCAGGTCCAACTTCTTTAAAAATTTCAGCAGGGATCCCATCAGGTCCTCTGGCTTTGTTATTTTTTTTAATTGGCGGATGACTTTGCTGACTTACTCCGAACTCACTACAGGAGTGAATTTCCCTTCCTAAGGGTAGACTTCTCTAGAGAGAGACTTGCCAATTATGATGATGATGATTATTATTATTATTAACTTTATTTGTACCCCGCTAGCATCTCCCGAAGGACTCAATGCCAAGAGGAAGGCGTGTCAAGCCAACCCCGACCGGGACCGCCTTCCACCCGGAAACCGATACCCTCACTGCGGGAGAAGATGCAGATCAAGAATAGGGCTGCACAGTCACCTAAGGACCCACCGCCAGTACATTGACCTTGGGGGACAATCTTACTCGGACAATGAGGGATCACCTAAATAAAGCATCATCACCATTATGTCATTTTTTCAATTTCCTGATGGAGTTGTGTCAGCTCAGGTCCAACTTCTTTAAAAATTTCAGTAGGGATCCCATCAGGTCCGCTGGCTTTATTATTTTTTTTAATTGGCGGATGACTTTGCTGACTTACTCCGAACTCACTACAGGAGTGAATTTCCCTTCCTAAGGGTAGACTTCTCTAGAGAGAGACTTGCCAAGAGAAAGGCGTGTCAAGCCAACCCCGACAGGGACCACCTTCCACCTGGAAACCGTTACCCTCACTATGGGAGAAGATGCAGATCAAGAATAGGGCTCCACAGTCACCTACAGACTCACTACACTTGGAGGACCATCATCCTTGGACTAAGTTGGTAAGTCAGCTGCTTGTGGAGGTGGCCGCCTGTCTGTGAAAGTGGGTACCCCAGCTACAGACATATACATATTTTCACTATTATTGTGGATATAGATTTGTGTGGGGATGGCTTTCCCTCCGTGCGATGAAGAATGTTGCTGGGCAGGAATGGTCATAATCGGCCCGAGACGAGGAAACAAATGCCTGGCAGGTCAAAGGCAATCTGGTCCCTAGCTACAAACAATTTATTCGGCTATTACTTATCTGTTTACGGCTGTGCCTGCTGTTCTGGAAGGAAGCCAACAAGGGCCGCAGGCAGCCAGCACTGGGGAAGCTGGTGTGGGCGGACTGCAAAGGGGGACCCTAGGCTGTTTTTCCAACGTCCCTTGCTTCCCTGCTTGCATGCCAGTGGGTGGATCCCAGTGATGTAATTCTGTTTTTTAAAGAAAGAGATGGAAATCATTCTTGCTCTCACTCCGTTTCTGGAATCCTCGGCTTGTGCGGAGAATCGCTTTCGTTCCCTCGTACAGGTTAAGCATCCCTTTCTCTGAATGGGATGTGTTTTGGATTTTTGAATACCTGCATTTCCATATGCAGTATGTACGTCATTAGGTGGCTTGGAAATGGGACTGAAGTCCAGAATCCATTTTTGGAGCAGGAGGTTGCCTCTCAGCTACAGGGATTCCTAGAGGGATTCCTTTTACCTGGACCAGCTCTAGGTGTTCTTACTGCCTACTATAGGGAAAACCAGCTGATCCCTAACCCATCTAAAACACAGACATGTGCCTTTCATCTCAAGAACAGACAAGCATCCCGAGCTCTGAGGATCACCTGGGAAGGAATCCCACTGGAGCATTGCAGTGCACCCAAATACCTGGGAGTCACTCTGAACTGTGCTCTTACCTACAAGAAGCACTGCCTGAACATCAAGCAAAAATTGGGTGCTAGAAACAATATCATACAAAAGCTGACTGGCACAACCTAGGGATCACAACCAGATACAGTGAAGACATCTGCCCTTGCGCTGTGCTACTCTGCTGCTGAGTATGCATGCCCAGTGTGGAACACACTAAAACAGTGGATGTGGCTCTTAATGAGACATGCCGCATTATCACAGGGTGTCTGCGCCCTACACCACTGGAGAAATTACACTGTCTAGCCGGTATTGCACCACCTGACATCCGCCGGGAAGTAGCAGCCAATAGTGAAAGGACCAAGGCAGAAACATCTCCAGCTCATCCCCTGTTTGGGTATCAGCCAGCACGTCAACAACTTAAATCCAGACATAGTTTTCTAAGATCTACAGAGACACTCGCTGGAACACCTCAGCAAGCGAGAGTCCAAAAGTGGCAGGCTCAAACCCAGAACCTCAACCAATGGCTGATACCAAATGAGAGACTCCCCCCTGGGCACACAGAGGACTGGGCGACTGGAAGGCGCTGAACAGACTGCGCTCTGGCACCACGAGATGCAGAGCCAACATTCAGAAATGGGGCCACAAAGTGGAATCCTCGACATGCGAGTGTGGAGAGGAGCAAACCACTGACCACCTGCTGCAATGCAACCTGAGCCCTGCCACATGCACAATGGAGGACCTTCTTGCGGCAACACCAGAGGCACTCCAAGTGGCCAGATACTGGTCAAAGGACATTTAATCAACTACCAAACTCACACAGTTTGTATTTTCTATGTTTATTTGCTTTGCTCTGTTAAAAATGTAATATAACTGACTGGCTGCCCTGACACGAGAAATAAAAAAAATAACCTGGACCAGTCACAGTCTGGCTTTAGGCCTGGTCACAGTACCGAGACGGCTTTGGTCACCTTTGTGGATGACTTCCGCAGGGAGCTGGACGAGGGGAGTGTGACCCTGTTGGTTCTCTTGGATATCTCAGCGGCTTTTGATACCATCGACCATGGTATCCTTCTGGGACGGCTCTCTGGGATGGGTCTTTGTGGCTCCAGTCCTTCTTCGAGGGTCGTTCCCAGATGGTGAAGCTGGGGGACACCTGCTCGGACCCCTGGCCTTTGACCTGTGGGGTCCCGCAAGGTTCCATTCTATCCCCCATGCTTGAAACTGCTGGGAGAGGTCATCCAGAGTTTTGGAGTTGGGTGCCATCTCTATACAGATGACGCCCAACTCTACTACTCCTTTCCACCTAATTCCAGGGAAGCCTTTCGGGTATTGGACGAGCGCCTGGCCTCTGTAGCTGTCTGGATGAGGATGAATAAACTGAGGGTCAATCCCGACAAGACAGAGGTCCTCCTGGTCGATCGTAGGCCATATCAGGGTATCGGGGGGCAACCTGTCCTCGATGGGGTTGCACTCCCCATGAAGTCACAGGTCCACAGCTTGGGTGTCCTCCTAGATCAGTGGTTCTCAACCTGTGGGTCCCCAGATGTTTTGGCCTTCAACTCCCAGAAATCCTAACAGCTGGGATTTCTGGGAGTTGTAGGCCAAACTGATAAACTGGCTGGGATTTCTGGGAGTTGTAGGCCAAAACACCTGGGGACCCACAGGTTGAGAACCACTGTCCTAGATTCATCGCTAATGCATGAAGCTCAGGCATTGGCGGTGGCTGGGAGGGCCTTCACACAATTAAGACTCGTGCACCAGCTGCAACCATACCTCGTGAAGTCAGATCTGGCCAGGGTGGTCCATGCCTTAGTCACCTCCTGATTGGATTACTGTAATGCACTCTACGTGGGGCTGCCCTTGAAGACGGCTCAGAAAGTTCAATTGATTCAACGGGCGGCAGGCAGGTCACTAACTGGAACGACATATAGGGAGTGGTCAACTCCCCTGTTTAAGGAGCTCCGTTGGCTGCCATTCATTTTCCGGTCCCAATTCAAGGTGCAGGTTCTTACCTACAAAGCCCTGAACGGTTTGGGACCCGCCTACCTGCGTGGCCGCATTTCTGTGTATGAACCCACACGATCTCTTCGATCATCTGGAGAGGCCCTGCTCTCGCTCCCACCTCCTTCGCAGGCACGATTGGTGGGGACGAGAGAGAGAGCCTTCTCTGTGGTGGCCCCCCGACTCTGGAATTCACTCCCCAAGGATATCAGGCAAACCCCCACATTGGCAGTCTTTAGGAGGAGCCTGAAAACGTGGCTGTTCCAGTGTGCCTTCCCGGAATAAAGGAAACAATGCCTTGCTCTGACCAATTCCATGCAAAATGTCCTCAGAAGCACCTTAACTACCCGTTGGGTTGCTCTCCCTACACTATCCTTTAAAACCCTCCTGCTTAGATACATCTTACCTCTGTTCACACCCAGTGTTTATTTTAAAATTTTAATCTATTACATCTGGCCCAGCCATAAGGTTTTAATTTTTTTTTGTGTGTTATTGCTTATATGTGAGTTATATTAATTGTACTGTTTTATTTGCTTGCTGTCTTGTTGTCTTCCTGATGTGCTGTTGGGCTTGGCTTCATGTAAGCCGCTCCAAGTCCCCCATTATTATTATTATTATTATTATTATTATTATTATTATTATTATTATTATTATTATATCTTATACACAAATTGCATAGACATCTTATTATTATAATAACATCTTGTTGTTGTTATTATTATTATTATCTTGCACACATAACCTGGAAATACCGTTATCTATACACATAATAAAAGGGAAAATATGCACATGTTTATGTGGCTGGGGTGTCCACTTCCGCAAATAGCTAATGCCGCATCCTGCCTCATGTTGTGCACCAGGACTATAGCGTAGCTGGCCAGAAGTCAGCTATATTAAGATCACTACTGCCCAAAAGGTCATGCGTTCAAATCCAGCCCGGTTTGGAGTGAGCTTCCAACCAATTTGTGCAGCTTGCTGTCGACCTTTGCAGCCCGAAAGACAGTGGCATCTGTCAAGTAGGAAATTTAGGTACTGCTTATGCAGGGGAGGCTAATTTATGATGCCATAAAAATCTCCAGCAACCATGCAAAGAATGAGGAAGTACTTCATCAGTGTCACAATTGGATGGTGAAGCGACAGCTCCCCTGGTGGCCAGAATACCCTCATGAAAAAGCTGGAATGTTAAATAGCCTCTGTGTGTCTGTCTATATATGTTGTGTGTCTATGGTATCGAATGTTTGCCATGTATATGTACATTGCAATCTGTCCTGAGTCCCCTGAGGGGTGAGAAGGGCAGAATATAAATACTGTAAATAAATAAATAAAATTTATAGTTCACCTACAATGAAAGAGCATTCTGAACTCCAACAACGATGGAATTGGACCAAACTTGGCACACAGAAGTCCCATGACCAATAGAAAATACTGGTAGGGTTTGGTGGGCATTGACCTTGAGTCTTCGAGTTGTAGTTCACCTACATCCAGAGAGCACTCTGGACTCAAACAATGATGGTCTGGACCAAACTTGGCACGAATACCCAGTACGCCCAAATTTGAATACTGGTGGGGTTCAGGAGGGGGGTTGGTTTTGTCATTTGGGAGTTGTAGTTGCTGGGATTTATAGTTCACCTAAAATCAAAGAGCATTCTGAACAATGGAATTGAGCCAAACTTGGCACACAGAACTCCCATGACCAACAAAGAATACTGGAAGATTTGGTGGGCATTGACCTTGAGTTTTGGAGTTGTAGTTCACCTACATCCAGAGATCACTGTGGACTCAAAACAATGATAGATCTGGACCAAGCTTGGCACGAATACTCAATTTGCCCAAACGTGAACACTGGTGGTGTTTGGGGGAAATAGACCTTGACATTTGGGAGTTGTAGTTGCTGGGATTTATAGTTCACTTACAATCAAAGAGCATTCTGAACCCCACCAACGATGGAATTGAACCAAACTTGACACACAGAACTCCCATGGCCAACAGAGAATACTGGAAGGATTTGGTGGGCATTGACCTTGAGTTTTGGAGTTGTAGTTCACCTACAACTAGTGAGCATGGTGGATTCAAACAATGATAGATCTGGACCACGCTTGGCACAAATACTCAATTTGCCCAAATGTGAACACAGATGGAGTTTGGGGGAAATAGGCCTTGACATTTGAGAGTTGTAGTTGCTGGGATTTATAGTTCACTTACAATCAAAGAGCATTCTGAACCCCACCAACAATGGAATTCAGCCAAACTTCCCACAAAGAACCTTCATGACAAACAGAAAATAATGGCGACCCCTCTGACACCCCCTCACGACCCCCCCCCCCGGGTTCCCAACCCCCAGGTTGAGAAACACTGCACTAATGGCCTCCCTCCAATGACATTTCAGGTTATAGCGACCGCCATGAACATGTCCAAAAGCCCTTCCATTGTCCTCCACAAACATCATACTGCTTAAGTGGCTGACGGGGAAATGGAAGGGGCCTGAGGCTGCTAGGAATTGTGGGAGTTGGAGTCCGAAACATCTGGAGGGCCCAAGTTTTCCCATGCCTGTGCTATCTGAAGGATTCTCAGAGCTGTAGTGCTAAGGAGTCTTTTCAAACTGTGAGTAAAAGGAACATGTGGGACATGCTCTCTGCTTACAATCGACTTTATGCAAATGCTTAAAACACACAGAATGAGAAACACACAGAGAAAAGAATAAGGTGGGGGAGAATTGACGAGACACTTATCCTGGGGGTACGAAGATTACAGGCATCAAAAGACATGCACAATCTGGAAGGGGTGGAGAAAGCTCTGCAGTCATGTTCGGATTTTCTTCCATAGACTAACAACCATAGAATTGTAGAAATGTTCACATTTCATAGAGGATGAAAGATAATCCAAGGACCATCTAGTCCAAATCCATTTCACCAGCATGCAGGAATACATAATCCAAGCCCTCCCAACAGATGGCCATCCAAACTCTGCTTGAAATACTCCAGAAAAGGAGACTCCACCATGCTCTGAGGCAGCATATTCCACTGCCCTGGGCGGCATGGAGGAGTTTTCTTTTCTGAAAAATTTCAAGCAGAGCCTGGATGGCCATCTGTCAGGGGGACTCCATGGCAGCATAAAGTTCGCTCAGGAGCTTCCGAAAACAAACAGGATACAAAACTACCCTGAAATACAGCAGAGCATCCGAAAACAAACAGGATACAAAACTACCCTGAAATACAGCAGAGCATCCGAAAACAAACAGGATACAAAACTACCCTGAAATACAGCAGAGCATCCGAAAACAAACAGGATACAAAACTACCCTGAAATACAGCAGAGCATCCGAAAACAAACAGGATACAAAACTACCCTGAAATACAGCAGAGCATCCGAAAACAAACAGGATACAAAACTACCCTGAAATACAGCAGAGCATCCGAAAACAAACAGGATACAAAACTACCCTGAAATACAGCAGAGCATCCGAAAACAAACAGGATACAAAACTACCCTGAAATACAGCAGAGCATCCGAAAACAAGCAGGATACAAAACTACCCTGAAATACAGCAGAGCATCCGAAAACAAGCAGGATACAAAACTACCCTGAAATACAGCAGAGCATCCGAAAACAAACAGGATACAAAACTACCCTGAAATACAGCAGAGCATCCGAAAACAAACAGGATACAAAACTACCCTGAAATACAGCAGAGCATCCGAAAACAAACAGGATACAAAACTACCCTGAAATACAGCAGAGCATCCGAAAACAAACAGGATACAAAACTACCCTGAAATACAGCAGAGCATCCGAAAACAAACAGGATACAAAACTACCCTGAAATACAGCAGAGCATCCGAAAACAAACAGGATACAAAACTACCCTGAAATACAGCAGAGCATCCGAAAACAAACAGGATACAAAACTACCCTGAAATACAGCAGAGCATCCGAAAACAAGCAGGATACAAAACTACCCTGAAATACAGCAGAGCATCCGAAAACAAGCAGGATACAAAACTACCCTGAAATACAGCAGAGCATCCGAAAACAAGCAGGATACAAAACTACCCTGAAATACAGCAGAGCATCCGAAAACAAACAGGATACAAAACTACCCTGAAATACAGCAGAGCATCCGAAAACAAACAGGATACAAAACTACCCTGAAATACAGCAGAGCATCCGAAAACAAACAGGATACAAAACTACCCTGAAATACAGCAGAGCATCCAAAAACAAGCAGGATACAAAACTACCCTGAAATACAGCAGAGCATCCAAAAACAAGCAGGATACAAAACTACCCTGAAATACAGCAGAGCATCCGAAAACAAACAGGATACAAAACTACCCTGAAATACAGCAGAGCATCCAAAAACAAGCAGGATACAAAACTACCCTGAAATACAGCAGAGCATCCAAAAACAAGCAGGATACAAAACTACCCTGAAATACAGCAGAGCATCCGAAAACAAACAGGATACAAAACTACCCTGAAATACAGCAGAGCATCCAAAAACAAGCAGGATACAAAACTACCCTGAAATACAGCAGAGCATCCGAAAACAAACAGGATACAAAACTACCCTGAAATACAGCAGAGCATCCGAAAACAAACAGGATACAAAACTACCCTGAAATACAGCAGAGCATCCGAAAACAAACAGGATACAAAACTACCCTGAAATACAGCAGAGCATCCGAAAACAAACAGGATACAAAACTACCCTGAAATACAGCAGAGCATCCCAAAACAAACAGGATACAAAACTACCCTGAAATACAGCAGAGCATCCCAAAACAAACAGGATACAAAACTACCCTGAAATACAGCAGAGCATCCAAAAATCAAACAGGATACAAAAGTTGAGCATCAGCTCAATAGCATGCAGAGCAGAAGCGTGCTGGACCCATAACCCTGATCAAAGGGGTCTCTGGTCAAACCGGTCCCTGGTCAAAGTGGTCCCTGGTCAAGTGGTCCCTGGTAGTGGGTCAAAGTGGTCCCTGGTCAAGTGGTCCCTGGTCAGGTGGTCCCTGGTAAGGTCCCTGGTCAAAGAGGTCCCTGGTCAAAGTGGTCCCTGGTCAAGTGGTCCCTGGTCAAAGGGCCTAGGTCAATAGGGTCCCTGGTCAAGTGGTCCCTGTTCAAAGGGGTCCCTGGTCTAGTGGAACCTGGTCAAAGTAGTCCCTGGTCAAAGTGGTCTCTGGTCAAAGTGGTCCCTGGTCAAGTGGTCCCTGTTCAAAGGGGTCCCTGGTCTAGTGGAACCTGGTCAAAGCTGTCCCTGGTCAAAGTGGCCCCTGGTCAAATGGGTCCCTGGTCTAGTTGACCCTGGTCAAAGGGGTCCCTGGTCTAGTGGAACCTGGTCAAAGGGGTCGCTGGTCTAATGAAACCTGGTCAAAGCTGTCCCTGGTCAAAGTGGTCCCTGGTCAAAGGGGTCCTTGGTCTAGTGAAACCTGGTCAAAGCTGTCCCTGGTCAAAGTGGTCCCTGGTCAAAGGAGTCCCTGGTCAAAGGAGTCCCTGGTCAAAGTAGTCCCTGGTCAAAGGGGACCCTGGTCAAAAAGGTCCCTGGTCAAAGGGGTCCTTGGTCAAAGGGGTTCCTGGTCAAAGTAGTCCCTGGTCAAAGTGGTCCCTGGTCAAAGGGGTCCTTGATCTAAAGTGGTCCCTGGTCAAAGGGGTCCCTGGTCAAAGGAGTCCCTGGTCAAAGTAGTCCCTGGTCAAAGGGGACCCTGGTCAAAAAGGTCCCTGGTCAAAGGGGTCCTTGGTCAAAGGGGTTCCTGGTCAAAGAGGTCCCTGGTCAAAGGGGTCCTTGGTCAAAAGGGTTCCTGGTCAAAGTAGTCCCTGGTCAAAGTGGTCCCTGGTCAAAGGGGTCCCTGGTCAAAGGAGTCCCTGGTCAAAGTAGTCCCTGGTCAAAGGGGACCCTGGTCAAAAAGGTCCCTGGTCAAAGGGGTCCTTGGTCAAAGGGGTTCCTGGCCAAAGTAGTCCCTGGTCAAAGTGGTCCCTGGTCAAAGGGGTCCTTGGTCTAGTGAAACCTGGTCAAAGGGGAACCTGGTCAAAAAGGTCCCTGGTCAAAGGGGTCCTTGGTCAAAGGGGTTCCTGGCCAAAGTAGTCCCTGGTCAAAGTGGTCCCTGGTCAAAGGGGTCCCTGGTCAAAGGAGTCCCTGGTCAAAGTAGTCCCTGGTCAAAGGGGACCCTGGTCAAAAAGGTCCCTGGTCAAAGGGGTCCTTGGTCAAAGGGGTTCCTGGCCAAAGTAGTCCCTGGTCAAAGTGGTCCCTGGTCAAAGGGGTCCTTGGTCTAGTGAAACCTGGTCAAAGCTGTCCCTGGTCAAAGTAGTCCCTGGTCAAAGGGGACCCTGGTCAAAAAGGTCCCTGGTCAAAGGGGTCCTTGGTCAAAGGGGTTCCTGGTCAAAGTGGTCCCTGGTCAAAGGGGTCCTAGAACAATGGGGTCCCTGCTCAAAGTAGTCCCTGGTCAAAGGGGTCCTAGGACAATGGGGTCCCTGCTCAAAGGGGTCCCTGGTCAAAGTAGTCCCTGGTCAAAGGGGTCCTAGGACAATGGGGTCCCTGCTCAAAGGGGTCCCTGCTCAAAGGGGTCCCTGGTCTAGTGGTCCCTGGTCAAAAAAAAGGTTGGGAACCACTGATCTAACTAAGCTAACTAAACTGTTCCTCATTGAGGACTTGGGACTTGGGCAATGTGTGGCTGAATTCCAGCACTTTTTAATGTTTATGCAGAATTTCTCCTCCTGCAATTTGAATCCATTACGATAACAACAACATACAGTTCCCCTGAGTGGTTCACAGAGCTCAGTCCCAGCAGCAGAGCGTCTTACCTTCACTGCAAAACTTCCCCTGGAAACCGGTAAGGCTGCAATCACATTGCACCTCGCTGTTGATGACGGTGCAGATCCCACCATTGACGCAGGGATTCTGCTTGCTGCACAGGTACTCCATGTCGCTGCGGATGCCCTGGCTGCCCAGGAGTGCCGGGGGCATGTCCGCCACTTTCAGGTTGGCCACAATGCCACGGAAAGGCATCTCGTACTTGACGGTGCTGAGCGTGAGAGCCGAGAGGCGGACGTCGGGCGGGATGCCGCCCACGAAGAGGTCGCTTTCCACCGTCATGTCACGCCGCTTGGACTTCACCTCGGCGACGCGGGCTTCGCCGTCCACCACTAACATGGTCTCCCGGTAGTTGCGTGTCAAGAGGAGCATGTGCCAGCGGTCGTCGTTGACGGGCGTCTCCAGGTGCAAGCTAGCCGGCTCTGCGCAGGAGATGGTGAAGCGCAGGCGGAAGCGCCCCTCCAGAATCAGCAGCTCCAAGAAGTCGCAGTTCCCGCCGTCATCCAGGTAGAGCACCAGCGCCCGGGAGACGTTGGTCTTCAGGCTGAAGCTCAGCTCCCCCAAGGAACTGGCGTCCCACCGCGCATAGCGTGCCCACTGCCCTGTCGTGCCGCTAAACTCCAACGCCGCGCCGCCCGCTCCTGGGCTCAGCATCGCGGCCACCACCAGCGCCAAGGGCACCAGCAAACGCACCGGCTTCGCCATGGCAAGCCCCCTCCTACACTCTTCCCTGGAGGCCAGCAATGCCTCCCTCCCTCCGTTGACTTTCAAATCCACATGAGACAAAAGAGTAGCGTTGTGGAGACGGAAGGTTTGGTATGTCTCTCAAATGGCGAGGAACCCACAGAGACCGCTGGACATGGGGAGGGGGCTCTCTCAAGCAGAATAGTCCCAAGATCTGTGGACCTCAAGGTGAGAAGGTCCTTCCACCTCCCCTGTTCCCCCTCCCCAAGAGCCCGGGACGGCTCTTCTACAGCATCTCCATCCACCAAAGAGTGGGCCAAGCCGAGCAATGCCGAATGTCTCTCCAAGTGACTCCCAGATGTTCACCGGCCTCAATAATCCTCCAAGGACCATATATTTCTCTTGATGCTCGGAGCAGCCTGCCTTCGTCCCTTCCTCAGCTACTCCGGATTCAAGTTCAGTCTGGACTGTACATCATAGAAGGCTCAGGCCTGGAAGAAGAGAAGGTAAAGGAAAGAGAATGAGGAGCAGGAGACAAAAAAGAGGAGAAACTATATATATATATATATATATATATATATATATATATATATATATATTAGGCCTGGGTAACAACTGAAAAATTTGTTTCTAAAATCGATTCGTTTTTTTTGGGGTTTTTTGCGTTTCGATATTTAAAAGAATTCCGAAATTTTCCTTAAAAAAAGTTCGATATTTACGAAATTTCGTAAATGGTAAAAAAATTACAAAACAATAACGAAACAATAACGAATCGATTCGTTAATGGTGGCCGCGATCGCGCAATACGCTAAAAAAACTTCTGAAGCTTCCCTCTCCCTCTGTTGTTGACTGTTGGTGTGATATTATAATTTTTTTTTCACTAATTAAACAAAAAACAACAATAAAACTTGCCCCAGACATGCGGAAATAATAACGAAACGACCTCAAACCAATAACGAAACGAATACATAACGAAATACGAAGCATTTACGAAACGAATTGAAAAATTCGTTTCGTTTTTAAGTTGCTCCAGAATGGTTCGTTATCGCTTCGTTAACAAAAAATAACGAATTTTTAACGAATTACGAATTAACGAAACGAAACCACCCAGCCCTAATATATATATATATATATATATATATACACATATATACACACACACACACACATATACATATATATATATATATACACAGACACACACACACACTAGCTATCCCCTGCCATGCGTTCAACTCCCACAATTCCTAAACACCTCAGGCCCCTTCCTTTTCACCCTGTAGTCCAGTGTTTCTCAACCTGGGGGTTGGGACCCCTAGGGGAGTCGTGAGGGGGTGTCAGAGGGGTCGCAAAGACCATCATAAAACGCAGTATTTTCTGTTAGTCATGAGGATTTCGTGTGGGAAGTTTGGCCCAATTCTATCATTGGTGGGGTTCAGAATGCTCTGTGATTGTAGGTGAACTATAAATCCCAGCAACTACAACTCCCAAATGTCAAGATTCTATTTCCCCCAAACTCCACCAGTGTTCACATTTAGGCAAATTGAGTATTTGTGCCAAGTCATTAAGTCCACAGTGCTCTGTAGAGGTAGGTGAACTACAACTCCAAAACTCAAGGTCAATGCCTACCAAACCCTTCCAGTATTTTCTGTTGGTCATGGGAGTTCTGTGTGACAAGTTTGGTTCAAGATTCTATTTCCCCCAAACTCACCCAGTGTTCACATTTGGGCATATTGAGTATTCGTGTAGAGTTTGGTCCAGATCCATCATTGTTTGAGTCAACAGTGATCTCTGGATGTAGGTGAACTACAACTCCAAAACCAAAGGACACGGCCCACCAAACCCTTCCAGTATTTTCTGTTGGTCATGGGGGAACTGTGTGCCAAGTTTGGTTCAATTCCATTTTTGGTGGGGTTCAGAAAGCTCTTTGATTGTAGTTGAACTATAAATCCCAGCAACTACAACTCCCAAATGACAAAATCAATTTTTCTTTCTGGGAAGGACATATATTGGGTTGTTAGGAGTCTTGTGTCCAAATTTGGTGTCAATTTGTCCAGTGGTTTTTGAGTTCTCTTAATCCCACAAATGAACATTACATTTTTATTTATATAGATATATTAAGTATGTTTTGTTGGTCATGGGGGTTCTGTGTGGGAAGTTTGCCCCAATTCACTCATTGGTGGAGTTCAGAATGCTGAAATACAACACCGCCTGAGCTCTGCGAGTGCAGTATTTTTCCGAATGAAGCAGAGTGTTTGAGGACCGGGACATCCGTAGGGATACCAAGATGCTTGTTTATAAAGTTATTTTCCTCCCAACCCTGCTATACACCTGCGAAACGTGGACTGTCTACAGACATCACACGCAACTCCTGGAACTATTCCATCAGCATCGCCTCCAAAAAATCCTGCAAATCTCTTGGGAAGACAAGCGGACAAATGTCAGCGTGCTGGAAGAAGCAAAGACCACCAGTATTGAAGCGATGGTCCTCCACCATCAACTCCGCTGGACTGGCCACGTTGTCCAGATGCCCGACCACCGTCTCCCAAAGAAGTTGCTCTACTCCGAACTCAAGAACGGAAAACGGAATGTTGGACAACAGGAAAAGAGATTGAAAGATGGGCTCAAAGCCAACCTTAAAAACTCTGCCATAGACACTGAGAACTGGGAAGCCCTGGCCCTTGAGCGCTCCAGCTGGAGGTCAGCTGTGACCAGCAGTGCTGCAGAATTTGAAGAGGCACGAATGGAGGGTGAAAGAGAGAAACGTGTCAATAGGAAGGCGCGTCAAGCCAACCCCTATGGGATCGCCTTCCGAACTCGCTACAGGAGTGAATTTCCCTTCCAAAGGGTAGACTTCTTTAGAGAGACATTGCCAAGAGGAAGGCGTGTCAAGCCAACCCCGACCGGGACCGCCTTCCACCTGGAAACCGATACCCTCACTGTGGGAGAAGATGCAGGGCTCCACAGGGCTCCACAGTCACCTAAGGACCCACTGCCAGTACACCGACCTTGGGGGACAATCTTACTCGGACAACGAGGAATCGCCTAAATAAAGCATCATCACCATCATGTCATTTTTTCAATCTGCTGGTGGAGTTGTGTCAGCTCAGGTCCACCTTCTTTAAAAATTTCAGCAGGGATCCCATCAGGTCCGCTGGCTTTGTTATTTTTTTAATTGGCGGATGACTTTGCTGACTTACTCCAAACTTGCTACAGGAGTGAATTTCCCTTCCAAAGGGTAGACTTCCCAAGAGGAGGGCGTGTCAAGCCATCCCAACCAGGACCGCCTTCCACCTGGAAACCAATATCCTCACTGTGGGAGGAATAGGGCTCCACAGTCACCTACAGACTCACCTACAGACTCACCCTCATCCTACTCAGACAATGAGGGGTCACCTAAATAAAGCATCATCACCATCATGTCATTTTTTCAATCTGCTGGTGGAGTTGTGTCAGCTCAGGTCCACCTTCTTTAAAAATTTCAGCAGGGATCCCATCAGGTCCGCTGGCTTTGTTATTTCTTTTAATTGGCGGATGACTTTGCTGACTTACTCCAAACTTGCTACAGGAGTGAATTTCCCTTCCAAAGGGTAGACTTCCCAAGAGGAGGGCGTGTCAAGCCATCCCAACCAGGACCGCCTTCCACCTGGAAACCAATATCCTCACTGTGGGAGGAATAGGGCTCCACAGTCACCTACAGACTCACCTACAGACTCACCCTCATCCTACTCAGACAATGAGGGGTCACCTAAATAAAGCATCATCACCATCATGTCATTTTTTCAATCTGCTGGTGGAGTTGTGTCAGCTCAGGTCCACCTTCTTTAAAAATTTCAGCAGGGATCCCATCAGGTCCGCTGGCTTTGTTATTTCTTTTAATTGGCGGATGACTTTGTTGACTTACTCCAAACTTGCTATAAGAGTGAATTTCCCTTCCAAAGGGTAGACTTCCCAAGAGGAGGGCGCGTCAAGCCAACCCCGACCGGGACCGCCTTCCACCTGGAAAACGATACCCTCACTGTGGGAGGAGATGCAGATCAAGTATAGGGCTCCACAGTCACCTACGGACCCACCCTGGAGGATTATCCTACTCGGACAATGAGGGGTCACCTAAGTAAAGCATCATCACCATCATGTCATTTTTTCAATCTGCTGGTGGAGTTGTGTCAGCTCAGGTCCACCTTCTTTAAAAATTTCAGCAGGGATCCCATCAGGTCCGCTGGTTTTGTTATTTTTTTAATTGGCGGATGACTTTGCTGACTTACTCCAAACTCACTACAGGAGTGAATTTCTCTTCCAAAGGATAGACTTCTCAAGATAAGGGCGTGTCAAGCCAATCCCGACCGGGACCGCCTTCCACCTGGAAACTGATACCCCCACTGTGGGAGGAGATGCAGATCAAGAATAGGGCTCCACAGTCACCTACGGACCCACCCTGGAGGATTATCCTACTCGGAGAATGAGGGGTCACCTAAGTAAAGCATCATCACCATCATGTCATTTTTTCAATCTGCTGGTGGAGTTGTGTCAGCTCAGGTCCACCTTCTTTAAAAATTTCAGCAGGGATCCCATCAGGTCCGCTGGCTTTGTCAAGAATAGGGCTCCACAGCCACCTACGGACCCACCCTGGAGGATTATCCTACTCGGACAATGAGGGGTCACCTAAGTAAAGCATCATCACCATCATGTCATTTTTTTAATCTGCTGGTGGAGTTGTGTCAGCCCAGGTCCACCTTCTTTAAAAATTTCAGCAGGGATCCCATCAGGTCCGCTGGCTTTGTCAAGAATAGGGTTCCACAGCCACCTACGGACCCACCCTGGAGGATTATCCTACTCGGACAATGAGGGGTCACCTAAGTAAAGCATCATCACCATCATGTCATTTTTTTAATCTGCTGGTGGAGTTGTGTCAGCCCAGGTCCACCTTCTTTAAAAATTTCAGCAGGGATCCCATCAGGTCCGCTGGCTTTGTCAAGAATAGGGTTCCACAGTCACCTACGGACCCACCCTGGAGGATTATCCTACTCAGACAATGAGGTAAGTAAAAGTATGTCTCAACAGTCCAAAAAGCAAAGCAGCAAATACAGAGTCGCATCCAAGCCCATCCCAAATTTTTCCTCCCGCAGCTCCTGAGCATTTCTGTGCAGGGCTGGGAGGAATAGGTTGCATTTTTTCCCTCACCTCTTGCAGGATCAGGACCTCGGTGTCACTCACAGTGCTAATGCAATGCAAATTTCATTCCCGTCAAATTGCCTTTTTGGAATGATTACCCTTGTAACTGACTGTCAGAGAAGCAATTTATTTCTCTCCCCCCCCCCCCTCCACTCCCCGCACTCCCCAGCGCCTGCTGCTCTAGGAGGAGGCTGCATTTGCATCTTGTTACTGCATAAGAGCTTGATTATTTATAGCATGGGAGGGGGAAATGTACTAGAAGCGAACGGGGAAGGGATGGGAGCGGAAAGGCAAAGTGGAAGGGAAGAGAGATCCCCGCTTTATCATGCCAGCCCAGTCAACTTTCCCACCCAACACATCCAAGATCTCGGTTCTTATCACAACTGCAGCCACGCATACAAATCCCCTTTGTCACCTTAAGGTAAAGGTAAAGCTTCTCCTCTGACATTAAGTCTAGTTAGGTCCGACTCTGGCGCTCATTCCCATTTCGAAGCCGAAGAGCCGGCGTTATCCGTAGACACCTCCAAGGTCATGTGGCAGGTAATGGGAAGATATTGGAAATACAGATATTTATCTATATAAATAAAAAATGTAATGTTCGTTCGTGGGATTAACATAACTCAAAAACCACTGGACAAATTGACACGAAATTTGGACACTATACCCCTAACAGACTAACGAGTGACCATCACTCATAACCCCCCCCCCTCCAAAAAAAAGCAGTGGAAAGGACTTAAAGACCCAAAAAAGCTAAATTACAGAAAACTAAATGACGATACAGAAAAAAGGGAAGGAAGAGGAGATTCCATCTGAACATGAGGAAAAACTTCCTGACTGTAAGAGCCGTTCAGCAGTGGAATTCTCTGCCCCGGAGTGTGGTGGAGGCTCCTTCTTTGGAAGCTTTTAAACAGAGGCTGGATGGCCATCTGTCAGGGGTGATTTGAATGCAATATTCCTGCTTCTTGGCAGAATGGGGTTGGACTGGATGTCCCATGAGGTCTCTTCCAACTCTTTGATTCTATGATTCTATGATTCTAAGAGGGAAGGGGAGAAAGAAAGAAAGAAAGAAAGAAAGAAAGAAAGAAAGAAGCATGGAAGCAAAGAATGAAGGAAAGAAGGAAAGAGGTAAAAAAGGAAGAAAGGAGAAGGAAAAGAAAAAGGAGGGAAGGAAGGAAGGAGAAGGAAAGAACGAAGGAAGGAGGGAAGGAAGAAGAAAGGAGAAGGAAGAGATGGAAGCAAAAAGCAAAGGAGGAAAGGTAGAGAAGGAAGAAAGGAGAGAAAGGAGAGGAAAAGAAAAAGGAAGGGGAAGGAAGGTAGAGAAGGAAGAAAGAGGAGAAAGGAAGGAAGGGAAGAAAGAAGGAAAGAGAGAGGAAAGGAAGAAAAAGAAGAAGAAGGAGGTAGAGAAGGAAGAAAGGAGAGAAGGAGAAGGAAAGAAAAAGGAGGGAAGAAGGGAGAGAAGGAAGAAGGAAAGAGGAAGGAAGGAAGGAGGGAAGGAAGGAAAGAAGAAGAAGGAAGGATGGAGAAAAAGAGGAAGGAAAGAGGTAGAGAAGGAAGAAAGGAGAGAAAGGAGAAGGAAAAGAAAAAAGGAGGGAAGGAAGGAAGGAGAGAAGGAAAGAACGAAAGAGGGAGTGAAGGAAGGAGGGAAGGAAAGAAGGAAAGAGAGAAGGAAGGATGGAAGCAAAAAAGCAAAGGAAGGAAAGAGGTAGAGAAGGAAAAAGGAGAGAAAGGAGAAGGAAAAAAAAAGGGAAGGGAGGAAAGAGGGAAGAAGGAAGGAGAGAAGGAAAGAAAAGGAAGGAGGGAAAGAGGGAGCAGGAAGGAGAGAGAAGAGAAGGAAGGAGGGAAGGAAAGAAGGAAGGAAGAATGGAAATAAAAAGCAAAGCAAGGAAAGAGGTAGAGAAGGAAAAAGGAAAAAAAGAGGGAGGGAATGAAAGAAGGAACGAGAAAGAAGGATGGAAGCAAAAAGCAAAGGAAGAAAGGAAAGAGGTAGAGAAGGAAGGAAGGAGAGAGGGAAAGAAGAAAAGGGAAGGAAGGAAGTAAAGAGGGAGCGAAGGAAGGAGGGAAAGAAGGAGAGAAAGAAGGAGGGAAGGTTGGCCACAGCAATGAGTGGAGGGTTCAGCTAGTTTATATAAATAAAAATGTAATGTTTGTTTGTGGGATTAACATAACACAAAAACCACTGGACGAATTGACACCAAATTTGGACACAAGACACCTACTAACATAAGGAGTGACCATTTGGGAGTTATAGTTGCTGGGATTTATAGTTCACCTACAATCAAAGTGCATTCAGAACTCCACCAGCGATGGAACTGAACCAAACTTGGCACACAGGACTCCCATAAACAACAGAAAATACTGGAAGAGTTTGGTTGGCATTAACTTTGAGTTTGGGAGTTGTAGTTCACCTACATCCAGAGAGCACCGTGGACTCAAACAATGATGGATCTGGAGCAAACCTGGCACGAATACTGAATATGTCGAAATGTAAACACTGGTGGAATTTGGGGAAAATAGACCCTGACATTTGGGAGTTGTAGTTGCTGGGATTTAACGTTCACCTACAATCCAAGAGCATTCTGAACTCCAACAATGATGGAATTGAACCAAACATGGCATACAGGACTCCCATGACCAAATGAAAACACTAGAAGAGTTTGGTGGGCATTGACCTTGAGTTTTGGAGTTGTAGTTCAACTATATCCAGAGAGCACTGTGGACTCAAACAATGATGGATCTGAACCAAACTTGACACAGATACTCAATATACCCAAATGTAAATACTGGTGGAATTTGAGGGAAATTGGCCTTGACATTTGGGAGTTGTAGTTGCTGGGATTTATAGTTCACCTACAATCAAAGAGCATTCTGAACCTCACCAACGATAAAATTGGGCCCAACTTCCCACATAGAACCCCCATGACCAATAGAAAACACTGTGTTTTCTGATGGTCTTTGGTGACCCCTATGACACCCCCTCATGACCCCCCCAGGGGTCTCGACTCCCAGGTTGAGAAGCACTAGTATAGAAAAATCAGGTTCGCTCTCAGTATTAGAAAGCCAAGCTGACAGGCCAGAAAAAAAATGGTTAGACTACATATAGGTTAGACTACTGCAACGCACTCTACGTGGGGCTGTTCTTGAAGACTGCTCAGAAGCTTCAAATAGTCCAGCTGCCATATAAAATCAAGATGTTCTGCTCTGAACTGCATTGTATGTATATATATTGGGAAGTCAGACTTGGCCACGGTGGTCCATGCTCTCATCACATCTAGGATAGACTACTGCAATGCACTCTACGTGGGGCTGCCTTTGAAGACTGCTCGGAAGCTTCAAATAGTCCAGCGAGAGCCAGCCAGGTTAATAACTGGGGCGGCATACAGGGAGCATACAACTCCCATGTTACGCCAGCTCCACTGGCTGCCAGTTTGCTACCGGGCACAATTCAAAGTGCTGCCTTTGACCTAGAAAGAAAGCCCTAAACCAGTGTTTCTCAACCTTGGGGTTGGGACTCCCTAGCATCAACAGCCCCTGATTGCCCCCCGTTGCACCGTGGGTTAAAGCACTGAGCTGCTGAGCTTGTTGACTGAAAGGTCACAGGTTCGATTCTGGGGAGCGGCGTGAGCTTCTGCTGTCAGCCCCAGCTTCTGCCAACCTAGCAGTTCGAAAACATGCAAGTGTGAGTAGCTCAATAGGTACCGCTCCGGGAAGGTAACGGCGCTCCATGCAGTCATGCCAGCCACATGACCTTGGAGGTGTCTATGGACAACGCCGGCTCTTCGGCTTAGAAATAGAGATGAGCACCGCACCCCAGAGTTGGACGTGACTGGACTTAATGTCAGGGGACTACCTTTACCTTTACCTTATACATATACAGGGGCTTAGGTTGAACCGCTGAGTTGCAGAACTCGCTCACCTCCACAGAGCGAGGTGAGCTCTCACTGTCAGCCCCAGCTTCTGCCAACCTTTACCTACCTAGCACCAACAGAGATAAGTAAAAAAGTAAGGAGACTATCCCCCTCCCTCCTGACAGGTCGAAGTAGGCCCTTTGATGGATGTAACCCGCTCTGTAGAACAAAATACTGAGACATGCCCCTTGCATGTAGAATACATAATTTGATATTTCTATGATGCTTAAAGTGAAGTAGCGATGATATTACGTATGTAGAAGCATGTTTCTTTGTTTGCCTGTATTTGTGTTTGTGGAGGACATTGGCAGAGGTTGTACATGTTCACAGCGCTCGCAGGGCGGGGTCATGCAAATTCCACACCAATTGAGAAAGTAAGAAATACTGGGATGCCTGTGGTGGAGGAAACACGTAAAATCTAGTTGTTGATTAGTTCTGCTCTGTCTGTTGTGCCCCACAGAAAGGAGTAGGAAAGAGTTAAGGGAGAGGCAGTGAACATGCAAATTCCATATCAATGGAGAGAGTAAGAAACAATGAGATGACTGTGGTGGAGGAAACACGTAAAATCTAGTTGTTGATTAATTCTGCTCTGTCTTTTGTGCCCCACAAAAAAGAGTAGGAGAGAGTTAAGAAAGAGGCAGTGAACATGCAAATTCCATACCAATGGAGAGAGTAAGAAACAATGGGATGTCTGTGGTGGAGAAACACATAAAATTTAGCTGCTGATTAGTTCAGCCCTGTTTGTTGTGCTCCGCAGAAAAGAGTAGGAAAGGGTTAAGAGAGAGGCAGTGAGCATGCAAATCCATATCAATGGAGAGAGTAAGAAACAATGGGATATCTATGGTGGAGACAACACGGAAAATCTAGTTGCTCATTAGTTCTGCCTCACAGAAAAGAGTAGGAAAGGGTTAAGGGAGAGGCAATGGGTGGGATCATGCAAATTCCACACCAATGGGGAGAGTCGGAAACACTGGGATGCCCCACACCAATTGAGAAAGTAAGAAATACTGGGATGCCTGTGGTGGAGGAAACACGTAAAATCTAGTTGTTGATTAGTTCTGCTCTGTCTGTTGTGCCCCACAGAAAAGAGTAGGAAAGGGTTAAGGGAGAGGCAGTGAGCATGCACATTCCACACCAATTGAGAGTAGGAAACACTGGGATGTCTGTGGTGGAGGAAGCATGTAAAATCTAGTTGCTCATTAGTTCTGTCCCACAGAAAAGAGTAGGAAAGGGTTAAGGGAGAGGCAGTGGGGGGGATCATGCAAATTCCACACCAATGGCGAGAGTAGGAAACACTGGGATGCCCCACACCAATTGAGAGTAAGAAACACTGGGATGTCTGTGGTGGAGGAAACACGTAAAATCTAGTTGCTCACTAGTTCTGCGCTACAGAAAAGAGTAGGAAAGGGTTAAGGGAGAGGCAGTGGGTGGGATCATGCAAATTCCACACCAATGGAGAGAGTCAGAAACACTGGGATACCCCACACATACACACATCATTAAATCCTTCAAACAGGGGTGGGCAAATGGACTTTTAGAATGGCAGTGTCCACAATCCTTTAGTTATATTGGCGGGAAGTGATGGGAATTGTAGTCCGGATCACCATGGGGACAGAATGCTGGACTCAACAGGCTCTTCTGAGCTTCAAACTCACCAACATCAGCCTGCTCCTCTTTCCGCCCCATTAAATCCTACCCAGTTTGATGCCAACTTAAACAGGTACCCCCCCCCCCCATTTGAAAGGTGGTGGGGAGGGTCTGGTCTCCATAGCAACGGCAGGGATACGGCATCATGCAAATGAGCCGCACAGAGCACGGGGGTTATTTATAAATTCTCCCTCGTCTGCCGCACCTCATTGGGTAATGGGCATAATTAACATTCGGCTTCTAATTAGCCAATCAAATTAAATTCCGCACCTGCAATGGGTGCTTGATTGAAGCGAGCTGCAAGCCTCGTTCAGTCTCTGGGCCCCGCACCCACTGCCACTCACTCCCACGTCTCTGAAGGGCTGCGGGTGAAGATCCAAAGCTAAAGGCACCCCCCCCAAAAAAAAAAACAGACACCTCTCCCTTGCCTTCTCACAGCAAAGTTCAAAAACTCCAAAAAGGTGATCTGGATAGCCATCTGTCGGGAGGGTTTTGATTGTATTTCTCTGCCTGCTTGGGGACCCAGCGCTGCCCGGGTTATTAGAGAAAGGAATTGTATATCAAGGTTGGTGTTTATCAGTTATTTATATGGCTCGCAGTGGTCTCAGGAAGTTAGTGAAGGTACTGTGAGTCCCATCGTCTGTGGTCCATCGTCCTCCAAACTGCACCAGGATGGAGAGAGGGTCATGGGGGCTCTGTGTGCTAAGTTTGGTCTTGATCAGTCATTGGATGAGGGTGCAGTGGTGTCAGTAAGTGAGTGAAGGTACTGCAAGTCCCATCATCCAAAGTCCATCCTCTTTCAAACAGCAGCAGAATGTAGAGTGGATCATGGGGGCTCTATGTGCCAAGTTTGGTCTTGATTGGTCATTAGAAGAGGGTTGCAGCAATCTTTGGAAGGGAGTGGAGGTACTTGAAGTCCCTTCATCCATGGTCTGTCCTCCTCCAAACTGCACCAGGATGTAGAGTGGATCACTGGAGCTCCATGTGCCAAGTTTAGTCTTGATTAGTCATTGGCGAGGGTCTCAGTGGTCTCAGGAAGTGAGGTAAGGTACTGCAAGTCCCATCATCCATCTCCAAAGTTTTCCAAACAACACTGGTCTATCACCAGGATTGGATGGGATGGATCTAAGATTTTATGATTCTAGGTCAGGTATGGGCAAACTTTTGGGCCACATGGTGGGCTCGCCCTGCCCTTTCCTCTCCTTCCTCTTTCAGAGGAAGAAAGGGAAGGAAAGACAGGAAATATTTCCATCCCAAAAGACGGTGGACAGAAGAGAAAAAAGCGTATCCATGAGACCCTATATTGCAGTGTTTCTCAACCTGGGGGTCGCGGCCCCTGGAGGGGTCATGCGGAGATATCAGAGGGGTCGCCAAAGACCATCAGAAAACACAGTATAAGGAAAGAGGCAGAGAAGGAAGAAAGGAGAGAAAGAGGAAGGAAAAGAAAAAGTGGGAAGGGAAAGAAAGAGGTAGAGAAGGAAGGAGAGAAGGAAAGAAAAAAGGAAGGAAAAGAAGGAGAAAAAGAGGGAGGGAAGGGAAGAAGGGAAGAGAAGAGAAAAGAAAGGGTGGAAGCAAAAAGCAAGGGAAGAAAGGAAACAGGTAAAGAAGGAAGTAAAGAGAGAAAGAGGGAGGGAAGGAATAAAGGAAAGACAGAAGGGAGGATGGAAGCAAAAAGCGAGGGAAGGAAGAAAAGAGGTAGAAGAGGAAGAAAGGAGAGAAAGAGGAAGGAAAAGAAAAAGTGGGGAGGGAAAGAAAGAGGTAGAGAAGGAAAGAAGGAGAAAAGTTAAGAAAAAAGGAAAGGAAGGAAAGGGAGCGAAGGAAGGAGGGATAGAAGGAGAAAAAGAGGGAGGGGAGGAAAGAAGGAAAGAGAGAAGGAAGGCGGGAAAGAGGCAGAGGGAAGAAAAGAGAGAAAGAGGGAGGGAAGGAATGAAGGAAAGATGGAAGGGAGTGCGGAAGCAAAAAGTGAGGGAAGGAAGGAAAGAGGCAGAGAAGGAAGAAAGGAGAGAAAGAGGAAGGGAAAGAAAAGGGGAGAGGAAAGAAAGAGATAGAGCAGGAAGGACGGAAGGAAAGAAGGAAAGGAAAAAAAGGAAAGGAAGGAAAGAGGGAACAAAGGAAAGGGAGATAGAAGGAGAATGAAAGGAAAAAGGAAAGGAAGGAAAGGAAGGAAAGCGGGAGCGAAGGAAAGGGGATAGAAGGAGCAAAAGATGGAGGGGAGGGAAGAAGGAAAGAGAGAAGGAAGCATGGAAGCAAAGAGTGAAGAAAGGAAGGAAACAGGTAGAGAAGGAAGAAAAGAGAGAAAGAGGGAGGGAAGGAAGAAGGAAAGAGAAGAAGAAGGAAAGAAAGAGGAAGGGAAAGAAAAGGGGTGAAGGAAAGAAAGAGATAGAGCAGGAAGGAAGGAAGGAAGGAAAGAAGGAAAGAAAGAAAAAAGGGAGCGAAGGAAAGGGGATAGAAGGAGCAAAAGATGGAGGGGAGGGAAGAAGGAAAGAGAGAAGGAAGCATGGAAGCAAAGAGTGAAGAAAGAAAGGAAACAGGTAGAGAAGGAAGAAAAGAGAGAAAGAGGGAGGGAAGGAAGTAAGGAAAGTGATAGAGAAGGAAGAAAGGAAAGAAAGAGGAAGGGAAAGAAAAGTGGGGAGGGAAAGAAAGAGGTAGAGAAGGAAGGAGAGAAGGAAAGAAAAAAAGGAAAGGAAGAAAAGAGGGAGCGAAGAAAGGAGGGAAAGGAGAGAAAGAGGGAGGGAAGGTTGGCCACAGCAATGCGTGGTAGGTACAGCTAGTAGTAGTAGTAGTAGTAGTAGTAGTAGTAGTAGTAGTAGTAATAATAATAATAATAATAATTGATGATGATGATGATGATGATGTTTCCTTCTCTTAGAATCCGATATAATAATAATTATAATAATAATAATAATTGATTATGATGATGACGACGACGATGATGTTTCCAGGTTCTTGTGGGTTTTTTCGGGCTATAGAGCCATGTTCTAGAGGCATTTCTCCTGACGTTTCGCCTGCATCTATGGCAAGCATCCTCAGAGGTGTGAGGTCTGACCTCACCTCTGAGGATGCTTGCCATAGATGCAGGCGACACGTCAGGAGAAATGCCTCTAGAACATGGCTCTATAGCCCGAAAAAACCCACAAGAACCTAGTGATTCCAGCCATGAAAGCCTTCGACAATACGATGATGTTTCCTTCTCTTAGAATCCGATATAATAATAATAATAATAATAATAATAATAATAATAATAATAATTGATGATGATGACGATGATGATGATGTTTCCTTCTCTTAGAATACGATATAATAATTATAATAATTGATTATGATGATGACGATGATGATGATGTTTCTTTCTCTTAGAATCCGATATAATAATAATAATAATTGATGATGATGATGATGATGATGACGATGATGATGTTTCCTTCTCTTAGAATCCGATATAATAATAATAATAATAATAATAATAATAATAATAATAATAATAGATTATGATGATGATGATGTTTCCTTCTCTTAGAATCCGATATAATAATAATAATAATTGATGATGATGATGATGACGATGATGTTTCCTTCTCTTAGAATCCGATATAATAATAATAATAATAATTGATGATGATGATGATGACGATGATGATGTTTCCTTCTCTTAGAATCCGATATAATAATAATAATAATAATTGATGATGATGATGATGACGATGATGATGATCTTTCCTTCTCTTAGAATCCGATATAATAATAATAATAATTGATTATGATGATGATGACGATGATGATGTTTCCTTCTCTTAGAATCCGATATAATAATAATAATAATAATAGTAATAGTAATAATAGTAATAATAATAATAATAATAATTGATGATGATGATGACGACGATGATGATGTTTCTTTCTCTTAGAATCCGATATAATAATAATAATAATAGTAATAATAATAATAATAATAATAATAATTGATGATGATGATGACGATGATGATGACGACGATGATGATGTTTCCTTCTCTTAGAATCTGATATAATAATAATAATAATAATAATAATAATAATAATAATAATTGATGATGATGATGATGATGATGTTTCCTTCTCTTAGAATCCGAGGGCTGGAAGGGACCCCCCGTCTGGGTGAGGACTTAAATGGTGTCTTCCTTCCTGGCAGATGGGGGTTGGACTGGATGCCCCCTTGAGGTCCCTTCCAACTCGATGATCCTACAAGTCAGCTTCCTATCCCCTTACCAACTTCAGTGCTGCCTCTCTTCTGCCAAGGTGCCCTTCCCAATAGAGACCTATCCGGCTATAGCTCTGACCCGCTGACCCTTGGGTGCTCTGCTCTTGACCTGGGCAACTGGAGGCACATTGGAGAACGGTTGGCGAGAAAGAGAAGAGACCCCCTCCCAAGGCAGCCTGGAGGTGGACGGCCCGGCTCCAAGTGCTCAATCGACCTGTGCCGGAGCAACAAGCGGGAGAGAAGGAAGGAGAGGGAGCAACCCTTGCCCGCCCTGCAGCACCCGCTGCTATTAATAAAGGCTTCCGTCATGCCTGGGCAGCACTGGGCCGCCGGTGGCATCCGCTACAACCAGGAAAACAACCTCAGAAAGAGAGAGAGAGATGGAGGCACACCACCAAAGGGTCACAATATACTTCCCCCCTGACGCAAAACAGGCTTCACTGCAAGGCATCTGCTCTATATTCCCGAACCGGCTGCCCATCATGTGTCACTTGGAATCGAAGGGCTGGAAAGGACCACAAAGGCCATCCAGTCCAACCCAAAAAGGAAGGAAGGCACTACCCAAGCCCTTCCCAACAGATGGCCATTCAGCCTCGAAGACATTTTGTGGGAAAACAGGGCTAGAGAATCATCGGCTCCCAGAGTTGGGAAGGGTCATCCAGACCAAGTCGTCTCTGGTTGCTTCTGGATCGGCCTGCCTCAGGGGAGCGTGCTTGCTCCATCCATGTTCAACATCTACACAAATGACCAGCCACTGCCAGAAGGGACAGAGAGTTTCGTCTATGCTGATGATCGTGCCATTACCACTCAAGCAGGGAGCTTTGAGATGGTTGAAAAGAAGCTCTCCGAAGCTTTAGGTGCTCTTACTGCCTATTACAGGGAAAACCAGCTGATTCCTAATCCATCTAAATCTAAATTCATTCCTTAAGAACAGACAAGCATCCCGAGCTCTGAGGATTACCTGGGAAGGAATCCCACTGGAGCATTGCACCGCACCCAAATACCTGGGAGTCACTCTGGACCGTGCTCTGACCTACAAGAAGCACTGCCTGAATATCAAGCAAAAAGTGGGCACTAGAAATAATATCATACGAAAGCTGACTGGCACAACCTGGGGATCACAACCAGACACAGTGAAGACATCTGCCCTTGCGCTATGCTACTCTGCTGCTGAGTAGGCATGCCCAGTGTGGAACACATCTCACCACACTAAAACAGTGGATGTGGCTCTTAATGAGACATGCCGCATTATCAAGGGTTGTCTGCGCCCTACACCACTGGAGAAATGACACTGCTTAGCCGGTATTGCACCACCTGACATCCGCCGGGAAGTAGCAGCCAATAGTGAAAGGACCAAGGCAGAGACATCTCCAGCTCATCCCCTGTTTGGGTATCAGCCAGCACGTCAACGACTTAAATCAAGGCATAGTTTTCTTAGATCTACAGAGACACTCGATGGAACACCCCAGCAAGCGAGAGTCCAAAAGTGGCAGGCCCAAACCCAGCACCTCAATCCATGGGTGATACCAGATGAGAGACTCCCTCCTGGGCACACAGAAAACAGGGCGACTTGGAAGGCAATGAACAGACTGTGCTCTGGCACCACGAGATGCAGAGCCAACCTTAAGAAATGGGGCCACAGTGGAATCTACGACATGCGAGTGTGGAGAAGAGCAAACCACTGACCACCTGCTGCAATGCAACCTGAGCCCTGCCACATGCACAATGGAGGACCTTCTTGCGGCAACACCAGAGGCACTCCAAGTGGCCAGATACTGGTCAAAGGACATTTAATCCACTACCAAGTTTGCAAAATCTGTGTGTTTTTTTCTTTTTCTTTTTAATCTGTGTGTTTGTTTTGCTCTGTTAGAATTGTAATACAATGGTTGCTGATTACACGATAAATAATAAAAAATAGTTCCCTCTGGAGATTTTGGAGACACTTCTCTCTCTCTCTCTTAATGTCCATTCAACAGAATCGACACTGCCATATAAAATCAAGATGATCTGCTCTGAACTGGATTGTATGGCTGTGTAGAAGGGGCCCCGGAGTATTAGCCTGGGCCATGAGGAGCCAGATGATGATCACAACAACAACAACAATGTTCTCTAAGAATTTTGGCAAAAACTTGTCCAAGATTCCAACCAAAGAGGCGGATTAAATTTTTGGATATTCAAAATTCACAGGCCTGCAAAAATGAGACAATATATACAAACATACATACATACATACATACATACATACATATATATATATATATATATTAGGGATGTCCAAACACGGAAAAATTTGTTTCTAAACTCGATTTGTTTTTAGGGTTTTTTTGCGTTTCGATATTTAAAAGAATTCCGAAATTTTCCTTTAAAAAAGTTTGATATTTACGAAATTTCGGAAATCATAAAACAATTACGAATCGATTACGAATCGATTACGAATCGATTCGTTAATGGCAGCCGCGATCGCGCAATACGCTAAAAAAACTTCAGAAGCTTCCCTCTCCCTCTGTTGTTGACTGTTGGTGTGATAATTATATTTTTTTTCACTGAGCAACCCTAAAACTTGCACCAGACATGCGGAAATAATAACAAAACATTTACGAATCAATAACGAACCAATAACGAATCAATTCCAAAACAATTACGAAACGAATTGGAAAAATTCGTTTCGTTTTTTAGTTGCTCCTGAATGGTTCAATATCGCTTCGTTATAAAAAAACGAATTTTTAACGAATTACGAAATTACGAAACGAAACCGCCCAGCCCATATATATATATATATATATATATATATATATATATATATATATAATTTTTGCAGGCCTGTGAATTTTGAATATCCAACAATTTAATCCGCCACTTTGGTTGGAATATATACATACATACACACACACATATAAAAATGCTCTGTGCATAATGAGTTCCTTAAAAACAAAAGAACCTATGAACGAAATCACACCAGATTTGGCAACAAAACGTCTCACAACACAAGGAGTGACCAACACTCAAAAAACTATGATTTTGTTGTCAGAGATTGATGATACCCAGCGGAAGGAATGCTAGATCAAGCAGACACTGAGTTGCAAAATAAGGACTCTGCAGGCTTCGAGTTACAAAAGAAACTAAGTTTACTAAGTACATACATCAGACGCATCTTTCTACAGCGAGCTACAATTAAGGAAAAGTCAAAACCGAAAGCCTCTTCACATCTGCTTATCTTCTCTCGCTGAGACTCGATACTCCCTTAATCACAGCCTCATAGTATAAACATTTCTGCATGGCATTTTCAATTCACAGTTGCATCCATATTTACAATACATAGAAGCACATTGAAAAACACATACATAACTAAATTAATCCTGACACTCGTCATTTGGGAGTTGTAGTTGCTGGGATTTATAGTTCACCTACAATCAAAGAGCATTCTGAACTCCACCAATGATGGAATCGAGCCAAACTTGGCACACAGGACTCCCATGACCAACAGAAAACACGAGAAGTGTTTGGTGGGCATAGACCTTGACTTTGGGAGTAGTAGTTCACCTACATCCAGAGATCACTGTGAACTCAAACAATGATGGATCTGAACCAAACTCTACATGAATACTCAATATGCCCAAATGTGAACACTGGTAGAGTTTGGGGAAAATAGAATCTTGACATTTGGGAGTTGTAGTTACTGGGATTTATAGTTCACCTACAATCAAAGAGCATTCTGAACTCTGCCAACGATGGAATCAAACCAAACTTGGCACACAGTTCTCCCATGTGTGTTTGGTGGTTTGGTTTGGTGGGCATTGACCTTGAGTTTGGGAGTTGTAGTTCACTTATATCCAGAGAGCACTGTGGACTCAAACAATGATGGATCTGGACCAAACTTGGCATGAATACTCCATATGCCCAAATATAAACACAGATGGAGTTTGGGGAAAATAGAATCTTGACATTTGGGAGTTGTAGTTGCTGGGATTTATAGTTCACCTACAATCAAAGAGCATTATGAACTCCACCAACGATGAAATTGAACCAAACTTGGCACACAGGACTCCCATGACCAACAGAAAACACCAGAAGGGTTTGGTGAGCATTGACCTTGAGTTTGGGAGTTGTAGTTCACCTCCATCCAGAGAGCATTGTGGACTCAAACAATGATGGATCTGGACCAAACTCTACACGAATACTCAAAAGCATTCTGAACCCCACCAATGAGAGAATTGGGCCAAACCTCCCACACAGAACCCTCTTGTGGGGCACAGCAATGTGTAGCAGGGGACGGCTAGTGTATGTATCTATGCAGAGGCGGCCCTAGGTAATTTTCAATGGTAAGCAAACAGTATTTTGCCCCCCCCCCCCAACCAATCATTGATATTTAGCAGGAATGAGAGGGGCTAGGCGAGGCTCAAGGGTCCGGCCCCTTCGGGAAGAGGATCGCCCGGCAGTGAGGCAAGGAAGCTGAGGCTCCCCCCAGACTGCTAGGGCTGTTGTGAGCCGAGGGGGCGCTCCTTAAGTGGCAGTCGAGGGGCATTTACAGAGGTGCCTCTGCGCCCCTGGCAAAAAAAAAGTGTACTGCAACCGCTTACTTTGCGTAATGGACGAACCGCCCCTGTATGTATGTATATGTATGTGTGTGTGTGTGTGTGTGTAGTGTATGTATGTATGTGTATATGTGTGTGTGTGTGTATATATATATATATATATTCTTGCAAGCCGCTCTGAGTCCCCTTTGGGGTGAGAAGGGCAGCATATAAATGTCATAAATAAATAAATAAACAAATAATGGTATGGCTGAGGTCTCAGAGGTGGCCGGGAGAGCTTTTGCGCAATTAAAACTTGTGCATCAGTTGCACCCGTACCTTGGGAAGTCTGATCTGGCCACAGTGGTCCACGCTCTTGTTACATCCCGTATAGACTACTGCAACGCACTCTATGTGGGGTTGCCCTTGAAGACTGTGCGGAAACTTGAACTGGTCCAGCGAGTGGCAGCCAGATTGCTCACCAGAGCGACATACAGGGAGCACACCACCCCCCTGCTGTGTCAGCTCCACTGGCTGCCGGTTCAATTCCGAGCACAATTCAAGGTGCTGGTTTTCACCTACAAAACCCTTTACGGTTCCGGTCCAGTGTATCTGTCCGAACGTATCTCCCTCTACGTCCCACCTCGGAATCTGAGATCATCTGGGGAGGCCGTGCTCTCAACCCCACTGCTATCACAAGTGAGGCTGGTGGGGATGAGGAGCAGGGCCTTCTCAGTGGTGGCCCCCCACCTGTGGAACTCACTCCCGGGGGAAATTAGGGCATCAATATCTCTCCTCTCCTTCAGGAGGAAAGTAAAAACGTGGTTGTGGGACCAGGCCTTTGGGCAATCTGACATTTAGACATGGCAACCAGATGGATAGGACTGTATGGACTGACAATTGTGGAATTGGAATTTGAACTATGAGATTGTGAAACGCTGACCGTCAATGAAGTTTGTATTGGTTTTATTGCTTTTATTGGTTTTATGGTTGTTTTTGCCTATAATAATTACTGTTCCGTTAATTGTGTTATTGCCAGAATTGTTGTTTTGTTAACTGATGTTATTGTTTTTGTTGTTATGTGATGCGGGCATCGAATTGTGCCTCGCTTTCGTAAGCCGCCCTGAGTCCCCTCCGGGGTGAGAAGGGCGGAGTAGAAGCAACCGAAATAAATAAATAAATAAATACAACAGCCCTGCAAAGTAGGCAAAGCAGCGGGGAAAACGAGAGGGCCCAAGGTTGCCGGGTCAATCCTGTCCCCGCTCGGGGATTCAATCCAGCGTGAGCTTGGCCTGTCAGCCTTCATCCATCCCGGTTCGCAGTGTTTATCCCTGCCCTTCACAAACACCCCGCACGACAGAGATTAGAAGCCCTCTGGGGCAAAGGCCTGTCTTTTTCTGTTCATGTTACTCCGCAAAGCCATCGACGTCAACGTAGAAAGGAATTAACAAGTCGCAGCTCTGCCTCGCAGACACCCAGGAGGGCGCCTCCATCGAGACTCTCTCCAACCTAGCCGTTTGGGCCCCCTTCACAACAGCCCTGCGAGGTGTGCCAGGCGGAGAGAGGGTGGCCAACCTCACTTCACCTTGTCGGTTTTACAGTCGGATGCAAGGAAGTCTCCCAAGCTCTTTGTTCTCCGCCCGAGGAGGATTTGGCTTCACTCTTTTGAATTTTGCATCCTCCCTATATTTGGCTCTGCGTTATTATGGCTTCACAACGCCGCACTGATTGATTATAAGGACACAATACCCTTATCCCTTGAAATCTGATCTATACATATAAATATATCTCTACCATACATTTGGTACGATGCCTCCTTTCCTAATGAGACGCAAGGAGGCAATAAAGCAAAGGCTGGCAGGGCCAAATTTCGATACTTTTCCATTAGCAAGAGCCATGACATCATGGTTTTGGGCACTAGGATACAACTCGGTTTGGAGCCTTTCTCTGACCATGGACGGGTCACGCACTCGCATCCACAGGAAAACCCCACAAGCTTATGTAGATACCCTCACTGATTGACTTTGCAAAGTTCATGGCTACTCGATGCTATTCAAGCTTGCAAAATTGCAACATCCACACTTGCTTCAAACAGACAAGGGTTCGTCTTCCCACTCTGGACATTATTCTACAGGTATATATATACACTCTGCTTGCTATCTCTATGCAGATACCCTCACTGATTGACTCTGCAAAGTTCATGGCTACTCAATGCTTTTCAAGCTTGCAAAATTGCAACATTCATACTTACTTCAAACCAACAAGGGTTCATCTTTCCACAGGTATATAGACACTCCACTTGCTACCTTTATGCAGATACCCTCACTGATTGACTTTGCAGCTTCATGGCTACTCAATGCTATTCAAGCTTGCTCACTGCAATATCCATACTGGCTTCAAACAGACAAGGGTTCGTCTTCCCATCCTAGACATTATTCCACAGGTAGATACACACACACACACACAAACTCTACTTGATACCTCTATGCAGATACCCTCACTAATTGACTTTCCAGCTTCATGGTTACTTGATGCTTGCAAAATTGCAACATCCACACTTACTTCAAACCGACAAGGGTTCATCTTTCCACAGGTATATAGACACTCCACTTGCTACCTTTATGCAGATACCCTCACTGATTGACTTTGCAGCTTCATGGCTACTCAATGCTATTCAAGCTTGCTCACTGCAATATCCATACTGGCTTCAAACAGACAAGGGTTCGTCTTCCCATCCTAGACATTATTCCACAGGTAGATACACACACACACACACACACAAACTCTACTTGATACCTCTATGCAGATACCCTCACTAATTGACTTTCCAGCTTCATGGTTACTTGATGCTTGCAAAATTGCAACACCCACACTTGCTTCAAACAGACTAGGATTCTTTCTCTTACCCCGGACATTAGCCCACAGATATCACTCTACTTGTTACCTCTATACAGATACCCTCACTAATTGACTTTGCAGCTTCATGGCTACTCAAAGTGATTCAAGCTTGCAAAATTGTAACATCCACATCTACATCAAACAGACTAGGGTTCTTTCTCTTACCCCGGACATTATTCTACAGGTATATATACACTCCGCTTGCTATCTCTATGCAGATACCCTCACTGATTGACTTTGCAGCGTCATGGCTACTCAATGCTATTCGAGCTTGCAAAATTGCAACATCCACATTTACATCAAACAGACTACAGTTCTTTCTCTTACCCCAGACATTTGCCCACAGCTATCACTCTACTTGTTACCTCTATGCAGATACCCTCACTGATTGACATTGCAGCTGCATGGCTACTCAATGCTATTCAAGGTTACTCATTACAAAATTCACACTTGCTTCAAACAGACAAGGGTTTGTCTTCCTACCCTGGACATTAGTCCACAGGGAGATATACACACACACACACCACTTGCTACCTCTATGCAGATACCCTCACTGATTGACTCTGCAAAGTTCATGGCTACTCAATGCTCTTCAAGCTTGCAAAATTGCAACATGCACACTTGCTTCAAACAGACAAGGTTTCGTCTTCCCACCCTGGACATTGTTCCACAGGGAGATACACACACACACTCCACTTGCTACCTCTATGCAGATACTCTCACTGATTGACTTTGCAGCTTCGTGGCTACTCGATGCTATTCAAGCTTGCAAAATTGCAACATCCACATTTACATCAAACAGACTAGGGTTCTTTCTCTTACCCTGGACATTAGCCCATAGATATCACTCTACTTGCTACCTCTATGCAGATACCCTCACTGATTGACTTTGCAGCTTCATAGCTACTCAAGCTTGCAAAATTGCAACATCCCCACTTGCTTCAAATGGACAAGGGTTCGTCTTCCCACCCTGGACATTATTCCACACACACTCCACTTGCTACCACTATGCAGATACCCTCACTGATTGACTTTGCAGCTTCATGGCTACTCAATGTTATTCAAGCTTGCAAAATTGCAACATCCACATTTGCTTCAAACAGACTAGGGTTCTTTCTCTTACCCCGGACATTAGTCCACAGATATCACTCTACTTGTTACCTCTATGCAGATACCCTCACTGATTGACTTTGCAGCTTTGTGACTACTCAATGCTATTCAAGCTTGCAAAATTGCAACATCCACACTTGCTTCAAACAGACAAGGGTTCATCTTCCCACCCTGGACATTATTCCCCAGGTATATATACACTCAGCTTGCTACCTCTATGCAGATACCCTTACTGATTGACTTTGCAGCTTCGTGGCTGCTCGATGCTTGCAAAATTGCCACCTCCACACTTGCTTCAAACAGACTAGGGTTCCTGAGTGTTAGGGGGTTGGACTGGATGGCCTTTGGGGTCCCTTCCAACGTGAGGATTCTATGAGAGAGAACGGCAGGTCCAAGGTGACACAGTCCATCCAAACCCCTGAAGCCACTTCCCGTGCCCGGTGCCACCCTGGAGTTCCTCTCTGCCCTGTCCCTGCTTCTTCTCTCTCTTCTGCGTAACCTTCAGCTCTGCCCTTAAGGAGCTGTCAGGGTGGCAGTAATGAGCTTGCCGATCGATGGTGTGGCTCTCTAATCACTTTGTTTATTGTATTAATGAGTTATTTTTTGCTCCCGTCCCTGCGCTTCCCACCGCGGCCACGTCCCCTCCGTGGCTGCTGGGCTTGGCCTTGTCCCTTTCCCCAGTCCTCAGCCTCGGTTATGGCTTGATGAGGAAAGGCAGGCGGAGGGGATGATGGGGTGGCACTCGGGGGAAGCGAGCCCAGTTGCACCGAGCTCAGCAGAAAAATTGCGGCCCATTTCTGGGAAACATCAGATTGAAAAAGGAAGAGAAACGGGAACCCTCTCGTTTGTTGGTGTGTATGTTGGTGTGCGTGTGCCTGGTTGGAAGCCATACATCTCCTTCATCGGAGGAGAAGGTTGCAAGGCTGTGATCAGGGCTCTTCCCCCCCCCCCCCCCTCCATTCTGCCTATCCTCCCCAAAGCAAATGTCATGGCTAGTCTTTCTCTGATTATACATGACCTTGTACTTTTGCTGCCTACAGAGCTAAGGGGACGCAGGGATTTGTCTATTTCCGGTCAGTGTCAAGTCCGGAGTCCCTTCCATAAGAAAGTTTCACATTCATCTTTCGCGTCGGCTCGTCTAAGAATACGAAAAAATGTCCAGAGGAAGGTGACTAAAATGATCCAGGGTCTGGAGAACAAGCCCTATGAGGAGCGGCTTAAGGAGCTGGGCATGTTTAGCCTGAAGAAGAGAAGGCTGAGAGGAGATATGATAGCCATGTATAAATATGTGAGAGGAAGAAAGGAGAGAAGAGGAAGGAAAAGAAGAGGAGGAAGGAAGGAAGAGGAGAGAAGGAAGGGGAGAAAGAGGAAGGAGAAGAAAGAGAAGGAAAGAAAGAGGTAGAGGAGGAAGAAGAGGAAAGAGGAAGGAAAAAGAAAGAGGAAGGAAAGAAAGAGGTAGAGGAGGAAGAAAAAGAACGAGGAGGAAGGAAAGAAAGAGGTAGAGAAGGAAGGAATGAGAGAAAGAGGAAGGAAAAGAAAGAGGTAGAGAAGGAGGGAAGGAAGGAAGGAGAGAAAGAGGAGGAAGGAAAAAAAGAGGTAGAGAAGGAAGGAATGAGAGAAAGAGGAAGGAAAAGAAAGAGGTAGAGAAGGAAGGAAGGAAGGGAGGGAGGGAGGGAGGAAGGAAGGAGAGAAAGAGGAGGAAGGAAAGAGGTAGAGAAGGAAGGAAGGAGAGAAAGAGGAAGGAAAAGAAAGAGGAGGAAGGAAAGAAAGAGGTAGACAAGGAACGAGAGAAATAGGAAGGAAAAGAAAGAGGAAGGAAAGAAAGAGGTAGAGAAGGAAGGAAGGAGAGAAAGAGGAAGGAAAAGAAAGAGGAGGAAGGAAAGAAAGAAAGAGAAAGAGGAAGGAAAAAAAAGAGTAGAGAAGGAGGAAGAGAGAAAGAGAAGGAAAAGAAGAGGAGAGAAGGAAGGAAGGAAGGAAGGAAGGAAGGAGAGAGAAAGAGGAGGAAGAAAGAGGTAGAGAAGGAAGGAAGGAGAGAAAGAGGAAGGAAAAGAAAGAGGAGGAAGGAAAGAAAGAGGTAGAGAAGGAAGGAAGGAGAGAAAGAGGAAGGAAAAGAAAGAGGAGGAAGGAAAGAAAGAGGTAGAGAAGGAAGGAAGGAGAGAAAGAGGAAGGAAAAGAAAGAGGAGGAAGGAAAGAAAGAGGTAGAGAAGGAAGGAAGGAGAGAAAGAGGAAGGAAAAGAAAGAGGAGGAAGGAAAGAAAGAGGTAGAGAAGGAAGGAGAGAAAGAGGAAGGAAAAGAAAGACTACGAAGGAAAGAAAGAGGAATATGTCAAGGGTCTGGAGAACAAGCCCTATGAGGAGCGGCTTGGGGAGCTGGGCATGTTTAGCCTGAAGAAGAGAAGGCTGAGAGGAGATATGATAGCCATGTATAAATATGTGAGAGGAAGAAAGGAGAGAAAGAGGAAGGAAAAGAAAGAGGAGGAAGGAAAGAAAGAGGTAGAGAAGGAAAGAGAGAAAGAGGAAGGAAAGAAAGAGGTAGAGAAGGAAGGAATGAGAGAAAGAGGAAGGAAAAGAAAGAGGAGGAAGGAAAGAAAGAGGTAGAGAAGGAAGGAAGGAGAGAAAGAGGAAGGAAAAGAAAGAGGAGGAAGGAAAGAAAGAAAGAAAGAAATAGAGAAAGAAGGAAGGAGAGAAAGAGGAAGGAAAAGAAAGACTACGAAGGAAAGAAAGAGGAATATGTCAAGGGTCTGGAGAACAAGCCCTATGAGGAGCGGCTTGGGGAGCTGGGCATGTTTAGCCTGAAGAAGAGAAGGCTGAGAGGAGATATGATAGCCATGTATAAATATGTGAGAGGAAGCCACAGGGAGGAGATGGGATGAAGGGAGATGTTGACAAGCTGGAATGTGTCCAGAGGAGGGGAACTAAAATGATCCAGGGTCTGGAGAACAAACCCTATGAGGAGCAGCTTAAAGAGCTGGGCATGTTTACCCTTCAGAAAAGAAGGCTGAGAGGAGACATGATGGCCTACAACTCCTATAAATCACCTCTTTAGTATGTTCAGTTGCTGATCAATTCCTCTGTTTATTGTGTGCCATAGAAAAGAATAAGAAAGGGTTATGGGAGAGGCAGAGGGTGGGGTCATGCAAATTCCACACCAATGGAGAGAGTAAAGAACACTGGGATGTCTGTGGTGGAGGAAACACATAAAATCTAGGATGAAATTGTCCCCGTATGAAAGCCTTCACTTGGGTGGTAGACAGCATGGTGTTGGTGGAGGACATTGGGGTTCTGTGTGCCAAGTTTGGTCCAGGTCCATCATCGGTGGAGGTCAACGTTTCTCTGGTTGTGGGTGAACTACAACTCCCAGAAAGGAAGATCAGTTTCCCCCCATACGCCACCAGTAATCAAATTTCAGGATATCATGTACCCTTCCAGTATTTTCTGATGGTCTGGGATTTCTATGTGCCAGGATTGGTTCAATTTCATCACTGGTGGGGTTCAGAATGCTCTTTGATTGTAGGTGAACTAGAAATCCCAACAACAAAAACTCCCAAATGTCAAGGTCTATTTCCCCCAAACTCCACCAGTGTTCACATTGGGACATATTGAGTATTTGTGCCAAGTTTGGTCCAGATCCAGCGGTGTTTGGGTTCACATTGCTCTCTGGATGTAGGTGAACTACAACTCCTCTGAATAAAGGTGAATTTCCCCAAAAAACCCCTCCAGTATTTTTGGCTGCTCGTGGTGGTTCTGTGTGCCAATTTAGGTCCACGTCCACCTGTTATGGAATTCAGAGTGCTCACTGATTGCAGGAGAACTAGAAATCCCAGAACCTACAACTAACAAACATCAAGGCCAATTCCACACCAAACCCACCAGTATTCCAATGTCAGCATATCAGGTATGTGTGCCACATTTGGTCCAGATCCATCAGTGTTTGGGTTCACGGTGCTCTCTGGATGTAGGTGAACTACAACTCTCCCACATCAAGGTGAATTTCCCCCAGAGATCTCCAGTATTTTTTGCTGGTTGTGGGGGCTGTGTATGCCAAGTTTGGTCCAATTTCATCTTTGGTGGACTTCAGAATGCTCACTGATTGCAGGTGAACTATAAATCCCACTACCTACAACTCCCATAATTCATGGTCAATTCACCCCACACCTCTCTAGTATGAAATTATCCTAAAATCAGGCCAGTAAATAAAGAGCAACACTTAGAAAACTGGGGAATTCCAGACAGGGAGCAATCAGGGCCTGGTAACACCTTCCAACAAAGGACTCCCCCAGGCAGGAAGCAGCCAGGTTTTGAAGCTGCAAGGCCATTCAATGCTCATCAAGGTGGCCAATGGCAACATTCACCCTTGCCTCAAGCAGACCAGAGTTCTTTCTCCCACTCTGGATATCGTTCCACAGGTATATGAACCCCATTTGCCTAGGGGTTTTTTTTAAAAATGAGATACGTAGTTTACTCAAGTACCAGGGTTCCGATGGCAGAAAATGAGATATGTAGTTTCTCCAAGTACAAGTGTCTCAATGGTGGGGAAAGAGATACGTAGTTTCCCCCAAGTACTGGGGTTTCCTGGGTTGTTGTGGTTTTTTCGGGCTGTATGGCCATGGTCTAGAGGCATTCTCTCCTGACGTTTCACCTGCATCTATGGCAAGCATCTCACTACCTCTGAGGATGCTTGCCATAGATGCAGGTGAAACGTCAGGAGAGAATGCCTCTAGACCATGGCCATACAGCCTGAAAAAACCACAACCCAGTGATTCCGGCCATGAAAGCCTTCAACAATACACCAGGGTTTCCGTTGGTGAAAATGGAGATACATAGTTTCCCCAAATACCAGGGTCTCGATGGTGCGGAAAGAGATATGTAGTTTCTTCAAGTACCGTGGTCCTGACAACCGGGTGGTGCTGGAAAAAGAGACGTAGTTCCCCCAAGTCCCATTTGCCTAGTTTCCAACAGACCTCACAACCTCTGAGGATGCTTGCCATAGATGCAGGCGAAACGGCAGGAGAGAATGCCTCTAGACCATGGCCATATAGCCTGAAAAAACCTACAACAACCCAGTGATTCCGGCCATGAAAGCCTTCGACAATACATCAGTTTCCGTTGGTGAAAATGGAGATACATAGTTTCCCCAAGTACCAGGGTCCCGATGGTGCGGAAAGAGATATGTAGTTTCTTCAAGTACCGTGGTCCTGACAACCGGGTGGTGCTGGGAAAAGAGACGTAGTTGCCCCAAGTCCCGTTTGCCTAGTTTCCAACAGACCTCACAACCCACTGAGGATGCCTGCCATAGATGTGGGCGAAACGTCAGGAGAGAATGCTTCCGGAACATTCTCATTACAGCCCAGAAAAATCGCAGCAACCCAAGCTTTCACCAACACATTGTCAGGATATGTGTTTCCTAATAGTTAGGTTACACACAAATAACTCCACACACCTATTTTTTTGCCTGCCCTCCCTCCCTCCCTCCCTTTTTTTGCATTCGGTGAGACTTGGGAACGCTGGGGCTTCTCCTTCTCTCATTAATCATCATCTCCCACTGCGTGTCAGAGACTGCAGTGCAAAGCGAGCGAGAAGAAGCACAAAGAAGAGGAGAGAGAGAGAGAGGGAAGCTGGGGAAGAGCGGCGAGAAGGAGGGCAGACCTGGCAGAGACGGCCAGACCTCAATGCCAGGCCGCATCACTCAACCTGAGCAAGGCCCGGAAGAGAGGAAGGAATACCTTCCTGGGCTGAAAAGAAACCTTAATTGCAGGGTATTTTTGGAGGTTTCCTGAAAGGCAGCAGATTCGGGTTGGGGAGAGCATTCAAAACCTCTGGAGTAGAAGGTGACTTCAGGGATTCGCTTGTGTTGCCTCCATTGCCACGACTTGGGAGATCCAAGTTTAATAGTCTGCAATTACACTTATTTGGGAACCTTGGGACAACCTCTTTTTGGTGCATCTACATAGTACAGTTAATGTAGTTTGGCACCAATACCTGCCTTGACTCTTGGGAACTGGAGTTCTACAACGTCTGTAGGTCCATCACCAAACTACAAATCCCAAGATTCCAGAACAATAAGCCCTGGTAGAGAAAGTGGTGTCAAATTGCATTTCAACTATAGTGTAGACCAGGAATGGGCAAACACAGGGACGGATGTGACCTCCTGGGCTCTTTTCTCAGCCCCTCCTCTATCACACCATCATGCCCTTCCTTCTCTCTTCCCTTCCTCCTTCCCTCCTTCTTCTCCTTCCTTTACACCCTTTTGTCTCTCCTTCCTTCCTCTCTTGTCCTCCCTCCCTTCCTTACCTCCCGCTTTCTCCTGCCATCCATCCCGCTCTCCCTCTTTCTCCTTCCTTCCATTTTTCCTTCCTTCTCTCTTTCCACCTCCTCCCTCTTTCTCCCTCCCTCCTACCTTTCCTTCCACCCTTTCGTTCTTCCTTCCTTCCTTCTCTCTTTCCTTTCCCTTCCCTTACTCCTTCAAGCCTCCCGTTCAACTCTTTCTCTCCCCCTTTTGCTCTTACAATGACTAATAATTTAAATACAATCTCCAAGTCCCATAATTCCATCCTTCTTCCCCTTTCATCCTTTTGTCCTTCCTTCCCTCTTCTCTTCCTCTCCTTCCTTCCTTCCTCCTTCCCTTCCTCCTTTTGTCTTTCCTTCCCTTTCTCTCTTCCTGTCCTCCTTCCCTCTCTTTTTCCTTCCATCGTTCCCTTCCACCCTTTCGTTCTTCCCTTCCACACTTTCCTCCTTCCCTCCCTTTTGTCTCTTCATTCTGTCTTTTGTTTATCCTTCCTTCCTTCTTTCTTCCTCCTTCCCTTCCTTCCATCCCACCCTTTCACCCTTCCTTCCACCCTATCATCCTTCCTCTCTTTTATCTTTCCTTCCTTTTTTCTTTCCTTCCTCATCTCCCTCCCCTCCCTCTTTCTCCTTCCATCTTTCTCTTCCTCCCTTCCGCCCTTCTTTCCTTCCCTCTGTTCTTCTTTCTCCTTCCATCCTTCCTTTCGTGCTTCCTTTCCACCCTTATGTCTTTCCTTCCTTTTCTCTTCTCTCAATCCTTCCTTCCTCCTTCCTTCCTTCTTTCCACTCAATCCTTCCTTCCTCCCTTTCCTTCCTTCCTTCCTCTCAATCCTTCCTTCCTTCCGCCATATCCTTTCGTGATGATCTTCAACCTTATGTCTTTCCTTACGTTGCTACTTTCCGCCTCATCTCCATCACTCCCTACCTCTTTCTCACCCTTCCGTCAATCCATCCTTCGATACACTCCACTTGCCACTTTCTATTCCTTGCTTATTTCACCCTCACCTTCCTTCCTTCCTTCCTTCCTTTCCTTCCTCCTTCCTCTCTTTTATCTTTCCTTCCTTTTTTCTTTCCTTCCACATCTCCCTCCCCTCCCTCTTTCTCCTTCCATCCTTCCCTTCCACCCTTCCGCCCTTCTTTCCTTCCCTCTGTTCCTCTTTCTCCTTCCATCCTTCCTTTTGTGCTTCCTTTCCACCCTTGTGTCCTTCCTTCCCTTTCATCTTTCTTTCCTTCCCTCTCTCCTTTCTTCCCTTTCATCCTTCCTTCCTTCTCTCTTTCCTTCCTCCATCCCTTCCTTCCGTGCTTACCTTCCACCCTTATGTCCTCCCTCTCCTCCCGTTCATCCATCCTTCCTTCCCTCTCTCCCTCTTTCTCCTTCCCTCTTTCCCTTCCTCCCTTTCGTCCTTCCTTCCTTCTCTCTTTCCTTCCTCCTTCCCTTCCTTTCTTCTATCCTCAGTCCTCCTAGCAAGGAGAATGCGGCCCCCAAGTTAGAAAGTTTGTAGACCCATCCTCGGATTCTGGAGACCTTCGGCACATCCCTTTCTGTCTCCACGGAAGGCAAGAAAACTCGAACAGTTTGAATTACTAATTGAAGTAGGTGATTAGAAGGCTGGCTATTATTATCTCTGACATTTACAATTAACTTTCTTAATTCTGAAATGATCCTTTCTAGCTCCAGCAATCCTCCATCCTGGCTAGGCTACCGGGACAATATTTTAGTAGGTGTTTCATAGGTGGTTTTTGCCAGTTCCTTCCTCCGAAATAGGGCCAAAAGCACCTGTATTCATTGGTTTATTTATCGTGTCAGAAGTGAATTGAAGATACAGTTATAATGTATTTAAAAACACAAACAAAGTTAAAAACTTGGTATTATACTAGACTTCCTTTGACCAAAAGCTGGCCCCTTGGAGTGCCTCTGGTGTCACTGTGAGAAGGTCCTCCATTGTGCATGTGGCAAGGCTCAGGCTGCATTGTAGTACCTGGTCTGTAGTTTGCTCTTCACACTCGCATGTTGCGGACTCCATACAATCATAGAATCCTAGAGTTGAAAGAGACCTCCTGGGCCATCCAGTCCAACCCCATTCTGCCAAGAAGCAGGAATATTGCATTCGAATCATCCCTGACAGATGGCCATCCAGCCTTTGTTTAAAAGCCTCCAAAGAAGGAGCCTCCACCACACCCAGGGCAGAGAGTTCCACTGCTGAACGGCTCTCACAGTCAGGAAGTTCTTCCTCATGTTCAGGTGGAATCTCCTCTCTTGTCGTTTGAAGCCATTGTTGCGTCCTAGTCTCCAGGGAAGCAGAAAACAAGCTTGCTCCCTCCTCCCCGTGACTTCCTCTCACATATTTATACATGGCCATCATATCTCCTCTCAGCCTTCTCTTCTTCAGGCTAAACATGCCCAGCTCCTTAAGCCGCTCCTCATAGGGCTTGTTCTCCAGACCCTTGATCATTTTAGTCGCCCTCCTCTGGACACATTCCAGCTTGTCAATATCTCTCTTGAATGGTGGTGCCCAGAATTGGACACAATATTCCAAGTAACGTGGTCTAACCAAAGCGGAATAGAGCATGGGGAGCATGACTTCCCTGGATCTAGACACTAGGCTCCTCTTGATGCAGGACAAAATCCCATTGGTTTTTTGCCACATCACATTGTTGGCTCATGTTTAACTTGTTGTCCACGAGGACTCCAAGATCTTTTTCACACGTACTGCTCTCGAGCCAGGCATTGTCCCCCATTCTGTATCTTTGCATTTCATTTTTCCTGCCAAAGTGGAGTATCTTGCATTTGTCACTGTTGAACTTCATTTTGTTAGTTTTTGCCCATCATCTCTCTAATCTGTCAAGATCGTTTTGAATTCTGCTCCTGTCCTCTGGAGTATTGGCTCTCCCTCCCAATTTGGTGTCATCTGCAAACTTGATGATCCTGCCTTCTAACCCTTCATCTAAGTCATTAATAAAGATGTTGAACAGGACCGGGCCCAGGATGGAACCCTGCGGATGGCACTCCACTCGTCACTTCTTTCCAGGATGAAGAGGAAGCCTTGGGGAGAATCACCCTCTGGGTTCTTCCATTTAACCAATCCAGATCTACCTCACCGGAGTTTTGCCTCGCTCACATTGGACTAGTTTCCTTGCCAGAAGGTCATGGGGGACCTTGTCAAAGAAGGCCTTCCTGAAATCCAGGTATGCTACATCCACGGCAGGGGACGGGTAGTATAATATATTTTGTATTATTACATCACAGTGTTATTATTTTTATATATTATCATCTATATATATATAAATGCTCTGTGCATAATGAGCATAATGAGTACCTTAAAAACAAAAGAACCAATGAACGAAATCACACCAAATTTGGCAACAAAACATCTCACAACACAAGGAGTGACCATCACTCAAAAAAATATGATTTTGTCATGTGGGAGTTGTAGTTGCTGGGATTTATAATTCACCTACAATCAAAGAGCATTCTGAACTCCATCAACGATGGAATTGAACCAAACTTGGCACACAGAACTTGCATGGCCAACAGAAAATACTGGAAGGGTTTGGTGGGCATTGACCTTGTGTTTGGGAGTTGTAGTTCACCTACATCTAGAGAGCACTGTGGACTCAAACAATGATGGATCTGGACCAAACTTGCCACAAGCACTCAATACGCCCAAATACGAACACAGATGGAGTTTGGGGGAAATAGACCCTGACTTTTGGGAGTTGTAATCACTGGGATTTACAGTTCACCTACAATCAAAGAGCATTCTGAACCCCACGAACGACAGAATTGGGGCAAATTTTCCACACAGAACCCCCATGACCAACAGAAAATACTTAAGGCCATCCAATCCAACTCCCTTCATCAGGGCAAGAAAACGTAATCAAAGTCCTCCTGACAAAGAGCCATCCAGCCATAGATATAGATAGATAGACAGATAGATAGATAGATAGATAGATAGATATGATTCACACACAGAGATATAGTATCATAGATTTGCAAGGGACCCTTAAAGAAGGACAATTATATGTTGCATGTTCCAGGGTGGGCAAACCAGACACTCTCCACATCAACACTGACAAACTAACAGCAAGAAATACTGTTTACCCACAAACATAAAGAAATTACATATATTAGAAACCAACACTTTCTCATTACTTTATATTCCAGATCACCAGACTGGGCCACAGCAACGCATGGCAGGGGACAGCTAGTATTATACATATTGACGGGCTCCCGAGTGCTGTAGTTTGTTTCGTAATGCTTTGGAGTGGGTCGCGCTTTGATTATTAATTTGGAAATCCGTATTAATGAATCATACAAATAGTCAGATCACGAAACAAACTAGTCCAATGTGGGCGAGGCAAAACTACGGTGAGGTGGATCTGGAATTGGTTAAATGGACGAACCCAGAGGGTGATCACCAATGCTTCCTCTTCATCCTGGAAAGAAGTGACGAGCGGAGTGCCGCAGGGTTCCGTCCTGGACCCGGTCCTGTTCAACATCTTTATTAATGACTTAGATGAAGGGCTAGAAGGCAGGATCATCAAGTTTGCAGATGACACCAAATTGGGAGGGAGAGCCAATACTCCAGAGGACAGGAGCAGGATTCAAAATGATCTTGACAGATTAGAGAGATGAATGGCCAAAACTAACAAAATGAAGTTCAACAGGGACAAATGCAAGATACTCCACTTTGGCAGAAAAAATGCAAAGATACAGAATGGGGGACAATGCCTGGCTCGAGAGCAGTACGTGTGAAAAAGATCTTGGAGTCCTCGTGGACAACAAGTTAAACATGAGCCAACAATGTGATGTGGCGGCAAAAAAAGCCAATGGGATTTTGGCCTGCATCAAGAGGAGCTAGTGTCTAGATCTAGGGAAGTCATGCTCCCCATGCTCTATTCCGCTTTGGTTAGACCACACCTGGAATATTGTGTCCAATTCTGGGCACCACAATTCAAGAGAGATATTGACAAGCTGGAATGTGTCCAGAGGAGGGAGACTCAAATGATAAAAGGTCTGGAGAACAAGCCCTATGAGGAGCGGCTTAAGGAGCTGGGCATGTTTAGCCTGAAGAAGAGAAGGCTGAGAGGAGATATGATAGCCATGTATAAATATGTGAGAGGAAGCCACAGGGAGGAGGGAGCAAGCTTGTTTTCTGCTTCCTGGAGACTAGGATGCAATGGAACAATGGCTTCAAACTACAAGAGAGGAGATTCCATCTGAACATGAGGAAGAACTTCCTGACTGTGAGAGCCGTTCAGCAGTGGAACTCTCTGCCCCGGAGTGTGGTGGAGGCTCCTTCTTTGGAAGCTTTTAAACAGAGGCTGGATGGCCATCTGTCAGGGGTGATTTGAATGCAATATTCCTGCTTCTTGGCAGAATGGGGTTGGACTGGATGAGGGCCCAGGGAGGTCTCTTCCAACTCTTTGATTCTATGATTCTATGAAAGTGTGGCACATCCCGAATAGAATCCCGTTGGAGGTGTTCTCTCTCCAAATCGCAAGGTCCTCCCGTCATGACTGGAAGGCGTTCACCCCGGAGGACCTCCGGATTGTATTTTCAATCAACTCCGTGAATAATCAAATCTGCAATAGTCAAAATTGCAAATGCGGAGGCGCGACCGTAGTCCTGAAATTTCAACTTTCCCAAGCTTTCTGTGAGAAGAGCGTGGAGAATGCCTGGCCGAGGCAAGCCATCCCAGGAGTGTGTGATCTTGTTAAGGTGTGGAATGCCTTCCTCCGCCAGCCATTGGCAAAGCAGAACGCTCCCAAGCATTTTATTAAAAAGCTCCCTTCCCCTCCCTTATTATCTCTCCCGCTTGGGCTCCTGTCGGTGGGTAATAACGGGCGATATTTTATTTATCCCCGATCCCCGTCAGGACAAGCAGAGATCTAATCGGAACAGACTTCTGCTTGAATTATTGAGAATGGACCACAGCGGGCTGAGAAAGCAGAGGTATCCGTGTGCGCGCCGGTGCGTCGGTACGTGGGTGAGTGATGATGACATCTTTGAGGAAATTATTGAGAAGATGGCTCTGGAAATGGATGGAAAAGGACTCTGGCCTGCAACATACAAAGTGGGAACTGGAGTTCTCTTGAGCATACACAGAGTGTCTTTTACTCTACTCGCTCACTCATCCCTAAGGGACTTCCTAGTGACATTCAATACAGAGAAAGTTTATGTTCCTGTCTGATCTGGGAAGCTAAGCAGGGTCAGCCCTGGTTAGTACATGGATGGGAGACCACCAATATACAGACTACGGGTGCTGTCTTCATAGACCTATCAGCTAGGCTTGGGCGGTTTCGTTCGTTAATTTCGTAATTCGTTATTGATTCGTATTTAAATTAGCTTACGATCCGATATTGAGCCATGCAGGAATAGTGTGAGGAGTAATTAAGAATCGAAACAATTTATTTATTTCGTAATTATTTCGTAATTATATATATATATATATATAAAATATATAATATAATATAATATAATATATAATAAATTATAATATAATATAATATAAATATAATATAATATACAATAATATACAATAATAATATATAAAATATAAATAATATATATAATAAATATATAATATAATATAATAAAATAATATATATAATAATATAATTAATATATTATAATAAATAATAATAATAATATAATAAATAATAATATAATATATAAATATAATGTAATATAATAATATTATATAATAATATATAATATAATAATATATAATATAATATAGTTGTTGTTTGTTTTATCACACTAATAGTCAACAACAGAGGGAGAGGGAAGCTTCAGAAGTTCCCCCTGTCCCGTTTGGAGGTTTTTTTAGCATATTGCGCAATCGCGTCCGCCATTAACGAATCGATTCGTAATTTACGAAATTTCGGAAATTTCGAAATTTTGAAATCTTAAATTTCGGAAGTCCTCAGAATTTCGAAACGCTAGCGCACCCTAGAAACGAAACGAGTTTAGAACCAATTTTTTTCTTGATCGCCCAAGCCTAATATCTATATATATAAAAATGCTCTGTGCGTAATTAGTACCTTAAAAACAAAAGAACCAATGAACGAAATCACACCAAATTTGGCAACAAAACGTCTCATAACACAAGGAGTGACCATCACTCAAAAATTATGATTTTGTCATTTGGGAGTTGTAGTTGCTGGGATTTATAGTTCACCTACAATCAAAGAGCATTCTGACTCCACCAATGATGGAATTGAACCAAACTTGGCACACAGAACCCCATGACCAACAGAAAATACTGGAAGGGTTTGGTGGGCATTGACCTTGAGTTTGGGAGTTGTAGTTCACCTACATCCAGAGAGCACTGTGGACTCAAACAATGATGGATCTGGACCAAACTTGGCACAAGCACTCAATATGCCCAAATATGAACACTGGTGGAGTTTGGGGAAAAAGACCTTGACATTTGGGAGTTGTAGTCACTGAGATTCACAAGAAGGGAAGGAGAGGAAAGAAAGAGAGAAGGAAAAACAGTGAAAGAAGGAAGGAAAGTGAGAGGGAAGGAAGGAGAGAACAAAGGAAAGAGAGAAGGAAGGATGGAACCAAAGAGCAAAGGAAGCGAGGGAAGAAACAAGTAGAGAAGAAAGAAGAAGGAAAGGAAAAAGAGGGAAGGAAGGAAAGAGGGAGGGAAGGCTGGCCACAGCAACGCATGGCGGGTACAGCTAGTATTATTTGAAAGCTGACTGGCACAACCTGGGGATCACAACCAGACAGTGAAAGCATCTGCCCTTGCGCTATGCTACTCTGCTGCTGAGTATGCATGCCCAGTGTGGAACACATCTCACCACGCTAAAACAGTGGATGTGGCTCTTAATGAGACATGGCGCATTATCACGGGGTGTCTGCGCCCTACACTGCTGGAGAAATTACACTGCTTAGCCGGTATTGCACCACCTGACATCCACCGGGAAGCAGCAGCCAATAGTGAAAGGACCAAGGCAGAGACATCTCCAGCCCATCCCTTGTTTGGGTATCAGCCAGCACGTCGACAACTTAAATCAGGAAATAGTTTCCTAAGATCTACAGAGACACTCACTGGAACACCCCAGCAAGCGAGAGTCCAAAAGTGGCAGGCCCAAACCCAGAACCTCAATCTATGGCTGATACCAAATGAGAGACTCCCTCCTGGGCACACAGAAGACTGGGTGACTTGGAAGGTGCTGAACAGACTGCGCTCTGGCACCACGAGATGCAGAGCCAACCTTCAGAAATGGGCCCACAAAGTGGAATCCTCGACATGCGAGTGTGGAGAAGAGCAAACCACTGACCACCTGCTGCAATGCACCCTGAGCCCTGCCACATGCACAATGGAGGACCTTCTTGCGGCAACACCAGAGGCACTCCAAAGGGCCAGATACTGGTCAAAGGACATTTAATCAACTACCAAGTTTGCAAACTTTGTGGTTTTTTTTAACTTGTTTGTTTGTTTTGTTCTATTAGAAATGTAATACAATGGTCCGGTTGCCCCTGACATGATAAATATTTATAGTTGAAAAAACACTTAAAAACAATATAATAATTAAAATGAAGAACAATTTTAACAAAGAGAAGCGTATTAGTATTTCAATGGGAAGAGTGGGCCTGCTTTTGGGTGATGAGATAGGATTGTTGTTGTTGTTGTGTGCTTTCAAGTCATTTCAGACTTAGGTTCACCCTGAGCGAGGGCTGGGTAAATGATCTTGGAGGGCCGTATTCGGGCCGTAGTTTGAAGACCCCCTGCCCTATATGGAGTGTGGTCATTTTGGGCAGAATCACAGAATCCTAGAGTGGAAGAGACCCCAAAAGGCCATGTAGTCCAACTGTTTGCCATGCAGCAAAAACACAATCGAAGCACCCCCAACAGATGGCCATCCCGCCTCTGTTTAAAGTCCTCCGAAGAAGATACTTCTAATACACTCCAATCACAGAATCCTAGAGTGGAAGAGACCCCAAAAGGCCATATAGTCCAACGTTTTGTCATGCAGCAAAAACACAATCGAAGCACCCCCAACAGATGGCCACCCCGCCTCTGGTTAAAGGCCTCCGAAGAAGATGCTTCTAACACACTCCAAGACAGAGAGTTCCAATCTTCCTACAATTCCTAAAGACCTTATAGACCTGTATGTATATGTCGATAGATAAATAGAGATGGATAATAGAATCATAGAATCATAGAATCAAAGAGTTGGAAGAGACCTCATGGGTCATCCAGTCCAACCCCATTCTGCCAAGAAGCAGGAATATTGCATTCAAATCACCCCTGACAGATGGCCATCCAGCCACTGTTTCAAAGCTTCCAAAGAAGGAGCCTCCACCACACTCCGGGGCAGAGAGTTCCGCTGCTGAACGACTCTCACAGTCAGGAAGTTCTTCCTCATGTTCAGATGGAATCTCCTCTCTTGTAGTTTGAAGCCATTGTTCCATTGCGTCCTAGTCTCCAGGGAAGCAGAAAACAAGCTTGCTCCCTCCTCCCTGGGGCTTCCTCTCACATATTTATACATGGCTATCATATCTCCTCTCAGCCTTCTCTTCTTCAGGCTAAACATGCCCAGCTCCTTAAGCCGCTCCTCATAGGGCTTGTTCTCCAGACCTTTTATCATTTTAGTCGCCCTCCTCTGGACACATTCCAGCTTGTCAATATCTCTCTTGAATTGTGGTGACCAGAATTGGACACAAACCAAAGCAGAATAGAGGGGTAGCATTACTTCCCTGGACCTACCGAATAGAGTGTCAAAGGTGGTCCCAGTGGTGATCGGCACACTCAGTGCATTCATGGAATCCTTCACAAGGCCAGAAATCTATGCAACACAACGCCATCCATTTCTCATTTAGAGTGGAAGAGACCCCAAAAGGCCATGTAGTCCAACCATTTGCCATGCAGCAAAAACACAGTCGAAGCACCCCCAACAGATGGCCATCCCGCCTCTGTTTAAAGTCCTCCTAAGAAGATACTTCGAATACACTCCAAGACAGAGAGTTCCACTCTTCCTACAATTCCTAAAGACCTTATAGACCTGTATGTATATGTCGATACATAAATAGGGATGGATAATAGAGTGTCAAAGGTGGTCCCAGTGGTGATCGGCACACTGGGTGCATTCATGGAATCCATCACAAGGCCAGAAATCTATGCAACACAACGGCATCCATTTCTCATTTAGAGTGGAAGAGACCCCAAAAGGCCATATAGTCCAACCATTTGCCATGCAGCAAAAACACAATCGAAGCACCCCCAACAGATGGCCATCCCCGAAGAAGAAGCTTCTAATACACTCCAAGACAGAGAGTTCCAATCTTCCTACAATTCCTAAAGACCTTATAGACCTGTATGTATATGTCGATACATAAATAGGGATAGATAATAGAGTGTCAAAGGTGGTCCCAGTGGTGATCGGCACACTGGGTGCATTCATGGAATCCTTCAGAAGAAGGAACTTCTGACACACTCCAAGACAGAGAGTCCCACTCTTCCTACAATTCCTAAAGACCTTATAGACCTGTATGTATGTATATGTCGATAGATAAATAGAGATGGATAATAGAATGTCAAAGGTGGTCCCAGTGGTGATCGGCACATTGGGTACATTCATGGAATCCATCACAAGGCCAGAATTCTATGCAACACAACGGCATCCATTTCTCATTTAGAGTGGAAGAGACCCCAAAAGGCTATATAGTCCAACCATTTGCCATGCAGCAAAAACACAATCGAAGCACCCCCAACAGATGGCCATCCCGCCTCTGGTTAAAGGCCTCCGAAGAAGAAGCTTCTAATACACTCCAAGACAGAGAGTTCCACTCTTCCTACAATTCCTAAAGACCTTATAGACCTGTATGTATATGTCGATACATAAATAGGGATGGATAATAGAGTATCAAAGGTGGTCCCAGTGGTGATCGGCACACTGGGTGCATTCATGGAATCCTTCACAAGGCCAGAAATCTATGCAACACATCGGCATCCATTTCTATTCTGATTCTGAGATCACATAACTCATTAACCAGAATGGGTTTCTTTCTACACACCGCTCACACGTCCTTTGTTTGCCAGTACGTTCACTCCTCTACGAGAAATTCCTGGTTGCCTTAGCCACCAGGTTAGCTTCGAAATGAGAGGCTAGCATTGGATGCTTGTGGGTTTTACGCACACACACACACATATTCCGCCGGCATCAAATTACAGCCTTCCATTTATGTATCCGTGTATGTATCTATAATATATAGGCACGCTCCTCGGAGATTTGGGACCGAATCCAAAGGGAAATATGAGCAATTGTTTACCGAATGGAGCTCAGCAAGGCGAGGCTGTCATCCCTTGAAAAAGTCAAGCTGCCTTGCAAGACGGTGGGAGATCTTTAGCTGCTTTGAGTCTCCTTGCGGAGAGAAAAAGCGGGATATAAATAAACATAAACATAATAATAATAAGGCTGACACGATATGAGGATTTAAAGATTGAACTGGAAAGACTCTGGCACAAACCAGTCAAGGTGGTCCCAGTGGTGATCAGCACACTGGGTGCAGTGCCTAAAGACCTTGGCCTGCACTTAAACACAATCGGCGCTGACAAGATTATAAAGCTGACACGATATGAAGATTTAAAGATCGAACTGCAAAGACTCTGGCACAAACCAGTCGAGGTGATCCCAGTGGTGATCGGCACACTGGGTGCAGTGCCTCAAGACCTTGGCCTGCACTTAAACACAATCAGCACTGACAAGATTATAAAGCTGACACGATATGAGGATTTAAAGATCGAACTGGAAAGACTCTGACACAAGCCAGTCAAGGTGGTCCCAGTGGTGATCGGCACACTGGATTTAGTGCCTAAAGACCTTGGCCTGCACTTAAACACAATCAGCGCTGACAACCTGCGGGCTGAATCAGCGCTGAGTCGCCTGCGGGCTGATATGGGTGGGATATAAGTGATGTAAATAAATAAATAATAAATATTATAAAGCTGACACGATATGAGGATTTAAAGATCGAACTGCAAAGACTCTGGCACAAACCAGTCAAGGTGGTCCCAGTGGTGATCGGCACACTGGGGTGCAGTGCCTAAAGACCTTGGCCTGCACTTAAAGACAATCGGCGCTGACAAGATTATAAAGCTGACATGATATGAGGATTTAAAGATCAAACTGCAAAGACTCTGGCACAAACCAGTCAAGGTGGTCCCAGTGGTGATCGGCACACTGGGTGCAGTGCCCAAAGACCTTGGCCTGTGCTTAAACACAATCGGTGCTGACAAGATTATAAAACTGACACGATATGAGGATTTAAAGATCGAACTGGAAAGACTCTGACACAAGCCAGTCAAGGTGGTCCCAGTGGTGATCGGCACACTGGATACAGTGCCTCAAGACCTTGGCCTGCACTTAAACACAATCAAAATTACCATCTGCCAGCTGCAGAAGGCCACCTTATTGGGATCTGCATGCATCATTCGCCAATACATCACACAGTCCTAGACACTTGGGAAGTGTCCGACGTGTGATCCAATACAATAGCCAGCAGAGTGTCTGCTGTGGAGTCAACTTCTTGTGTTAATAATAATAATAATAATAATAATAATAATAATAATAAAGCTGACAAGATATGAGGATTTAAAGATCGAACTGCAAAGACTCTGGCACAAGCCAGTCAAGGGGGTCCCAGTGGTGATCGGCATACTAGGTGCAGTACCTAAAGACCTTGGCCTGCACTTAAACACAATCAGCGCTGACAAAAGGCCACCTTACTGGGATCTGCACGCATTATTTGCCGATACATCACACAGTCCTAGACACTTGGGAAGGGTCCGACGTGTGATCCAATATAACAGCCATCAGAGTGATTTACCAAAAGGATGGTAAACATCTAAACATCTGGGCGTCCCCTGGGTAACGTCCTTGCAGACAGCCAATTCTCTCACACTGAAGGAGACAATGAGTGATTTTTGCAATAGCTAAGCTTTGGCAACAAAACATAAGAAAGGTACTCCTCCCTGCAGAGAAACATGTCAGCAAGAGGGAGGATGTTCTAAAAAGAAGTTGCTAACCTGCTCAGCTTACATAGGAAATGGGTTTGCGGTGAAGCGCAAAGTTGGCGAGTAAAGAACAAATTGTGATTTTGACAAACAAAGGTTCAGACCAGGTGCAAATATCAAAAGGTTGAAGGGAGGGGGTGTTGGAAAGAGTAAAAGGTCAACCATCAAGGTACTTTCTATGACAAAAAATACTCTTGTTTACTTGACCTTATAAAAGTTTGCAGAAACCAAGGAGGGGCGCGGCAGTCACTTGCAAGTGTTGGCGCCTGCGTGTATTCAACACGACTGTCCGTCATGGTCATGATGAAAATAAAACCTTGTTTTTGATCATTTTTGGGGACTGTCTACTTCCTTACGTGCTCCCGTGACATGGACCCGATTTAGGGTCTCTAACAACACCAGATGCAGTTTCTCGTCGCTCCTGACCCCCCCCCCCAAAGGAATAGGGTCCTGAGGTTTCCAAGATCTATAGCCTTCTCTGGCAAAGAGTGCCAAGCTACGACCCCCCAGGATTCCCACTGTAGTTAAAGTGGTGTCAAACCACATTAATTCTACAGTGTAGATAAGTGGTTCTCAACCTTTCTAACACCGTGACTCCTAAATATGGTTCCTCATGTTGTGGTGACCTCCAACCATAAAATTATTTTCGTTGCTCCTTTATAACTGTAATTTTGCTACGGTAAATATCTGATATGCAGGATATATTTCCATTGTTACAAATTCAGCATAATTAAAGCATCATGACTAATAAGAAAAAATATGTTCGAGGGAGTATGGAAAACAGATGATGGGATTTACAGTACCTTCAACCGATTCAGCGCTGACTTCCATAGACCACTGAGACCTCCACACAGAACTCCCATGTCAAACTAAAAATACTGGAGGGGGTTGGGAGGAATTGACAGTGATTTAAGGGAGATTCAATTTACCTACATCTGTAAATTGCATCTCCCTTAAATCGGGGGGGTCGTTTGGCCATTTCGGAGGGGTCGCGAGGCCGCCTCCTTAGGCCCCGTCCCCAATGCTGCGACCCAGCCGAGGGCTCTCCTCGTGCGAAAGCTCCCTCGGCTGGGCTGCGGTCCCGCCTTCCAGCAAGGAACTACAACTCCCAAATGTCAGGGTCTATTTTCCCCAAACTCTGCCAGTGTTCAAATTTGGGCACATTGAATATGCCCAAGATGGTCCAGACCCATAGTTGTTTGGGTTCTCAACCTGAGGGTTGCGACCCCCAGGGGGGGTCGTTGGGCCATTTTGGGGGGTCGCGGGGCAACGGAGGCGGCCTCGCAACCACTCCGAAATGGCCAAACGACCCCCCGGGGGTTGCGACCCCCAGGTTGAGAACCACTGGTGTAGATGAATAAAAAGTTGTGTTTACAGTGTCCAACCTAGTGCCTCAATGGGTAACCCTCCCAAGCAGGGTATGAGCCCCAAAAATGTCAAAAGCAGAAATTATAATCAAATCCAAAAAAGTAACACTGGCAAATCTGAAGGGCCAATTGCATCACCGACTCAATTGTGTATGTGCTGCGATCAAAGGCCATATCATGCGGTTTGGAACAGTACAGACCCATATAATGCACTCAAAAATTCCTGCCAAGAGGCTGCCTCTTCCCTTCTGACTCTCTCATTCCTGAAAGGCAAGAGTTAACCAAGAGCCCAAGCTCCGCCGCTTTTGCCGCTGCATAAAACAGCGGCCGATTGTGCCTCACTTGGCACTTATCAACGTCAAATTTATCTGCCATGTTACATTGCTCAGCCATTTCCTTTGTTTGCAGAAAGCCCATTTTTGGGTGTGAGTGTGTGTATGTGTGCTTGACTCTTCCACAGTCTTTGCTACCTTGGATGGCCTCCTATCGTCGGCTGTTTTTGCACCCTCCAGCTGCCTTCAGAAGCAGTTGTAATTTTATTTATTACTTTTTCAGAACTGCTACTTCCACTCTTGGGTGAAATGTTAGGGCTTCAGAGGATCCAGAACGGACTCCCTGGTCACCTACAAGGGAGATTGTGGAATTATACCATTGGAAGAGACCCCCAAAAACCATCTAGTCCAACCTCCTACTGTGCAGAAACACACAATCAAAACCTTCCTGGCAGATGGCCATCCATTTCTGCTTAGAAACCTCCAAGGAAGGTGACTCCACTGAACGCCAAGGCAGCATATACCATTGTTGACGTTCTTCCTGAATGTTTAGGTGGAATCTCTTTCCCCGCAATTTGAATCTATTGCTTAAGTCTCCAAGTGTGGTCAAACTGCAATGGTTCTACAGTGTGGACACATCTGTAAACAGGACCTTCATTGCAGCACCCCCATTCTAGTGGGATTCCCTCCATGTGATGCTGAGATGGCTTTCTCCCTATATAGCACTGGGGCTGTGGCACAGCTGGCTGGGAGTCAGCTGCATTAAGATCACTACTGACCAAAAGGTCATGTTGCAACTCAGAGTAAGCTTCACCTTGCTTCCAAACACCACCACATAAGAGCTGTAGTTTTATAGTTTATTGAGGGGAAAAATCCAGGTCAAAATAAAGAATAAGCATTGCAAAGTTCCAAAGATTAAGGTTAAAACCAGAATATAGTTCCAAAGATCTTCAGGTAAAAACAGGAAACACAATCCTATTGGCAAAGTTCAAACCAGAGTCCCAGGTACAAGCAATGAAACAATTGCCCCATGAATCACCATGCAAGAAATCCCAAGCGTACTGCTTTCCAGGCTAAGGTTATTCCATGAAGCTTTCAGGCTAGTAAGCTACATTGAACTGACGCTTTCTCAGGGTTTGCAAGAGGCCTAAATACCTTTTTAACATGAAAACATTAGGCTCTCATCATCATAAAAGCATTGCGATGACCTTTCACTGAGCTGGCTTCTCGCCTGCTGGCCAAACGAGAACCGCCTAACCCGGAGATCAAGACGATCTTGTCAGGTCAAGTCACTATCTACACTTTCGGTATCAGCGTGGGAAGGCACCTGCTCACTATCTCCTTCGTTAAAATTCCTTTCTGCTGGGAACGGCTGTGTTGACACTGCACTGTCTGTGGGAGCCTCAGAAGCAGGCCCAGGGATTTGAGGCACAGAGAAAGAGCCAGGAAGCTGAATCCCAGCAGGAATCTGAATCCCATCATCCTCATCATCAGAAAATAGCTCTGCCACAACAGCCAGCCCGGGTCGGAATGAGCTTCCAACCAATTTAGCTTCCAACCAATTTAGCTTGCTGTCGACCTTTGCAGCCCGAAAGACAGCTGCATCTGTCAAAGAGGAAATTTAGGTACCGCTAATGCGGGGAGGCAAATTTAACTAATTTATGAGGCCATAAAAATCTCCGGCAAGCATGCAATGAATGACGAAGTATTTCATCAGTGTCACAAATGCGACAGCTCCCCTGGTGGCCAGAATACCCTCATGAAAAGTTGGAATGTAAAATTGTCTTTGTGTCTGTCTATATATGTTGTGTGTCTATGGCATTGAATGTTTGCCATGTATATGAACTTTTTAATCCGCCCTGAGTCCCCTACAAGGTGAGAAGGGCGGAATATAAATACCAAGGTTACAACAACATCTGTTATAGAACTCCAATATGCTGATGGCAACGTCGTCTGTACGCATTCAGAAGAAGACCTACAAGCCACTCTAAACACCTTCGCAGAAGCATACGAGAAGCTCGGCCTGTCATTGAACATCAAGAAAACCAAAGTGCTCTTCCAGCAGTCACCAGCCAATCCCTTTCCAATGCCAGAGATACAGCTTAATGGTGTAACATTAGAAAATGTTGACCATTTCTGCTCCCTTGGCAGCCACCTCTCCACAAAAGTCAACACTGACACTGAAATTCAACACCGCCTGAGCTCTGCGAGTGCAGCATTTTTCCAAATGAAGCAGAGAGTGTTTGAGGACCGGGACATACGTAGGGATACCAAGGTGCTTGTTTATAAAGCTATTGTCCTCCCAACCTTGCTATACGCCTGCGAGACGTGGACTGTCTATAGACGTCAACATTGACACTGAAATAAAACACCGCCTGAGCTCTGCGAGTGCAGCATATTTCCGAATGAAGCAGAGAGTGTTGAGGATGGGGACATCCGTAGGGAGACCAAGGTGCTTGTTTATAAAGCTATTGTCCTCCCAACCTTGCTATACGCCTGCGAGATGTGGACTGTCTATAGACGTCAACATTGACACTGAAATACAACACCGCCTGAGCTCTGCAAGTGCAGCATTTTTCCGAATGAAGCAGAAAGTATTTGAGGACCGGGACATCCATAGGGAAACCAAGGTGTTTGTTTATGAAGCCATTGTCCTCCGAACCCTGTTTTATGCCTATGAGACGTGGACAGTCTACAGACATCACATGCAACTTCTGGAATGATTCCATCAGCGCTGCCTCTGGAAAATCCTGCAAATCTCTTGGGAAGACAAGCGGGGAAACGTCAGCGTGCTGGAAGAAGCCAAGACCACCAGCATTGAAGCGATGGTCCTCCACCATCAACTCTGTTGTCCGAATGCCCGACCACCATCTCCCAAAGCAGTTGCTCTACTCCGAGCTCAAGAATGGAAAACGGAATGTTGGTGGGCAGGAAAAGAGATTGAAAGATGGGCTCAAAGCCAACCTTAAAAACTCTGGCCTAGACACTGAGAACTGGACGCCCTAGCCTTTGAGTGTTCCAGTTGGAAGTCAGCTGTGACCAGCAGTGCTGTAGAATTTGAAGAGGCACGAATGGAGGGCGAAAGAAATAAACGTGCCAAGAGAAAGGTGCATCAAACCAACCCTGACCAGGACCGCCTTCCACGTGGAAACCAATGCCCTCACTGCGGGAGAAGATGCAGATCAAGAATTGGGCTCCACAGTCACCTAAGGACCCACCGCCAGTACACCGACCTTGGGGGACAATCTTACTCGGACAACAAGAGATTGCCTAACTAAAGTATCATCACCATTATGTCATTTTTTCAATTTGCTGGTGGACTTGTGTCAGTTCAGGTCCACCTTCTTCAAAAATTTCAGCAGGGATCCCATCAGGTCCGCTGGCTTTGTTATTTTTTTAATTGGCGGATGCAGATCAAGAATAGGGCTCCACAGTCACCTACCAGGATACTACACTTGGAGGACCATCATCCTCGGACTACGAGGGATTGCCTAACAGAACAACATTGTAATCCGCCCTGAGTCCCCTGTGGGGTGAGAAGGGCGGAATATAACTACTGTCAATAAATAAATATAAGCCTTTAAAGCTGCTTGATAAAAAAAATACCGTACCGTACTATTTAATGGAGCATTTAGTGATCCACATTGCTCCTTAGTTTCCAATGTTTCCCTGTAGTATTCTAACAGTTTCACTTGAAATGTTTACCCTTAACAGGGTTGTTTCTTTTCTTTTTTTTCCTCCCCTACACATTATTGCATTCGACTCGTTTTGCGGTTTTATTGTTGATCACCTCCTTATTGAGAGAAAGGGTGCTTTTTTTAAAAGGCTTGCAGCACGCCGAATAAATAAAACATTTCATTCAGGCGCTCCTTCCCGTGATCAGCCGAGAGAGAGAGAGAGAGAGAGAGAGAGAGAGAGAGAGAGAGAGAGAGAGAGAGAGAGAGCTTGCAGCCCTTTTCCTACAAAGTCTCAATCAGAGCTCTCTCCACCCCATGGTTGGTAGGTCTGCATTGAAGGGGGAAAACAATGCAACTCCACACACCCCCTTATATGCGTTGAGACACTTTGCAATCAGAAACCAATACCACCATTGCAGCAAGTTGAGGATTGGTCCAAGGTCATCCATTAAGGACTCGAACCTGGGTCTCTCTAGGACGCATGCAACAAAAGAAGCCCCATTACCATCCTGCCCACCACCCAAGTGAAGGCTTTCATTCGGGGACAGTTCCATCCTAGATTGCATGTGTTTCCTCCACCACAGACATCCCAGTGTACACATGTCCAAGAGCCCTGCCAATGTCCTCTCCAAATACCATCCTGCCCACCACCCAAGTGAAGGCTTTCATACGGGGACAATTCCATCCTAGATTGCATGTGTTTCCTCCACCACAGACATCCCAGTGTAAACATGTCCAAGAGCCAATGTCCTCCACCAACCACACTGCCCACCACCCAAGTGAAGGCTTTCATACAGGGACCATTCCATCCTAGATTGTGTTTCCTCCACCACAGATATCCCAGTGTAAACATGTCCAAGAGCCCTGCCAATGCAGAGAAAAGACACTTGATCCAGAATTCGTCTCTCCAAGCAGGAAACAAACAGATTGTGGCTTTCTCTAGTTTTTTGAGGTTTGTGGCCTTGTTCCAGCAGCATTCTCTCCTGGCGTTTCACCTGCATCTGTGGCTCATGGCATTTTCAGGGGTTCTATTGGAAGTGAGGCATATTGAGTGTGTGTGTGTGTGTATACATACATATTTGTGAGAGAATGAAGCCTTGTCTGTTTCAAGCAAGTGTGGATGTTGCAGTGAGCAAGCTTGAATAGTACTGAGTAGCCATAAGATTTGCAAAGTCAATCAGTGAGGGTATCTGCATAGAGGTAACAAGTAGACTGTGTGTGTGTGTGTGTGACATGGAATAATGTCCAGGGTGAGAAAAATAACCCTTGTCTATTTGAAGCAAGTGTGGATGTTGCAATTTTGCAACCTTGAATAGCACTGAGTAGCCATGAAGTTTGCAAAGTCAATCAGTGAAGGTATCTGCATAGAGGTAACATATATATCCTTGAAATAATGTCCAGGGTAAGAGAACAAACCCTTGTCTGTTTGAAGCAAGTGTGGATGTTGCAATGAGCAAGCTTGAATATTACTGAGTAGCCAATCTGCCTAGAGGTAGCAAGTGGAGTGTATATATAAACCTGTGGAATAATGTCCAGGCTGGGTAAATGACCCCTTGTCTGTTTTAAGCAAGTGTGGATGTTGCAATGAGCAAGCTTGAATAGTACTGAGTAGCCATGAGATTTGCAAAGTCAATCAGTGAAGGTATCTGCATAGAGGTGACGATTGTGTGTGTGTGTTTTTGTATCTGTGGGATAATGTCCGGGGTAAGAGAAAGAACCCTTGTCTGTTTGAAGCAAATGTGGATGTTGCAATTTTGCAAGCTTAAATAGCATTGAGTAGCCATGAAGTTTGCAAAGTCAATCAGTGAAGGTATCTGCATAGAAGTAACAAGTGTGTGTGTGTGTATCTCCTTGAAATAATGTCCAGGGTAAGAGAAAGAACCCTTGTCTGTTTGAAGCAAGTGTGGATGTTGCAATAAGCTAGCTTGAATTGAACTAAGTAGACATGAAGTTTGCAAAGTCAATCAGTGAGGGTATCTGCATAGAGGTAGCAAGTGGAATAGTGTCCAGGGTGGGAGAATGACCCCTTGTCTGTTTTAAGCAAGTGTTGATGTTGCAATGAGCAAGCTTGAATATTTCTGAGTAGCCATGAGATTTGCAATGTCAATCAGTGAGGGTATCTGCATAGAGGTAACAAGTAGTGTGTGTGCGTATCTGTGAAATAATGTGAAGTAATTCTCCCATCCTGGACATTATTCCACAGGGATATATACATTCTACTTGCTACCTCTAAGAAGATACCCTTTCTGATTGACTTTGAAAACTTCATGGCTACTCAATGCTATTCAAGCTTGCTCATTGCAGCATCCACATTTGCTTCAGACAGACAAGGATTCTTTCTCCCAACCTGGACATTATTCCACAGACATTATTTGCTACCTCTATGCCGATACCCTCACTGGTTGACTTTAGAGCTTCATGGCTTCTCAATGCTATTCAAGGTTTCTTTCTCTCACCCTGGACATTATTCCACAGGTATAAATACACTACACTTGCCACTCTGCCAACAGACCTCTGAAGATGCCAGCCACAGATGCAGGCCAAACGTCAAGACAGAATGCTGCTGGAACATGGCCAGACAGCCTGAAAAACTCACAACAACCCAGTGATTCTGGCCATGAAAGTGTTCGACAACAAGCTGATCATGGCCACAAAAGCTGAAATATTCAATAAGTTGTAACCTTTCATGTCCCTGGAGTGTGCTTATTTTGAGCAGAAATGATGCCGGGTTCACCCCAGACCCCTGCTTTCCAGCTGATCTGACCAGCTGCAGGGAGTTCCGCAGTTCCTGGATGCTCCATTGGGCCAGCACTGATGAAATGTGCCCCAGCAGCAGCCCCAACCAGGGATTTTTTGCAACCTTGAGCTCTCTCCTTTCGCTTCTTTCCCCAGCCCAAACATTGTAACATTACCCTAAATAAAGACCAGGCATCCCAGGGAGGCCGAATCTGCGTTTCTTCAAACCGCGGATACAGAAACCCCTTGGGCCCTCGTATCCACGAGTTGATGATACATTGTAACATTACCCTAAATAAAGACTAATTGAATTGTAACCTTCACCTCTTCATAGTGATACATTGTGTCCTTTTCCTGACTCACTAAACTATAATGCATGAATTCACCTTTTTCCGGGCCGCGGGCAGCCGCTGGCCCGTTTGGAATGCCTTCCAGGTGTCCCAGGGAGGCCGAATCTGTGTTTCTTCAAACCGCGGATACGGAAACCCCTCTGCCCCCCCGTATCCACGGGTTGGCGAAACGACTCCATTTTGGTGCCATGTTTTTCCTAGCTAAATTCTAACACTATCTGCTATCTTTTTTGCATTTTGGAGTCGTTTCTTCAAACCGCGGATACAGAAACCCCTCAAGCCCCCGTATCCACAAGTTGATGAAACATTGTAACATTACCCTAAATAAAGACTAACTGAATTGTAACCTTCACCTCTTCATAGTGATACATTGTGTCCTTTTCCTGACTCACTAAACTATAATGCATGAATTCACGACTCCATTTTGGTGCCATGTTTTTCCTAGCTAAATTCTAACACTATCTGCTATCTCGCTTTTTGCATTTCGGATTCGTTTCTTCAAACCGCGGATACGGAAACCCCTTGGGCCCCCGTATCCACGAGTTGACGAAACGACTCCATTTTGGTGCCTAGCTAAATTCTAACACTATCTGCTATCTCGCTTTTTGCATTTTGGGCTCCTACACTTTTTATTTTCAAGAATCCTAGAGTGGAAGGGACCCCAAAAGGCCATGTAGTCCAACTGTTTGCCATGCAGCAAAAAGACAGTCGAAGCACCCCCAACAGACGGCCATCCCGCCTCTGGTTAAAGGACCCCTGCCTCAAAGTAATCTACATTAGGCATCCTTGGTTTGATGTCTATCAGGACATCCCTGGCCTTGTGGTGCCAAGTGTGTCTATGTTCACAAATCAGCTGCGCGTTTCTTCGCATCAATCTCCTCCGACCCTGGCGACCAAATCTCTGTTTGGTTTGATCCAATTTGCTCCAGTCCAAAAGTTGCCTCTCCGCACATTATTTTGGACAGCTCCGCAGATTTATCTGCTGAAATTAATGGCTCGGAGATATGTTAGTGTATGTGGCAAGCCTGCGCCCCTTCGCTTCACACCCAACTGCAAATATTCAGCATCCTTCCTTTTGTTTCCCCCAATTTCTTCTCCGGCTTAGATGCCAAAGCAGGGCAATTGGTTCCGTATTTTCCCCACCTAAGCAATGCTTCCAGACCTAGAGACAGGCGGAGAACAGCAGGGCCCTCCTCCGCCATTGAACCGGAGCAATGTCCTTTCGCCTACCTCCGATGAGCCATTAAGGAACCTTTTTAAAAAGCCAATGTGGAAAAGGGAACTTTGGAAAGATCTCGGGGAGTAGAAGAAAGAACGGAATAGACAAGAGCGGAAAAAAGACCATTCAAGCTTTTAATGGCCTGGCAATCCGGGGACCCCCTGGGTAGAAGAGCACAAAGGAAGAAGCTTTTCTGTAATCTCTCCGAAAAGAGAAAAGTGTGTGCGGAGGAAAGGAGTGAAAGAATTTCACTCCTGAAGTTGGGAAGCCAAGCACTATTTTTGCAAGGAAACAAGAGCTCATTGTATGGGCCAAGACAATGCCGAAGAGTCCTACGGATCTGATGTCTCTGTTCCATTTTTTATTTTTGGATAAATATAAATGCACATGGACATGTGCAGAAAGAAGCTAGAGCACGGCCTCTGATATGCCCAGAAATTTGGCACAAATATTCAGCAGTTGTTTTCGTTTCAAGGTTTTGTGTGTATTTTGTTTGACTTGAGAAACTGCAAGTTGCTTCTGGTGTGAGAGAATTGGCCATCTGCAAGGACGTCGCCCAGGGGACGCCCAGATGTTTTGATGTTTTAGCATCCTTGTGGGAGGCTTCTCTTGACGTCGAGCATGCCCCCCCCCCCAAACAAGGGATGGTGACTTATAGTTCTGCAAAGGACAAAGGTACCAGACTGCACAATAGGGGTTAAGTCTTGGTCACATCGCCAAGGCACTGACAACAACAAACCTATGATACTATATCTCTCTGTGTGTTAATCATATAATTCTATATGTATCTATGACTGGATGGCTCTTTGTCAGGAGGGCTTTGATTACGTTTACTTGCCCCGGTAAAAGGAATTGGATTGGATTGCCTTAAGTATTTTCTATTGGTCATGAGGGTTCTGTGTGGGAAGTTTGCCCCAATTCTATCATTGGTGGTCCATTATTTATATACTAGCCATCCCCTGCCACGCATTGCTGTGGCCCGCATGGTAGAACTGTGTGCCAACTTTGGTTCAATTCCATCGTTGGTGGGGTTCAGAATATTCTTTGATTGTAGGTGAACTATAAATCCCAGCAACTTCAACTCCCAAGTGTCAAAGTCTATTCCCTCCAAACTCCATCTGTGTTCATATTTGGGCATATGGAATATTTGTGCCAAGTTTGGTCCAGAACCATCATTGTTTGAGTCCACAATGATCTCTGGATGTAGGTGAACTACAACTCCCAAAGTCAAGGTCAATGCCCACCAAACCCTTCTAGTATTTTCTATTGGGCATGGAAGTTCTGTGTACCACATTTGGTTCAATTCCATCATTGGTGGGGTTTAGAATGGTCACTGATTGTAGGTGAACTATAAATCCCAGCAACTACAACTCCCAAATGACAAAATCATATTTTTTTTAGTGAAGGACATACATTGGCCTGTTAGGTGTCTTGTGTCCAAATTTGGTGTCATTTCATCCAATGGTTTTTGAGTTCTGTTAATCCCACAAACGAACATTACATTTTTATTTATATAAATGATGATGATTATTATTATTATTACTGTTTATTTTTGTTGGCTTCAGAAAAGGCAAAAGCTGCACATCACAAGTGCTGAACCTGACTCAGAACATAGAAGATGGCTTTGAAAGGCAGCAGATCACAGGAGCTATCTTCAAAGACTTGTCAGCAGCCTATGATACTGTGAACCACCGCCTCCTCCTGAGGAAAATGTATAGTATCACAAAGGACGACCACCTCACCCGCCTCATAGGAAACCTGCTACAAAACAGGAGCTTCTTTGTTGAGTTCCAAGGCCAGAGAAGCAGATGGCGGAAACAGAAGAATGGCCTGCCTCAGGGGAGCGTGCTTGTTCCATCCATGTTCAACATCTACACAAATGACCAGCCACTGCCAGAAGGGACAGAGAGCTTCATCTATGCTGATGATCGTGCCATTACCGCTCAAGCAGGGAGCTTTGAGATGGTTGAACAGAAGCTCTCCGAAGCTCTAGGTGCTCTTACTGCCTATTACAGGGAAAACCAGCTGATCCCTAATCCATCTAAAACACAGACATGTGCCTTTCACCTTAAGAACAGACAAGCATCCCGAGCTCTGAGGATCACCTGGGAAGGAATCCCACTGGAGCATTGCAACACACCCAAATACCTGGGAGTCACGCTGGACCGTGCTCTGACCTACAAGAAGCACTGCCTGAACATCAAGCAAAAAGTGGGCTAGAAACAACATCATACGAAAGCTGACTGGCACAACCTGAGGATCACAACCAGACACAGTGAAGACATCTGCCCTTGTGCTATGCTACTCTGCTGCTGAGTATGGAATCGAAGGGCTGGAAAGGACCACAAAGGCCATCCAGTCCAACCCAAAAAGGAAGGAAGGCACTACCCAAGCCCTTCCCAACAGATGGCCATTCAGCCTCGAAGACATTTTGTGGGAAAACAGGGCTAGGGAATCATCGGCTCCCAGAGTTGGGAAGGGTCATCCAGACCAAGTCGTCTCTGGTTGCTTCTGGATCGGCCTGCCTCAGGGGAGCGTGCTTGCTCCATCCATGTTCAACATCTACACAAATGACCAGCCACTGCCAGAAGGGACAGAGAGTTTCGTCTATGCTGATGATCGTGCCATTACCACTCAAGCAGGGAGCTTTGAGATGGTTGAAAAGAAGCTCTCCGAAGCTCTAGGTGCTCTTACTGCCTATTACAGGGAAAACCAACTGATCCCTAATCCATCTAAAACACAGACATGCGCCTTTCACCTTAAGAACAGACAAGCATCCCGAGCTCTGAGGATTACCTGGGAAGGAATCCCACTGGAGCATTGCAACACACCCAAATACCTGGGAGTCACTTTGGACCGTGCTCTGACCTACAAGAAGCACTGCCTGAATATCAAGCAAAAAGTGGGCACTAGAAACAATATCATACGAAAGCTGACTGGCACAACCTGGGGATCACAACCAGACACAGTGAAGACATCTGCCCTTGCGCTATGATACTCTGCTGCTGAGTATGCATGCCCAGTGTGGAACACATCTCACCACACTAAAACAGTGGATGTGGCTCTTAATGAGACATGCCGCATTATCACGGGGTGTCTGCGCCCTACACCACTGGAGAAATTACACTGCTTAGCCGGTATTGCACCACCTGACATCCGCCAGGAAGGAGCAGCCAATAGTGAAAGGACCAAGGCAGAGACATCTCCAGCTCATCCCCTGTTTGGGTATCAGCCAGCACGTCAATGACTTAAATCAAGACATAGTTTTCTTAGATCTACAGAGACACTCGCTGGAACACCCCAGCAAGCGAGAGTCCAAAAGTGGCAGGCCCAAACCCAGCACCTCAATCCATGGGTGATACCAGATGAGAGACTCCCCCCTGGGCACACAGAAGACTGGGCGACTTGGAAGGCGCTGAACCGACTGTGCTCTGGCACCACGAGATGCAGAGCCAACCTTAAGAAATGGGGCCACAAAGTGGAATCCACGACATGCGAGTGCAGAGAAGAGCAAACCACTGGCCACCTGCTGCAATGCGACCTGAGCCCTGCTACATGCACAAGGGAGGACTTTCTTGCGGCAACCCCAGAGGCACTCCAAGTGGCCAGATACTGGTCAAAGGACATTTAACCAACTACCAAGTTTGCAAAATCTCTGTGTTTTTCCCCCCTTTTTTTTCTTTTTCTTTTTAATCTGTGTGTTTGTTTTGTTCTGTCAGAATTGCAACACAATGATATGGTTGCTGATGACACGATAAATAAATTGTTGGTACTGTTATTATGATTACTTGCTCCAACTTACGGCTCTCGCTAGCAAACACACAGGGAAAGCCCCTGGGTAACCTTGCGTGAGTCACACTCTCTCAGCCCCAGACAACCCTTAGAAATGGCATGGACATCACACTATGTTGTCGCTTTCTCCCTCCCATCGCCTTCCTCGCTGCCATCAACCTGACCAAAGCAGGCAATTTCGAGATCTGTAAATTTCTGTTCAAAACATTTAATTATCCCTTCTGCCAAATCCAAATGGGAATTAAAAGCACTCGAGCCCATTAAGAATAAACATAAAATTCCTTTTTAATTAAAGGAGAGAAGAGGGAGAGAGTCAAGTTTCTAGTCCACGTGACGGCGAAAGGACGGAACCAATCAACACGCCAATGCCAGTCTCGATTGCGCCCCGAGTCAAGGGGTACTTCACGCCCCTCTAATTCGCACCTTGAGCTTCCAGCTAATTCTTGCAAAGCCATATTTTCCACGCACTGGGACCTCCTTTCTCCGGGAAGGGACATTTGTTTTATTCCCTCGCATTAAACGAACCCCATGGGTGGTTGAACCCAACGTGTAATCAGATTGCTGGTTTCGATATCAGCTCACTGAACATGGTTGTAACACCCAAAGCTAACGAGTCACAATTATTGAACTTAAATCAGAAGCCAATGTTCGGAAGCGCGGACCCCAGGGGCCAAATAAGACGTAAATATGCAGTTTTCAGAATGGGAAGGGAGGGAAGGATGGCTTGACTTGGATGGAAATACTCAAGGAAGTCAATCAAGGCTGACCCAAACATTTTGCAGCCTGAGATAAAAGCACAAGTTAATGCCAATTTCGTAAGAAGTTGGGTCTTTCTTCAGCATTAGAGTGAAGGCTCTCATGGCCAGAATCACTGCATTGCTGTGAGTTTTTCGAGCTATATGGCCATGTTCCAGCAGCATTCTCTCCTGACGTTTTGCCTGCATCTGTCGCAAGCACACTCTGAGGTCTGCTGGCAATGTAGCGAGTACAGCGTGTGTGTGTGTGTGTGTGTGTGTGTGTGTGTGTGTGTGTATATATATATACACACACACACACACACACACACACACGCACACACACACACATACACACAAACCCATGGGTGGGACAAAGAACTCTTGTCTGTTTAAAGCAAGGGTGGCGCAATTAGGAAGCTTGAATTAGCCTTTGAGTAGCCATGAAGTTAGCAAAGTCAATCAGTGTGGTATCTGCAGAGAGGCAGCAAGTGGAGGATACATATACCTGTGGAATAATATCGAGATGTCTGTTTAAAGCAAGTGTGTGTGTTGCAATGAGCAAGTCTGATTTAGCCTTTGAGTAGCCGTAAAGTTTGCAAAGTCAATAAGTGAGGGTACCTGCATGGAGGTAGCCAGTGGAGTGTATCTATAACTGTGGAATAATGTCCAGGGTGGGAGAAAGGACCCTTGTCTGTTTAAAGCAAGTGTGTGTATTGCAGTGAGCAAGCTTGAATTAGCCTTTGAGTATCCATAAAGTTTGCAAAGTCAATCAGTGAGGGTATAGAGGTAGCAAGTGCAGGGTGCATAGGCCTGTGGAATAATGTCCAGGGTAGAAGAAATAACCCTTGTCTGTTTAAAGCAAGTGTGAATGTTGCAATTAGCAACTTGAGTTAGCCTCTGTGTAGCCATGAAGTTTGCAAAGTCAATCAGTGAGGGTATGTGCATAAAGGTAGCAAGCGGTGTGTGTGTGTATCTGTGGAATAATGTCCAGGATAGAAGAATGAACCTTTGTCTGTTTGAAGCAAATGTGAATGTTGCAATGAGCAAGTCTGAATTAACCTTTGGTTAGCCATGAAGTTTACAAAGTCAATAAGTGAGGGCATCTGCAAGGAGGTAGCAAGTGGAGTGTATCTATAACTGTGGGATAATGTCCAAGGAGGGAGAAAGAATCCTTGTCTGCTTAAAGCAAGTGTCGATGTTGCAATGAGCAAGCTTGAATAGCATTGAGTAGGCACGAAACTGCGAAGTCAATCAGTGAGGGTATCTGCATATAGGTAGCCTGGGCTCTGTTGCCTGGAATCCCCCTGTATTTGGGAGGTGTTCTCTGGCAGAGGAAGCCTCTAGGCAACAAAGCCGAGGCTTCCTCTATGCAGATACCCTCACTGATTGACTTTGCAGCTTCGTGGCTACTCAATGCAATTCAAACTTGTTAATTAAGACTTGCTTTAAAAAGACAAAGGTTATTTCTTAGATAGATAGATAGATACTAGATACTACTTGCTTCACTGCCAATAGACCTCTGAATATGTCGGCCATAGATGCAGGCGAAATGTCAGGAGAGAATGCTGCTGGAGCTTGGAAAACTCACAAAAACAGAGACCAAAGAACACAGAGGGCACTCTGTACAAAAGATTACAACAGAACTTATAGATTCCAGTCCCGGCGGTTTCCTTGGACCCGCGGTTCAATCCAATTCAGGTTTTCGCCTTGCGAGTGGCCTTCGGTGGCACCGTGGTGCGGGCCGGCCGGGCAGAGTTCCTCTGGGCGTCTCCAAACTGCCTTTCCACGCTTCTTTTGGGATTCAAGCTGGCTTCAAAACTCAGCGCCGGCCTCATTAAAAGTTAGCCACCGGGCTAATATGGATTCGCGGTGCTTTCCTTGCTCGGACTCAGCTGTGCGGCTCGTTTCCAGTCCCAGAACTCTTGTCTTGGAAGATGGGAAGAAAAATAGCAGAGGCGGAGAGATGCGGGGAACTTCGGAGACCATCTAGTCCACCCCGTTGCTGATACAAGAAGGCTATTCCATCCTGGATTGCATGTGTTTCCTCCACCACAGACATCCCTGTGTCAACATGTCCAAGAGCCCTGCCAATGTCCAAATACCATCCTGCCCACCACCCAAGTGAAGGCTTTCATACGGAACCAATTCCATCCTAGATTGCATGTGTTTCCTCCACCACAGACATCCCTGTGTCAACATGTCCAAGAGCCCTGCCAATGTTCAAGTACCATCCTGCCCACCACCCAAGTGAAGGCTTTCATACGGAACCAATTCCATCCTAGATTGTACGTGTTTCCTCCTCCACAGACATCCCAGTGTACACATGTCCAAGAGCCCTGCCAATGTCCTCTCCAAATACCATCCTGCCCACCACCCAAGTGAAGGCTTTCATTCAGGGACAATTCCACTCTAAATTGCATGTGTTTCCTCCACCACAGACATCTCAGTGTCAACATGTCCAAGAGCCCTGCCAATGTCCTCCACCAACAACACACTGCCCACCACCCAAGGAATGCTTTCATTCAGGGACAATTCCATCCTAGATTGTACGTGTTTCCTCCACCACAGACATCCCAGTGTAAACATGTCCAATGTCCTCTCCAAATACCATCCCGCCCACCACCCAAGTGAAGGCTTTCATACGGGGTCAATTCAATTCTAAATTGTATGTGTTTCCTCCACCACAGACATCCCAGTGTAAACATGTCCAAGAGCCATGCCAATGTCCTCCACCAACAACACACTGCCCACCACCCAAGGAATGCTTTCATTCGGGGATGATTCCATCCTAGATTGTATGTGTTTCCTCCACCACAGACATCTCAGTGTAAACATGTCCAAGAGCCATGCCAATGTCCTCCACCAACAACACACTGCCCACCACCCAAGGAATGCTTTCATTCAGGGACAATTCCATCCTACTTTGCATGTGTTTCCTCCACTACAGACATCCCAGTATAAACATATCCAAGAGCCCTGCCAATGTCCTCTCCAAATACCATCCTGCCCGCCACCCAAGTGAAGGCTTTCATACGGGGACAATTCCACTCTAAATTGCATGTGTTTCCTCCACCACAGACATCCCAGTGTCAACATGTCCAAGAGCCCTGCCAATGCTCTCTCCAAATACCATCCTGCCCACCACCCAAGTGAAGGCTTTCATACAGGGACATTTTCATCCTAGGTTTTATGTGTTTCCTCCACCACAGACATCCCAATGTTCTTTTCGCTCTCAATTGGTATGGAATTTGCATGACCCCACCCACTGCCTCTCCCTTAACCCTTTCCTGTTCTTTTCTATGGCACACAGCAGACTGAGGAATTGATCCAGGAACTGAACATACTACAAAGGTTTGGGGAGAATTCACCATGATTTATAGGAGTTGTAGGTATTGGGATGTATAGTTCACCTGCAATCGAAAGCACTCTGAACTCCACCATCGATGGACTAACTTGGCACACAGAGCCCCCATGACCAACAAAATGTCCTATTGGTCATTGGAGAGATGTGTAAGAGTTGTAGTTCTCCTACATCCAAAGCGCCCCCATGATCAGCAAAATATACTGGAAGTATTTGGGGAAAATTCACCTTGATTTAGGGGAGTTGTAGTTCACCTACATCCAGAGAGCACTGTGAACCCAAACAATGATGGATTTGGGCAAAACTTGACGTGCATAGCCAATATGCCCATATTTGAACACTGGCGGGTTTTGAGGGTAATTGGCCCGGACATTTTGGAGTTGTAGGTACTGGGATGTATAGTTCACTTACAATCAATGAGCACTCTGAACTCTATGAAAGATGGATCTGGACCAAACTTGGCACACATACCTGATATACCGAAACTTGAACATGGGTGGGTTTTGAGGGGAATTGGCCCGGACATTTTGGAGTGGTAGGTACGGAGATGTATAGTTCACTTACAATCAATGAGCACTCTGAACTCCACCAAAGATGGATCTGGACCAAACTTGGCACACATACCTGATATACCGAAACTTGAACATGGGTGGGTTTTGAGGGGAATTGGCCCGGACATTTTGGAGTTGTAGGTACTGGAATATATAGTTCACTTACGATCAACGAGCACTCTGAACTCCACCAAAGATGGATCTGGACCAAACTTGGTACACAGAGGCCCCATGATCAGCAAAATATACTGGAGGTCTTTGGGGAAAATTCACCTTGATTTGGGGGAGTTGTAGTTCACCTACATCCAGAGAGCACTGTGAACCCAAACAATGATGGATCTGGGCCAAACTTGGCACACATACCTGATATACTGAAACTTGAACACAGGTGAGTTTAGAGGGGAATTGGCCTGTACATTTTGGAGTTGTAGGTACTGGGATGTATAGTTCACTTACAATCAATGAGCACTCTGAACTCCATGAAAGATGGATCTGGACCAAACTTGGCACACAGATTCGATATACCGAAACTTGATTACTGGAGGGGTTTAGGGGAAAGTGATCTTCCTTTCTGGGAGTTGTAGTTCACCCACAACCAGAGAAACCATGACCTCCACAGAAGATGGACCTGGACCAAATCTGATATACAGAACCCCCATGACTAACTCAACCTACTGGAGGGGGTTTGTATTCCTAGCAGAACATGGACTGGATGGACCTTAGGGTCTATCGTTCGTACAGTTTGGACAAAAACCCACAACGGATCCAGTGCCTCCATGACGCAAAACAAACCACTGCTTCCCAATTTCCCTCCAGGCTTCTCCCATTTCAGGTTTCTTTGGATTCAGGTCCAGTGGAGACCGTGGGGCTTACCTCTGAGTAAACGAACATTGGCCTCCCTAAAGGGGAAGGCTTTCGAAGCGCGCCGTCTGTATTTAAACACAGTGAGCCCCAAATCCTGGCTGATCTGCTACAAATCGCAAGAAGATTCTCCTTTATCTTCCACTATCACGGGCAAAGCCACCACTGAGGATTCCCCGCCTGAGAAAAACTCCACTAATTTCAAGGGGTTGTTACGAATCGACATACATACACGCGGAGACTTAAATATCTGTGGTGATCAAAAGCAACAAAGCACCGTAAGGGATGGGTGTTGGGATCGGTAGCAACGATCGACCCCTATGTTAGCTAAAGAGAACTACAAATCCCAGTATCTCATTGAGCCTTGACAAAGTAGTCAAGACTGCATCCACTTTGTCAAAACGGCATCCATGCACCCAAAGTGACTGATTTGCAATGCTCAGAAGCTATTTGTACCAATGCAAATGCACATTCCAAGAGACTATAACTCCCACTATCCAGGCTGGCAGGGGAGCATGGGAGGTGTAGTCCAAACATCTCATTGATTGGCGTAATCAGCATGTCTGCAAATTGATGCGCAATTAACCAGGACTTTTGACTCCTGCACCCAAAGTGACTGATTTGCAATGCGCAGAAGTTATTTGTACCAATGCAAATGCACGTTCGAAGAGACTACAACTCCCACTATCCAGGCTGGCAGGGGAGCATGGGAGTTATAATCCAAATACATAGAAACTCCATTGATTTATTCCTGATGCGCAATTAACCATGACTTTTGACTCCTGCACCCAAAGTGACTGATTTGCAATGCGCAGAAGTTATTTGTACCAATGCAAATGCATGTTCCAGAGACTGCAACTCCCACTATCCAGGCTTGCAGTGGAGCATGGGAGGTGTAGTCCAAACACAAAGAAACACCACTGATTGGCATAAGCAGTATGGCTGCAAACCAATGCGCAATTAACCATGACTTTTGACTGCTGCACCCAAAGTGACCGAATTGCGATGCACAGAAGCTATTTGTACCAATCTAAATGCACATTCCAAGAGACTACAACTCCCATGATCCAGGCTAGCAGGGGCCCATGGGAGGTGTAGTCCAAACACATAGCAATCCCACTGATCGGCGTAATCAGCATATCTGCAAACTGATGCGCAATTAACCAGGACTTTTGACTCCTGCACCCAAAGTGACTGATTGCAATGCGCAGAAGTTATTTGTACCAACGCAAATGCCCATTCCAAGAGACTACAACTCCCACTATCAAGGCTGGCAGGGGAGCATGGGAGGTGTAATCCAAACACATAGAAACTCCATTGATTTATTCTTGATACGCAATTAACCATGACTTTTTATTCCTGCACCCAAAGTGACCAATTTGCGATGCGCAGAAGCTATTTGTACCGATGCAAATGCACATTCCAAGAGATTACAACTCCCACTACCCAGGCTGGCAGGGGAGCATGGGAGGTGTAGTCCAAACGCATAGAAACCCCACTGATCTGCATAATCAGCATGTGTGCCAACTGATGCGCAATTAACCATGACTTTTGACTCCTGCACCCAAAGTGACTGTGATGCGCAAAAGCTATTTGTACCAATGCAAATGCACGTTCCAAGATACTACAACTCCCACTATCCAGGCTGGCAGGGGAGCATGGGAGGTGTAGTCCAAACACATAGAAACCTCACTGATCTGCATAATCAGCATGTGTGCCAACTGATGCGCAATTAACCATGACTTTTGACTCCTGCACCCAAAGTGACTGTGATGCGCAAAAGCTATTTGTACCAATGCAAATGCACATTCCAAGAGACTACAAGTCCCACTATCCAGGCTGGCAGGGGATGATGGGGGATGTAGTCCAAACACATAAATCAGTGTAATCAGCCTGGCTGCGAACCGATGCGCAATTAACCATGACTTTTGACTCCTGCACCCAAAGTGACTGATTGTGATGCTCAAAAGCTATTCGTACCAATGCAAATGCATGTTCCAGAAACTGCAGCTCCCACTACCCAGGCTGGCAGGGGAGCATGGGAGGTGTAGTCCAAACACATAGAAACTCCATTGATTTATTCTTGATACGCAATTAACCATGACTTTTGATTCCTGCACCCAAAGTGACCAATTTGCGATGCGCAGAAGCTATTTGTACCAATGCAAATGCACGTTCCAAGATACTACAACTCCCACTATCCAGGCTGGCAGGGGAGCATGGGAGGTGTAGTCCAAACACATTGAAACTCCATTGATCGGCATAATCAGCATGTCTGCAAACCGATGCGCAATTAATCAGGACTTTTGACTCCTGCACTCAAAGTGACCAATTTGCGATGCGCAGAAGCTATTTGTAGCAATCCGTTCCAAGAGACTACAATTCCCACTATCCAGTCTGGCAGGGGAGCATGGGAGGTGTAATCCAAACACATAGAAACTCCATTGATCGGCGTGATCAGCATGCCTGCAAACTGATGCGCAATTAACCATGGCTATTGACTCCTGCGCCCAAAGTGACCGATTTGCGATGAGCAGAAGGTATTTGTACCAATGCAAACGCACGTTCCAGAGACTACAACTCCCACTATCCAGGCTGGCAGGGGAGCATGGGAGGTGTAGTCCAAACACATAGAAACCCCAATGATAGGCGCAATCAGCCTGGCTGCAAACTGATGCGCAATTAACCAGGACTTTTGACTCCAGCGCCGCCCATTTCCGACTGCATCGGTTTTCTTCTCGCAAAGCACTGAGCGTTAAGCAAAGACCGCCTTCGCTCGAGCCAAAACGCAACCTTTCAGCTTTTAATTAGAAGCGCAAACAGAAGTGTTTCCTTCCATCCACACAGCAAACTGTGAAAGGGGAAGTCAGAATCCCGGGGATTCGGCCTCCAAAGCGGTCTCATCCACTGCCTGCGATGGCTGATGTCCTTGATGTGCATCTGCCAAGTCAATCGTGGCGGCCTCATTAGCACCTCATTCACTGTCCAAAGCAAGGAAGATCCATCAGCAGCTCTGACATTTGGACCAATGCCGTTGTGTTTTTTTTCCAATAGGAAGGGGGAAAACTCATACAATTACGGCGACAGGAAGCAGACAGGCTTTGAAGCTGCAAGGCTATTCAATGCTAATCAAGTTGGCCAAGGGCAGCATTCACACTCGCCTCCAACGGACAAGAGTTTTTTTTTCTCCTATCCTGGACAGTTAGTTTCCAACACACCTCACAATCTCTGGGGATGCTTGCCATGGATGTGGGCAAAATGTCAGGAGAGAATGCTTCTGGAACATGGCTAGACAGCCTGGAAAACTCACAGCGACTTATTATTATTTTTATTATTATTATTTGAAACATAACAAGATGAGTCCACAGCAGACACTCTGCTGGCTGTTGAATTCGATTATTATTATTACTGTTATTATTATTTGAAACATAACAAGATGAGTCCACAGCAGACACTCTGCTGGCTGTTAATTATTATTATTATTATTATTATTATTATTATTATTATTATTATTTGAAACACAACAAGATGAGTCCACAGCAGACACTCTGCTGGCTGTTGAATTGGATTATTATTATTATTATTATTATTATTATTATTATTATTATTATTAAAACACAACAAGATGAGTCCACAGCAGACACTCTGCTGGCTGTTGAATTGGATTATTATTATTATTATTACTTATTATTATTATTATTTGAAACACAACAAGATGAGTCCACAGCAGACACTCTGCTGGCTGTTGAATTGGATTATTATTATTATTATTATTATTATTATTATTATTATTATTATTTGAAACACAACAAGATGAGTCCACAGCAGACACTCTGCTGGCTGTTGAATTGGATTATTATTATTATTATTATTATTATTATTATTATTATTATTATTATACAACAACCCAAGGATAAACAAGTTAGAACAGCGGTTCTCAACCTGGGGGTCACGACCACCAGGTGGGTTGTTTGACCATTTCGGAGGGGTCGCGAGGCCACCTCCTTCGTCTCCTAAGAATGGCTGCCTCAATGTATTGACGAAGGCTTTCATGGCCAGAATCACTGGGTTGTTGTAGGTTTTTCTGGGCTATATGGCCATGTTCTAGAAGCATTCTCTCCTGATGTTTCGCCTGCATCTCTGGCAAGCATCCTCAGAGGTTGTGAGGTCTGTTGGAACTAGGAAAATTGGGTTTATATATCTGTGGAATGACAAAGAAGACAAGAGTCTTTTGTCCCACCCTGGTCATTCCACAGATATATAAACCCTTTTTCCTAGTTCCAACAGACCTCACTACCTCAGGATGCTTGCCATAGATGCAGGCTAAACGTCAGGAGAAAATGCCTCTAGAACATGGCCATATAGCCCGGAAAAACCTATCACTAAAAACACTGAAAAACATAGCAGAAGGGACTTAAAAGGCCAAAAAACAAAAAATACATTGCAACACATGCACAAAACCATCCATATATATATATATGGTTTTGTGTGTGTGTATATACACGCACACACATACATATATATATACACAAACACATTATTATTATTATTATTATTATTATTATTATTATTATTATTACTGGGTTGTTGTAGGCTTTTCCGGGCTATATGGCCATGTTCTAGTGGCATTCTCTCCTGACGTTTTGCCTGCATCTATGGCAAGCATCCTCAGAGGTAGTGAGGTCTGTTGGAACTAGGAAAATGGGTTTATATATCTGTGGAAAGACGAGGGTGGAAAGGAGGAAACCATGAAAATGAACAAAATCTGGCTACCAGTATTTAAAAAAACTCTAAAATTGCAACAGCAAAACAACAGAGAGGAAACAATCAGGCACATCTAATCACCTCTCAACAAAAGATTGCCCCAGGCACTGCCAGGTCATCAAATGCTAATCAAGGTGGTCAGTTGAAACATTTACACCTAGCTCCAGCAGACAAGAGTTCTTTGCCCCACCCTGGTCATTCCACAGATACCTCTATCATGTTACTTTGTATTTTTTAATTTAATTTTATTATTTAATGTATCTATTTTGATGGTATTTTCTGCTTCTTTGAATTTATTTTGCTGTACTGTAATTTTGTGTTTGGCCTCATGTTAGCTGCCCCGAGTCCCCTTTGGGGAGATGGTGGTGGGGTACAAATAATAATACTAATAATAATACTAATAATAATGTATTGTCGAAGGCTTTTATGGCCGGAATCACTGGGTTGTTGTAGGTTTTTCCGGACTATATGGCCATGTTCTAGAGGCATTCTCTCCTGACGTTTCACCTGCATCTATGGGAAGCATCCTCAGAGGTAGTGAGGTCTGTTGGAACTAGGAAAATGGGTTTATATATCTGTGAAAAAACGAGGGTGGAAAGGAGGAAACCATGAAAATGAACAAAATCTGGCTACCAGTATTTAAAAAAACTCTAAAATTGCAACAGCAAAACAACAGAGAGGAAACAATCAGGCACATCTAATCACCTCGCAACAAAAGATTGCCCCAAGTACTGCCAGGTCATCAAATGCTAATCAAAGTGGTGAGTTGAAACATTTACACCTAGCTCCAGCAGACAAGAGTTCTTTGCCCCACCCTACAACAACCCAATGGCTGCCTCCCTTGCCTGGCTCTTGCCAGGAGAGTTTAGGGTTCTGTTTTGTCCCGTCCCCCCCCCCCCCCATTAAAAGTGCTGTATCAGACGATTTTTCTTTCTTGCTCTGCAAATAGATTCGCCAGTGTATACAGAAATAAAAATTTAATCTATGTGCAGCTCTCTGTAGCGTAACCCAGCCAAAAAAATATAAAAAAAATCTCCCGTCAAGATCGGTTTTCTAAACCCGTCTGCAAGATCAGATTCGAATCAACACGCACCAACAACAGCTCGGCACTCAGGGTTGCAAATCACATTCCAGGTTTCCCAGGAAAAAAACCACCAAAATCAATCACAAGCCCAGGGATTTTTTTTTTCCTGTATGTTTCCTTTGGAGAGAAATCATTCATGTAAAATTTATCTGGGCCAATACTTTAAACTCTTCCACAAATGAGACAGAGGGGAAAAAAGCAAGGCACCAGGGACTGCGAGGCCATCCGTCGGTTCATCCAGACGAAACTGCAAATATACTGGGTTGCTGTGAGATTCCCAGGCTGTCTGGCCATGTTCCAGAAGCATTCTCTCCTGACGTTTCGCCCACATCTCTGGCAGGCATCCACAGAGGTTGTGAAGTCTGTTTATATATCTGTTGGAGGCAAGTGTGGATGGATGTCGTAACTGGCCACCATGATTAGCATTGTATAGCCTTGCAGCTTCAAAGTCAATCAGTGAGGGTATCTGTATAGAGGTGTGTTGGAAACTAGGAAAGTGGGGTTTATATCAGTGGAATGTCCAGGGTGGGGCAAAGGACTCTTGTCTGCTGGAGCTAGGTGTGAATGTTTCAACTGAACACCTTGATTAGCATTTGATGACCTGGCAGTGCCTGGGGCAATATTTTGTTGAGAGGTGATTAGATGTGCCTGATGGTTTCCCCTCTGGAAACTAGGTTTGTATACCAGGGTAGGAGAAATAAGTCTTGTCTGTTGGAGGCAAGTGTGGATGGATGTCGTAACTGGCTACCATGATTAGCATTGTATAGCCTTGCAGCTTCAAAGTCAATCAGTAAGGGTATCTGTATAGAGGTGTGTTGGAAACTAGGAAGGTGGGGTTTATATCAGTGGAATATCCAGGGTTGGAGAAAGAATTCTTGTCTGCTTGAAGCAAGAGTGAATGTTGCAATTGACCACAATGATTACCACTGAATAGCCTTGCAGCCTCAAAGCCTGGCTGCCTCCTGCCTGGGGAAATCCTATATATATATGTGTGTGTGTGGCATGTCCAGGGTGGGAGAAAGAATTCTTGTCTGTTTGAGGCAAGTGTGAATGTTGCAATTGGCCAGCTTGATTAACATTGACTTGCCTTTCAGTTTCAAAGCCAATCAAAGAGGGTATCTGTATAGAGGTCTATTGGAAATGAGGCAAGTGGACTGTCTATCTATCTATCTGTCTGTCTATCTATCTGAGTGGGATGATGTCCAGGGTGGGAGAAAGAACTCTTGTCTGCTTGAGGCAAGAGTGAATGTTGCAATTGACCACAATGATTACCACTAAATAGCCTTGCAGCCTCAAAGCCTGGCTACTTCCTGCCTGAGGGAATCCTATATATGTGTGTAGAACGTCCAGCCTGTTTGTCTGTTTGAGGCAAGTGTGAATATTGCAATTGGCCAGCTTGATTAGCATTGAATTGTCTTTCAGCTTCAAAGCCAATCAGTGAGGGTATCTGCATAGCAGTCTGTGGCAAATGAGGCAAGTGGTCTCTCTGACTGTCTATCTATCTATCTATCTATCTGTCTGTCTGTCTGTCTGTCTGTCTGTCTGTCTGTCTGTCTGTCTGTCTGTCTGTCTGTCTGTCTCGGTGGAATGATGTCCAGGGTGGGAGAAAGAACTCTTGTCTGCTTGAGGCAAGTGTGAATGTTGGAATTGACCACATTGATTACCACTGAATAGCCTTGCAGCCTCAAAGCCTGGCTGCTTCCTGTCTGGGTGAATCCTATATCTGTGTGTGTGTGGAACGTCCAAGGTGGGAGAAAGAACTCTTTCAAGTGTGAATGTTGCAATTGGCCAGCTCGATTAGCATTGAATTGTCTTTCAGCTTCAAAGACAATCAGTGAGGGTATCTGCATAGAAGTCTGTGGCAAATGAGGAAAATGGTCTCTCTGTCTATCTATCTATCTCGGTCGAATGATGTCCAGGGTGGGAGAAAGAACTCTTGTCTGCTTGAGGCAAGTGTGAATGCTGCAATTGACCACAATAATTACCACTGAATAGCCTTGCAGCCTCAAAGCCTGGCTGCTTCCTGCCTGAGGGAATCCTATATATGTGTGTGGAACATCCAGTCTGTTTGTCTGTTTGAGGCAAGTGTGAATGTTGCCATTGGTCAGCTTGATTAGCATTGAATTGCCTTTAAGCTTCAAAGCCAATCAGTGAGGGTATCTGCATAGAGGTCTGTTGAAAATGAGGCAAGTGGACTGTCTATCTATCTATCTCGGTGGAATGATGTCCAGGGTGGGAGAAAAAACTCTTGTCTGCTTGAGGCAAGTGTGAATTTTGGAATTGACCACATTGATTAGCACAGAATAGCCTTGTATCCTCAAAGCCTGGCTGCTTCCTGCCTGGAGGAATCTTATATATGTGTGTGGAACATCCAGGGTGGGAGAAAGAACTCTTGTCTGTTTGAGGCAAGTGTGAATGTTGCTATTGGTCAGCTTGATTGGCACTGAATAGCCTTTCAGCTTCAAAGCCAATCAGTAAGGGTATCTGCATAGAGGTCTGTTGGAAATGAGGTAAATGGTCTCTCTGTCTATCTATCTATCTATCTATCTATCTATCTATCTATCTATCTATCTATCTATCTCGGTCGAATGATGTCCAGGGTGGGAGAAAGAACTCTTGTCTGCTTGAGGCAAGTATGAATGTTGCAATTGACCACATTGATTAGCACCGAATATCCTTGCAGCCTCAAAGCCTGGCTGCTTCCTGCCTGAGGGAATCCTATATATGGGTGTGGAACATCCAGTCTGTTTGTTGCCATTGGTCAGCTTCATTAGCGTTGAATTGCCTTTAAGCTTCAAAGCCAATCAGTGAGGGTATCTGCATAGAGGTCTGTTGGAAATGAGGCAAGTGGACTGTCTATCTATCTATCTACCTCGGTGGAATGATGTCTAGTGTGGGAGAAAGAACTCTTGTCTGCTTGAGGCAAGTGTGAATGTTGCCATTGGTCAGCTTGATTGGCACTGAATAGCCTTTCAGCTTCAAAGCCAATCAGTGAGGGTATCTGCATAGAGGTCTGTTGGAAATGAGGCAAGTGGACTGTCTATCTATCTATCTACCTCGGTGGAATGATGTCTAGTGTGGGAGAAAGAACTCTTGTCTGCTTGAGGCAAGTGTGAATGTTGCCATTGGTCAGCTTGATTAGCGTTGAATTGCCTTTAAGCTTCAAAGCCAATCAGTGAGGGTATCTGCATAGAGGTCTGTTGGAAATGAGGCAAGTGGACTGTCTATCTATCTATCTACCTCGGTGGAATGATGTCTAGTGTGGGAGAAAGAACTCTTGTCTGCTTGAGGCAAGTGTGAATGTTGCCATTGGTCAGCTTGATTGGCACTGAATAGCCTTTCAGCTTCAAAGCCAATCAGTGAGGTTATCTGCATAGAGGTCTGTTGGAAATGAGGCAAGTGGACTGTCTATCTATCTATCTACCTCGGTGGAATGATGTCTAGGGTGGGAGAAAGAACTCTTGTCTTTTGGAAGCAAGTACGAATGTTGCAATTGGCCACATTGATTACCACTAAACAGCCTTGCAGCTTCAAAGGCGCGCAGGACAAGCGAGGTCCACCTTGAAAAGTGCCTCCCATCCGCCCCACGCCAGGCCCAGCAAGGCCGAGGGCTGCAGAAGGAACTTTCTGCTGATGTTGGAAGGGCATATCTAGTTGTTCCTCTTGCCTCAAGAGCGCCCCTTGGGGCTGGCGCCCTACGCAAATGCTTAATTCGTCTATTGGTTCAGCCGCCCCTGGGACCACCAAACGCAACAGTATTGCCCAGGCATGATTCAAAGACCACAAAGGGCACTGCAGACTAACTCAACCAGAGAAGTCAGCCATCGCAGAGCATTCGATGAACATAGCAGATTATTTGAGAACACAGAAATCCTGGACCACTCTCACAACCACCGTGTCAGGCCACTGAAATCCACCAGCATGTGGACAATGTCAACAAAAAGGAGGAAACCATGAAAGGACAACACTCAAACAACAGGGGAATTCCAGACAGGAAACCATCAGGGCCAACTAACACCTCCTAACAAAGGATTCCCCCAGGAAAGGAAGCAGCCAGGCTTCGAAGCTGCGAGGCCATTCAATGATAACCAATGCTAATCAATTGCAACATTCACACTTGCTTCAAATAGACAAGAGTTCTTTCTCCCATTCTGGACATCATAAACCCCACTTGCCTAGTTTCCAACAGACCTCACAACCTCTGAGGATGCCTGCCATAGATATGGGCAAAACGTCAGGAGAGAATGCTTCTGGAATATGACTAGGCAGCTTGGAAAATGCACAGCAATCCAGTCATTCTGGCCGTGAAAGCCTTCGACACAGGAATAATCAGGGCCAGTTAACACCTCCCAACAAAGGATTCCCCCAGGAAAGGAAGCAGCCAGGCTTCGAAGCTGCGAGGCCATTCAATGATAATCAATGCTAATCAATTGCAAAATTCACACTTGCTTCACATAGACAAGAGCTCTTTCTCCCACTCTGGACATCATAAACCCCACTTGCCTAGTTTCCAACAGACCTCACAACCTCTGAGGATGCCTGCCATAGATGTGGATGAAACGTCAGGAGAGAATGCTTCTGGAATATGACTAGACAGCTTGGAAAACGCACAGCAACCCAGTCATTCTGGCAGTGAAAGCCTTTGACACAGGAATAATCAGGGCCAGCTAACACCTCCCAACAAAGGATTCCTCCAGACAAGAAGCAGCCAGGCTTTGAAGCTGCGAGGCCTTTCAATGCTAATCAATTGCAACGTTCACATTTGCTTCAAATAGACAAGTCCTTTCTCCAACCCTAGACATCATTCCACACTTGCCTAGTTTCTAACAGACCTCACAGCCTCTGAGGACTCCTGCCATAGATGTGGGCAAAACATCAGGAGAGAATGCTTCTGGAATATGGCTAGACAGCTTGAAAAACGCACAGCAACCCTGTCATTCCAGCCATGAAAGCCTTTGACGACACATTGGAAATATACTGATTTGCAAGAGCCTTTTTCTACCACTGGGTTGAGGGAAAAAAAATACTTGGCAAATGCACACACACCTCGCTTGGAACGAATGTTAAAAAACTGAACTCGGGGTGTGAACATTGGGAAAGCGCGATAAGGAGCTACGGCAGAAAGTCGAATTCTCCAGAGGTCTCGGCTGCCTTTTTTCCCCCCTTTTAATTCCTTTTTTTAATCTGAACCGATAAACAACTCCTCTGACGAAATATTCCAGAGAGGAACAAACTCTACAGCGATATATATGTGTGTGTGTGTGTGTGTGTGTCAATGTTTGAGTGTCGGACTGCAATGCTGAAGACTTGGGTTCAAATCTTGATTATCAACACCCATGTGGACAAGTCACACTTTCTCAGCCCTGGAAAAATATATGATTTAGGGCAATATATGACATAAGACAGGACCTTCTCGGTGGTGGCCCTTCCCAAGTTGGCCCATGCCTGATTTAAGGTCTCCAGAAGTGACTTGAAGGCACACGACAACAACAATGCTGTGATCATTATGATGAAGGACATAGGACAAGACCTTCTCGGTGGTGGCCCCTTACCATCCATCAGTATTACTCTGATCAGATTCAGAACTGAAGTCATCTAAAGAAAGATGCTGCAGGAGGAGGAGGAGGAGGAAAAGGATGAAGAGGAAGAAGAAAAGAACTATGATGAAGAAAAAGAGGAAGAGGAAAAGGATGAAGAGGAAGAAGAGGAAGAGAAGAATGATGATGAATAAAAGGAAGAGGAGATAGAAGAGGAAGAGAAGGAGGAAGATGAGGAAGAAAATGTGAGGAAAAGGAGAAAGAGGAGAATGATGAAGAGGAAGAAGAGGAAGAGAAGAATGATGATGAAGAAAAGGAGGAGGAGGAAGAGGAGGAGGAAAAGGATGAAGAGGAAAAAGAGGAAGAGAGGAATGATGAGGAAAATGAGGAGGAAGAAAAGGATGAAGAGGAAGAAAAGAATGATGATGAAGAAAAGGAAGAGAAGAAAGAAGAGGAAGAGAAGGAGGAGGATGAAGAAGAAGAAGGGGAGGAAGAGGAGGAGAAAGAATAGGAGGAAGGGAAAGAAGTAGAAGAGAAGAAGGATGATGAAGAAAAGGAGGAAGAGGAGGAGGAAGAGGATTAAGAGGAAGAAGGGGACGAGGAAAATGAGGAAGAAGAGTAGGAGGAAGAGGAAGAAGAGGAAGAGAAGAATGATGAAGAAAAGGAGGATAAGAGGGAAAGGATGAAGAGGAAGAAGAGGGTGAGAAGAATGATGATGAAGAAAAGGAAGAGGAAGAAGAGGAGGAGGAAGAAAAGGATGAAGAGGAAGAAGGGGATGAGGAAAATGAAGAAGTGTGGAAGGAAGAGGAAGAAAAGAAGGATGATGAAGAAAAGGAAGTGGAGAAAGAAGAGGAAGAGAAGGGGAGGAAGGGAAAGAAGTAGAAGAGAAGAAGGATGAGGAAGAAAAGGGGGAAGAGGAAGAGGGAGAAAGTAAAAGGAAGAGGAAGAAGAGAAGGAAGAAGAAGAGGAAGAGAAGGAGGAAGAAGAGGAAGAGAAGGAGGAAGAAAATGAGGAAGAAGAAGAGGAGGAGGGAAAGAGGAGAAAGAAGAGAAGAAGGATAAGGAAGATAAGGAGGAGGAGGAAAAAGAGGAAGAGGAGGAAGAAAAGGGGGGAGGAAGAGGAGGAGGAAAAGAATACTGCCTGGCATCCTATAGGTTAATTTCAGCTAGAGGAGATCACTTAAATCATTTACTAAATGGAGAGCGAACACTTGGATTCAATGCACCTACTCCAGGAAGGACTATCAACAGGATTGACGTCAATATGCACCTCTAGGAATCTCTAGATCTTCCAAAGCAATACTATGGAAAACGGAGACTGCAGTAGATTAATGAAAAAGATTCAAAGAAAAAGAGAATGAAATAATCCATTTCGCTCTCTCCTGTGTGACTCAGTCCGAGTATCTACCTATGTTGTATGGGATCATTTCATTACTCTACTTTAGGAAGAACTTCCTGACTGTGAGAGCTGTTCAGCAGTGGAACTCTCTGTCCCAGAGTGTGGTTGAGGCTCCTTCTTTGGAAGCTTTAATGTCCCTGGCAAGCCTGAGCTCGTTTTGTGCTTTAGCCTTGCAAACCTTCTCCCTACAAGAGTTGGCTATTTGTTTGAATTCTTCTTTGGTGATTTCTCCCTTTTTCCACTTCTTGTGTATGTCTCTTTGTAGTCTCAGCCCAGTATGAGAGTTGTTCAGCAGTGGAGTCTGTTATATAGAAATGGTACAGCATTTCTAGCCAAAGAAAAAGAGGACGAAAGAATCCATTTCACTCTCTCCTGTGTGACTCAGTCCGAGTATCTACCTATATTGTATGGGATTATTTGATTACTCTACTTTAGGAAGAACTTCCTGACTGTGAGAGCCGTTCAGCAGTGGAACTCTCTTATTTATTTATTTACTTCATTTGTTGACCGCCGCTCTCAGCCCTGGGGCGACTCTCTGCCCCAGAGTGTGGTAGAGGCTCCTTCTTTGGAGGCTTTTAAACAGAGGCTGGATGGCCATCTGTCGGGGGTGCTTTGAATGCAATTTTCCAGAATGGGGTTGGACTAGATGGCCCATGAGGTCTCTTCCAACTCTATGATTCTATGATTCAGCTTGACGAACGCTCCTAGATCCCTTCCACATGGACCGATTTCGAGCCAGGCATCACTCATGCGATACATCATCCTTTGTTTACCATATCAACAATACTGAGATAGACAGACCACAGATAGATAGATAGATAGATAGATAGATAGATCATTGATAACGCTAGCCATCTCCCTATGCAAATAAATCCGAAAGAGATAGAAACTTTCCTCCTCTTACTCCAAGCCCAATGCATGCCAGAGGATTCCCAATTACATCACTCGGCATTATGCATTAAGTACCGAACACGGTTGCTCACACTTTGTCATTCAAACATATGCACCATATTTTCCAAATACATTCCCAGATCAGGAGTCCACTTATGGAGAGAAAAAAGCTGGGTGTAAACAAACATAATAATAATGATAATAATAATATATTCTACTACGACGACGACTACTACTACTACTAATAATAATAATAATAGATATATAGCTGCTTTGAGTCTCCTTATGGAAAGAAAAAGTGGATATAAACAAACATAATGATAATGATGATAATATATTCTACTACTACTACCACTACTACTACTACTACTACTAATAGTAATAATAATAATATAGCTGCTTTGAGTCTCCTTATGGAGAGAAAAAGTGGTATAAACAAATAATAATAATAATGATAATGATAATAATATATTCTACTAGTAGTAGTAGTAGTAGTAATAATAATAGATATTTAGCACTTTGAGTCTTTGGATATTTAGCACTTTGAATATAGACATATAGTGCTTGCAAATGCACACACACATATACACATGTCTAGATAGATATGATTATAGATATATAGGGCTTGCAAATATTGCAGGAGGGAAATACACACACATATAGAGATGTGTCTCGAGAGATATAAACAGATATATAGGATTTGCAAATATTGCAGGGAAATGCACACACACACACACATATAGAGACAGAGATGTCTAGATAGATATAAACAGATATATAGGACTTGCAAATATTGCAGGAGGGAAATACACACACATATAGAGAGACGTCTAGATAGATATAAACAGATATATAGGGCTTGCAAATATTGCACACACACATAGAGAGAGAGATGTCTAGATAGATATAAACAGATATATAGGGCTTGCAAATATTGCACACAGATATATATAGAGAGAGAGGTCTAGATAGATATAAACAGATATATAGGGCTCGCAAATATTGCACACACAGAGAGAGAGAGAGAGATGTCTAGATAGATATAAACAGATATATAGGGCTCGCAAATATTGCACACACATATATAGAGAGAGAGATGTCTAGATAGATATAAACAGATATATAGGGCTTGCAAATATTGCAGGAGGGAAATGCACACACATACATAGAGAGATGTCTAGATATTAACAGATATATAGGGCTTGCAAATATTTCAGGAGGGAAATGCAAACACACAGATATCTAGATAGATATAAACAGATATATAGGGCTTGCAAATATTGCACACACACATATAGAGGGGAGAAATGTCTAGATAGATATAAACAGATATATAGGGCTTGTAAATATTGCAGGAGAGAAATGCACAGAGAGATGTCTAGATAGATAGAGGGCTTGCAAATATTGTGGGAGGGAAATGCACACAGAGATATCTAGATGGATATAAACAGATATATAGGGCTTGCAAATATTGTAGGAGGGAAATGCAGAGAGAGAGATATGGATGGATGGCTAGATAGATAGATAGATAGATAGATAGATAGATAGATAGAGGGCTTGCAAATATTGCGGGAGGGAAATGCACACAGAGAGATATCTAGATAGATATAAACAGATATATAGGGCTTGCAAATATTGCAGGAGGGAAATGCAGAGAGAGAGAGAGAGATGTCTAGATAGAGATAGATAGATAGATAGATAGATAGATAGATAGATAGATAGAGGGCTTGCAAATATTGCAAAGAGGAAAATGCACACAGAGAGATATCTAGATATCTGTTTAAATCTAGCTAGTTATAAACAGATATATAGGGCTTGCAAATATTGTAGGAGGGAAGAGAGAGATATCTAGACAGATGATAGATAGATAGATAGATAGATAGATAGATAGATAGATAGAGGGTTTGCAAATATCGCGGGAGGGAAATGCACACAGAGAGATATCTAGATAGATATAAACAGATATATAGGGCTTGCAAATATTGTAGGAGGGAAATGCAGAGAGAGAGAGATGTCTAGATAGATAGATAGATAGATAGACAGACAGACAGACAGACAGACAGACAGACAGACAGATAGATAGCTTGCAAATATTGCAGGAGGGAAATGCAGAGAGAGATGGATGGATGGATGGATGGATAGATAGATAGATAGATAGATAGATAGATAGATAGATAGATAGAGGGCTTGCAAATATTGCAGGAGGGAAATGCACACAGATATCTAGCTAGATATAAACAGATATATAGGGCCTGCAAATATTGCAGGAGGGAAATGCACATATAGAGAAAGGATTTGCAAACATTTCAGGGGGTAATACACATGTGAAATGAGCATATATAATTGTAGATCCAGGCTGGAGCAAACCTGGAGGGAAAGGTACCCAAACTGGATCATTTGGTACCCATGGAAAGTGGGTCCCGAGACCTGGCGACCTGAGCGTGGCCTCGAAGGCTTTCTAGAGCGGTTCCCCATCAACCCAGAGCTGAGCTGGGAGCCTCCTTCTCCACTGCAACAGCATCAGGTGTGTTCCAGTCGAGAAAGCCCTACACCTGAGCTGTGCCTGCCTGTCAATACCTTTCCCTCCCTGCGCTTCTCTCCGAAAACATATTTGTCATGCTCTCGTCTTTCTCCTGGTGCAGGTTTTTTCTCCCTCCCAAACGTCCCCTTTTTGGCTTCCGCTTCATACAAATGCATGAGCGGCACCTTCCTCTCTTGCTCGCATCCCACGGCTTTGGATTTTCCCAAGGAGAGAAAGAAGCAAAGGAAAAGGATGGTGGAGATGCATAGGTTTTGGGCACCCTAAAGGAAAGGCCCTAGAGAACAAACAGCAATTTCTGACTCTCTCTGTCTGAGGCTCTGCCTTAAAAAATATGTCCTCCTTCGATACGGACATTGCCTTGTCGCCGAAAGAATTTCGCAGACAAGAAAGGGGAGGTTGGTGTTGTGGACCATGCCCAAAATCCATCCTAGTAGAGAGGTCTGCAACAAGAAGAGAGAATATTTCTTTCTCTTGTCACTTAGCATCGTTCTCTTCCAAATCCCCCCATTTCCAAACTGTTTGTATTGCAGAGGGTGACATTCTGAGTCTCAGACCCACATCTCCCTATAGATACAGCCATAGGGATATTATCCACATCCAGGAGAAGAAAGCCATCCCTGCAAAAGGGCACTGCCAAGACACAGATGGGGAAGACCAAATACATCGCCCTCCCCAAAAAGATGTATATAACAAGGAGGCATTTCAGACAAGGCAAGTCTGGAGAGATCTTTGCGTTTTGCTCCAACGCGAGACAATCGGAAACAAGCAACTGGAGGGGGGCTTTTTGGGGTGGAAAGCGCAGCACAAACACACACTTGTGTAGCAAGAGATCAAGGCGGGGGGAAAGCAAAGGTTGGTCACCTTGCAGCCCAAAAAGACACACACCGAGATGGAGCCGGGAGGAATTATAATTAATTTATATAATAAAATAATGGAATGGTGTAATATAAATGTACGTTGGAATAGAATAAAATAATAGACTAATATAATAGAAATTTATAATATAATAATATAATGCAATATAAAATGTATATTCTAACAGGACAAAATAATTGATTTTATTATAATAAAATAAAATAATAGAAATGTATGTTAAAATAGAGTAAAATAATTTATTATATTATAATATAATTTTATATTATACAGAATAAAATAATTGATTTTATTATAATATAATAAAATAATATAAATGTTAAAATAGAGTAAAATAATTCATTATAATATAATATAAAATATAATTTTATATTATAATAGAATAAAATTGTTTATTTTATTATAATATAATAATATAATAGAAATATATATTCTAATAGAATAAAGTAACTGTATGTAAATGTATGTTATAATAGAGTAAAATAATTTATTTTATTATAATAAAAAATATAATTTTATACTATAACAGAATAAAATAATAAAATAAAACAATACTGCTATATTATTTTATATTATAATAAAATAATATAAATGCATGTTATAATAGAGTAATATAATATAATAAATATAATATAAAATATAATTTTATATTTTATTATAATAAAATTATTTATTTTATTATAATAGAATAATATAATAGAAATGTATATTCTAATAGAGAAAAGTAACTGATTGTATTATAATAGAATAAAAAATAATACTGCTGTATTATTTTATATTATAATAAAATAAAATAATTTATTTTATTATAACAGAATAATATAATATATAGTTTTATATTATAAAAAATAATTTATTTTATTATAATAAAATAATAGAATAGAAATGTATATTCTAATAGAATAAAGTAACTGATTTTATTATAATAGAATAAAATAAAATAACATAATATAGCTATATTTTTATATAATAATAATAATAATAGAATAGAATAGAAATGTATATTGTAATAGAATAAAATATTTTATCATAATATAATATACTAAAATTATATTATTATATATAATGGAATAAAGTAATATAAATGTATATTCTAACAGAATAAAATAATTTATTTTCTTAATAAATTATAATAATTGTAAATTAAAATTTTATTTATATTATTACAATATTATAATATCAATTTATGATCACAACAATAATCCATCTCTTGCAGCGAGCTCTGCCTTCGAGCAACCAGCAACCCTTCTTGAGATGCCAGGAGAATAGAGACATACTCCATAGCCAAGGCGAGGAAGCTCATAGTAAATAAAGGAGCCGGGCATTGCAGATTTGCTGCTTGCTGGCATCCCATACATTAGATACATACATACATACACATAGATACAGCTCAGATCTCTCCAAGCTGGAGTTTGACAGGATACATAGAGAGAAGACCCCCAACTCACCAACCAAAGGCCATTTTTATGGGGTTCGACCCAACAAATCTGAATATTTGGAGGAAATAAAGGAGGAAGGAAAGGATGGAATATAGGTAGAGATGGAAAAGGATCTAAATCATCAAAAACACCAGTGGAAGTGGGAGAGGAGACCCCCAACTCACCAACCAAAGGCCATTTTCAACAAATATGAATATTTGGAGGAAATAAAGGAGAAAGGAAAGGATGGAATATAGATAGAGATGGGAAAGGATCTAAATCATCAACACCAGTGGAAGTGGGAAGCTTCTCCCCATCACCCAGTGTTTGATATATGTTGGGGGTCCTTCAACCTTGAAGCAATGGGGTTCTGAAGGACCCAAGACCATGATTTGGGGGGGGGGGTTCAAGGGGAGCCCAAGATGTCCTCCCACGCCCCCACTTCCTTGCGTGGTGCAAAATCCCCCCAAAGAGAGAGAGATGGATAGAGATGGGATCCAGACAGAGATGCTGCAGCGCCTCAGGACCCTCCCTCCCCTTGGATTCCCACGCGAGACGGGGAAACATGCGTGTCACGAACGTGGGGAAGGGTCTCGGGTGCAGCCCACGCCCCACGTCAAGAGGATAAGGCACATTTTGACACCAATGGGGAGCCCCACGCGTGGGGAATGGACCAGTTTGGAATTGTCGGGTTTTGCATCGCCCTTCTCCCGACAATTCAGACCCCACCCACTCACCCAGGTACCTGCAGGATCCAGAGAGGAGGAAGAGGATGGTGCTGAGGCAGGCGACGGCCTCGCTCCCCAGAGGGAGCTGCAAAGGCGGCTCCGGAGACAATGGGAGAAGCCGAGAAGGAAGGAAGGGATGCTGATGGGGGGAAAGGAGGAGGAAGGCAAGGCAAGGCGAGCAGGCAAGCGGCAGGGAGGGAGGGAGGCTCCGGCCCGCCTCCTCCTCCTCGGCGTCGTCTGAGGCGCCCAGGATGGAGAAGGAGGGAGGGGAGGAGGGGAAGGGGGGCGGAGGAGGGAGGTCCTGCCCAAGCCCCAGCCAAGCCCCGCCCCCCCCCCGCCCTTCCTCAGCCTCCTCTTCCTCCTCCTCCCGACGCCTCCGCCTTGCCTCTCCTCCTGACACTCTCCCTGCTCCATCCAAGGAAAGGATGCAAGGGAGAGACATTAGAAGGGAAAGGATGCAAGTGAGGGTCCCTGGAAGGCAAAGGATGCAAATAAGGGGCCCTCATTTGCATTCCTTGCCTCCCAGGGTCCCCCACTTGCATCCCTTGCATTTTAGGGTCTCTCACTTGCATCTTTTGCTTCCTAAGGACCCTTACTTGCACCCACTGCCTTCCAGGGACCCTCACTTGCATCCCTTGCCTTGAAGGGACTTGCATCCCTTGCATTTTAGGGTCTCTCACTTGCGTTCTTTTGCCTTCCAGGGACCCTCACTTGCATCCCCTCCCTTCCAGGGACCCTCACTTGCATCATTTGCCTTCCAGGGACCCTCACTTGCATCCTTTGCCTTCCAGGGACCCTCACTTGCATCCTTTGCCTTCCAGGTACCCTCACTTGCATCATTTGCCTTCCACACTCCCTCACTTGCATTCCTTACATTTTAGGGTCTCTCACTCGCACCTTTTGCTTCCTAAGGACCCTTACTTGCATCCACTGCCTTCCCGGGCTCCTCACTTGCATCCTCTGCCTTCCAGGGCTCCTCATATGCATCCCTTGCATTTTGGGTCTCTCACTTGCATCTTTTGCCTTCCAGAGACCCCCACTTTCATTCCTTGCATTTTAGGGTCTCTCTCTTGCGTCCTTTGCCTTCCAGGGACCCTCACTTGCATCCCTTGCATTTTAGGGTCTCTCACTTGCATCCTTTGCCTTCCAGGGACCCTCACTTGCATCCCTTGCATTTTAGGGTCTCTCATTCGCATATTTTGCCTTCCAGGGACCCTCACTTGAATCCCTTGCATTTTAGGGTCTCTCGCTTGCATCCTTTGCCTTCCAGGGACCCTCACTTGCATCCCTTGCATTTTAGGGTCTCTTACTTGCATCCTTTGCCTTCCAAGGACCCTCACTTGCATCCCTTGCCTTCCAGGGACCCTCACTTGCATCACTTGCATTTTAGGGTCTCTCACTAGCATCTTTTTGCCTTCCACTGACCCTCACTTGCATCCCTTGCATTTTAGGGTCTCTCACTTGCATCTTTTGCCTTCCAGGGACCCTCACTTGCATCCCTTGCATTTTAGGGTCTCTCACTTGCATCTTTTGCCTTCCAGGGACCCTCACTTGCATCCCTTGCATTTTAGGGTCTCTCACTTGTGTCCTTTGCCTTCCATTGTCCCTCACTTGCATCCCTTGCATTTTAAGGTATCTCACTTGCATAATTTGCCTTCCAGGGACCCTCACTTGCATCCCTTGCATTTTAGGGTCTCTCACTTGCATCTTTTGCCTTCCAGAGACCCTCACTTGAATCCCTTGCATTTTAGGGTCTCTCACTTGCATCCCTTGTCTTCCATGGTCCCCCAGTTGCATCCCGTGCATTTTAGGGTTTCTCACTTGCATCTTTTCCTCCCAGGGAACCCCACTTGCATCCCTTGCATTTTAGGGTCTCTCACTTGCATCTTTTCCTCCCAGGGAACCCCACTTGCATCCCTTGCATTTTAGGGTCTCTCACTTGCATCTTTTCCTCCCAGGGAACCCCACTTGCATCCCTTGCATTTTAGGGTCTCTCACTTGCATCTTTTCCTCCCAGGGAACCCCACTTGCATCCCTTGCATTTTAGGGTCTCTCACTTGCATCTTTTCCTCCCAGGGACCCCCACTTGCATCCCTTGCATTTTAGGGTCTCTCACTTGTATCCTTTGGCTTCCAGGGACCCTCACTTGCACCCTTTGCCTCCTAAGGTCTCTCACTTGCAACCCTTGCCTCCTATGGTCTCTGAGGGAGCCTAGAATGCAAAGGATGCATTCTCTATGATTCTATTATTCTAATAATAATAATATTAATATCAGGTGCAGGCAAGTCAAATCACAGGTATGGGTTCTGTGGTGACAGGGATCTCATTAGATAGGTAGATGGCAAGCTATTTAACCTCAGTAGACTGAAAGCCAAAACCAAGGTTACAACAACATCTGTTATAGAACTCCAGTATGCTGATGACAATGTCGTCTGTGCGCATTCAGAAGAAGACTTACAAGCCACTCTAAACACCTTCGCAGAAGCATACGAGAAGCTCGGCCTGTCATTAAACATCGAGAAAACCAAAGTGCTATTCCAGCAGTCACCAGCCAATCCCTCTCCAATGCCAGAAATACAGCTTAATGGTGTAACATTAGAAAATGTTGACAATTTCTGCTCCCTTGGCAGCCACCTCTCCACCAAAGTCAACATTGACATTGAAATTCACCACCGCCTGAGCTCTGCAAGTGCAGCTTTTTTCCGAATGAAGCACGTAATGTTTGAGGACTGGGACATCCATAGGGATACCAAGGTGCTTGTCTATAAAGCTATTGTCCTCCCAACCCTCCTATACGCCTGTGAGACGTGGACTGTCTACAGACGTCAACATTGACACAGAAATACAACACCGCCTGAGTTCTGCGAGCGCAGCATTTTTCCAAATGAAGCAGAGAGTATATGAGGACCGGGACATCCGTAGGGATACCAAAGTGCTTGTTTATAAAGCTATTGTCCTCCCAACACTGCTGTATGCCTGTGAAACATGGACTGTCTACAGACATCACATGCAACTCCTGGAATGATTCCATCAGCACTGCCTCCGAAAAATCCTCCTAATCTCTTGGGAAGACAAACGGACAAATGTCAGTGTGCTGGAAGCAGCAAAGACCACCAGCATTGAAGCAATGGTCCTGCCCTCCGCCATCAACTCTGCTGGACCGGCCACGTTGTCTGGATGCCTGACCACCATCTTCCAAAGCAGTTGCTCTACTCCGAACTCAAGAATGGAAAATGGAATGTTGGAGGACAGGAAAAGAGACTTCAAGACGCGCTCAAAGCCAGCCTTAAAAACTGTGACATAGACACTGAGAACTAGGAAGCCCTGGCCCTTGGGCACTCCAGCTGGGGGTCAGCTGTGACCAGCAGTGCTGCAGAATTTGAAGAGGCACGAATGGAGGGCGAAAGAGAGAAACATGCCAAGAGGAAGGTGCGTCAAGCCAACCCTGACCGGGACCGCCTTCCACTTGGAAACCGATGCCCTCACTGCGGGAGAAGACGCAGGTCAAGAATAGGGCTCTACAGCCACATACGGACCCATCGCCAGGATACTACATTTGAAGGACCATCATCCTCGGACTGTGAGGGATCGCCTCAGTAAGTAAGATAGGTAACTAAGTTAAGATGCATCTACACCATCGAATCGATGTTTGCAACCCCTGTAACTGCTAACCTGAGGGTCCCTGCGTGGGTGAACGGGAGGGTCGGGAGCACCCTCATTTGCCAGCTTCCCTGGTTTTGTGCAAGATGTTTTCCGCGGGATAAAAGGCTGAAACGCCTCTCCAAAGACTTAATTAGTGCCAGCCAGTGCTTTAAGCGAAAACACGCTGGTATTTCGCTTCCCTTTCTTTTTATTATTATGTTTCGCCTACGGTCCCGCACCCAGCATTCGAACGTGGTCCCTGCAACGGAATTGGACCCTGAAGGCCGAGAGCGGATCTCCACCACAGCAATCTATTCTGCCCCACCAGAGACAAGCCTTCCCTTGGCCTCTTTTCTTATTTCTTTGGCTTCTGCAGCATTCCAGAAGTCCCATTACATACAATACAATCCTAGAGTTGGAAGAGACCCCAAGTTCTAACCCTATTCTCTGTGCGCATTCAGAAGAAGACCTACAAGCCACTCTAAACACCTTTGCAGAAAAATATGAGAAGCTCGGCCTGTCATTGAACATCGAGAAAACCCAAATGCTCTTCCAGCAGTCACCACCCAATCCCTCAGCAGAGTGAAAGCCAAAAACATGGTTACAACAACATCTGTTACACAACTCCAATATGCTGATGATAACGTCGTCTGTGCGCATTCAGAAGAAGACCTACAAGACACTCTAAACACCTTCACAGAAGCATACGAGAAGCTCGGCCTGTAATTGAACATCGAGAAAGCCCAAGTGCTCTTCCAGCAGTCACCAGGCAATCTCTCAGCAGACTGAAAGCCAAAAACAAGGTTACAACAACATCTTTTACACAACTCCAATATGCTGATGATAACGTCGTCTGTGTGCATTCAGAAGAAGACCTACAAGCCACTATAAACACCTTTGCAGAAGCATAAGAGAAGCTCAGCCTGTCATTGAACATTGAGAAAAACCAAATGCTCTTCCAGCAGTCACCAGCCAATCCCTCAGCAGACCGAAAGCCAAAAACAAGGTTACAACAACATTGGTTACACAACTCCAATATGCTGATGATTATGTCGTCTGTGTGCATTCAGAAGAAGACTTACAAGCCACTCTAAACACCTTTGCAGAAGCATACGAGAAGCTGTCTACAGATGTCAACATTGACACCGAAATACAACACCACCTGAGCTCTGCGAGTGCAGCATTTTTCCGAATGAAGCAGAGAGTGTTTGAGGACTAGGTCATCCATAGGAAGACCAAAGTGCTTGTTTATAAAGCTATTGTCCTCCCAACCCTGATATGCCTGCGAGACGTGGACTGTCTACAGACGTCAACATTGACACTGAAATACAACATCACCTGAGCTCTGCGAGTGCAGCATTTTTCCGAATGAAGCAGAGCCTGTTTGAGGACCAGGACGTCCGTAGGAAGACCAAGATGCTTGTTTATAAAGGTATTGTCCTCTCAACACTTCTATACGCCTGCAAAACGTGGACTGTCTACAGATATCAACATTGACACCGAAATACAACACCGCCTGAGCACTACGAGTGCAGCTTTTTTTCCGAATGAAGCAGCGAGTGTTTGAGGACCAGGACAACCGTAGGAAGACCAAGGTGCTTGTTTATAAAGCTATTGTCCTTCCAACCCTGCTATATGCCTGCGAGACATGGACTGTCCACAGACGTCAACATTGACACCGAAATACAACACTGCCTCAGTTCTGCGAGTGCAGCTTTTTTCCGAATGAAGAAGAGAATGTTTGAGGACTGGGACATCCATAGGAAGACCAAGGTGCTTGTTTATAAAGGTATTGTCCTCTCAACCCTTCTATACGCCTGCGAAAGGTGGACTGTCTACAGATGTCAACGTTGACACTGAAATTCAACACCGCCTGAGCTCTGGGAGTGCAGCATTTTTCCAAATGAAGAAGTAAGTATTTGAGGACCAGAACATCCATAAGGAGACCAAGGGGTTTGTTTATAAAGCTATAGTCCTCCCAACCCTGCTATATGCCTGCGAAACGTGGACTGTCTACAGAAGTAACATGCAACTTCTGGAACGATTCCATCAGCGCTGCCTCTGGAAAATCCTGCAAATCTCTTGGGAAGACAAGCGGACAAACGTCAACATGCTGGAAGAAGCAAAGAACACCAGCATTGAAGCGATGGTCCTCCGCCATCAACTCCGCTGGACCGGCCACGTTGTCCGGATGCCCGGCCACCATCTCTCAAAACAGTTGCTCTATTCCAAACTCAAGAATGGAAAACGGAATGTTGGTGGGCAGGAAAAGAGATTTAACGATGGGCTCAAACTCTGGCATAGACACTAAGAACTGGGAAGCCCTGGCCTGTAAGCGTTCCAGTTGGAAGTCAACTGTGACCAGCAGTGCTGCAGAATTTGAAGAGTCACGAATAGAGGGCGAAAGAGGGAAACATGCCAAGAGGAAGGCGCATCAAACCAACTCTGACCGGGACCGCCTTCCAACTGGAAACCAATGTCCTCACTGCGGGAGAAGATGCAGATCAAGAACAGAGCTCCACAGTCACCTATGGACCCACCGCCAGCACACTGACCTTGGGGGACAATCTTACTTGGACAACGAGGGATCACCTAAATAAAACATCATTACCATCATGTTCTTTTTTCAATGAGCTGTGGAGTTGTGTCAGCACAGGTCCACCTTCTTTTAAAAATTCAGCAGGGATCCCATCAGGTCTGCTGGCTTTGCTATTTTTTTAATTGGCAGATGACTTTGCTGACTTACTCCAAACTCGTTACAGGAGTAAATTTCCCTTCCAAAGGGTAGACTTCTCTCAAATTCTGTTGTCTCACCCCGGTCTCGCCCCTGTTCCCACCCTGGAAGATCATCCAACTCGGACAACGAGGGATCGCCTAAGTAAGTAAGCAAGTAAACCCTGTTCTGCCATTCGGGGAAACACCATCAAACCACTCCCAACAGATGGCCACCTAGCCCTTTTTGCAATCCAATCGAGAACGTAAGTGTTCCAAGAGGTGCCAAAAACGGAGCTACAAAGGTTGCTTCGTTGCCTCTGAATCAGCCTTGCTGCACACCTATCTGTGCAATTGGCGAGAGAGGCTTCCCACTCTGGGAGTCTTTAATATTTAAACATTTCCTGCATTGGTATGATGAGGATGTCACATTAGGTAGCGCCAAAAAAGTGCCGGCTTGCTGTTTACTTTGAATGTAAATGGATATTCTGGAGGAGGGGGCAGCTATAAACAGACATTTAACACGAAACTCTGCTTCAAATGATGCAATTGTGTCTCCTTCTCTGGAGATCTGGGTGGCCATCTGTCGGGAAGGATTTCATGGTGTCCTCCTGAATGCCCATATAGCAGCGGTTACCAACCTTCCTAATGCTGCGACCCCTTCATGTTGTGGTGACCCCCAACCATAACATTATTTTCGTTGCTACTTCGCAACTATTATTTTGCTACGGTTATGAATCATAATGTAAATATCTGATATGCAAAATGTATTTTCATTCACTGGACCAAATTTGGCACAAATACCCACTACGTCCAAATTTGAATACTGGTGGGGTTGGGGGGGGATTGTTTTTGTCATTTGGGAGTTGTAGTTACTGGGATTTATAGTTCACCTACAATCAAAGAGCATTCTGAACTCCACCAATGATGGATTTGGACCAAGCTTGGCACACTGAACTCCACCAACAATAGAATTGGACTAAACTTGGCACACAGAACTCCCATGACCAACAAAAAATACTAGAAGGGTTTGGTGGCCATTGATTTTGAGTTTGGGAGTTGTAGTTACTGGGATTTATAGTTCACCTACAATCAAAGAACATTCTGAACTCCACCAATGATGGAATTGGACCAAGCTTGGCACACAGAACTCCCATGACCAACAAAAAATACTGGAAGGGTTTGGTGGGCATTGACTTTGAGTTTGGGAGTTGTAGTTCACCTACATTGAGCACTGTGGACTCAAACAATGATGGATCTGGACCCAACTTGGCACAAGCTCTCAATATGCCCAAAATAAATACAGATGGAGTTCGAGGGAAATAGACCTTGACATTTGGTCAGTTTGGTGGGCATTGACTTTGAATTTGGGAGTTGTAGTTCACCTACATTGAGCACTCTGGACTCAAACAATGATGGATCTGGACCCAACTTGGCACAAGCACTCAATATGCCCAAAATAAATACAGATGGAGTTTGAGGGAAATAGACCTTGACATTTGGTCGGTTTGGTGGGCATTGACTTTGAGTTTGGGAGTTGTAATTCACCTACGTTGAGCACTGTGGACTCAAACAATGATGGATCTGGACCAAACTTGGCACAAATACTCAATATGGCCAAATGTGAACATTGGTGGAGTTTGGGGAAAACAGACCTTGACATTTGGGAGTTGTAGTGGTGGGATTTATAGTTTACTTGCAATCAAAGAGCATTCTGAACTCCACCAATAATGGAATTGGGCCAAACTTGGCACAGAGAACTCCCATGACCAACAGAAAATACTGGAAGCGTTTGGTGGCCATTGACTTTGAGTTTGGGAGTTGTAGTTCACCTACGTTGAGCACTGTGGACTCAAACAATGATGGAGCTGGACCAAACTTGGCGCAAATACTCAATATGGCCAAATGTGAACTTTGGTGGAGTTTGGGGGAAATAGACCTTGTCATTTGGGAGTTGTCGTTGGTGGGATTTATAGTTCACCTACAATCACAGCGCATTATGAACCCCAACACCATGAAAGATGAGGAATGCTGTCCTCAATGGCCTAATAGTTGAGAATGCTGGGCTTTGGAGTCCTCAATGAAAGCCATTCAAGACAATCTGTCGACACTGAGGAATGGAGTCCTCAAAGAACATGCTTCAATAGAGCCAAAGTTGAAGAACAGTGGACCTTGGAGTCCTTAATTGATAGGCTTCAACACAACGAAAGGTGAAGAATGCTGGGCCTTGTGGCCTTGTTTCAACACAACTAATAGTTGAGAATGCTGGGCTTTGGAGTCCACAATAGAAGCCATTCAAGACAATCGGTAGACAATGAGGAATGGAGTCCTCAAAGAACATGCCTCAATAGAGCCAAAGTTGAAGAACAGTGGACCTTGGAGTCCTTGATTGATAGGCTTCAGCAGAATGAAAGGTGAAGAATGCTGGGCCTTGGAGTCCTCAAAGAACATGCTTCAATAGAGCCAAAGTTGAAGAACAGTGGACCTTGGAGTCCTTGTTTGATAGGCTTCAACACAATGAAAGGTGAACAACGCTGGGCCTTGGAGTCCTCAAAGAACATACTTCAATAGAGCCAAAGTTGAGGAACGCTGGGCCTTAGAGTCTTGACTGATAGGCTTCAACACAATGAAAGGTGAAGAACGCTGGGCCTTGGAGTCCTCAAAGAACATGCTTCAATAGAGCCAAAGTTGAGGAACGCTGGGCCTTGGAGTCCTTGATTGATAGGCTTCAACAGAATGAAAGGTGAAGAATGATGGGCTTTGGAGTCCTCAAAGAACATGCTTCAATAGAACCGAAATTGAAGAAGAGTGGACCTTGGAGTCCTTGATTGATAGGCTTCAACACAATGAAAGGTGGAGAATGCTGGGCCTTGTAGTCCTCAATAACTATGTTTCAACACAACGGAAGGGGAAGAGTGCTTGATGGACAGGCTTCAAAGCAACCAATGGCAATGAATGCTGGGTGTTGTAGTCCTCACTGGGCATTGTAGTCCACCTCCTCCTCTTTGGGGGCCTTGCTATGGAATCCTGGGAGTTGTCATTGCACGCTTTGGCAGAGAAGGCTATAAAGGCTTTGCAAAAGGAAAGCTCCTTGGATTCCATACCCACAAGCCATGGATTTTAAAGTGGCGCCAAACTGCATCCGTTCGGCAGTGTAGACGGACCCCCCACTGCAATGAGTCACCGTCCCAGATGGACCAAGAGGCTCAGTTGTCATTTGCATGAAGGTGGCGGCAGTGGCAGCACGCTAATGCAATATTGATCCCTGGGAAGCCAGCCAACAGCGGAGAGTGGCAGGAGATGATTGCAAAAGGAAGGTGCAACGGGGATGACGGAGGAGTTGGAGGTAAGCACGAAAAGGGTGGAAAATAGAAGGATAGGCTTCCTGGGAGTTCTGCTTTTCAGCAGAAGCTGGATGGGCATCTGTCAAGAGGGCTTTGATGGTGGTGCCAAAACATTTTGGAGAAATTACTAAAGATTCAAACGTTTCCGAGCTGTAGTTTTGTAAAAAATAATTTTCTAAAAATCAGCAGATGAACGAATCTTTCTGAAACTTTGCAGGATCAATGCCCTGCTTATATTGTTTTACTAGCTTGGGGACCCGGCGCTGCCCGGGTTATTTGAGAAAGGAATTGTGTATCAAGGTTAGTCTTTATCCGTTATTTATATGGCTCACAGTGGTCTCAGGAAGTTAGTGAAGGTACTGTGAGACCCATCATCTGTGGTCCATCCTCCTCCAAACTGCTCCAGGATGGAGAGTGGGTCATGGTGGCTCTGTGTGCCAAGTTTGGTCTTGATTGGTCATTAGATGAGTGCTGCAGAAGTCTTGGGAAGTGAGTGGAGGTACTTGAAATCCCATCATCCATTGTTCTCCCCCAAACCTCACCAGAATATTGAGTTGGCCATGGGGGCTCTCTGTGCCAAGTTTGGTCTTTATTAGTATTTGGATGATTGTCACTGTGGTTTCAGGAAGTGAGTGAAGGTACTGCAAGTCCCATCATCCATTGTCCATCCTCCTTCAAATAGCACCGGGATGTAGGTTGGGTCATGGGGGCTCTGTGTGCCAAGTTTGGTCTTGATTGGTTTTTAGATGAGGGTTGCAGCAGTCTTGGGAAGGGAGTGGAGGTACTTGAAGTCCCATCACCCATGGTCTGTCCTCCTCGAAAGTGCACCAGGATGTATAGTGCACCTACAATCTGGGATGTATAGTTCACCTACAATCAAAGAGCATTCTGAACTCCACCAATGATGGAATTGAACCAAATATGGCACACAGAACTCCCACGACAAACAGAAAATATATATCAGTGATTGGTTTTGGGGGGGGGGGGGGCACCAAAATACTGTTTGCTTACACTTGAAAATTACCTAGGGCCGTCTCTGGCTACGAAGCAACGTCTTCTTACCATCAAGAAGTTCTTCTTAATGTTGTGGTCACTATTTGCTTGTCACATTTCACATCCAAGGCCTCGATTCCCTACCAATCCGTGCCGAAATGAATTATTCCGTTTTCCCAAAACCATCTAAATTAAAACCTCCCCCTTTTTTAAAAACATTTTATAATCTGCTTTTCGGCACACGCATGTACAAAAAAAAGTTCCTGGAGGAGAGGACAACAAAAGCACGGAAGCGCTCCGAGTGTTATAATCATCACACACACATACACGAGAGTTTATCCAATATAATCCAATCTATTTAGGCGCTGCAATGAGATCTATAATCCAGAGTCTCTCTTTAGAAAATGATTAAAAAGATCAAAAGCTTGGCTAGACAAAGGAAGGTTTGACATCCAGGCCTGAAACACAGATCCAAATCCGGAGGAAATATTTGGATATTGTCACGCTTGTTTGAAATTGCACTGTATGGAGGTATAGACCCTTATGATGAAGTAGACCTATTTATTGTGCATCTACATTGCAGAGTTAAAGCAGTTTGATACTGTCAGGGACATCAGCAACACAGCAAGGCAGGAACAGATCAATCACAGCCACTTTAGGCTATAAACTACTTCATTTTATAGCTTAGTATATACATTAGAAGCTACTTAACACTCAGCACATCGTAAACTTGCTTCTTCACCGTCTGGTTGTAACATTGCGAACACACTGTTATCAGTACTAGTCCACACCTCTTGCATTCTAGAGTGACGTATGACATACTACGCACCACGCTGCGTCCATTTGTTCTATACACTTGATTTATGACTGCTCTAGGAATGCCGTTCCCTCTATGGTTCAGTTAACTCTTTCCACACAGGAATACATTACACTCGGCACATAGCTACTGCATTTTAAACATACATACATACATACATACTTCTACATTATAAATTGCAAACAGCTTTGAAAGGTACCACTTTAACTGCCAGGGCTCGATGCTATGGAATCATATGATTTCTGCAGATGTTAAAGCTGCAAGTCGCTTCTGGTGTGAGAGCGGTCTACAAAGACTTTGCCCAGGGAACGCCCGGATGTGTTACGATCCTGCGGGGAGACTTCTCTCATGTCCCTGATCATTGCCTTCTCCTGAGAAAAATGTATAATATCACAAAGGACAACCAATTCACCTGCTTCATAGGGAATCTGCTACAAAACAGGAGCTTTTTTGTTGAGTTCCAGGGTCAGAGAAGCAGATGGTGAAACCAGAACAGCCTGCCTCAGGGGAGCGTGCTTACTCCATCAATGTTTAACATTTCAACAATGATCAGGCGCTGCCAGTAGGGACAGAGAGTTTCATCTATGCTGACGATCATGCCATCACTGCCAAAGCAGGGAGCTTTGAAATGGTTGAACAGGAGCTCTCCGAAGCTCTAGGTCAGGGGTCCTCAAACTAAGGCCCGAGGGCTGGATATGGCCCCCCAAGGTCATTTGCCTGGCCCTCACTCAGGGTCAACCTAAATCTGAAACTACTTGAAAACACACAACAACAACAATCCTATCTCATCAGCCAAAACCAGGCCGAAACCTCTCATTGAAATACTAATAAGTTCCACCTTGTCTCCTGTGCTATTGCTAATATATAATAATATAACAGATTTAAGTCGTTGACATGCTGGCTGATACCCAAACAGGGGATGAGCTGGAGATGTCTCTGCCTTGGTCCTTTCACTTTTGGCTGCTACTTCCCGGCGGATGTCAGGTGGTGCAATACCGGCTAAGCAGTGCAATTTCTCCAGTGGTGTAGGGCACAGACACCCCGTGATAACGCGGCATGACTCATTAAGAGCCACATCCATTGTTTTAGTGTGGTGAGATGTGTTCCACACTGGGCATGCGTACTCAGCAGCAGAGTAGCACAGCGCAAGGGCAGATGTCTTCACTGTGTCTGGTTGTGATCCCCAGGTTGTGCCAGTCAGTTTTTGTATGATATTGTTTCTAGCGCCCACTTTTTGCTTGATGTTCAGGCAGTGCTTCTTGTAGGTCAGAGCACAGTCCAGAGTGACTCCCAGGTGTTTGGGTGTGCTGCAATGCTCCAGTGGGATTCCTTCCCAGGTGATCTTCAGAGCTCGGGATTCTTGTCTGTTCTTGAGATGAAAGGCACATGTCTGTGTTTTAGATGGGTTGGGGATCAGCTGGTTTTCCCTGTAATAGGCGGTAAGGGCACCTAGAGCTTCCGAAAGCTTCTGTTCTACCATCTCAAAGCTCCCTGCTTGAGCGGTGATGGCACGATCATCAGCACAGATGAAGCTCTCTGTCCCTTCTGGCAGTGGCTGGTCATTTGTGTAGATGTTGAACATGGATGGAGCAGGCCGTTCTTCTGTTTCCGCCATCTGCTTCTCTGGCCCTGATACTCAACAAAAAAGCTCCTGTTTTGTAGCAGGTTTTTGATTCTATGATTCCATGAAAGGACATTTAGCATAATGCCAAGTTTTAAATTTATTTGTGTTTTTAAATACATTACAACTGTACCTTCAACTCGCTTCTGACACAATAAATAAATGTAGATGTTAAGGAGTGGGAAATGAGGATTCCCCAGTATAGATAATATTGCACCAATCTGGCCTAAGGGTGGGTTGTTTTCGAAGCCTGCAGCCGACAAGTTGGAGGTTGACTGGTTCAATCCACTTTTGGTTTCGGGGGGGGGGGGTTCCATTCCCCGGCAACAAAGGGCATTTTCACACATGAACTGAAAAAAGCACTTTGATTTATGACTCAGAGCGTCCGTCACCTCTGCTCTCTGTTTGCTGGCAAAAAATAAAATAAAATAAAAATAACACAAAAGCTTCTTCTATAAGGTCACTGAACAGCATCCATGACAGAGATGGGGAAAGTTTCTTTTGGAAGGTGAACTATAACTCCCTAAATCTAGCAGACTTGGGGAGATGTAGTTTCCGTCTTGCCCTTGAACATTTCTGAGCTCTGTGGCGCACAAGCCATTGTTATCCTAAAGGAACCAGGTCCAGTTTGCATCGCAATCAAATTGTGGGGTATTATTATTATTATGTTACTGACACAAAAGCACAGTATGTCACAGCAAACGAGATCTCTGTGCTGGATTTCGTATCACAAAATCATAAGTCGAACACTTCCCAAGCGTCTAGGACTGTGTGATGTATTTCCGAATGATATATGCCAGATCCAAGTCAGGTGGCCTTTTGCAGTCGGCAGATTGTGATTTGGTCAATGTTTATTGTTTCCAAATGCCGGCTGAGATCTTTTGGCATGCCAATGACCACTGGGACCACCTGGACTGGTTATGACACAACATAATCCCCTTCCCCTTCATCCCCACCCAGTACCTTTTTGCACAAATGACCAAAACTTGGTCAGGTTCCATTTTGAGGTCTTGATAGCGGCTGAGTTTTTCCTGTTGTTTTTCCTCAATGCGACTGTCCCCTGGTAAGGCGACATCAATAATCCAGACTTTTTTCTTTTCCACAATCGTGATGTCTGGTGTATTGTGTTCCAAAACGTTGTCAGTCTGGATTCAAAAGTCCCACAGTATTTTTGCATGTTCATTTTCCATGACCTTTGTGGATTTATGATCCCACCAATTCTTTATTGCTGGCAGGTGGTCAGGGGCGGCTGTTCCATTACGCGAAGTAAGCAGTCGCAGAACACATTTTTTTTGCCAGGGGCGCAGAGGCACCTCTGTAAATGCCCCTTGACCGCCACTTGAGAAGTGCCCCCTCCGCTCACAACAGCCCTAGCAGTCTGGGGGGGAGCCTCAGCTTTCTTACCTCGCTGCTGGGCGATCCTCTTCCCAAAGGGGCCGGGCCCTTGAGCCTCGCCTAGCCCTCTCGTTCCTGCTCCACCCAGCCACCGGGTGCACGAGCAGAGCCGGCGCTCAATCGTTCTCCGCGTTCGATCCCTTCCCCATGACCGGCTCCCTTTCGATCCCCCGGCACTCCACCCGCCTCCTCTCCTCTCCCCAATCTGCGGGTGGGCCAAGGGGCGGAGCCGCTGCGACTGGCCCGCTTCGGGTCCAGAGGCGTGTCTGAAGACCCCAGCGTGCGCACCAAAAGTCGCCTCTTCTCCTGACTTTCTCTTCAGCCATTGGGACCAGAGAGAGAGAGAGAGAGAGAGAGAGAGCCCCTCCGGCTGGAGGTATCTCCCACCTCCGCTCCCTCCTTTGTTTTTGCGCCTACCTTCAGGAAAGGTGGGCATCTCCACCTCTCTCTCTCTCTCTCTCTCTCTCTCTCTCTTGGTCCCAATGGCTGAGGAGAAAGTCAGGAGAAGAGGTGACTTTTGGTGCACACGCCAGGGTCTTCAGGCACGCCTCCGGACCCAAAGCGGGCCAGGCAAGGGAGCAAATGCGGCAAGTGTAGTTACTGGGATGTATAGTTCACCTACAATCAAAGAGCATTCTGAACTCCACCAATGATGGAATTGAACCAAATATGGCACACAGAACTCCCATGACAAACAGAAAATATATATCAGTGATTGGTTGGGGGGGGGGGGGCGCCAAAATACTGTTTGCTTACCGTTGAAAATTATCTAGGGCCGCCTCTGCAGGTGGTCCTTGTGACATAAGTTCCAATGAATCATCCGGGCCACAGAGTTGTGCCTCTGTTTGTAGTCCGTCTGTGCGATTTTCTTGCAACAGCTGAGGAGATGGTCCAAGGTTTCATCCACTTCCTTGCACAGTCTGCATTTTGGGTCATCCGCTGATTTTTCAATCCTGGCCTTAATGGCATTGGTTCTGATGGCTTGCTCCTGAACTGCAAGAATCAGGCCGTCTTCTGTTTCCTTCTTCATGGTTCCATTCATGAGCCATCGCCAGGTCTTCTCCTCATCAACTTTTCCTTCAATCTTCTCAAGGAACTGCCCATGCAAGGCTTTGTTGTGCCAGCTGTCAGCTCTGGTTGTAGTGCAGTTTTCTTGTACTGACTCTTTGTCTGCTGTGCTTTGAGATGTTTCTGATTATTGGCTTCAATTAAAGCAAGTTCTTGGCTTTCCTTGACATATTCTGCCAGGGTGTGTCTTTCTTCTTTGACTGCTTGTTTGACTTGTAAAAGCCCTCTGCCACCAGACTTTCTTGGCAGAATAGAGCTGGTCAACATCACTGCAAGGATGTAATGAATTATGAATGGTCATGAGTTTTCTTGTTTTTCTGTCCAAATTCTTCACTTTATGATGCCAGCAGTGTATCCTATGACAGGTATGGCCCAGGTGTTTATGGCCTTGATGGTATTGCCTTCATTGAGCTTGCTTTTGAGATTATTACTATTATTATTCCTGACTGTGAGAGCCGTTCAGCAGTGGAACTCTCTGCCCTGGAGTGTGGTGGAGGCTCCTTCTTTGGAGGCTTTTAAACAGAGGCTGGATGGCCATCTGTCAGAGGTGATTTGAATGCAATATTCCTGCTTCTTGGCAGAATGGGGTTGGACTGGATGGCCCAGGAGGTCTCTTCCAACTCTTTGATTCTATGATTCTATGCTTCTATTATTAGATCTTGAATGCTAAGTAAGGTCAACCCTGATTGGTACCCAGATGGGAGACAGACAACAAGTCGCCTTCGGGCTTGAGATACAGCGGTATATAAGCAAAGTAAATAAATAAATAAACAAACAAACAAATACCAGGTAAAGGTTTTCCCTTGACATGAAGTCCAGTTGTGTCCAACTCTGGGGGTTAGTGCTCATCTCCATTTCTAAACCGGAGAGCCGGCATTATCCATAGACACCTCCAAGGTCATGTGGCCGGCATGACTGCATGGAGCGCCATTACCAGCTAAGCTCTGGCAAAAAAAACAAAACCCACTTTTGGAAGTTAAAGCATGTTAAGCTGCATCAATTCAACGGTGTAGATCAGTGTTTCTCAACCTGGGGGTTGGGACCCCTGGGGGGGTCGCGAGGGGGTGTCGAGGGGTCGCCAAAGACCATCAGAAAACACAATATTTTCTGTTGGTAATGGGGGTTTTGTGTGGGAAGTTTGGCCCAAGTTTATTGTTGATTGGGTTCAAGATGCTCTTTGACTCTAGGTGAACTATACATCCCAGCAACTATAACACCCAGATGGTAAGGTCTATTTCCCCCAAACTCCACCAGTGTTTACATTTGGGCATATTGAGCATTCGTGCCAAGTTAGGTCCAGATCCATCATTCTTTGAGTCCACAGTGCTCTCTGGATGTAGGTGAACTACAACTCCAAAAATTCAAGGTCAATGTCCACCAGACCCTCCCAGTATTTTCTCTTGGTCATGGGAGTTCTGTGTGCCAGGTTTGGTTCAATTCCATTGTTGGTGAACTTCAGAATACTCTTTGATTGAAGGTGAACTATAAATCCCAGCAACTACAACTCCCAAATGACAAAATCAATCCCTCCAACCCCGCCAGTATTCACATTTGGGCGTATCGGGTATTTGGGCCAAATTTGGTCCAGTGAATGAACATCCATCCTGCATATTGGATATTTACATTACGATTCATAACAGCAGCAAAATGACAGTTGTGAAGTAGCAACGAAAATAATGTGATGGTTGGGGGTCACCACAACATGAGGAACTGTACTAAGGGGTCGCGGCATTAGGAAGGTTGAGAACCACTGTTCTATTATTAGATCTTGAATGCTAAGTAAGGTCAACCCTGATTGGTACCCAGATGGGAGACAGACAACAAATACCAGGTAAAGGTAAAGGTTTTCCCTTGACATGAAGTCCAGTTGTGTCCAACTCTGGGGGTTAGTGCCACGCTCTGGTTACATCCCGTCTAGACTACTGCAACGCTCTCTACGTGGGGTGGCCCTTGAAGACTGCTTGGAATATTCAAATGGTTCAGTGCTCGGCAGCCAGGTTGCTAACAGGAGCGCCACTCATGGAGCATACCACTCCTCTGTTGAGCCAGCTCCACTGGCTGCCAATCTGCTACCGGGCACAATTCAAAGTGCTGGCTTTAGCCTATAAAGCCCTAAACGGTTCTGGCCCTACTTACCTCTCCGAACGGATCTCCACCTATGAACCGACTAGGACATTAAGATCGTCTGGGGAGGTCCTGCTCTCGATCCCACCTGCATCACAGGCGCGCCTGGCGAGGACGAGAGACAGGGCCTTCTCGGTGGTGGCCCCTCGGCTGTGGAATGCCCTACCTGTAGACATCAGACAGGCCCCGTCATTGTTGACGTTCTGGAGGAAGGTGAAGACCTGGCTCTTCGAACAAGCGTTTGGCTAAATCAGTGCAATTGATTATAGAAATACGGTGCAATCGAACATAGGAACTTGGAACAAGCATTATGAGAATGGTTCTGATTTGGTGCTGAGGCGTTATGATAATGATTATTTGTTGATATTTACTGTTATGTATAATGTGTTTTAATTGCCTTTGACATTGTTTTGTGATTTGTACTGTGTAAACCGCTTTGAGTCGCCTACGGGCTGAGAAAAGCGGTATAGAAATAAAGTAAATAAATAAATAAATCTCCATTTCTAAACCGGAGAGCCGGCATTATCCATAGACACCTCCAAGGTCATGTGGCCGGCATGACTGCATGGAGCGCCATTACCAGCTAAGCTCTGGCAAAAAAAAAAAACCCACTTCTGGAAGTTAAAGCGGTGTTAAGCTGCATCAATTCGACGGTGTAGATGCAACCCGAATAACTAAGTCTGTCCCCTCTCTTTAAAAAAAAACAAACCCAGATCTTTAGAAAACAATCTTTTGTGTTTACAAAGCCGTCCCCTGCCCACTGGCCTATTACGCAGAATAGGCAAAAGTCTATTTTTGTTCTTTCGATCGCTTTGTTTGTTTTAAGCATTTACATCCCTCCATTCGGCATGATCCCCTCCTAAGGCAAGTACGCAAGCTTAATTAAAACAGTATAAAACATTAATATTTTTTTCAGAGGGGGAAAAAAATACGCAGATACTACATTCAAATAAATCCCGACAACACAGAGGTTTCAAAGGCCGTTTGTAGAGCCTAGATGCGACCTTCTGCTTCTAGTGACCCACTTTCATGGGTAGGGAAGGATGCGCCCCATTCCTCAACAAAGGTTAGAGAAATAGCCCCCCGAGCTCACTTAAAGGCAGATAGATGTCTATACCAAACATGTATTTTGACATGTTCGAATGTGAAAGGGTTATAGAGTAGTCCTCAATCCGATTGACAAAAGGAGGTGACATTGTCTTTCCAATGTCACACAAGCATGAGTCCTTCAACCAAAGGGACACAGAAGCTGAAGATATAGGACAGATAATGATAATAATAATAATAAATCTTTATTGTTGGTGGTCTGCAAACACTTAGAAACAAGAAGTGGAAAAAGGGAGAAATCACCAAAGAAGAATTCAAACAAATAGCCAACACCTGTAGGGAAAAGGTCCACAAGGCTAAAGCACAAAACGAGCTCAGGCTTGCCAGGGACATTAAAAACAATAAAAAGGGATTCTTTTCTTATGTCAGTAGAAAAAGGAAAAACAAGGAGGCAATAGGGCCTCTTTGAGGAGAAGATGGGGCAATGTTGACAGGGGATTTGCCTCGGTCTTCTCACAAAAAGAAAGTCATCTTCAACCTCAGCAAGATGGAGTGGGTGAGGGATTAGAGGACATCCAACCCCAAATTGGGATACAAGTCGTCCAGGAATACCTGGCCGCTCTAAATGAGTCCAAGTCCCCTTTCACACCCAAGAATATTGAAGGAACTAGCGGAAGTCATTTCGGAACCACTGGCAACCATCTTTGAGAGTTCTTGGAGAACAGGAGAAGTTCCAGCAGATTGGAGGAGGGCCAATGTGGTCCCAATCTTCAAGAAGGGAAAAAAGGATGACCCAAACAACTACCGTCCGGTCAGCCTCACGTCGATACCGGGCAAGATTCTGGAAAAGATTGTTAAGGAAGCGGTCTGCAAACACTTAGAAACACATGCAGTCATCGCTAATAGTCAACATGGATTTATCAAAAACAAGTCATGCCAGACTCATCTGATCTCTTTTTTCGATAGAGCTACAAGCTGGGTAGATGTGGGGAATGCCGTGGATGGAGCGTGTCTGGATTTCAGGAAGGACTTCTTTGACAAGGTCCCCCATGACCTTCTGGCAAGGAAACTAGTCCAATGTGGGCGAGGCAAAACTATGGTGAGGTGGATCAGTAATTGGTTAAATGGACGAACCCAGAGAGTGATTCTCCCCAAGGCTTCCTCTTCATCCTGGAAAGAAGTGACCAGTGGAGTGCCGCAGGGTTCTGTCCTGGGCCCGGTCCTGTTCAACATCTTTATTAACGACTTAGATGAAGGGCTAGAAGGCAGGATCATCAAGTTTGCAGACGACACCAAATTGGGAGGGAGAGCCAATAGTCCAGAGGACAGGAGCAGGATTTAAAATGATCTTGACAAATTAGAGAGATGAATGGCCAAAACTAACAAAA
>NW_026844700.1:18344740-18372240 GCF_025583915.1 Anolis sagrei ordinatus | reverse complement strand
CTACTGTTAGGAATTAGTGGGTTGCTGTGGGACCACCTTCCACCTGGAAACCAATGCCCTCACTGCGGGAGAATATGCAGATCAAGCATAGGGCTCCACAGTCACCTATGGACCCACCGCCAGGACACTACACTTGGAGGACCATCATCCTCAGACTACGAGGGATCGCCTAAATAAAGCATTATCACAATCATGTCATTTTTTTCAATTTGCTGGTGGAGTTGTGTCAGCTCAGGTCCCCCTTCTTTAAAAATTTCAATAGGGATCCCATCAGGTCCGCTGGCTTTGTTATTTTTTTAATTGGCGGATGACTTTGCTTACTCCAAACTCGCTACAGGAGAGAATTTCCCTTCCAAAGAGTAGACTTCTCTCATTTCCTGTTGTCTCACCCCTGTTCTTAACTACCAGTGGTTTGTAAGTCGAAACATTTGCAACTCAGAGACAGCCTGTATGGTGCATAGCGTAAGTAAGTTTGTTGTCTGGAGTTCCTCTGTTTCTGAGTGGTGTTCTTTTATTTACGGTCTTGATTCTGGTGTTTTTAAAATACTGTTCATTTTCAAGCTCTCGTCTTTTCTGCCGAGCAAGAAGACACAATCAAAGCCCTCCCAACAGATGGTCATCGCAACCTCTGCATGTTCATTCTTAGCTGTACAAATCCAATCGAGGCAGGAGGCTTGGTGGCCACTGGATAGGATAGATGGATAGATAAGATAGATGATAGATAGACAGACAGACAGACAGACAGACAGACAGACAGACAGATAGATAGATAGATAGATAGATAGATAGATAGATAGATAGCTCAGGTCCACCTTCTTTAAAAATTTCAGCAGGGATCCCATCAGGTCCGCTGGCTTTGTTATTTTTTTAATTGGCGGATGACTCTGCTGACTTACTCTAAACTCACTACAGGAGTGAATTTCCCTTCCAAAGGGTAGACTTCTCTCATTTCCTGTTGTCTCACCCCTGTTCTTAACTAGCAGTGGTTTGTAAGTCGAAACATTTGCAACTCAGAAACAGCCTGTATACTGCATAACGTAAGTAAGTTTGCTGTATGGAGTTCCTCTGTTTGTGAGTGGTGTTCTTTTATTTACGGTCTTGATTCTTGTGTTTTTAAAATACTGTTCATTTTCAAGCTCTCGTCTTTTCTGCTGAGCAAGAAGACACAATCAAAGCCCTCCCAACAGATGGTCATCGCAACCTCTGCATGTTCATTCTTAGCTGTACAAATCCAATCGAGGCAGGAGGCTTGGTGGCCACCGGAGAGGCAGCCATGCTGTGCCCCCGGCTGGAAATGGGTTTTGCTTGCCCCGCATTGTTGCTTAGCAGCCCTCCGGCTTCGGCGGTGAAGGCTATGCGGAGAGCCGGCGGTGACCTTTGTTGCCCTTGAATGGCAGAAGCAATTAAAATCAAGGCTGGGAAGGTGGAAGCTGGAGGAAAGCTTTTGGAGGCTGCATCCGAAAGGAAGAAAGGATTGAATGAGTTTGGAGCTCAAATTGGGATGCTTTCCCACTCTCCCAACGGCCTGAAAAGGTCCCAGCTTCTTTGTTCCTCCTCCCGCCATTGCCTCCAGCAAACTTTCAATTGCTGGCAACGGAGTTCAAAGTGCACTCAGCTGCTTTGAGTCTCCGTATGGTATAAATAAACACCGCAATAACAATAATCAAAGGACTCAGAAGAAGCCCCTTCCCAGCCATACAAATCCGCTCTCCTCCGAAAGCCGCCTCCTGCCCACGGAAATCTGCTGCAAAAAATTCCCCGCACAAACCTACGCGCAGCAAAGTGTGCCGAGGAATGGCAGGCTTTAAAAAGGCTGCATAAATGACGGGTAATTATACCCAGCATGTAAAGTGCAAGGTGGCTTTCCTTTTAGTGATACCATTGTATTTAAAGGGATTGGCAGGAACCGGGGACGACAACGGGGTGGCTTCTGCCATTGCTGGAGGGACAAGAGGATGTACTGCACCACCCCAAATCCACCGAATGGATACTTGTATTGTTATATGTGTATTCGTTAATGCACGATCAATTTACTATTGGTCGTTTTTCTTCTTTCTGTAGTGGTTTCTGGAGGAAACAAGGACGAGATAGATAAGTGGCAGGAATCATATTTAATTCACTTATGTACCAAGCATTGCCCAGGTTTGCATATTTTTGTGGCTATTTCTTTTCTTCCTCCATTTATTATTGAATTAGATCACACGCCGGACACTTCCCAAGTGTCTAAGACTGTGTGATATATTTATTATTGTTGTTGTTGTTGTTGTTATTATTATTATTATTAATATTTTTTTTGAAGCACAACAAGATGAGTCCACAGCAGGCAAGATCACTCTGCTGGCTGTTGTATTGGATCACACATTGAACACTTCCCAAGTGTCTAGGACTGTGCGATGCAGTAAGGTGGCCTTCCGCAGCTGGCAGATTGTAATTCTGTCAGCACCAATTGTGTTTAAGTGCAGGCCAAGGTCTTTAGGCACTGAACCCAGTGTGCCGGTCACCACTGGGACCACCTTTACTTGTTTGCGCTATAGTTTTGCAGTTCTATCTTTAAATCCTTATATTATTATTATTATTATTATTATTATTATTATTATTATTATTATTATATACATAACATGATTACTATACAGCAAACAAGATCAATGCGTGTAGATCCAAGTAGGGTGGCCTTGTGCAACTGACAGGGAATCTCCGAAGCAGGGGCCATCGGAATCTCCAAAGTAAATTGCTATCAGATCTCAGCTGCTTTGCACACCTCTATTGACCACTAATAGCCTTATGCGGTCTGCGTTTAGTACCAAAATCTCGGAATCCTGGGAATGGACCCCGTTCCAGAAGAGAAACAAACATCACCTTGATGCCTTGACTCCAGGCCAAGGTCTTTAGGCACTGCATCCAGTGTGCTGATCACCAATGGGACCTTCTTCTTCTTCTTCTTCTTCTTCTTCCTCCTCCTCCTCCTACTACTACTACTACTATGAGGGTTGAATGAAAAGTAGTGCCTCCACCTTCGTAACTCCTCAACAGGTGGCAATACTGGTATGAGGTAGGTACTGGCTTGTTCTGTAGACTCTCCTCTACAGTTCCATTTTGGTGGGAAGCCTTAGCATTGAATGGTTGTGTTGTTAAAGTGTGACGTATGAAACCCTGCGCAGATGGTTGGTCAATGCGACTTAAGCAACGTGCAGTCATTGAATTCTTGACAGCAGAAAGTGTCACCCCAAAGGAGATTCATTAAAGAATGCAAGCTGTTTGTGGTGATTGTGTTGATGTGAGTACTGTGCATCGTTGGGCGAGTAAGTTTAAAGTTTCAAGCATAATCAGCATTTCACAAGAATGTGTGGGTCACATTACTGCTTTGCTTGGCTATCGGAAGATCTGTGCACGATGGGTATCTAGAATGCTGACGCCTGAAAGATCAGAGACTGGATCTCACCACCGTATGACATCCTCCATACAGTCCAGATTTAGCACTGTCTGACTTCCATCTGTTCCTGATAATGAAAGAAGATCTGTGGGGACATCATTTTGCTTCTGATAAAGATGTTGAGAGAACTGTGAGACGTTGGTTGCGGAAGAGTGTCGACTTCTTCCGTAACGGCTTCAGAAAACTTGTTCATCGTTGGCAGAAATGTATCCAATTGTCTGGTGATTATGTAGAAAAGTGAATAGTGGTAGGTTTTTTTTAGGTTTTTTTTGTCGTGTCAGAGCAACCAGTGGTAGTTAAAGTGCACATTCTAAGGATTATTTCTGCGTTCGAGTTGTTAAAATATTCCCATCCAAACCCAAGTAAAGAAGGTGGAGGCATTACTTTTCATTCAACCCTCGTATTATTTAATTGGCTTTGCTGACTCGCCTGACTACACAATAAGAACACAGGCCATCCCCAAGTTACGATGATGGGTGAGTGGCAAACTTGTCATCAGCAAACGCCTCTCCTTCCTGTAAAGCTCAAGTCCACCCTCTCTAAAGATTACAGCAGGGATCCCATTAGGTCCGCTGGCTTTGCTATTATATAATTGACTTTGCTGACTTGCCTGGCTACACAATAAGAACACAGGACATCCCCAAGTTATGATTGGGGTAAATTGTAGGGGTGATAATGAAATATGATGTATATACTCAGCTTGATCAGTTTATCAGTTTTATCATGTCTTATCATATGTATTTACTGTATTATTATAAGTGTCTTATTTTAACTTACTATGTGGAGTGTGATCAGGTCTTGTCAGGCCTTGTTGTTCTATTTCTTATTGTGATATGGCCTAAGGGCTAATAAATAAAATTACTACTACTACTACTACTACTACTACTACTACCCAAGTTATGAAGAAGATAGCTTCTGTAGGTTTGTTCTTAAGTTGAATTTGTATGTAAGTCAGAACAGGTACATATATGATGTATAACTCCAGCTATAAATATATATATATATATATATATATATATATATATATATATAGTTTTGGATAGCATAGGGAAGAATGAACACCTCATTTCTCTTTGGCTGGTGGCTGAGATATGGATGCTCTCCGGCTCCTTGGACCAAACCCCAGGCTCCCTGCGAGGCGGGACGAGGGGTGAGTGGCAAACTTGTCGACAGCAAACGCCTCTCCTTCCTGCAAAGCTCAAGTCCACCCTCTCTAAAGATTTCAGCAGGGATCCCATTAGGTCCGCTGGCTTTATTATTATTAATTGGCTTTGGTGACTTGCCTGGCTACACAATAAGAACACAGGCTGTCCCCAAATCATGAAGAAGATAGGTTATGTAGGTTTAGTCGAAGGCTTCCATGGCCGGAATCACTGGGTTGTTGTAGTTTTTTGGGGGCTGAGATGTCGATGCTCTCTGGCTCCTTGGGCCAAACGCCAGGCTTCCTGCGAGGCAGGACGATGGGTGAGTGGCAAACTTGTCGTCAGCAAACGCCTCTCCTTCCTGCAAAGCTCAAGTCCACCATATCTAAAGATTTCAGCAGGGATCCCATTAGGTCCGTTGGCTTTGTTATTATTAATTGGCTTTGTTGACTTGCCTGGGTACACAAGAAGAACACAGGCCGTTCCCAAGTTATGGAGAAGATAGCTTCTGTAGGTTTGTTCTTAAGTTGAATTTGTATGTAAGTCAGAACAGGTACCTTTATGAAGTATAACTCCAGCTATATCTATATAGTAGGGCTGGGCGGTTTCGTTCGTTAATTTCGTAATTCGGTATTGATTCGTATTTAAATTAGCTTACGATCCGATATTGAGCCATGCAGGAGCAACTAAAAATCGAAACGAATTTTTCAATTTATTTCGTAATTATTTCGTAATTGGTTCGAAATCGTTTCGAAATCGTTTCGAAATTGTTTCGTTATTATTTCCGTATGTCTGGTGCAAGTTTTATAGTTGTTGTTTGTTTTATCAGTGATAAAAAAAATAAATTATCACACCAACGGTCAACAACAGAGGGAGAGGGAAGCTTCAGAAGTTCCCCCTGTCCCATTTGGAGGCTTTTTTTAGCATATTGCACAATTGCGTTCGCCATTAACGAATCAATTTGAAATTTACGTAATTTCGTAAATAACTAATTTTTTTTAAAGAAAAATTCGGAATTCTTTTAAAAAACGAAACGCAATGGACCCCCTAAAAACGAAACGAGTTTAGAAACACATTTTTCCGTTGTTACCCAGCCCTACTATATAGCTTTGGATAGCATAGGGAAGGATGAACACCCTTCTCATTTCTCTTTGACCAGTGGCTGAGATGTGAATGCTCTCCGGCTCCTTGGGCCAAACCCCAGGCTCCCTGTGAGGCGGGACGATGGCCGAGCGGCAAACTTGTCGTCAGCAAAGACCTCTTTTTCCTGCAATGCTCAAGTCCACCCTCTCTAAAAATTTCAGCAGGGATCCCATTAGGTCCACTGGCTTTGTTATTATTAATTGGCTTTGCTGACTTGCCTGGCTACACAATAAGAACACAGGCTGTCTCCAAGTTACGAAAAAGATAGGTTCTGTAGGTTTAGTCGAAGGCTTTCAGGGCCGGAATCACAGGGCCGGAATCACTGGGTTGTTGTAGGTTTTTTCGGGCTGAGATGTGGACGCTCTAGCATAGGGAAGAATGAACACCTCATTTCTCTTTGGCTGGTGGCTGAGATATGGATGCTCTCCGGCTCCTTGGACCAAACCCCAGGCTCCCTGCGAGGCGGGACGAGGAGTGAGCGGCAAACTTGTCGACAGCAAACGCCTCTCCTTCCTGCAAAGCTCAAGTCCACCCTCTCTAAAGATTTCAGCAGGGATCCCATTAGGTCCGCTGGCTTTGTTATTATTAATTGGCTTTGGTGACTTGCCTGGCTACACAATAAGAACACAGGCTGTCCCCAAATCATGAAGAAGATAGGTTCTGTAGGTTTAGTCGAAGGCTTTCAGGGCCGGAATCACAGGGCCGGAATCACTGGGTTGTTGTAGGTTTTTTGGGCTGAGATGTGGATGCGCTCTGGCTCCTTGGGCCAAACCCCAGGCTCCCTGCGAGGTGGGATGATGGGCGAGCGGCAAACTTGTTGTCAGCAAACGCCTCTCCTTCCTGCAAAGCTCAAGTCCACCCTCTCTAAAGATTTCAGCAGGGATCCCATCAGGTCCGCTGGCTTTGTTATTATTAATTGGCTTTGTTGACTTGCCTGGGTGCACAAGAAGAACACAGGCTGTTCCCAAGTTACGAAGAAAATAGGTTCTGTAAGTTGAATTTGTATGTAAGTTGGAACAGGTACATTTATGAAGTATAACTCCAGCTATATATTGCTTTGCATAGCATAGGGAAGGATGAACACCCTTCTCATTTCTCTTTGGCCGAGAAATGTGGATGCTCTCCAGCTCCTTGGGCCAAACCCCAGGCTCCCTGCGAGGCGGGACGATGGGTGAGCGGCAAACTTGTCGTCAGCAAACGTCTCTCCTTCCTGCAAAGCTCAAGTCCATCCTCTCTAAAGATTTCAGCATGGATCCCATCAGGTCCGCTGGCTTTGTTATTATTAATTGACTTTGCTGACTTGCCTGGCTAAACATGGCTGAGATGTGGACGCTCTCCGGCTCCTTGGGCCAAACCCCAGGCTCCCTGCGAGGCGGGACGATGGGCGAGCGGCAAACTTGTCGTCAGCAAACACCTCTCCTTCCTGCAAAGGTCACGTCTCCGTTGCTGCTCTTTAATCCGCTTAGCAAGAGGGGAGCCGAGAAAGAGAGCGAGAGCGCAGGGAGCCCTCCTTCACCTGCCTCCGCAAGGCTGCCTGGCGCTTATCGCCTCTGCCATCCATGCGCCAATCAATATTTTTCATAATTCAGGATTTTTTTCTTCTTTCGCTCTCTCAACAGCTTTCAGTTTTCAAAGCAGGAGCATCAAATTTCCCTCCTCTAACCCAAATCTACCTCCTCCAGAAACAAGCCATCTTCTATATATATATATTTAAGTCAAAGTATGTATGTATATCGAATGGTTGGCTTGATGGATTCTAGACCAAAACTTGGCACAAATATTATTATTATTATTATTATTATTATTATTATTATTATTATTATTTAATACTATCGAAGCCGGGGTGGCGCAATGGGCTAACACCTTGTGCCGGCTGAACTGCTAACCTAGGGGTTGGGTTGCTGTCTTAAAGGTTGCTGGTTCGAATCCCCGAGACAGGGGTGAGCTCCCATCTGTTAGCTCCAGCTTGCAGGGACATGAGAGAAGCCTCCCAGCTAACGCATCCTGGCATCTCCTGGGCAACGTCTCGGCAAATGGCCAATTTTCTCACACCAGAAGCAACTTGCAGTATGTTCTCAAGTAGCCTCTGACATGATTTTAAAAAATTAAAACTATTAATTATTATCATTAAGCGCAACTTAAAACACACACAGTGTCCCACTTAAAATAATTGCAGAGATTGAACTACAAAAAATAGCCCTAGTGTATTATTATAACACATGTATTATTATTATTAAATACTATTATTTAATATTTATTATTATTATTATTATTATTATTATTCAAACCAACTTAAAACTCACAGTATCCCACTTAAAGTAGTTACAGAAATAGTCGTAGTGCAACCCATTTATTATTATTAAATACTATTATTTAATATTTATTATTTGAATGTTTATCATTATTTTTATTATTATTATTCAACCCAACTTAAAACACACAGTATCCCACTTAAAATAATTGCAGAAACTGAACTACAAAAAATAGTCCTAGTGCAACACATTTATTATTATTATTATTATTATTATTATTATTATTATTATTATTAAACACTATTATTTAATTTATTATTATTATTATTCAAACCAACTTAAAACACACAGTATCCCACTTAAAATAATTGCAGGGGTTGAACTATAAAAAATAATCCTAGTGCAACACATTATTATTATTATTATTATTATTATTATTATTTAATACTATTATTTAATATTATTATTTAATATTTATTATTATTTTTATCATTATTATTATTATTATTGTTATTCAACCCAACTTAAAACACACAGTATCCCACTTAAAATAATTGCAGAAACTGAACTACAAAAATAGTCCTAGTGCAACACATTATTATTATTATTATTATTATTATTATCATTAAATACTATTATTTAATACTTATTATTATTATTATTATTATTATTCAAACCAACTTAAAACACACAGTATCCCACTTAAAATAATTGCAGAAATTGAACTACAAAAATAGTCCTAGTGCAACACATTTTTTATTATTATTATTATTATTATTATTATTATTAAATACTATTATTTAATATTTATTATTATTATTATTATTATTATTATTATTATTATTATTATTAAATACTTGTTATTATTATACAACCCAACTTAAAACATACACAGTATCCCACTTAAGATAATTGCAGGGGTTGAACTACAAAAAATAGTCCTAGTGCAACACATTATTATTATTATTATTATTATTATTATTATATACTATTATTTAATATTATTATTTAATATTTATTATTATTTTTATCATTATCATTATTATTATTCAACCCAACTTAAAACACACAGCATCCCACTCAAGATAACTGCAGGGGTTGAACTACAAAAAATAGTCCTAGTGCAACATATGTATTATTATTATTATTATTATTATTATTATTATTATTATTAAATACTATTATTTAATATTATTATTTAATAATTATTATTATCCAACCCAACTTAAAACACATATTGCAAGCCCATCACTCCAAAGGGAAGATGAAAGAGAGAGAAAGAGAGGAAGTGTCCATTTTTTATTATTATAATAATAATTATTATTACACGGTTGAATCCAGTTCCTGGTACAAATATACATATTGGGGGTAGACTTACGGCGGGAGCCCTCAGCCCCACCAAGGAACACATTTGCCACGAAACCACCGCCCTTGGAAGACGCGGAGAAAAAGGTGTTCTGGAGCAGACGGAAGGGTTTCCTCCTCCTCGGTCTTCCCGGGTCTGGCCTTTCTGCGCCACCCACCCACCCAAATCCCCTTAATACACACAATTTCCACTCAAAGGGCAGTGAGGTCACTGGAAGACGGCGGAGAACCAGTTGGTGGCAGAGGAGAAAGGAGGAGAAGGTTCTGCAAAAAAGGAAAAACACAAGCCGGATCACGTCGGGCGGATAATAATGCTGCAACATGTTTTAAGCCCTGAGTCCCATCCTCCATGGCCTGCCCTCCTCCAAACAGCAGTAGGATGTAGAGTGGGTAATGGGGGCTCGGTGTGCCAAGTTTGGTCTTTATCGGTCTTTGTTGGGTGCCACAGTAGTCTGTGGGAACCGAAGGGTTTGAAAGTACTCCAAATCCCATCATCCTTTGTCCGTCCTCTCCCAAACCCCACCGGGATGTAAAGGGGGTCATGAGGGTTATGTGTTATGTGGTCCAGGTCCGTCACCCATGCTGGTTACAGTGGCCTGTGAAAGTGGCAGCCAATCAGAAAGCTGCCACATGCACCTCCGCATACAAACATACATACATACAAACATACAAATATTCACTTTTATTATATACTAGCTTGGGGACCCGGCGCTGCCCGGGTTATTAGAGAAAGTGGGTAATGGCGGTTCTGTATGCCAAGTTTAGTCTTTATTGGTCATTGGATAACGGCTGCATTGTTTTCAGGAAGTGAGTGAAGGTACTCGAAGTCCCATCATCCATGGTCCACCCTCCTACAAACAGCAGCAGGATATAAAGTGGGTCATGGGGGCTCTATGTGCCAAGTTTGGTCTTTATCAGTCATTGGATGAGGGTGGCAGTGGTATCAGTAAGTGAGTGAAGGTACTGCAAGTCCCATCATCCATGGTCAACCCTCCTCCAAAACTGCAGCAGGATGTAGAGTGGATCATGGGGGCTTTGTGTGCCAAGTTTGGTCTTGATTGGTCCTTAGATGAGGGTTGCAGCAATCTTGGGAAGGGAGTGGAGGTACTTGAAGTCCCATCATCCATGGTCTGTCCTCCTCCAAACTGCACCAGGATGTAGAGTGGGTCATTGGGGCTCCATGTGGCAAGTTTGGTCTTGAGTAGTCATTGGCGAAGGTCTCAGTGGTCTCAGAAAGTGAGTAAAGTTACTGCAAGTCCCATCATCCATCTCCAAATTTTTCCAAATGACACCAGGACGTCTATGTGCCAAGTTTGGTCTTGATCAGTCATTGGATGAGGTTCGCAGAGGTCTCAGAATGTGAGTGAAGGTACTGGAAGTCCCATCATCCATGGTCAACCCTCCTCCAAAACTGCAGCAGGATGTAGAGTGGGTCATGGGGGCTCTGTGTGCCAAGTTCGGTCTTGATTGGTCATTAGATGAGTTTTGCAGCATTCTTGGGGAGTGGAGGTACTTGAAGTCCCATCATCCATGGTCTGTCCTCCTCAAAACTGCACCAGGATGTCAAGTGGCTCTTGCAGGCTTTGTGTGCCAAGTTTGGTCTGTATTGGTAATTTTCTGACAAAGCCCCTGGCCTTTTCCTTTCCTCACTTTGTCATCTCGGAATCTTGGAATTGAGGCTGGCCAATCAGAGATCATATAGAATCATAGAATCATAGAATCAAAGAGTTGGAAGAGACCTCATGGGCCATCCAGTCCAACCCCATTCTGCCAAGAAGCAGGAATATTGCATTCAAATCACCCCTGACAGATGGCCATCCAGCCTCTGTTTAAAAGCTTCCAGAGAAGGAGCCTCCACCACACTCTGGGGCAGAGAGTTCCACTGCTGAACGGCTCTCACAGTCAGGAAGTTCTTCCTCATATTCAGATGGAATCTCCTCTCTTGTAGTTTGAAGCCATTGTTCCGCGTCCTAGTCTCCAGGGAAGCAGAAAACAGGCTTTCTCCCTCCTCCCTGTGGCTTCCTCTCACATATTTATACATGGCTGTCATATCCCCTCTCAGCCTTCTCTTCTTCAGGCTAAACATGCCCAGCTCCTTAAGCCGCTCCTCATAGGGCTTGTTCTCCAGACCTATGCAAATTTCCTTCTCCAATGTCTCCATTTCTGTCATGAACCCTTTTCTCCACCAGGGGCTCCTGCTGAAGCTGGCCAATCAGACACCATATGCAAATAGCACCACAGCGGCAGCCAATCAGAATCTTGGAACTTTCAGGCTGGCCAATCAGAAAGCTGGCACATACTCCTCCACACCGCCACACGTCCGCCGCATACAAACTTTGACTTTTATTATATGTATAGATAGATATATATAGATTTATTTACGGCATTTGTAGCCTGCCTTTCTCAGCCTTACGGCGACTCAAGACGGCTCACAAAATTGGCAAAATTGATGCCATACAGTCTTTAAAAAATACAGTTAAAAACATTCAACCCAACATTATAAAAATCAATTAAAACATATAATGACCGGTGTCGTCCTGTTAAAAACATTATCCAGCAGCATCATCAAGCCGTTCCGTGTTAATCCTTCCTATTTCATAATTACTTATTCCATTGTATTTCAAACACATGTTTTTCTGAAGGTCAGGAGGGAGGGGGCGATCTAATATCCCTAGGGAGGGAGTCCCACAGCCGAGGGGCCACCACTGAGAAGGCCCTGTCTCTCGCCCCCCACCAGCCATGCTTGCAAGGAAGGTGGGATCAAGAGCAGGGCCTCCCCAGATGATTTTCCCGTGCTCCAGTCCAGCCTATGATATGTCACCCTGATCTCTCAACTGCAACTCCCAAGAATTTCCTAGCCAGTGGGGCCACTGGGCATTTTACAACAGCAAAAGCTCAAAGGAATACAGTGGGTTTTAAGTGCAGGCCAAGGTCTTTAGGCACTGCACCCAGTGTGCCGGTCACCACTAGGACCACCTTTACTTGTTTGTGCTATAGTCTTTGCAGTTCTATCTTTAAATCCGTATTATTATTATTATTATTATTATTATTATTATTATTATTAATTATTTGATACATAACATGATTAGTACACAGCAAACAAGGTCACTCTGCTGGCTATTGTACTGGATTCCCAAGTGTCTACGACTGTGTGATGTATTGGCAAATAATGCGTGCAGATCAGAGTTGGGTGGCCTTTTGCAGCTAATAGGTGGTAATTTTGACAGTGCCGATTGTTTTTAAGTGCAGGCCAAGGTCTTTAGGCACTGCACCCAGTGTGCTGGTCACCACTGGGACCACCTGTACTGGTTTGTGCTACAGTCTTTGCAGTTCTATCTTTAAATCCTTATTATTATTATTATTATTATTATTATTATTATTATTATTATTATTAAATACATAACATGATTAGTACACAGCAAACAACATCACTCTGCTGGCTGTTGTATTGGATTCGCGTCTACAACTATGGGATGTATTGGCAAATAATGCATGCAAATCAGAGTTGGGTGGCCTTTTGCAGCTGGCAGGTGGCAATTTTGTTGTTTTTAAGTGCAAGCCAAGGTCTTTAGGCACTGCACTTAGTGTGCCGGTCACCACTGGGACCACCTGTACTGGTTTGTGCTATAGTCTTTGCAGTTCTATCTTTAAATCCTTATTATTATTATTATTATTAGTAGTAGTAGTAGTAGTAGTATGATATACACAAGAAGATTAGTACACAGCAAACAAGATCACTCTGCTGGCTGTTGTATTGGATTCCCAAGTGTCTACGACTGTGTGATGTATCGGCAAATAATGCGTGCAGATCAGAGTTGGGTGGCCTTTTGCAGCTGCCAGGTGGTAATTTTGTCAGTGCCAATTGTTTTTAAGTGCAGGCCAAGGTCTTTAGGCACTGCACCCGGTGTGCCAGTCACCACTGGGACCACCTTTACTAGTTTGTGCTTTGCACACCTCTATTGACCACTAATAGCCTTATGTGGTCTGCGTTTAGTACCAAAATCTCAGAATCCTGGGAATGGGCCTCGTTCCAGAAGAGAAACAAAGCTCACCTTGATGCCTTGACTCCAGGCAGCCCCTCAAGATGAACCTCATAGGTGGACGTCAAAGACCCCGTCCTCCACAGCCTGCGTGTCTTCCTCTTGGATTTCTGCAACAAAAACAAAGACCAGCATGAGAACTCACCTGGTTGAGAATTGAATGGGTCTTGCTGGGTTGTTGTAGGTTTTTTGGGCTATAGGTCCACGTTCTAGAAGCATTCTCTCCTGACCTTTCACCCCCATCTATGGCAGGCATCCTCAGAGGTTGTGAAGTCCCATGAGGTCTCTTCCAACTCTTTGATTCTATGATTCTATTATTCTTTAAAAATTTCAGCAGGGATCCCATCAGGTCTGCTGGCTTTGTTATTTTAATTGGCACGTCCCTAGAGGTTGTGAAGTCTGTTGGAAACTAGGAAAACTGCGTTTATATATCTGAATGGGTATTGAAAATGACATTACCGAAAAATCAGCCCCATAAACCGATTGCAATAGAGGGCTCAAAGCCAACCTTAAAAACTCTGGCATTGACACTGAGAACTGAGAAGCACTCCAGCTGGATGTCAGCTGTGACCAGCAGTGCTGTAGAATTTGAAGAGGCACAAATGGAGTGTGAAAGAGAGAGACTTGCCAAGAGGAAGGTGCATCAAGCCAACCCCGACCGGGACCATCTTCCACCTGGAAACCAATGCCCTCACTCCGGGAGAACATGCAGATCAAGAATAGGACTCTACAGTCACCTACGGACCCACTGCCAGTACACCGGCCTCGGAAAACAATCTTACTCAGACAACGAGGGATCGCCCAAGTAAGGCATAATCACCATCATGTCCTTTTTTCAATGAGCTGTGGAATTGTGTCAGCTCAGGTCCACCTTCTTTAAAAATTTCAGCAGGGATCCCATCAGGTCTGCTGGCTTTGTTATTTTAATTGGCACATCCTCAGAGGTTGTGAAGTCTGTTGGAAACTAGGAAAACTGGGTTTATATATCTGAATGGGTATTGAAAAAGACATTACTGAATAGTCAGCCCCATAAACCGATTGCAATAGAGGGCTCAACCTGAAAAACTCTGGCATTGACACTGAGATCTGGGAAGCACTCCTGCTGGATGTCAGCTGTGACCTGCAGTGCTGTAGAATTTGAAGAGGCACGAATGGAGGGTGAAAGAGAGAGACTTGCCAAGAGGAAGGTACATCAAGCCAACCCTGACCGGGACCATCTTCCACCTGGAAACCAATGCCCTCACTCCGGGAGAAGATGCAGATCAAGAATAGGGCTCCACAGTCACCTACGGACCCACCACCAGTACACCGTCCTTGGAAAACAATCTTACTCAGACAACGAGGGGTCGCCTAAGTAAAGCATAATCACCATCATGTCCTTTTTTTTTCAATGAGCTGTGGAATTGTGTCAGCTCAGGACCCACCTTCTTTAAAAATTTCAGCAGGGATCCCATCAGGTCCGCTGGCTTTGTTATTTTAATTGGCACATCCTCAGAGGTTGTGAAGTCTGTTGGAAACTAGGAAAACTGGGTTTATATATCTGAATGGGTATTGAAAAAGACATAACCGAAAAGTCAGCCCCGTAAACCGATTGCAATAGAGGGAGAGGGGAGAGAGGGGGAAAGAGAGACCATTCGTAGTCCCCAAAATAATTAGAATTAATACAGAAAAGGTTGCAAAGCTCAGTCCTTTCACTATCTACGAGCAGCAACGCAGAGCTTGGTGCAAAATATATTCTCGATTCCAGGATGTGAGGCAGACCGAGGACGCCAGGGGGAGACGCTGCATCACTATTCCTTGGCCGCCGCAATGTGCCAGCGTTTGTAGCAATGCTGCTTTGTGTTCGCGATGGGAGTTAGTGGTGCAGGGCAGGGCGGAAGATGCAGAGACCCTCCAGGAAACAGGAAAGAGTCGCCCCAAGATATTTTCCTGCCCAAGGCAAAGCACAACACAACTGCCTCTTCTTTTGCAGGCCCAGGGAATTCACCAGCAAGAGTCTGGATCAGCATCGGATCCCATCCCAATGGGCGTCCATGAGCATTGCACCAAGCATACGAGAAGCTCGGCCTGTCATTGAACATCGAGAAAACCAAAGTCCTCTTCCAGCAGTCACCAGCCAATCCCTTTCCAATGCCAGAGATACAGCTTAATGGTGTAACACTAAAAAATGTTGACCATTTCTGCAACCTTGGCAGCCACCTCTCCACCAAAGTCAACATCGACACCAAAATACAACACGATCTGAGCTCTGCGAGTGCAGTATTTTTCCAAATGAAGCAGAGAGTGTTTGAGGACTGGGTTATCCAGGGATACCAAGGGGATTGTTTATAAAGCTATTGTCCTCCCAACCCTGCTATACACCTGCGAGACATGGACTGTCTACAGACGTCAACATTGACACTGAAATACAACACTGCCTGAGCTCTGTGAGTGCAGCATTAATCCGAATGAAGCAGAGAGTGTTTAAGGATTGGGACATCCGTAGGGATACCAAGGAGCTTGTTTACAAAGCTATTGTCCTCCCAACTCTGCTATACGCCTGCGAAACGTGGACTGTCTACAGACGTCAACATTGACACTGAAATACAACACCACCTGAGCTCTGTGAGTGCAGCATTAATCCGAATGAAGCAGAGAGTGTTTGAGGACTGGGACATCCGTAGGGATACCAAGGAGCTTGTTTACAAAGCTATTGTCCTCCCAACCCTGCTATATCCCTGCGAGATGTGGACTGTCTACAGATGTCAACATGGACACTGAAATACAACACTGCCTAAACTCTGCGAGTGCAGGATTTCTCCGAATGAAGCAGACAGTGTTTGAGGACCGGGACAGTCATAGGAATACCAAGGGGCTTATTTATAATGTCATTGTCCTCCCAACCCTGCTATATGCCTGCAAGACGTGGACAGTCTACAGATGTCAACACTGAGACTGAAATATAACACCACCTGAGCTCTGCGAGTGCAGCATTATTCCGAATGAAGCAGAGAGTGTTTGAGGACAGGGACATCCGTAGGGATACCAAGGTGCTTGTTTATAAGGCTATTGTCCTCCCAACCCTGCTCTACGCCTGCGAGACGTGGACAGTCTACAGACATCACACGCAACTCCTGGAACTATTCCATCAGCGCTGCCTCCGGAAAATCCTGCAAATCTCTTGGGAAGACAAGCGGACAAATGTCAGCGTGCTGGAAGAAGCAAAGACAACCAGCATTGAAGCAATGGTCCTCCACCATCAATTCCGCTGGACCGGCCACGTTGTCTGGATCCCCGACCACCATCTCCCAAAGCAGTTGCTCTACTTCGAACTCAAGAACGGAAAACGGAATGTTGGTGGGCAGGAAAAGAGATTGAAAGATGGGCTCAAAGCCAACCTTAAAAACTCTGGCAAAGACACTGAGAACTGGGAAGCCCTGGCCCATGAGCAATCCAGCTGGAGGTCAGCTGTGACCAGCAATGCTGTAGAATTTGAAGAGGCACGAATGGAAGGCGAAAGGGAGAAAGGTGCCAAGAGGAAGGCACATCAAGCCAATCCCGACCAGGACCGCCTTCCATCTGTAAACCAAAGCTCTCACTGTGGGAGAAGATGGAGATCAAGAATAGGGCTCCACAGTCACCTACGGACCCACCTCCAGAACACCGACCTTGGAAAACAATCTTAATCGGACAACGAAGGATTGCCTAAGTAAAGCATCATCACAATCATGTCATTTTTTTCAATTTGCTGGTGCAGCTGTGTCAGCTCAGGTCCACCTTCTTTAAAAATTTCAGTAGGGATCCCATCAGGTCCGCTGGCTTTTGAAGATTTTGAAGAGGCACGAATGGAGGGTAAAAGAGAGAAGCGTGCCAAGAGGAAGGCGCATCTACTAGCCAGCAGGAAACCTTTGGTGGGAGGAATTCCCTAGCCCAGATTGCTTCATGTCTGCAAATCCTCTGTTTTCTGAGGGCCACGGCAACACGTGGCCGGGTACAGCTAGTTAAATATAATAGAGGTTACCAAACAAGACATCACACTGGCAACAAAGATCCATTGCCTAGTCAAAGCCATGGTATTCCCTGTAGTCACCTACGGATGTGAGAGCTGGACCTTAGGGAAGGCTGAGCGAAGGAAGAGAGATGCTTTTGAGCTGTGGTGTTGGAGGAAAGTTCTGAGAGTGCCCTGGACTGCGAGAAGATCCAACCAGTCCATCCTCCAGGAAATAAAGCCCGACTGCTCACTGGAGGGAAGGAGACGAGAGACAAACCTGAAGTCCTTTGGCCACATCATGAGGAGACAGGAAAGCCTAGAGAAGACAATTATGCTAGGGAAAGTGGAAGGTAAAAGGAAGAGGGGCCGACCAAGGGCAAGATGGATGGATGGCATCCTTGAAGTGACTGGACTGACCTTGAAGGAGCTGGGGGTGGTGACGGCCGACAGGGAGCTCTGGCGTGGGCTGGTCCATGAGGTCACGAAGAGTCGGAGACGACTGAACGAATGAACAACAACAACAACCAAACAAGATCCCAATAGAAAGATTGTGTTGTTATTTTCGGATGCCGAGAAAGCTTTTGATAACGTTTACTGGGAATTTATGGGGAAAGTATTGGTTCGATATGGGGCGGGTGAGCAATTTAGAAGAGCGGTGGGTGCAATTATTCTAAACAAAAAGCAGAACTAAAGCTAAATGGCTAATGAACAATTTTGATGGAAACACAAAGAGGCTGAGAGATTGTGTTCCTTGGTTTCGCCTGGATGAGTGGGGATTCGAACCCTTGTCTTCGTCCATCTTACTGCGATAATGAAAAACATCTGTCCCACTGATTCTAACATGGTGAGAACCACACATTCGAATGCCCAAAGAAATAAAATGTGGCCTGCGGAGGAAACACCTGTCTGCATGTCATCCGCCGAAAAGACAAGGCAGGAAGCGAAGCTGGGCTAAACTGTTATCTGGGAGGGAAACCAGTTTCCGGCGAATGGGGAAGTAGGGCGCAGGGAGAAAAACAGGCGTGCGGACGTGTGACAAACAACCCCTGCGGTCTCCGATGCTTTACGAAAGATGACAAAGAAAGAAAACAAAGTTGAAGAGGGTGGAGCTGGTGATACAGGAAACAGGTCGAGCCTCTCTTATCTGAAGGAGAAACCGATGGCAATAACACATTCTACTCTGCCCGAGCTTTCCAGAATCCTGGACATTTGGCCGAAGCAGTAGAGGATTTTGGAATCCGGAGTCCAAAACCTCTGAAAGAGTTAAGTTTGGGAAACACTGGTCCCAAAAGCAAAGGTGTTGCTCTCTCAACAAGAGAGCGACACCTTATTTAGCTTATTTAGCTTTAGTTTTGCTTTTCGTTTAGAATAATTGCACTCTTCTAAATTGCTGACCCACCCCATATCAAATCAATACTTTCCCCATAAATTCCCAGTAAACGTTATCAAAAGCTTTCTCGGCATCCAAAAATAACAACGCAATTTTGGAAGTTGTCGTCATCATCATTATTACAATCATATTTATTTATTTATTTATTTATTTATTTATTTGCTTTATTTCTATACCGCATTTTTCAGCCCAAGCAGGCGACTCAATGCGGTTTACATGGTACAATTTATCAAACAGTGTCAGTGCAATTAAAACATAACAATGCAACAAACAGGATCAACAGCATCAATCCACAACAATTAACAATCGAACAAGACAAGTCGACAAAACAAGACATAACGCCTCAGTTGAAATCAGATCCGTTCTCATAATCCTTGTCCATTCCTATGTTCCATTTACCGTCTTCCTTTGATTGGTTGTACTGCTTAACCAAACGCTTGTTCATAAAGCCAGGTCTTAACCATTCTCCGAAACGTCAGCAGCGAAGGTGCCTGTCTGATGTCTGCCGGTAGGGCATTCCATAGCCGAGGGGCCACCACTGAGAAGGCCCTGTCTCTCGTCCCCGCCAAGCGCGCCTGTGATGCAGGCGGGATCGAGAGCAGGGCCTCCCCAGACAATCTTAATGTTCTAGTCGGTTCATAGGTGGAGATGCGTTCGGAGAGGTAAGTGGGGCCAGAACCGTTTAGGGCTTTATAGGCTAACGCCAGCACCTTGAATTGTGCCCGGTAGCAAATTGGCAGCCAGTGGAGCTGGCTCAACAGAGGAGTGGTATGCTCCCTGAGTGCCACTCCTGTTAGCAACCTGGCTGCCGAGCGCTGGACCATCTGAAGCTTCCGGGCAGTCTTCAAGGGCAACCCCACGTAGAGCGCGTTGCAGTAATCAATCCGGGATGTAACCAGAGCGTGGACTACCGTGGCCAAGTCAGACTTCCCAAGGTACGGGCGCAACTGGTGCACAAGTTTGAGTTGTGCAAATGCTCCCCTGGACACCGCTGAAACTTGGGGTTCCAAGCTTAGCGAAGAGTCCAGGATCACACCCAAGCTGCGAACCTGCGTCTTTGACCACAAAAGCTTATACTGTGCCACCGGTGGAAGAGTGGGTTGAATTTAGCCTCGGAAAGAGTTTGCAAATAGGGCGGGAGGCCTTAAATATTGTTTGGCACTATCATGCCCACCATCCACTCATGAACATTCCTGACATTAAAAAACGTGGTTTTTTAATCCATTGAACACCAGCAAATTAGTCCTTCCACTACAGTAATAATAATAATAATAATAATAATAATAATAATAATAATAGTCTTTATTTATACCCCGCCACTATCTCCCCCAACGGGGACTCGGAGCAGTTTACATGGGGCCAAGCCCAAACAACAAATTACAATACAAAAATACAAATTGCAATAAAATAAACAGCATAACAATAAAGTATACAACATCAGAGTACATAAACAATATACACAAAACATGACTGAGAGCGGGACACATGTACATAAAATGGTTTGCAGTTGCAATGCCATGCAGACACAGGTTATATTGCCTTACACATGCAACAATTGGTGATCAACCATACTCGACCATGAGTGATCTCCTATGATGATGTATGGTGATATAATTATCATCATGTGTATCATCATCACCATTGTCTCTGCTATTTAACCTCAGCAGACTGAAAGCCAAAACCAAGGTTACAACAACATCTGTTATAGAACTCTAGTATGCTGATGACAACATCATCTGTGCACATTCAGAAGACCTACAAGCCACTCTAAACACCTTCACAGAAGCATACAAGAAGCTCGTGCTCTTCCAGCAGACACCAGCCAATCCCTCTCCAATGCCAGAGATACAGCTTAATGGTGTAAGATTAGGAAATGTTGACCATTTCCGCTCCCTTGGCAGCCACCTCTCCACCAAAGTCAACACTGACAGCAAAATACAACATCGCCTGAGCTCTGCGAGTGCAGCATTCTTCCGAATGAAGCAGAGGGTGTTTGAGGACTAGGACATCCGCAGGGATACCAAAGTGCTTGTTTATAAAGTTATTGTCCTTCCAACCCTGTTATATGCCTGTGAGACGTGGACTGCCTACAGACGTCAACATTGACACTGATATACAACACCGCCTGAGCTCTGCGAGTGCAGCATTCTTCCGAATGAAGCAGAGAGAGTTTGAGGACTGGGACATCCATAGGGAGACCAAGGGGCTTGTTTATAAAGCTATTGTCCTCCCAACCCTGCTATACGCCTGCGAGACGTGGACTGTCTACAGACGTCAACATTGACACTGAAATACAACACTGCCTGAACTCTGCGAGTGCAGCATTTTTCCGAATGAAGCAGAGAGTGTTTGAGGACTGGGACATCCGTAGGGAGACAAAGGTGCTTGTTTATAAAGCTATTGTCCTCCCAACCCTGCTATACGCCTGCGAGACGTGGACTGTCTACAGATGTCAACATTGACACTGAAATACAACACTGCCTGAGCTCTGTGAGTGCAGCATTTTTCCAAATGAAGCAGAGAGTGTTTGAGGACTGGGACATCCGTAGGGAGACCAAGGTGCTTCTTTATAAATCTATCGTCCTCCCAACCCTACTATACGCCTGCGAAACATGGACTGTCTACGGACGCCACATGCAACTCCTGGAACGATTCCATCAGTGCTGCCTCCGAAAAATCCTGCAAATCTCTTGGGAAGACAGGCGGGGAAATGTCAGAGTGCTGGAAGAAGCAAAGACCACATGCATTGAAGCGATGGTCCTCCACCATCAACTCTGCTTGACCGGCCATGTTATCCGGATGCCTGACCACCGTCTCCCAAAGCAGTTGCTCTACTCCGAACTCAAGAATGGAAAACGGAATGTTGGTGGACAGGAAAAGAGATTTAAAGATGGGCTCAAAGCCAACCTAAAAAACTCTGGCATAGACACTGAGAACTGGGAAGCCCTGGCCCTTGAGCGTTCCAGCTGGAGGTCAGCTGTGACCAGCAGTGCTGCAGAATTTGAAGAGGCACGAATGGAGGGCGAAAGAGAGAAACATGCCAAGAGGAAGGCGCATCAAGCCAACCCCGACCGGGACTGCCTTCCACCTGGAAACCAATGCCCTCACTGCAGGAGACGATGCAGATCAAGAATAGGGCTCCATAGTCACCTACGGACCACCGCCAGGACACTACACTTGGAGGACTATCATCCTCGGACTATGAGGGATCGCCTAAATAAAGCACCAATTAAAAAAATAACAAAGCCAGCGGACCTGATGGGGTCCCCAGCTGAACCCACCACACTCCCATTCCCCCAACACTCCCGCCACCCCCGTTTTTTTTTTTCACCAGCGGACCGATGGGATCCCAGCTGAAATTTTTAAAGAAGGTGGACCTGAGCTGACACGAATCGCAAATAAAGCATCATGACCATCATGTCATTTTTTTCAATTTGCTTTTGGAGTTGTGTCAGCTCAGGTCCACCTTCTTTAAAAATTTCAGCTGGGATCCCATCAGGTCCGCTGGCTTTGTTATTTTTTTAATTGGTGGATGACTTTGCTGACTTACTCCAAACTTTCTATAGTAGAGAATTTCCCTTCTAAAGGGTAGACTTCTCTCATTTCCTGTTGTCTTACCCCTGTTCTTAACTAGCAGTGGTTTGTAAGTCAAAACATTTGCAACTCAGAGACGGCCTGTATGCTTCATAGAGTTGGACTTCTGATTCTTTCAGCTTCACTAGAGCTTTTATGATTACCGGGACCGCCTTCCACCTGGAAACCAATGCCCTCACTGCGGGAGAAGATGTAGATCAAGAATAGGGCTCCACAGTCACCTACGGACCCACCGCCCAGACACTACACTTGGAGGACCATCATCCTCGGACTACAAGGGATCGCCTAAATAAAGCATCATCACCATCATGTCATTTTTTTTTCAATTTGCTGGTGGGGTTGTGTCAGCTCAGGTCCCCCTTCTTTAAAAATTTCAGCTGGGATCCCATCAGGTCCGCTAGCTTTGTTATTTTTTTAATTGGCGGATGACTTTGCTGACTTACTCCAAACTCGCTATAGTAGAGAATTTCCCTTCCAAAGGGTAGACTTCTCTCATTTCCTGTTGTCTCACCCCTGTTCTTAACTAGCAGAGGTTTGTAAGTCGAAACATTTGCAACTCAGAGACGGCCTGTATGCTTCATAGTGTTGGACTTCTGATTCTTTCAGCTTCACTAGAGCTTTTTTGATTACCGGGACCACCTTCCACCTGGAAACCAATGCCCTCACTGCGGGAGAAGATGTAGATCAAGAATAGGGCTCCACAGTCACCTACGGACCCACCGCCCAGACACTACACTTGGAGGACCATCATCCTCGGACTACAAGGGATCGCCTAAATAAAGCATCATCACCATCATGTCATTTTTTTTTCAATTTGCTGGTGGGGTTGTGTCAGCTCAGGTCCCCCTTCTTTAAAAATTTCAGCAGGGATCCCATCAGGTCCGCTGGCTTTGTTATTTTTTTAAATTACCAGATGACTTTGCTGACTTACTCCAAACTCGCTATAGTAGAGAATTTCCCTTCCAAAGGGTAGACTTCTCTCATTTCCTGTTGTCTCACCCCTGTTCTTAACTAGCAGTGGTTTGTAATTTGTTTGCCTGTATGCTGCATAGCGTTGGACTTCTGATTCTTTCAGCTTCACTAGAGCTTTTTGATTACCGTCCACACAAATTTGGCATTTTGACCGGGTTTCCTTCTAGTTTTATTTGGAGATGCCAGAGTTTTGAACCTGGGATACAAAGCCATCCATGGAGTTGCTGTCTTCTCTCCGTTTCATCTGACGACACATCAAACTGTGGAACAAGGCTCTCAGAAAGGGAAACGATTTCAATCAAAACTGGTTGATCTTTCAGATAAAAGGCACTGATTTGCCTTTTTTATGTAAAGAAAGGAAATAGAAGCTTCTTTGCTGGAGGGTTGAAAAAAACAGTGGATGTTAAACATTCGTTTTTCACAAAAGGGAAAGCAGGGAATTAAAAGATCCGAGAGACCGTTGTCGGAAAATTAACTCAAACGGGGATTAAAGGCGTACAAAGTTAACAAAGAGATTCCTTTTCTACAAAGTCTTGTTATGCCTCGTTTTCCTCGTCCCCTTTCTCACTGTAGGGGTTTGGGGTTTTTTTAGCAGCATCAACTTTGGGAGGATGGCAAGGGCTGGAAAAGCACTAATTTTCAGTGCAGGGTTTCTTTGTCAGGTACTGGCTTGTTCAGTAGACTCTCTTCTACAGTTCCATTTCGGCGAGAAGCCTTAGCATTGAACGGTTGTCTTGTTAAAGTGCGAAGTATAGAACTCTCGCAGACGGTCGGTTAATCCGACTTAAGCAACGTATGTGTCAGGTACTGGCTTGTTCAGTAGACTCTCCTCTACAGTTCCATTTTTCAGTAGACTCTCCTCTACAGTTCCATTTTGGCGAGAAACCTTAGCATTGAATGGTTGTGTCGTTAAAGTGCGAAGTATAGAACTCTGCGCAGATGGTCAGTTAATGCTACTTAAACAACGTATGTGTCAGGTACTGGCTTGTTCAGTAGACGCTCCTTTACAGTTTTATTTTGGCGAGAAGCCTTAGCATTGAACGGTTGTGTTGTTAAAGTGCGAAGTATAGAACTCTGCGCAGATGGTCGGTTAATGCGACTTAAGCAACGTATGTGTCAGGTACTGGCTTGTTCAGTAGACTCTCCTCTACAGTTCCATTTTGGCCAGAAGCCTTAGCCTTGAACGGTTGTGTTGTCAAAGTGCGAAGTATAGAACTCTGCGCAGATGGTCGGTTAATGCGACTTAAGCAACGTATGTGTCAGGTACTGGCTTGTTCAGTAGACTCTCCTCTACAGTTCCATTTTTCAGTAGACTCTCCTCTACAGTTCCATTTTGGCGAGAAGCCTTAGCATTGAACGGTTGTGTTGTTAAAGTGCGAAGTATAGAACTCTGCGCAGATGGTCGGTTAATGCTACTTAAATAACGTATGTTTCAGGTACTGGCTTGTTCAGTAGACTCTCCTCTACAGTTCAATTTTGGCGAGAAGTCTTAGCATTGAACGGTTGTGTTGCTAAAGTGCGAAGTACAGAACTCTGCGCAGTTGGTTGGTCAATGCGACTTAAGCAATGTATGCGTCAGGTACTGGCTTGTTCAGTAGACTCTCCTCTACAGTTCAATTTTGGCGAGAAGTCTTAGCATTGAACGGTTGTGTTGCTAAAGTGCGAAGTACAGAACTCTGCGCAGTTGGTTGGTCAATGCGACTTAAGCAATGTATGCGTCAGGTACTGGCTTGTTCAGTAGACTCTCCTCTACAGTTCCATTTTGGCAAGAAGCCTTAGCATTGAACGGTTGTGTTGCTAAAGTGTGAAGTACAGAACTCTGCGCAGACAGCCGGTTAATGCAACTTAAGCAATGTATGTATCAGGTACTGGCTTGTTCAGTAGACTGTCCTCTACAGTTCCATTTTGGCAGGAAGCCTTAGCATTCAACGGTGTGTTGTTAAAGTTCGAGGGGTTGAATGAAAAGTAATGCCTCCACCTTTGTAACTCCTCAACAGATGGCAGTACTGGTATGCGGCAGGTACTGCCTTGTTCAGTAGACTGTCCTCTACAGTTCTATTTTGGCGAGAAGCCTTAGCATTGAACGGTTGTGTTGTTAAAGTGCAAAGTATAGAACTCTGCGCAGACGGTCGGTCAATGCGACTTAAGTGACGCATGTGTCAGGTACTGGCTTGTTCAGTAGACTCTCCTCTACAGTTCCATTTTTCAGTAGACTCTCCTCTACAGTTCCATTTTGGCAGGAAGACTTAGCATTGAACGGTTGTGTTGTTAACGTGCGAAGTAAGGAACTCTGCGCAGATGGTTGGTTAATGTGACTTAAGCAACGTATGTGTCAGGTACTGGCTTGTTCAGTAGACTCTCCTCTACAGTTCCATTTTGTTCAGTAGATTCTCCTCTACAGTTCCATTTTGTTCAGTAGATTCTCCTCTACAGTTCCATTTTGGCAAGAAGCCTTAGCATTGAACGGTTGTCTTTTTAAAGTGCAAAGTATAGAAATCTGCACAGACGGTCGGTTAATGCGACTTAAGCAACGTATGCACCTGATACTGGCTTGTTCAGTAGACTCTCCTCTTCAGTTCCATTTTGGCGAGAAGCCTTAGCATTGAACGGTTGTGTTGTTAAAGTGCGAAGTATAGAACTCTGTGCAGACGGTCGGTCTATGCGACTTAAGCAACGTATGAAGCAGGTACTGGCTTGTTCAGTAGACTCTCCTCTACAGTTCCATTTTGCCGTGAAGCCTTAGGATTGAACTGTTCCGTTGTTAAAGTGCAAAGTATAGAACTCTGCGCAGATGGTCAGTTAATACGACTTAAGCAACGTATGTGTCAGGTACTGGCTTGTTTAGTAGACTCTCCTCTACAGTTCCATTTTTGGCAACTTCTTCTGCGACGGCTTCAGAAAACTTGTTCATTGTTGGCAGAAATGTATCCAATTGTCTGGGGATTATGTGGAAAAGTGAATAGTGGGAGTTCAAGGGGATATTCTAAGGATTATTTCCGCATTTGATTATAGTTATTATTATTATTAGTTGGGGGTGATGGGAGCTGCAAATCCAAAAATGCAGCGTATTGTGGAGGAAGGGACCACAACAGTTGGGTAAAAAGTGAAACCTGCTTCACCAACAATTTAGAGAGTGATTTGTAAGCAGAGAGAGAGAAAAAATGACCTAAAAATAACCTAAGAAACTTCGCAATCGCAAGCTATTTCACGAATGTCCTCTGGTTCCAAACAAAGAGTCGACGACCGGCAAAGGATCCGCATAAACAGAATTTCCTATAAAGCCGGAGTTTCCCTTGAACTGATTTTGCAATCCTAGTGTTAGACGACAAAGGGCATTCATCCCAACCCCATTCTGCTATAAAGGCACCATCAAAGCCCTCCCAACAGATGGCCATAATAATAATCATCATCATCATCATCATAGAATCATAGAATCCTAGTGTCAGACCACAAAGTCCATTCAACCCAACCCATTCTGCTATAAAGGCACCATCAAAGCCCTCCCGACAGATGGTCATAGTAATAATAATAATGATAGTAATAATAATAATAATAATGAATAATAATAATAGAATCATAGAAACCTAGTGTTAGACCACAAAGGCCATTCATCCCAACCCCATTCTGCTATAAAGGCAACACCAAAGCCCTCCCAACTGATGGCCATAATAAATAATAATAATAATAATAATAATAATGAATAATAATAATAATAGAATCATAGAAACCTAGTGCTAGACTGCAAAGGCCATTCATCCCAACCCATTCTACTATAAAGGCACCATCAAAGCCCTCCCGACAGATGGCCATAATAATAACACTAATAATAATAATAATAATAATAAATGATAATGATAATAATAATAATAATAGAATCATAGAATCCTAGTGTTAGACCGCAAAGGCCATTCATCCCAACCCATTCTGCTATAAAGGCACCATCAAAGCCCTCCCGACAGATGGCCATAATAATAATACTAATAATAATAATAATAAATGATAATGATAATAATAATAATAATAATAGAATCATAGAATCCTAGTGTTAGACCGCAAAGGCCATTCATCCCAACCCATTCTGCTATAAAGGCACCATCAAAGCCCTCCCAACAGATGGCGATAATAATAATAATAATAATAATAATAATAATAATATAATCCTAGTGCTAGACCGCAAAGGCAATTCATCCCAACCCCATTCT
>NW_026844700.1:18314740-18339740 GCF_025583915.1 Anolis sagrei ordinatus | reverse complement strand
TATTATTATTACAATAATAATAATAATAATAATAATAATAATAGAATGGACAAAGTGGAACTGGAAATTGGACTATGAGATGGCGAACGCTGAGCGTTAATTGTGTGAAATCGGGTTTTATTGGTTTTATAGTTGTAATGCAGAAACTGATTCCTAATTGTTTAACTGCTGCTATATTTAGGTTCTTGTGGGGTTTTTTCGGGCTATAGGGCCATGTTCTAGAGGCATTTCTCCTGACGTTTCGCCTGCATCTATGGCAAGCATCCTCAGAGGTAGTGAGGTCTGTTGGAAGTAGGAAAATGGGTTTATATATCTGTGGAATGTCTGGGGTGGGGCAAAGAGCTCTTCTCTGCTGGAGCTAGGTGTGAATGTTTCAACTGACCACCTTCATTAGCATTTGAAGGCCTGGCTGAGCCTGGGAAAATCCCCTGTTGAGGGGTGTTAAGGTGTGCCTAGTTGTTTCCTCTCTGCTGTTTTGCTGTTGTGATTTTAGAGTTTTTTTTAATACTAGTAACCAGATTTTGTTCATTTTCATGGTCTCCTCCTTTCTGTTGAAATTGTCCACATGCTTGTGGATTTGCTGCTATATTGTTTTTATTCTATTGTTATGTTGATGCCGGCATCGAATTGCGCCTTTGTAAGCCGCCCTGAGTCCCCTCTGGGGTGAGAAGGGCGGGGTAGAAGTAACCGAAATAATAAATAAATAAATAAATAAATAAGAAGAAGAAGAATGCTAGTTGGAAGGGAACCCCAAAGGATATCCAGTCCAACCCCCTTCTGTCAGGATCCTTTGGAAACTGTCAGCATTTTGCAGTCACTTGGCTAGGATGTTGTTGTTCTTTATTTGGCTTTATCTGCGTGAGGTTGTTTACCCGCACCTCTCGTTCCGGAACATACCATCGTCAACAACAGAAAAGCCCATTCAGTAAACACACAATAAAAAAAATACACACCCACATCTGTAACCCAGAGTGCAAACCTTTGCAAAAAAAATTACAAAACCCACACAATGCAGAGAGAATCTGTCCGCAGGGCTTATGAAACTGCAATGTGCAGGATTCCATGGCATTGAAGTCATTAGGCGGCATCAAACACATCCATTCTACAATGCAAGTTTCTAGTCCTCAAGGCAGATGGGACCAAAATGGATCCAAAAAAGCAGAAAGTGCCATTTTGTGTACTAATCAGTGAGTTGTCATCATAATCTTTGCATTGGGAGTCTATGTATCCCTGCCCACTTGCTTCGACTATTTCAGCCTTACCAGTCCTTTGCAATGCCGACAAGTCTTTGTTTGCCAAAGGATTCAAACTACAACTCCCAGCATTCCCTAGCACTGAGCCATGGAAGCGGGATCAAGCTGCATTCATTCTACAGCATAGATGAACCCAAATGGGCCTTTTCCAAGATAATAATAATAATAATAATAATAATAATAATAATAATAATAATAATATACAGTATATTCTGGCGTATAAGACTACTTTTTAACCCAAGAAAATCTTCTCAAAAGTCAGGGGTCGTCTTATACGTGGGTGTAGTCTTATGCATGAGAGTTGTCTTAACTCTATATTTTAACTGGAAAAGTTGGGGGTCGTCTTATATGCCCAGTCGGTAATAATAATAATAATACGAATGCTAGTTGGAAGGGAACCCCAAAGGACATCTAGACGCAAATAAAGCCCTCCCAACAGATGGTCATCCTGTCCCTGCTTAATAATAATAATAATAATAATAATAATAATAATAATAATTTACAAAAATAATAAATTACAACAATAATAAATTAACATAATAATAATAGAATGCTAGTTTGAAGGGAACCCCAAAGGACATCTAGACACAAATAAAGCCAACCCAATAGATGGCCATCCTGCCCCTGCTTAATAATAATAATAATAATTTACAAAAATAATAAATAACAACAATAATAAATTAAAATAATAATAATAATAAATCACAATAATAATAATAATAATAATAATAATAATAATAATAATAATAATAGAATGCTAGTTGGAAGGGAACCCCAAAGGACATCTAGACGCAAATAAAGCCCTCCCAACAGATGGTCATCCTGCCCCTGCTTAATAATAATAATAATAATAATAATAATAATAATAATAATAATAATAATTTACAAAACTAAAAAATTACAACAATAATAAATTAAAATAATAATAATAGAATGCTAGTTTGAAGGGAACCCCAAAGGACATCTAGACACAAATAAAGCCAACCCAATAGATGGCCATCCTGCCCCTGCTTAATAATAATAATAATAATTTACAAAAATAATAAATAACAACAATAATAAATTAAAATAATAATAATAATAAATCACAATAATAATAATAATAATAATAGAATGCTAGTTGGAAGGGAACCCCAAAGGACATCTAGACACAAATAAAGCCYWCCCAACAGATGGCCATYCTGYCCCTGYTTAATAATAATAATAATAATAATAATWATAMWGCATWAYAAYAAYAATAATAATAATAATAATAGAATGCTAGTTGGAAGGGAACCCCAAAGGACATTTAGACACAAATAAAGCCTACCCAACAGATGGCCATCCTGTCCCTGCTTAATAATAGTAATAATAATAATAGAATGCTAGYTGGAAGGGAACCCCAAAGGACATTTAGACACAAATAAAGCCTACCCAACAGATGGCCATCCTGTCCCTGCTTAATAATAATAATAATAATTTACAATAATAATAATAATAAAATACTAGTTGGAAGGGAACCCCAAAGGACATCTAGACACAAATAAAGCCTACCCAACAGATGGCCATCCTATTCCCGCTTAATAATAATAATATTAAATTACAATAATAATAATAATAATAATAATAGAATGCTAGCTGGAAGGGAATCCCAAAGGACATCTAGACACAAATAAAGCCTACCCAACAGATGGCCATCCTGTTTCCGCTTAATAATAATAATATTAAATTACAATAATAATAATAATAATAATAGAATGCTAGTTGGAAGGAAACCTGCCCCTGCTGAATAATAATAATTTACCAGTCCTTTGCAATGCCGACAAGCGACGGGGCGCAGGAACGTGGTTTCGTGGAAGCTGTGGATGAAGCCCATCTTGCCGTTGAGATCCGCGCTGGACTTCATGAAGTAGGAGATCATCTCTTCGCGACTGATGCACCCGTCCCTATAGCGCAAAGAACAAGAGGAAGATGATCCATTATTATTATTATTATTATCATAGATATTGATTACATGGTTGGATTATCAAATGTCTAGATGTCATCCGGGTTTGTGAAAATATTAGAAAGTTCACAAACTCATAGATATAGAACCCTAGAGTTGGAAGAGACCTCGTGGGCCATCCAGTCCAACCCCATTCAGCCAAGAAGCAGGAATATTGCATTCAAATCGCCCCCGACAGATGGCCATCCAGCCTCTGTTTAAAAGTCTCCAAAGAAGGAAGCCTCCACCACACCCTGGGGCAGAGAGTTCCACTGCTATTATTAGTAAAGATAAAGGTTTTCCCCTGACATTAAGTCCTGAGTCTTACCCTGGGACTCTGGTGCTCATCTCCATTCCTAAGCCGAAGAGCCAGTGTTGTCCATAGACACCTTCCAAGGTCATGTGGCCAGCATGACTGCATGGAACGCCGTTACCTTCCCACAGAAGCAGTACCTATTGATCTACTCACATTTGCATGTTTTCAAACTGCTAGGTTGGCAGAAGCTGGGGCTAACAACAGAAGCTCACCCTACTCCCCAGATTCGAACCTGCAACCTTTCAATCAGCAAGTTCAGCATTTCATTGTTCCATAGCTTTCATTGTCAACAAGCAACTCAGTTTTCCATTGTTTCGTTGCATTTCGTTGCATTTTCTTATATTTTTCACAAACCCGGATGACATCTAGACATTTGATAATCCAACCATGTAATCAATCCAAGTTGTATAGAGGTTTGTTCTGCGGCTTTTGCAATTCTCCAGTATCGTTTCGTCAATCAGAAGCTGATCTTTCGTGCCTCTACTTCTTCTTTTATTGCCTATTATTATTATTATTATTTGAAATACAACTGAGTCCACCGCAGACAAGATCACTCTGCTTGCTGTTGTATTGGATCACACGTTGGACCCTTCCCAAGTGTCTAGGACTGTGTGATGTATTGGTGAATAATGCATGCAGATCCCAGTAAGGTGGCCATTTACAGCAGGCAGACGGTAATTTTGCCAGCGCCGATTGTGTTTAAGTGCAGGCCAAGGTCTTTAGGCACTGCACCCAGTGTGCCGATCACCACTGGGACCACCTTGACTGGTTTGTGCCAGCTAACAGTTCCATAGCTTTCATTGCCCACAAACAACTCATTTTTCCATTGTTTCGTTGCATTTTTGGTGAACTTTCTAATATTTTCACAAACCCGGACGACATCTAGACATTTCATAATCCAACCAGGTAATCAATCCAAGTTGTATGGAGGTTTGTTTTGCGGCCTTTGCAATTCTCCAGTATCATTTCGTCACTCAGAAGCTGATCTTTCGTGCCTCTACTTCTTCTTGTATTGCCTATTATTATTATTATTATTATTATTATTATTTGAAACATAACAAGATGAGTCCACAGCAGACAAGATCACTCTGCTGGCTGTTGTATTGGATCACACGTCGGACACTTCCCAAGTGTCTAAGACTGTGTGATGTATCGGCGAATAATGCGTGTAGATCCCAGTAAGTTGTCCTTCTGCAGCTGGCAGATGGTAATTTTGCCAGCGCCAATTGTGTTTAAGTCCAGGCCAAGGTCTTTGGCACTGCATCCAGTGTGCCGATCACCACTTGGACCACCTTTATTGGTTTGTGCCAGTTCCATAGCTTTCATTGCCCACAAACAACTCAGTTTTCCATTGTTTCATTGTATTTTCGGTGAACTTTCTAATACTTTCACAAACCCGGATGACATCTAGACATTTGATAATCCAACCAGGTAATCAATCCAAGTTGTATAAAAGTTGGTTTTGCAGCTTTTGCAATTCTCCAGTATCATTTTGTCAATCAGAAGCTGATCTTTCATGCCCCTACTTCTTCTTTTATTGCCTATTATTTTTTATTATTATTATTATTATTATTATTATTATTATTATTATTATTATTATTCACACATATAAAGTCTGTGTAGCGATCCAAAAAAGGAGAAAAGTTTAGGTGATAGTTTACTATGATACATTATCATTAACATAGTAAACTCTCACCTACACAATATTACTTCACTAACCAATGAAATTAATTGTTTTCGATTGATATGGCAATAATTGAAATGAGATAAAAGGCATTTAATAAATAAACTGGTGAAAATAATTAAAATGATCTCGTAATGTAATAATCTGGAAGAGAAGACAGGAAGAACATGGGACAAGATAAAAAGACAATGACTCCCAGGTTTCTCTCTTTCGTCCTCCATTCGTGCCTCTTCAACTTCTGCAGCACTGCTGGTCACAGCTAACCTCCATCCGGAGTGCTCAAAGGCCAGGGCTTCCCAGTTCTCAGTGTCTTATGTCAGAGTTTTTAAGGTTGTCTCTGAGCCCATTTTTAAATCTCTTTTCCTGCCCACCAACTTCTATTTTCCGTTCTTGAGTTCGGAGTAGAGCAACTGCTTTGGGAGACGGTGGTCGGGCATCCGGACAACGTGGCCAGTCCAGCAGAGTTGATGGTGGAGGACCATCGCTTCAATGCTGGTGGTCTTTGCTTCTTCCAGCACGCTGATGTTTGTCTACCTGTCTTCCCAAAAGATTTGCAGGATTTTCCCGAAGCAGTGCTGATGGAATAGTTCTAGGAGTTGCATGTGACGTCTGTAGACAGTCCACGTTTCGCAAGCGTATAGCAGGGTTGGGAGAACAATAGCTTTATAAACAAGCACCTTAGTATCCCTACGGATGTCCTGGTCCTTAAACACTCTCTGCTTCATTCAGAAAAATGCTGCACTCACAGAGCTCAGGCGGTGTTGAATTTCAGTGTCAATATTGACGTCTGTAGACAGTCCTCGTCTCGCAGGCGTAGAGCAGGCTTGGGAGGACAATATCTTTATAAACAAGCACCTTGGTCTCCCTACGGATGTCCCGGTCCTCAAACACTCTGTGCCTCATTTAGAAAAATGCTGCACTCGCAGAGCTCAGGAGGTGTTGTATTTCAGTCTCAGTGTTGACATCTGTAGACTGTCCACGTCTTGCAGGCATATAGCAGGGTTGGGAGGACAATAGCTTTATATACAAGCACCTTGGTCTCCCTACGGATGTCCCGGTCCTCAAACACTCTGTGTTTCATTTGAAGGAATACTGCACTTGCAGAACTCAAGTGGTGTTGTATTTCAGTGTCAATGTTGACGTCTGTAGACAGTCCTCGTCTCGCAGGCGTAGAGCAGGGTTGGGAGGACAATAGTTTTATAAACAAGCACCTTGGTCTCCCTACGGATGTCAGGTCCTCAAACACTCTGTGCCTCATTTAGAAAAATGCTGCACTCGCAGAGCTCAGACGGTGTTGTATTTCAGTGTCAATGTTGACGTCTGTAGACAGTCCACGTTTCGCAGGCGTACAGCAGGGTTGGGAGGACAATAGCTTTACAGTGTCAATGTTGACATCTGTAGACAGTCCATGTTTCGCAGGCGTACAGCAGGGCTGGGAGGACAATAGCTTTACAGTGTCAATGTTGACGTCTAAAGACAGTCCATGTTTCGCAGGCATACAGCAGGGTTGGGAGGACAATAGCTTTACAGTGTCAATGTTGATGTCTGTAGACAGTCAACGTTTTGCATGCGTATAGCAGGGTTGGGGGGACAATAGCTTTACAGTGTCAACGTTGATGTCTGTAGACAGTCCACGTCTCGCAGGCGTACAGCAGGGCTGGGAGGACAATAGCTTTACAGTGTCAATGTTGACGTCTAAAGACAGTCCATGTTTCGCAGGCGTACAGCAGGGTTGGGAGGACAATAGCTTTACAGTGTCAATGTTGATGTCTGTAGACAGTCAACGTTTTGCAGGCGTACAGCAGGGTTGGGAGGACAATAGCTTTACAGTGTCAACGTTGATGTCTGTAGACAGTCCACGTCTCGCAGGCGTACAGCAGGGTTGGGAGGACAATAGCCTTACAGTGTCAATGTTGATGTCTGTAGACAGTCCACGTTTCGCAGTCGTACAGCAGGGTTTGGAGGAGAATAGCTTTACAGTGTCAATGTTGATGTCTCTAGACAGTCCACGTTTCGCAGGCGTACAGCAGGGTTGCGAGGACAATAGCTTTACAGTGTCAATGTTGACGTCTGTAGACAGTCCACGTTTCGCAGATGTATAGCAGGGTTGGGAGGGCAATAGCTTTATAAACAAGCACCTTGGTCCTCAAACACTCTCCGCTTCATTCGGAAAAATGCTGCACTCGCAGAGCTCAGGCGGTATTGTATTTCGGTGTCAATGTTGACTTTGGTGGAGAGGTGGCTGCCAAGGTAGCAGAAATGATCGACATTTTCTAATGTTGATCATCTGTTAGGAGGGATTTGATTGTGTATTTTCATGTGGTAGAAAGGGATTGGGGATGGACGACTCTTGGCTGGACGAGCATCCTAATGGGAGGACTTTGTTGACGTCTTCCAACCGTCAACAAAGTCAACAAAGGGGTTGGACTAGATGACCTTAAGGATTCCCTCCCGACTCGAGGATTCTATGGTTCAACCACAAGTAAACGGAAAAGAGCAAACGGTGCCCAAAACGTTGGAGACTTTGCCTTGGACACAGCTGCAGACCGAAGCGCAAGCGGCCAAGCGAGAGGCCCCAAATAAGGCCCGTTTCTCAGGCCGTCCGATGCCCCAGAAGAACTATTGGCACGGCTTCCCGTCCTTTTAAAAGAACACACAGTCCACTCCCACATTCTCTTCCCTCCAAAACAATCCCACTGCATCTCACACTTCCATCCTTCTTTGAGTCCCCGGACGAGAAAGGGGTCCCCCAAAGGTCATCTAGTCTATCATTCCATAACAGCTTATGTCAGGCACCGCTAAACTTTGCAAGATCGAGTCCAACCAACCCGCTTGTTAGGAAGATTGACACGAAGTCACACAACTTTCCGTGAAATTCAGCCTCTGAGGTCACGGCGAGTTGCGGAGAAATGGAGACAGCTGCAATTACTCTGAAATGTGGGAGCATTTGTGGGGTCAAACGAGGCCGCCGTCTGTCCCAATTTGGCTGGACATCCCTTTAGACATATTAAAGGACAAGCTTCCTATCCCTTGGAGAAAGGGCAGTCATTACAAGAAGGGAACACTGAGCTCTATTATTATTATTATTATTATTATTATTATTATTATTATTATTATTTTACTGACACAAAACCACAGTATGTCACAGCAAACGAGATCTATATGCTGGATTTCATATTATTATTATTATTATTATTATTATTATTATTATTATTATTATTCTAGATGACCCTAGGTGGTCCCTTTGAAATCTAGGAGTCTGTTGTTGTTGTTGTTGTTGTTATTATTATTATTATTGACACCAAAACACAGTATGTCACAACAAATGAGATCTTTATGCTGGATTTCATATTATTATTATTATTATTATTATTATTATTATTATTATTGACACAAAACCACAGTATGTCACAGCAAACGAGATCTATATACTGGAATTCATATCACAAAATCACAAGTCGAACACTTCCCAAGCGTCTAGGACTGTGTGATGTATTATTATTATTATTATTATTATTATTATTATTATTATTATTATTATTATTTTACTGACACATAACCACAGTATGTCACAGCAAGCAAGATCTATATGCTGGATTTCATGTTGTTGTTGTTGTTGTTGTTGTTATTATTATTATTATTATTATTATTATTCTAGATGACCCTTGGGGGTCCCTTTGAACTCTAGGAGTCTATTATTATTATTATTATTATTATTATTATTATTTACTGACACAAAAGCACAGTATGTCGCAGCAATCGAGATCTTTATGCTGGATTTCGTATCACAAAATCGCAAGTCGAACCCTTCCCAAGTGTCTAGGACTGTGTGATGTATTATTATTATTATTATTATTGTTATTATTATTATTATTGTTGTTGTTGTTATTATTATTCTGACACCAAAACACAGTATGCCAAAGCAAACGAGATCTATATGCTGGATTTCGTATCACAAAATCACAAGTCGAAGCCTTCCCAAGCATCTAGGACTGTGTGATGTATTATTATTATTGTTATTGTTATTGTTGTTATTTTACTGACACAAAAACACAGTATGTCACAGCAATCGAGATCTATATGCTGGATTTCGTATCACAAAATCGCAAGTCAAACACTTCCCAAGCGTCTAGGACTGTGTGATGTATTATTATTATTATTATTACATTGATTATTTTGCTCTATTTATTATTTTACTGACACAAAACACAGTATGTCACCACAAACGAGATCTATATGCTGGATTTTGTATCACAAAATCACAAGTCAAACACTTCCCAAGCGTCTAGGACTGTGTGATTTATTATTATTATTATTATTATTATTATTATTATTATTATTATTATTATTATTATTTTACTGACACTAAAACACAGTATGTCACAGTAACTGAGATCTATATGCTGGATTTCATATTATTATTACTATTATTATTATATTACTATTATTATTAATATTAATATAACAATATTGAGTCCCCTTTGGGAGAGAGAGAGAGAGTGTAAGTGTGTGTGTGTGTATATATACACACGCACACACACACACACACACCAGCTGTCCCCTGCCACGTGTTGGTGTGGCCCAGTCTGTGTATATGTGTTTTGTGTGTGCATGTATGTGTATGTATATATTTGTGTATATATGTGTGTTTGCTTATGTATATATATGGGTGTATATATATTTGTGTATTTGTGTGTTTATATGTGTACATGTATATTGTGTATATGTGTCTGCTTGTCTATATGCATATCTGTGTGTATATGTGTATGTGGATATATATATGTGTGTGTGTGCATGTGTATGTATATATATGTATATATATATATATATATGTACGTGCGCATGTATTTGTGCAAGTGTATGTGTATATATGTGTGTTTGTATATGTATGCGGGTATATGTGTATGTTTGTGCATATATATATATAGAGTGTGTGTGTATGAATGTATGCATGTGCATATTTATATGAGTGTATGTGTATATGTATATATGGTGTATTTTTTGAGTTTTTAAGTCTGCTCCGCTAGGGTTTTGTGTGTGTGCGTGTGCGTATGTGTGTGTTTATGGGTGATGGACACTCATTGGACTGTTAGGTGTCTTGTGTCCAAATTTGGTGTCAATTCGTCCAGTGGTTTTTGAGTTCTGTCAATCCCACAAACAAACATTACATTTTTATTTATATAGATATAATATTTTTGTTAAAATATAATAATAATAATAATAATAATAATAATAATAATAATAATAACAATATTACTAATATAATATTGACTCTCTTTTGGGAGAGATAAAGCATATGCATATGTATATGTATATGTACATGTGTATATGTGTGTGTGTGTATACACACACATACATATACATAGACACACACACACACAAAAGACCCTCCCCACCAAAAATGTGACTCACTGGTTCTCATCCAGGTCTCCAAATTTGCAGAGGTACGGGAAGTTATTCCGGATGATCTGGAACTCTTCCTGAGAAATGTGTCCGTCTCCGTCCACATCGAAGTTCCGGAAAACCGACTGAAAAAGACACAACAAGGGATGCGGATCGTATCATGATATCATCTACATGTATCATGACGGTATAATTACATTACAGTTGCAACTTATTGCATTCCTATTCCTTACGGCTGGGGCTGTTGGGAGATTATTACTATTATCTATAACAACAACAACAACAACAACAATAATAATAATATGAGGAGAGTCTACTGAACAAGCCAGTTCCTGCCGCATACCAGCACTGCCATCTCTTGAGGAGTTACGAAGGTGGAGGCATTACTTTTCATTCAACTCTCGTCGTAATAGTAATAATAATAATAATACCTCCACCATCTTCTCGATGTGTTTGCGCACTACTGCTTGGTCCGGCTTGGGTTTGGGGGCCGAGGCCCAGGCTTCCATCATCACCGGCTGCGGAGGAGGAGTGGACGAAGTGGGGCTGGAAGGCTGGAAGAAGAGAGGGAAATTAGTATTTTCCGTATATAAACACACAGCTATAGAATACACTGCCCATCACATAAGGAATGCTTTCATTCAGGAACAATTTCATCCTAGATTGTATGTGTTTCCTCCACCACAGACATCCCAGTGTAAACATGTCCAAGAACCCTACCTATGTCCTCCACCAACACCACACTGCCCACCATCCAAGGAATGCTTTCATTCAGGGACAATTTCATCCTAGATTGTGTGTGTTTCCTCCACCACAGACATCCCACTGTAAACATGTCCAAGAACCCTACCTATGTCCTCCACCAACACCACACTGCCCACCACCTAAGGAATGCTTTTATTCGGGGACAGTTCCATCCTAGATTGTATGTGTTTCCTCCACCACAGACATCCCAGTGTAAACATGTCCAAGAGCCCTGCCAATGYCCTCCACYAACAMCACACTGCCCACCACMYAAGGAATGCTTTCATTCSGGGACAATTYCATCCTWGATTGKATGTRTTTCCKCCACCACAGRCATCCCAGTGTAAAAATCTCCAAGRGCWCTGCCAATGKCCTCCACCAACACCACGCTGCCCACCAACCAAGGAAAGCTTWCAYTCGGGGACAATTCCATCCTAGATTGTMTGTGKTKSCTCCASSAMASACATCCCAGTGTAAACMTGTCCARGAGCCCTGSMAWTGTCCTCCRCTAWSAAMRCMYTGCCCACCACWTRAGGAATGSTTTCATTCCGGGACARTKTSRTSYTRGATTGKAKGTATTTCCGCCACCACAKGCATGGYAGGGMTCTTGGACATGYTTACACTRGGATGTCTGTGGTGGAGGAAACACATCCAAYCTAGGATGGAATTGTCCCCGWATGAAAGCCTTGACTTGGGTGGTGGGCASTGTGGTGTTGGTGGAGGACATTGGCAGGGATCTTGGACATGTTTACACTAGGATGTCTGTGGTGGAGGAAACACATCCAATCTAGGATGGAATTGTCCCCGAATGAAAGCCTTGACTTGGGTGGTGGGCAGTGTGGTGTTGGTGGAGGACATTGGCAGGGCTCTTGAACATGTTTACACTGGGATGTCTGTGGTGGAGGAAACACATCCAACCTAGGATAGAATTGTCCCCGTATGAAAGCCTTGACTTGGGTGGTGGGCACTGTGGTGTGTGTGGAAGACATTGGCAGGGCTCTTGGACATGTTTACACTGGGATGTCTGTGGTGCAGGAAACACATGCAATCTAGGATGGAATTGTCCCTGTATGAAAGCCTTGACTTGGGTTGTGGGCAGTGTTGTGTTTGTGGAGGACACTGGCAGGGCTCTTGGACATGTTTACACTGGGATGTCTGTGGTGGAGGAAACACATACAATCTAGGATGAAATTGTCCCGGAATGAAAGCATTCCTTATGTGGTGGGCAGTGTGTTGTTGGTGGAGGACATTGGCAGGGCTCTTGGACATGTTTACACTGGGATGTCTGTGGAGGAGGAAACACATCCAATCTAGGATGGTATTGTCACCATATGAAAGCCTTGACGTGGGTTGTGGGCAGCATGGTGTTGGTGGGGGACATTGGCAGGGCTCTTGGACATGTTTACACTGGGATGTCTGTGGTGGAGGAAACACATCCAATCTAGGATGAAATTGTCCCTGAATGAAAGACTTCCCTTGGGTGGTGGACAGTGTGGTGTTGATTGAGGACATTGGCAGGGCTCTTGGACATGTTTGTGGCACGTGTCATTGGAGGGAGGGCCTTTGGTGTTTCCTGAATAGTGGGAGCTAGAGCTATCTCTGGGAGCTCGTCTGTGTTAGTGGACACCCCAGCCACACACACACATACATATTTCCACTTTTATAATGTACGTAGATAATGATGATTGTTTCATCGCATTTTCGGTGAACTTTCTAATATTTTCACAAACTCCGATGACATCTAGACACTTGATAATCCAACAATGTCGCAGTGAGTCAAATGCTACAACATTATTATTATTATTATTATTATTATTATTATTATCTTCTCTTAAAGAAGACTCAAAGCAACTACTACTACATTGTTGTTGTGGTTGTGGTTGTGGTTGTTACCGTGGATTTGTTCCGAGGCTCTCGTTGAAGGGAGAGCTGGTAGATCTCTTCTTCCGTCTGGTACTGATCCAAGGAGACCTGCCATCGGAAAAAAGACGTCCAAGTCAAGCGTTTTGGAAAGGACTCCAAAGCCCATCGTTCCCTCTCGGAAGCACCAAGGGCCTATTGTGTAGCCTCGCACATTCCCCACTCCCACTCTTTCTCCCTTGGACTCTCCATCCCACACGCCAAGCCATCTTTGCCCATTTTCCTAACGTTGGAATGTGTTTGTCCGCATTCCGCGACACCCTCGTATACGTTGAAAGGGACCTTGAAGATTCTTGCATTTAATCTTTCTTCTGAGTATTTCAATATGTCTATTGCCTTTTTACTATTGATATGCTCAAAAGACTAATCAATCAGTTAATCTATCTATAAATCTATCCACAAAAATATGTTTTAATAGGTATCTTTTATAGAAATGTGCATATTTATAGAATTTTTTTTGCAATGTTTACGTGTTTTAATTATGGTATAACCTACCTTTTGCCACGAGGAGAGGCTCGTAAGAAATAATAATAATAATAATAATAATAATAATAACAATAATAATAATAATTGTATTATAAGTATTTGTATTATTATTACTATTACATTTGTATTATTGCTATTATGTGTATTAGAATTATTTGTATTATTGTTATTATATTGGTATTATTATTACTATTATTACTGATATTATTTGTAATATCATTACTATTATTATATTTGTACTACTACTATCTTTATATGTATTATATGTATTATTGCAATTATTATATTTGTATTATTATTACTATTATTACTGATATTATTTGTAATATCATTACTATTATTATATTTGTATCACTACTATCTTTATATGTATTATATGTATTATTGCGATTATTATATTTGTATTATTATTACTATTACTGGAATTATTTGTAATATCATTACTATTATTATATTTGTATCATTATTATCTTTATATGTATATATGTATTATTGCAATTATTATATTTGTATTATTATTACTATTATTACTGATATTATTTGTATTATCATTACTATTCTATTTTCATTACTATTATATTATTACTCTTTTACTATTATTACTATTATTATTATTATTATTTGTATTAGAATTATTGGTATTATTATCACTAGTATAATCTGAATTAATATTATTATTTGTATTACCATAATTTATATTAAAATTATTTAATTCATTGTCATTGTCATTGTCATTATTATTATTATTATTATTATTATTATTATTATTATTATATTGGTATTAGTATTAATATTGTTGTATGTGTTATTACTATTGGTATTATTATTAGTATTATATGTATTATTGCTATTATTATATTTGTATTGCTAATATATTATTACTATTTTACTATTATTATTAGATGTATTATTGCTATTATTATATTTGTATTATTACTATTATTACTGTTATTATTTGTATTATCATTATTATTATTATATTTGTATTACTATTATATTATTACTATTTTATTAATATTATTACTCATACCATATGTATTATTGCTATTATTATATCTGTATTATTATTATTATGTTATTATTATTTTACAATTATTACTATTATTATTACTACTATTTCTATTATTTTTGTATTATTATTATTATTATTATTATTATTATTATTATTATTATTATTATTATTATTATTTGGAGAAGGAAACTGACTCGATGGAAAGATTTAGGGGTGCATCAACATTGTTGAACAAACACTGCAGCTCAATGTTATGGAATTATTATTATTATTATTATTATTATTATTGATACCGGACTTTATCTCTCCCGAAGCAGACACAAAGCGGCTTGACATAAAAGCATCCACATGCAATAGAAAACATACAAATAGGCAAACATTAAAACAGATTGAATTATAGACAACCGATTCCCTTTCTACTCTTCAGGAAGACACAATCCAATCACTCCCAATAGATGGCTATCCAGAGTAGTCATCAAAACTTCTAGAGAAGGTTGGAAGAGACCATAAGGAGCCATCCATTCTAACACCCCTACTATGCAGGAAGACACCATCAAAACTCTCCCAACAGATGGTCATCCAGAGTCGGCATCAAAACTTCTAGAGAAGGTTGGAAGAGACCATAAGGAGCCATCCATTCTAACACCTCTACTATGCAGGAAGACACCATCAAAACTCTCCCAACAGATGGTCATCCAGAGTCGGCATCAAAACTTCTAGAGAAGGTTGGAAGAGACCATAAGGAGCCATCCACTCTAACACCCCTACTATGCAGGAAGACACCATCAAAACTCTCCCAACAGATGGTCATCCAGAGTCGGCATCAAAACTTCTAGAGAAGGTTGGAAGAGACCATAAGGAGCCATCCACTCTAACACCTCTACTATGCAGGAAGACACCATCAAGACTCTCCCAACAGATGGTCATCCAGAGTCGGCATCAAAACTTCTAGAGAAGGTTGGAAGAGACCATAAGGAGCCATCCATTCTAACACCCCTACTATGCAGGAAGACACCATCAAAACTCTCCCAACAGATGGTCATCCAGAGTCGGCATCAAAACTTCTAGAGAAGGTTGGAAGAGACCATAAGGAGCCATCCACTCTAACACCCCTACTATGCAGGAAGACACCATCAAGACTCTCCCAGCAGATGGTCATCCAGAGTCAGCATCAAAACTTCTAGAGAAGGTTGGAAGAGACCATATGGAGCCATCCATTCTAACACCCCTACTATGAAGGAAGACACCATCAAGACTCTCCCAACAGATGGTCATCCAGAGTCGGCATCAAAACTTCTAGAGAAGGTTGGAAGAGACCATAAGGAGCCATCCATTCTAACACCCCTACTATGCAGGAAGACACCATCAAAACTCTCCCAACAGATGGTCATCCAGAGTCGGCATCAAAACTTCTAGAGAAGGTTGGAAGAGACCATATGGAGCCATCCATTCTAACACCCCTACTATGCAGGAAGACACCATCAAAACTCTCCCAACAGATGGTCATCCAGAGTCGGCATCAAAACTTCTAGAGAAGGTTGGAAGAGACCATAAGGAGCCATCCACTCTAACACCCCTACTATGCAGGAAGACACCATCAAGACTCTCCCAACAGATGGTCATCCAGAGTCGGCATCAAAACTTCTAGAGAAGGTTGGAAGAGACCATAAGGAGCCATCCATTCTAACACCCCTACTATGCAGGAAGACACCATCAAAACTCTCCCAACAGATGGTCATCCAGAGTCGGCATCAAAACTTCTAGAGAAGGTTGGAAGAGACCATAAGGAGCCATCCTTTCTAACACCTCTACTATGCAGGAAGACACCATCAAGACTCTCCCAACAGATGGTCATCCAGAGGCGGCATCAAAACTTCTAGAGAAGGTTGGAAGAGACCATAAGGAGCCATCCATTCTAACACCCCTACTATGCAGGAAGACACCATCAAGACTCTCCCAACAGATGGTCATCCAGAGTCGGCATCAAAACTTCTAGAGAAGGTTGGAAGAGACCATAAGGAGCCATCCACTCTAACACCCCTACTATGCAGGAAGACACCATCAAGACTCTCCCAGCAGATGGTCATCCAGAGTCAGCATCAAAACTTCTAGAGAAGGTTGGAAGAGACCATATGGAGCCATCCATTCTAACACCCCTACTATGAAGGAAGACACCATCAAGACTCTCCCAACAGATGGTCATCCAGAGTCGGCATCAAAACTTCTAGAGAAGGTTGGAAGAGACCATAAGGAGCCATCCATTCTAACACCCCTACTATGAAGGAAGACACCATCAAAACTCTCCCAACAGATGGTCATCCAGAGTCGGCATCAAAACTTCTAGAGAAGGTTGGAAGAGACCATATGGAGCCATCCATTCTAACACCCCTACTATGCAGGAAGACACCATCAAAACTCTCCCAACAGATGGTCATCCAGAGTCGGCATCAAAACTTCTAGAGAAGGTTGGAAGAGACCATAAGGAGCCATCCACTCTAACACCCCTACTATGCAGGAAGACACCATCAAAACTCTCCCAACAGATGGTCATCCAGAGTCGGCATCAAAACTTCTAGAGAAGGTTGGAAGAGACCATAAGGAGCCATCCACTCTAACACCCCTACTATGCAGGAAGACACCATCAAGACTCTCCCAGCAGATGGTCATCCAGAGTCGGCATCAAAACTTCTAGAGAAGGTTGGAAGAGACCATATGGAGACATCCATTCTAACACCCCTACTATGCAGGAAGACACCATCAAGACTCTCCCAACAGATGGTCATCCAGAGTCGGCATCAAAACTTCTAGAGAAGGTTGGAAGAGACCATATGGAGCCATCCACTCTAACACCCCTACTATGCAGGAAGACACCATCAAGACTCTCCCAACAGATGGTCATCCAGAGTCGGCATCAAAACTTCTAGAGAAGGTTGGAAGAGACCATATGGAGACATCCATTCTAACACCCCTACTATGCAGGAAGACACCATCAAAACTCTCCCAACAGATGGTCATCCAGAGTCGGCATCAAAACTTCTAGAGAAGGTTGGAAGAGACCATAAGGAGCCATCCACTCTAACACCCCTACTATGCAGGAAGACACCATCAAAACTCTCCCAACAGATGGTCATCCAGAGTCGGCATCAAAACTTCTAGAGAAGGTTGGAAGAGACCATAAGGAGCCATCCACTCTAACACCCCTACTATGCAGGAAGACACCATCAAAACTCTCCCAACAGATGGTCATCCAGAGTCGGCATCAAAACTTCTAGAGAAGGTTGGAAGAGACCATAAGGAGCCATCCATTCTAACACCCCTACTATGCAGGAAGACACCATCAAAACTCTCCCAACAGATGGTCATCCAGAGTCGGCATCAAAACTTCTAGAGAAGGTTGGAAGAGACCATAAGGAGCCATCCATTCTAACACCCCTACTATGCAGGAAGACACCATCAAAACTCTCCCAACAGATGGTCATCCAGAGTCGGCATCAAAACTTCTAGAGAAGGTTGGAAGAGACCATAAGGAGCCATCCACTCTAACACCCCTACTATGCAGGAAGACACCATCAAAACTCTCCCAACAGATGGTCATCCAGAGTCGGCATCAAAACTTCTAGAGAAGGTTGGAAGAGACCATAAGGAGCCATCCACTCTAACACCCCTACTATGCAGGAAGACACCATCAAAACTCTCCCAACAGATGGTCATCCAGAGTCGGCATCAAAACTTCTAGAGAAGGTTGGAAGAGACCATAAGGAGCCATCCACTCTAACACCCCTACTATGCAGGAAGACACCATCAAGACTCTCCCAGCAGATGGTCATCCAGAGTCGGCATCAAAACTTCTAGAGAAGGTTGGAAGAGACCATATGGAGACATCCATTCTAACACCCCTACTATGCAGGAAGACACCATCAAGACTCTCCCAACAGATGGTCATCCAGAGTCGGCATCAAAACTTCTAGAGAAGGTTGGAAGAGACCATATGGAGCCATCCATTCTAACACCCCTACTATGAAGGAAGACACCATCAAGACTCTCCCAACAGATGGTCATCCAGAGTCGGCATCAAAACTTCTAGAGAAGGTTGGAAGAGACCATATGGAGCCATCCATTCTAACACCCCTACTATGCAGGAAGACACCATCAAAACTCTCCCAACAGATGGTCATCCAGAGTCGGCATCAAAACTTCTAGAGAAGGTTGGAAGAGACCATAAGGAGCCATCCATTCTAACACCTCTACTATGCAGGAAGACACCATCAAAACTCTCCCAACAGATGGTTATCCAGAGTCGGCATCAAAACTTCTAGAGAAGGTTGGAAGAGACCATAAGGAGCCATCCACTCTAACACCCCTACTATGAAGGAAGACACCATCAAAACTCTCCCAACAGATGGTCATCCAGAGTCGGCATCAAAACTTCTAGAGAAGGTTGGAAGAGACCATAAGGAGCCATCCACTCTAACACCCCTACTATGCAGGAAGACACCATCAAGACTCTCCCAACAGATGGTCATCCAGAGTCGGCATCAAAACTTCTAGAGAAGGTTGGAAGAGACCATATGGAGCCATCCATTCTAACACCCCTACTATGCAGGAAGACTCCATCAAAACTCTCCCAACAGATGGTCATCCAGAGTCGGCATCAAAACTTCTAGAGAAGGTTGGAAGAGACCATAAGGAGCCATCCACTCTAACACCCCTACTATGCAGGAAGACACCATCAAAACTCTCCCAACAGATGGTCATCCAGAGTCGGCATCAAAACTTCTAGAGAAGGTTGGAAGAGACCATAAGGAGCCATCCTTTCTAACACCTCTACTATGCAGGAAGACACCATCAAGACTCTCCCAACAGATGGTCATCCAGAGGCGGCATCAAAACTTCTAGAGAAGGTTGGAAGAGACCATAAGGAGCCATCCATTCTAACACCCCTACTATGCAGGAAGACACCATCAAAACTCTCCCAACAGATGGTCATCCAGAGTCGGCATCAAAACTTCTAGAGAAGGTTGGAAGAGACCATATGGAGCCATCCATTCTAACACCCCTACTATGAAGGAAGACACCATCAAAACTCTCCCAACAGATGGTCATCCAGAGTCGGCATCAAAACTTCTAGAGAAGGTTGGAAGAGACCATAAGGAGCCATCCACTCTAACACCCCTACTATGCAGGAAGACACCATCAAAACTCTCCCAACAGATGGTCATCCAGAGTCGGCATCAAAACTTCTAGAGAAGGTTGGAAGAGACCATAAGGAGCCATCCATTCTAACACCTCTACTATGCAGGAAGACACCATCAAAACTCTCCCAACAGATGGTCATCCAGAGTCGGCATCAAAACTTCTAGAGAAGGTTGGAAGAGACCATAAGGAGCCATCCATTCTAACACCCCTACTATGCAGGAAGACACCATCAAAACTCTCCCAACAGATGGTCATCCAGAGTCGGCATCAAAACTTCTAGAGAAGGTTGGAAGAGACCATAAGGAGCCATCCTTTCTAACACCTCTACTATGCAGGAAGACACCATCAAGACTCTCCCAACAGATGGTCATCCAGAGGCGGCATCAAAACTTCTAGAGAAGGTTGGAAGAGACCATAAGGAGCCATCCATTCTAACACCCCTACTATGCAGGAAGACACCATCAAAACTCTCCCAACAGATGGTCATCCAGAGTCGGCATCAAAACTTCTAGAGAAGGTTGGAAGAGACCATATGGAGCCATCCATTCTAACACCCCTACTATGCAGGAAGACACCATCAAAACTCTCCCAACAGATGGTCATCCAGAGTCGGCATCAAAACTTCTAGAGAAGGTTGGAAGAGACCATAAGGAGCCATCCATTCTAACACCCCTACTATGCAGGAAGACACCATCAAAACTCTCCCAACAGATGGTCATCCAGAGTCGGCATCAAAACTTCTAGAGAAGGTTGGAAGAGACCATAAGGAGCCATCCACTCTAACACCCCTACTATGCAGGAAGACACCATCAAAACTCTCCCAACAGATGGTCATCCAGAGTCGGCATCAAAACTTCTAGAGAAGGTTGGAAGAGACCATAAGGAGCCATCCACTCTAACACCCCTACTATGCAGGAAGACACCATCAAAACTCTCCCAACAGATGGTCATCCAGAGTCGGCATCAAAACTTCTAGAGAAGGTTGGAAGAGACCATAAGGAGCCATCCATTCTAACACCCCTACTATGCAGGAAGACATCATCAAGACTCTCCCAACAGATGGTCATCCAGAGTCGGCATCAAAACTTCTAGAGAAGGTTGGAAGAGACCATATGGAGCCATCCATTCTAACACCCCTACTATGCAGGAAGACACCATCAAAACTCTCCCAAAAGATGGTCATCCAGAGTCGGCATCAAAACTTCTAGAGAAGGTTGGAAGAGACCATAAGGAGCCATCCACTCTAACACCCCTACTATGCAGGAAGACACCATCAAAACTCTCCCAACAGATGGTCATCCAGAGTCGGCATCAAAACTTCTAGAGAAGGTTGGAAGAGACCATAAGGAGCCATCCACTTCTAACACCCCTACTATGCAGGAAGACACCATCAAAACTCTCCCAACAGATGGTCATCCAGAGTCGGCATCAAAACTTCTAGAGAAGGTTGGAAGAGACCATAAGGAGCCATCCATTCTAACACCTCTACTATGCAGGAAGACACCATCAAGACTCTCCCAACAGATGGTCATCCAGAGTCGGCATCAAAACTTCTAGAGAAGGTTGGAAGAGACCATATGGAGCCATCCATTCTAACACCCCTACTATGCAGGAAGACACCATCAAAACTCTCCCAACAGATGGTCATCCAGAGTCGGCATCAAAACTTCTAGAGAAGGTTGGAAGAGACCATATGGAGCCATCCATTCTAACACCTCTACTATGCAGGAAGACACCATCAAAACTCTCCCAACAGATGGTCATCCAGAGTCGGCATCAAAACTTCTAGAGAAGGTTGGAAGAGACCATAAGGAGCCATCCATTCTAACACCCCTACTATGCAGGAAGACTCCATCAAAACTCTCCCAACAGATGGTCATCCAGAGTCGGCATCAAAACTTCTAGAGAAGGTTGGAAGAGACCATAAGGAGCCATCCACTCTAACACCCCTACTATGCAGGAAGACACCATCAAAACTCTCCCAACAGATGGTCATCCAGAGTCGGCATCAAAACTTCTAGAGAAGGTTGGAAGAGACCATATGGAGCCATCCATTCTAACACCCCTACTATGCAGGAAGACACCATCAAAACTCTCCCAACAGATGGTCATCCAGAGTCGGCATCAAAACTTCTAGAGAAGGTTGGAAGAGACCATAAGGAGCCATCCATTCTAACACCCCTACTATGCAGGAAGACACCATCAAAACTCTCCCAACAGATGGTCATCCAGAGTCGGCATCAAAACTTCTAGAGAAGGTTGGAAGAGACCATAAGGAGCCATCCACTCTAACACCCCTACTATGCAGGAAGACACCATCAAAACTCTCCCAACAGATGGTCATCCAGAGTCGGCATCAAAACTTCTAGAGAAGGTTGGAAGAGACCATAAGGAGCCATCCACTCTAACACCCCTACTATGCAGGAAGACACCATCAAAACTCTCCCAACAGATGGTCATCCAGAGTCGGCATCAAAACTTCTAGAGAAGGTTGGAAGAGACCATAAGGAGCCATCCATTCTAACACCCCTACTATGCAGGAAGACACCATCAAAACTCTCCCAACAGATGGTCATCCAGAGTCGGCATCAAAACTTCTAGAGAAGGTTGGAAGAGACCATAAGGAGCCATCCATTCTAACACCCCTACTATGCAGGAAGACACCATCAAAACTCTCCCAACAGATGGTCATCCAGAGTCGGCATCAAAACTTCTAGAGAAGGTTGGAAGAGACCATAAGGAGCCATCCACTCTAACACCCCTACTATGCAGGAAGACATCATCAAGACTCTCCCAACAGATGGTCATCCAGAGTCGGCATCAAAACTTCTAGAGAAGGTTGGAAGAGACCATATGGAGCCATCCATTCTAACACCCCTACTATGCAGGAAGACACCATCAAAACTCTCCCAACAGATGGTCATCCAGAGTCGGCATCAAAACTTCTAGAGAAGGTTGGAAGAGACCATATGGAGACATCCATTCTAACACCCCTACTATGAAGGAAGACACCATCAAGACTCTCCCAACAGATGGTCATCCAGAGTCGGCATCAAAACTTCTAGAGAAGGTTGGAAGAGACCATATGGAGCCATCCACTCTAACACCCCTACTATGCAGGAAGACACCATCAAAACTCTCCCAACAGATGGTCATCCAGAGTCGGCATCAAAACTTCTAGAGAAGGTTGGAAGAGACCATAAGGAGCCATCCATTCTAACACCTCTACTATGCAGGAAGACACCATCAAGACTCTCCCAACAGATGGTCATCCAGAGTCGGCATCAAAACTTCTAGAGAAGGTTGGAAGAGACCATAAGGAGCCATCCATTCTAACACCCCTACTATGCAGGAAGACTCCATCAAAACTCTCCCAACAGATGGTCATCCAGAGTCGGCATCAAAACTTCTAGAGAAGGTTGGAAGAGACCATAAGGAGCCATCCATTCTAACACCCCTACTATGCAGGAAGACACCATCAAAACTCTCCTAACAGATGGTCATCCAGAGTCGGCATCAAAACTTCTAGAGAAGGTTGGAAGAGACCATAAGGAGCCATCCATTCTAACACCCCTACTATGCAGGAAGACACCATCAAAACTCTCCCAACAGATGGTCATCCAGAGTCGGCATCAAAACTTCTAGAGAAGGTTGGAAGAGACCATATGGAGCCATCCATTCTAACACCCCTACTATGAAGGAAGACACCATCAAAACTCTCCCAACAGATGGTCATCCAGAGTCGGCATCAAAACTTCTAGAGAAGGTTGGAAGAGACCATATGGAGCCATCCATTCTAACACCCCTACTATGCAGGAAGACTCCATCAAAACTCTCCCAACAGATGGTCATCCAGAGTCGGCATCAAAACTTCTAGAGAAGGTTGGAAGAGACCATAAGGAGCCATCCACTCTAACACCCCTACTATGCAGGAAGACTCCATCAAAACTCTCCCAACAGATGGTCATCCAGAGTCGGCATCAAAACTTCTAGAGAAGGTTGGAAGAGACCATAAGGAGCCATCCTTTCTAACACCTCTACTATGCAGGAAGACACCATCAAGACTCTCCCAACAGATGGTCATCCAGAGGCGGCATCAAAACTTCTAGAGAAGGTTGGAAGAGACCATAAGGAGCCATCCATTCTAACACCCCTACTATGCAGGAAGACACCATCAAAACTCTCCCAACAGATGGTCATCCAGAGTCGGCATCAAAACTTCTAGAGAAGGTTGGAAGAGACCATATGGAGCCATCCATTCTAACACCCCTACTATGCAGGAAGACACCATCAAAACTCTCCCAACAGATGGTCATCCAGAGTCGGCATCAAAACTTCTAGAGAAGGTTGGAAGAGACCATAAGGAGCCATCCATTCTAACACCTCTACTATGCAGGAAGACACCATCAAGACTCTCCCAACAGATGGTCATCCAGAGTCGGCATCAAAACTTCTAGAGAAGGTTGGAAGAGACCATAAGGAGCCATCCATTCTAACACCCCTACTATGCAGGAAGACACCATCAAAACTCTCCCAACAGATGGTCATCCAGAGTCGGCATCAAAACTTCTAGAGAAGGTTGGAAGAGACCATAAGGAGCCATCCATTCTAACACCCCTACTATGCAGGAAGACACCATCAAAACTCTCCCAACAGATGGTCATCCAGAGTCGGCATCAAAACTTCTAGAGAAGGTTGGAAGAGACCATAAGGAGCCATCCATTCTAACACCTCTACTATGCAGGAAGACACCATCAAAACTCTCCCAACAGATGGTCATCCAGAGTCGGCATCAAAACTTCTAGAGAAGGTTGGAAGAGACCATAAGGAGCCATCCATTCTAACACCCCTACTATGCAGGAAGACACCATCAAAACTCTCCCAACAGATGGTCATCCAGAGTCGGCATCAAAACTTCTAGAGAAGGTTGGAAGAGACCATAAGGAGCCATCCACTCTAACACCCCTACTATGCAGGAAGACACCATCAAAACTCTCCCAACAGATGGTCATCCAGAGTCGGC
>NW_026844700.1:18296148-18314640 GCF_025583915.1 Anolis sagrei ordinatus | reverse complement strand
CCTAGACAGCATATTTCCAGTATTGAACAACCCAATGTGACTAGATGGAGGACCTCTCACCATGAGAAGGTTGAGAAGATCAGGGTTGGCCTCGAAGGGTGGACGGATGCTCTGGACCATGGCCAGCTCGCTCAGGATGGTGAACAGCTGCTGCATCTTGTTCCCGTTGAGGCAGGTGTGGGTCCGATCCAGCCAGTCGGGGAGGGCTACATGGACGGCCACCAGGTCCTTGAGGTGGACCCCCAGGATGGGGAACTTGAAGCCCACGCTCTCGGCAAAGGCAGAGAGAGACGCAAAAGAGCAGAAGGAAGGGAAGGCTTAGAGGATGGGCAGGGCGAGACAGAGAGTAAAGACGGTAGGAAGGGCAGAGAGAAAGCACGTAGGTAGGAGAGATGAGCCGGGGAAGAGCGAGGGCTCAGAGGGGCAGCAGGAAGCGAGGTATATAAAAGAGGGCCAGTAACAAGAGGTAAGGGGCTAATAGCAGAGGGAAGAAGAGGAAGGAATGGCCAGCTCGCTCAGGATGGTGAACAGCTGCTGCATCTTGTTCCCGTTGAGGCAGGTGTGGGTCCGATCCAGCCAGTCGGGGAGGGCTACATGGACGGCCACCAGGTCCTTGAGGTGGACCCCCAGGATGGGGAACTTGAAGCCCACGCTCTCGGCAAAGCGGCGCCGGTAGTGGCTGTAGTTCCCAGCCGAGCTGAGCAACTCCAGGAGGGACTCCCAGACCTAGAGAAGAGGATCAAGGGGTCAATGGCAGGGGGTCTGCTCAAATGGAAGCTCAGGGTCTCTGTTTACTTCTGCTTCTCCTCAAATGGAAGCAAACCCCACCGAGCAATACCTTGGTGGTCTCCGGGCTGACAAAGCTGTGGGTCTCCTTCAGGCGGGAGATGGAGCTGTGCCCAAGCCCCCCAACGACGGCCATCAGCGTGTTGAAGTTCTGCAACTGGAGCAGCCTCTGTTCGAGGGAAGAAGACAAGGAGAGCAACAGCACCGTGAGTTCATTCAAGCTTCATTCACAGTCTATTGTGTAAAATACAGTTCTAATGGACATGTGATCACACACCTGCAGAATGATTAAGTGGGTAATGATGTCATATCTAAGGGACACGTGATGTGATGTTATACCCAAGGGGCAGGCTGTGAGTCTACTGTGTAAAATACAGTTCTAATAGATATATGTTCACATAGCTGCGGAATGATTAAGTGGGTACTGATGTTGTTGCACTCCAGGACAGGAATAACTCTCTTTAAAACACCACACATTGAGTAGAGAAAAAAACAATCCTTTTATTGAAAATAAGTAAAAGCAGCAAAGTAAAAAAAGCAAATCAAGTCCATGTTTTATGGACTTTGCTGAACTTTACCCTGGATTATTTTTGCTCCTGCTTACCTTCTTACCTAATTGGACTTACCTATTTCTTTTAAGTGCTTTTTACTTGCTGCATTCTAATTATAGTGCAGATTCTACTGTATATAGATTGTGGATCAAAGGAATCCTGATCTGAGCAAATCAAGTCCATGTTTTATGGATTTTGCTGACCTTTACCCTGGATTATTTTTGCTCCTGCATATCTTCTTACCTAATTGGACTTACCTATTTCTTTTAAGTGCTTTTTACTTGCTGCTTTGACTCTGCTGAACTTTACCCTGGATTATTTTTGCTCCTGCTTATCTTCTTACCTAATTGGACTTACCTATTTCTTTTAAGTGCTTTTTACTTGCTGCTTTGACTTTGCTGAAATTTACCCTGGATTATTTTTGCTTCTGTTTATCTTCTTACGTAATTGGACTTACTTATTTCTTTTAAGTGCTTTTTACTTGCTGCTTTCTAATTATAATCCAGATTCTACTCTATATAGATTGTGGATCAAAGGAATCCTAATTTGAGCAAATCAACGAAGACGGTATGTTTTATGGACTTTGCTGAAGTTTACCCTGGATTATTTTTGCTCCTGCTTATCCTCTTACCTAATTGGACTTACCTATTTCTTTTAAGTGCTTTTTACTTGCTGCATTCTAATTATAGTGCATTGTATCCCACATCTATCACAACAAAGACGGTATGTTTTATGGACTTTGCTGAAGTTTACCCTGGATTATTTTTGCTCCTGCTTATCTTCTTACCTAATTGGATTTACTTATTTCTTTTAAGTGCTTTTTACTTGCTGCTTTCTAATTATAGTGCATCGTATCCCACATCTATCACAACAAAGACGGAATGTTTTATGGACTTTGCTGAACTTTACCCTGGATTATTTTTGTTCCTGCTTATCTTCTTACCTAATTAGACTTACCTTTTTCTTTTAAGTGCGTTTTACTTGCTGCTTTCTAATTATAGTGCAACGTATCCCACATCAATCACAACAACAAAGACGGAATGTTTAAGTGCTTTTTACTTGCGGCTTTGACTTTGCTGAATTTTACCCTGGATTATTTTTGCTCCTGCTTATCTTCTTACCTAATTGGACTTACCTATTTCTTTTAAGTGCTTTTTACTTGCTGCTTTGACTTTGCTGAACTTTACCCTGGATTATTTTTGCTCCTGCTTATCTTCTTACCTAATTGGACTTAACTGTTTCTTTTAAGTGCTTTTTACTTGCTGCTTTGACTTTGCTGAACATTACCCTGGATTATTTTTGCTCCTGCTTATCTTCTTACCTAATTGGGCTTACCTATTTCTTTTAAGTGCTTTTTACTTGCTGCTTTGACTTTGCTAAACTTGACCCTGGATTATTTTTGCTCCTGCTTATCTTCTTACCTAATTGGAATTACCTATTTCTTTTAAGTGCTTTTTACTTGCTGCTTTCTAATTATAGTGCAACGTCTCCCACATCAATTACAACAACAAAGACGGAATGTTTTGTGGACTTTGCTGAACTTTACCCTGGATTATTTTTGCTCCTGCTTATCTTCTTACCTAATTGGACTTACCTATTTCTTTTAAGTGCTTTTTACTTGCTGCTTTGACTTTGCTGAACTTTACCCTGGATTATTTCTGCTCCTGCTTATCTTCTTACCTAATTGGACTTACCTATTTCTTTTAAGTGCTTTTTACTTGCTACTTTCTAATTCTAATGGAACGTATCCCGCATCAATAACACCAGTTTTATTTCTTAGCCACCTCTCCTCCTGCCTCATAGAAACCTAGATTTGGAAGAGACCCCCAAAAGACATATATTCCAACCTCATCCTCAATGAAAACCTTCCTGACAGATGGCCATCGAGCTTCTGCTTGAAAACCTTCCAATGATCTCCAAAGCAGTGTATTCAACTCTCGAACGTGTCCTGAAATCTATTAACAAAGGCTGAATGGGGGAAGGACTTTCCTCGAGTTGCCGGGTGCATTGATTTTCGCCCGGCGAGGAATATCCTTTTTTGCTATTCCGCCTTGATCTATGAATGTATAAATAGATTTTCATCGAGCGGCGGCAATGAGCCGCGCTTCGCCTTCAAAGGAAAGCAACCCGGGGATGGTTGCCCTCAACTTCACACCGCGCCACGAAAAGGGTTTGATTTATATCGCTGCCTCCCAGCCAGCCAGCCGAGCTAATTGGCATCCGCAGCTTCAAAATGCCCGTTGTCTATCTTCCGCTTTGGAGTCGTTTTGGAGAGCTCGTAAAAATAGGACAAAGAGGAGGCTGCCGGATGGCAAGAGAAGGACGCGGGTGATTATGAAGCAGAACCGCGAGATTGAAGTGTCATGCAACCCATGCAATTCGTGACCAAATCACAGACATCGAGGAAACGATGGGACACGACAGGCATATTTAAATCTTTGCAAGGAGGTCCCATTGAGGAGGAGGAAAGCTTGCTTTCTCCTGCTCTGGACCCTAGGACTCAATGCATTAATTATTATTATTATTATTATTATTATTATTATTATATTTCTTAATCGCATTCAAACATTGCAAAAACACATTCGAGCATTGCAAAAATTCTAATAACACATACACATATTAATAATATAAACAGTAATAACAATAATAACAAATATAATTAATGGTATTATGTTATTATAGTATAATTATTATATATTATTATACTATATTATTATATGATAATTATTTTATTTATATTAATTATTATTATTATATTCTTATATTATACTATATTATTATTATTACTATTATATTATTGTTATTACTGTTTTTATTATTAATATGTGTATGTGTTATATCATACACATAGTAATAAAAAGGTGATAACAATAATAACAAATACAAATAATGGTATTATGTTATTACAGTATATTTATTATATATTATTATACTATATTATTATATTATAATTATTTTACTTATATTAATAATCATGATTAATATTATATTATACTATTATATTATATAATAACACATACACATATTAATAATAAAAACAGTAATAACAATAATAACAAACATAATTAATTGTATTATTATAGTATAATTATTATATATATTATTATACTATATTAATATATGATAACTATTTTATTTATATTAATTATTATTATTATATTATTATATTATACTATTATATTATATAATAATACATACACATATTAATAATAAAAACAGTAATAACAATAACAAGCATAATTAATGGTATTATGTTATTATAATATAATTATTATATATTATTATTATACTATATTATTATAATTATTTTATTTATATTTATTATTATTATATTATACTATTATACTATTATATAATAACACATACACATATTAATAATAAAAACAGTAATAACAATAACAAATATAATTAATGGTATTATATTATTATAGTATAATTATTATATATATTATTATACTATATTATTATATGATAATTATTTTATTTATATTAATAATCATTATTAATATTATTATATTATTATGGTTATCACATAATTATTGTGGTATTATGTGATAATTATTTTATTTATTTTATTTATATTAATAACTAGCAGTCCCCTGCCATGCATTGCTGTGGCCCAGTCTGTGTATGTGTGTTTTGTGAATGTGTATATGTGTGTGGTTATATTTGTGTATATGTGTATTTATGTGGATATGGGCATAGGTTGTAATGCAATGCATTTTTTATTTTATTTTTTGGCTTTTAAAGTCTCTTCCACTGTGTTTTGCATAGTTTTGTGTGTGATGGTCACTCGTTGGTCTGTTAGGGGTATAGTGTCTAAATTTGGTGTCAATTCATCCACCTGGAAGCCAAACGTATGTCTTCCAAAAGGAAAGAGACCATCGCAGGGTCCCTTGCTGCTCACCTGGGCTACCATGACGAAGCGGGTGATAACCTGGGCCCGCTGCTGGGCGGTGGGCTTGCTCAGCACCATCAGCTGGACCCACTGGGAGACGCTGTTGAAGAGGGTGATGAAGCGCTCCAGGATGGGGTTGTCCACCGTGCAGCCGTGCATCACAAAGCTGTGGTAGTCCTGGAACTGGGAGAAGCAAAGGGAGACGGTCAGGCTGCCTCTGAAGAGGTTGGAAGAGGAGTCTAGTGCCACAAGTCCCAGTCCTGCTGTGTTTTGCTTTGGTCAACCGTGATGCAGCTAGCTTAAAAAGCCATTAAGTTGCTAAACTAAATCAACAGGAGTCTGCTATCTAGATTGAGGAAAGTCAAAGCCCCATTCGATTCATCAGCTGCCCCAAAACTGTGGAATGACCTGCTGCAAATGCTCTGTAATATTATTGTGTATATATAATTACATTATTATATTATAGTTATAATTATTATAAACTACATCAACAGGAGTCAACTATCTAGATTGAGGGACGTCAAAGCCCCATTCTATTCATCGGCTGCCCCAAAACTGTGGAATGACCTGCTGCAAGGGCTCTGAGAGCCACACAAACATTGCAAAATTCTAAAAACACACACATATTAATATTAATAATTATGATTAAAATGTTATTAATATATAATTATATTTTATTATACTTTATGTATAACATTTTTATTTTATATATTATTAATATAATATATTAATATTATATTATTGTATATTACATTATTTTATATTATATATATATATATATAATTACATTATTATATTATAGTTATAATTATTATAAACTACATCAAGAGGAGTCTACTATCTAGATTGAGGGACGTCAAAGCCCCATTCGATTCATCGGCTGCCCCAAAACTGTGGAATGACCTGCTGCAAGAGCTCTGAGAGCCACACAAACATTGCAAAATTCTAAAAACACATACATATTCATATTAATAATTAAAATTTAAAATGTTGTTAATATATACTTATATTTTATTATACTTTACTCTATGTATAACATTTTTATTTTATATAATATATTATTAATATAATATATTAATAATATTATATTATTGTATATTAAATTATTTTATATTATATATATATATATATATAATTACATTATTATATTATAGTTATAATTATTATAAACTACATCAAGAGGAGTCTACTATCTAGATTGAGGGACGTCAAAGCCCCATTCGATTCATCGGCTGCCCCAAAACTGTGGAATGACCTGCTGCAAGAGCTCTGAGAGCCACACAAACATTGCAAAATTCTAAAAACACATACATATTCATATTAATAATTAAAATTTAAAATGTTGTTAATATATACTTATATTTTATTATACTTTACTCTATGTATAACATTTTTATTTTATATAATATATTATTAATATAATATATTAATAATATTATATTATTGTATATTAAATTATTTTATATTATATATATATATATATATAATTACATTATTATATTATAGTTATAATTATTATAAACTACATCAAGAGGAGTCTATTATCTAGATTGAGGGAAATCAAAGCCCCGTTCGATTCATCAGCTGCCCCAAAACTCTGGAATGACCTGCTGCAAGAGCTCTGAGAGCTACGCAAACATTGCAAAATTCTAAAAACACACATACATTAATATTAATAATTATAATTAAAATGTTATTAATATATAATTATATTTTATACTGATTTTTAGGAATTTTTCTAAATTGTTTTTTGGGGCTAGGATTCCCCTCCTCACCAGGATCTTGCTGAAGGAGCGGTACTCGAGGTGTGTGAGGTGCTCGGCCAGCTCTCCGGACTCCAAGTGGTCAAAGAGCAGCGACGTCTTACGCTTCTTTTGCGCGGCCGGCTGGCGTTGTGTGACTTGCCGCTTCCATTTGTAAGTTGGTCTAGAAACACATTATTATTATTATTATTATTATTATTACTATTATTATTATTATTATGGACGACTAGCCGTCCCCTGCCATGCATTGCTGTGGCCCAGTCTGTATATATGTGTTTTGTGTGTGTATATATTTGTTTATATGTATATATATGTGGTTGTGTGAGCATATGTGTGTCCATATCTGTATATATGTGTATATGAATATTGTGTATATGTGTATGCTTGTCTGTATGCATATTTGTGCATATATATGTGTTATGTATGTGTATATGTATATGTGTGTATGTATGTGTGCATGTGTATATTTGTGTGTGCATGTATATATGTATATATATATATGTATGTGTACGTACATGTATATGTAAGTACATATATATGTATATTGTGTATGTGTGTGTGCTTGTCTATATGCGTATTTGTGCATGTATGTGTATATGTATATTTGTGTGTATGTGTATATGTGTGTGTGCATTTATATATGTATGTATATATGTATGTATGTGTATATGCATGTATATGTATATGTATATGGTTGTCTATATGCGTATTTGTGTGTGCATGTAAATATGTATATGTGTGTGTGTATATATATATATATGTAGGTATATATGTATGTGTACGTACATGTATATGTAAGTACATGTATATGTATATTGTGTATATGTATATGCTTGACTATATGTGTATTTGTGTGTGTATGTGTATATGTATATTTGTGTGTATGTATGTGTACATGTGTATATTTGTGTGTGCATGTATATATGAATATGTATATGTATAAATATATGTAGGTATATATGTGTACGTACATGTATATGTAAGTACATTGATATGTATACTGTGTATATGTGTGTGCTTGTCTATATGCATATTTGTGTGTGTATGAGTATATGTATATTTGTGTGTATGTGTATATGTATAAATGTGTGTATGTATGTGTGCATGTGTATATTTGTGTGTGCAGGTATATATGTATAAGTCTATATATGTATGTATATATGCGTACATACATGTATATGTAAGTACATGTATATGTATATTGTGTATATGTGTGTGCTTGTCTATATGCGTATTTGTGTATATGTATATATCTATATTTGTGTGTATGTGTATATGTATATATGTGTGTATGTATCATAGAATCATAGAATCAAAGAGTTGGAAGAGACCTCATGGGCCATCCAGTCCAACCCCCTGCCAAGAGTATGTATGCATGTGTATACTTGTGTGTGCATGTATATATGTATATGTGTGTGTATATACATATATACATGTATACACACATATGTATGTGTATAAGTATGTGTATATACATATGTGTATATGTATGTGTGTGCTTGTGTGTATGTGTGTGTATATATATATGAGTGTATGTATATATATGGTGTATTTTGGGGGGTTTTAAGTCCGTTCTTCTGGGATTTTTTTGTGTTTTTAGGGGTGAACACTTGTTGAACTGTTAGGTGTATTGTGTCAAAATTTTGTGTCGATTTGTCCAGTGGTTTCTGAGTTATGTTAATCCCACAAACGAACATATATATATATATATATATATATATACACACACACACACACACACACACACAGAAAGAGAGAGATGATGATGATGATGATGATGATGATGATGAGGTCTCCTTCTCTTCGAACCCTAGGGCTGAAAGAGACCCCCCCCCCCAAGTCCTGGAGGCCATCTGTGGGACTGGATGGCCTTTGGGGGGTCCCTTCCCGCTCTAGAACCCCACGATCTCCGCCGTGGTACCTACACGCTCTCGATGTCGATGAGGCTGCTGTGACGCTCGTTCCCTTCCCGGCCCAGGAGCACCTTCAGTTCCTTGATCTGCTCGGCCAGTTCGGGGTTGAGATCGAATTCGGCCGGGAACGCCGAGATCCAGTACCTGGTGGGACCAAGAGTGGGGCGGACAATATATAATAATATGATAATATATTATTATTATTATTATTATTATTATTATTATTAATAATAATAATAATAATAATATTATTATATTACTATAGTAATAATACCCCAATACTTAATAATAAATGTTATTATCATATTATATTATAAATAATAATTTTATATCATCATGATATAGTATAAATAATATTATATTATTATATTACTATTATTATTATATTACTATAGTAATAATACCCCAATACTTAATAATAAATGTTATTATCATATTATATTATAAATAATAATTTTATATCATCATGATATAGTATAAATAATATTATATTATATTACTATTATTATTATATTACTATAGTAATAATACCCCAATACATAATAATAAATATTATTATAATATTATATTATAAATAATAATTTTATATCATCATAATATAGTATAATATATTATAAATAATTATATTATTATATTACTATTATTATTATTATTATATTACTATAGTAATAATACCCCAATACTTAATAATAAATGTTATTATAGATAATGATTTTTATATCATCATAATATAGTATAATATATTATAAATAAAGTTATATTATTATATTACTATAGTAATAATACCCCAATAATAATAAATGTTATTATAACATTATATTATAAATAATAACTTTATATTAACATAATATAGTATAATATATTATAAATAACATTATATTATTATATTACTATTATTATTATATTACTATAGTAATAATACCCCAATACTTAATAATAAATGTTATTATAACATTATATTATTACATTACTATTATTATTATATTACTATAGTAATAATACCCCAATAATAATAAATGTTATTATAGTCTTATATTATAAATAAGAATTCTATATCATCATAATATATTATAAATAATATTCTATTATTATATTACTATTATTATTATATTACTATAGTAATAATACCCCAATACTTAATAATAAATGTTATTATAGTCTTATATTATAAATAAGAATTCTATATCATCATAATATATTATAAATAATATTCTATTATTATATTACTATTATTATTATATTACTATAGTAATAATACCCCAATACTTAATAATAAATGTTATTATAGTCTTATATTATAAATAATAATTTTATATCATCATGATATAGTATAAATAATATTCTATTATTATATTACTATTATTATTATATTACTATAGTAATAATACCCCAATACTTAATAATAAATGTTATTATCATATTATATTATAAATAATAATTTTATATCATCATGATATAGTATAAATAATATTATATTATATTACTATTATTATTATATTACTATAGTAATAATACCCCAATACATAATAATAAATATTATTATAATATTATATTATAAATAATAATTTTATATCATCATAATATAGTATAATATATTATAAATAATAATAATAATAATAATAATAATAATTTATTATTATTATTGTATTACTATAGTAATAATACCCCAATACTGACCTCACCAGGTGGCATGTTTTGATCTGGAGGGAGCTGTTTTCGGACCCATCCGATTCTTGGTAAGTTCAGGGCAGAGTTAAGGAAAAAGCAATGACAAACTACAACTGCAAAAATACCCACAGTGGAATAATATATTGCATTTAATTAAATAGCATTTTCGCACTTAGGAATAAAAATTACAATAATAATAATAATAATATAAAATAATAATAATAAAAAAAATAATAAATTATTATTATTATTAATAATAATAATAACAACACTATTTATATTACAAATAAGGGTGGCTTTTTAAAAAAAGGATATATTTGGAGTAATTTCGTCGCCAGCTCCGAGGAAGGGATGTACCAAGGGTGCATCATGAGGAACATGCGCACCAGCTGCGGGTCCCGGACTTTGCCTTCGTCGTCTGTGAACACGTGACAAATATTATAATATATTATAATATTATAGATTATTTATTTTACGTCTGTATTATGAAGTTTCCAAAAAAAAATAGTCAATATATAACACATTTAAATCTATATCTATGGCCACAATCACTAGGTTGCTGTGAGTTTTTTGGGTAGCACTCTCTCCTGACGCTTGGCCTGCATCTGTGGCCAGCATGCTCAGAGGTCTGTCGGTAATGCAGCAAGTGGAGTATATCTCACCTATACACATAATAAAAGTGAAAATGTGTGTGTGTGTGTGTGTGTGTGTGTGTGTACCATAGTGGGAGTTGTAGTTTACCTTACAGCCAGAGAGCACACTGAATCTCACCGATGATGCATCTAGAGCAAACTCACCCAACATAACAAATTTTAAATACTAATGGAGTTTCTCGGGGTTAGCCTGACATGATGGGAGTTGTAGTCCACCCACAACCAGGTAAACTGTGACCTCCACTAATGATAGCCCTAGACCGAACTTGGCACACAGAACCCTCATGACTAACTCAACCTACTGGAAGAGTTTGAGGGAACTGACTAACCGTAGTGGGAGTTGTAGTTTACCTTACAGCCAGAGAGCACACTGAACCTCACCAATGATGCATCAAGAGCAAACTCGCCCAACATAACAAACTATTAAGTATTGATGGAGTATCTCGGGGTTAGCCTGGCATGATGGGAGTTGTAGCTCACCCACAACCTTATACATTTTTATACAAGGTTGTGGGTGAACTACAACTTGCCCAACATAACAAACTTCAAGTACTGATGGCAAAAACTTGATATATGAAACTTAGAGCACTTGAAAGCAAGACCATGATAAAGGGGTTAGCCTGGCATGATGAGAGTTGTAGTTCACCCACATCCTTATACATTTTTGTACAAGGTTGTGGGTGAACTACAACTTGCCCAACATAACAAACTTCAAGTACTGATGGCAAAAACTTGATACATGAAACTTAGAGCACTTGAAAGCAAGACCATGATAAAGGGGTTAGCCTGGCATGATGAGAGTTGTAGTTCACCCACATCCTTATACATTTTTGCACAAGGTTGTGGGTGAACTACAACTTGCCCAACATAACAAACTTTAAGTACTGATGGCAAAAACTTGGTACATGAAACTCAGAGCACTTGAAAGCAAGACCATGATAAAGGGGTTAACCTGGCATGATGAGAGTTGTAGTTCACCCACAACCTTATACAGGGGTGGATGTTGTAGTTCACCCACAACCTTATACATTTTTGTACAAGGTCGTGGGTGAACTACAACTTGCAAAACATAACAAACTTCAAGTACTGATGGCAAAAACTTGATACATGAAACTCAGAGCACTTGAAAGCAAGACCATGATAAAGGGGTTAGCCTGGCATGATGGGAGTTGTAGTTCACCCACACCCTTATACAGAGGTGGGTGTTGTAGTTCACCCACAACCTTATACATACATGATGGGAGTTGTAGTTCACCCACAACCTTATACATTTTTGTACAAGTTTGTGGGTGAACTACAACTTGCAAAACATAACAAACTTCAAGTATTGATGGCAAAAACGTGGTACATGAAACTCAGAGCACTTGAAAGCAAGTGAACTACAACTTGCCCAACATAACAAACTTCAAGTACTGATGGCAAAAACTTGGTACATGAAACTCAGAGCCCTTGAAAGCAAGTGAACTACAACTTGCAAAACATAACAAACTTCAAGTACTGATGGCAAAAACTTGGTACATGAAACTCAGAGCACTTGAAAGCAAGTGAACTACAACTTGCAAAACATAACAAACTTTTAAGTACTGATGGAGTTTCTCGGGGTTAGCCTGGCATGATGGGAGTTGTAGTTCCCAAGATAGTCAAAAATAAATTACCAAAGGCTTCAATGCAGCCATGGAGAAGTTGGTCGACGGTGCAGCCTTTCTCCAAATTCAGGGTCGAAGACATTTTCAGAATTCGCCGACGGCTGAAACCTAAGGAAACAAGAAGAGAAAAGCATTAAAAGTGGGACCTCGCTATATTTCGAACCTCAATAACAACAACAACAATAACAACAACAACCCAAGGGAAAAGCCAGTTGCCTTTTGCGAGAACCCGAATGCCGTTCAGCCTCCGTTTTCCGCCCTCAGAGTTTTGTGCTCCTTAATGGGAAGCTGTCTAAAGAGGGACGTTGTTATTGTTCGGCTGCTAGAAAGCATTTGGGCATTCGGCTTTGAGTCCTTCGGAAACGAGCGCCGGCCTGCGTTGCGCATTTAAGGCGAGAGCGGCGATGCTCCTCCACCGCTCGTAAATGCATCGGACCCATCGCGCCGAGACTAAAAATATTTGGAGAACAATCCATTTCCACTCAGTGACTGAACCGAGAAGCGACAGGGAAGCCTCGGGGAATGAGAGAGAGGAAGAGGGGAATGTATGTTCCGGAAGCATTCTCTCCTGGCGTTTCGCCCACATCTATGGCAGGCATCGTAAGGAGTGCGAGGTCTGTTGGAAACTAGACAAGTGGGGTTTATATCCCTGTGGAATGATGTCCAGGGTGGGAGAAGAGAACTCTTGTCTGTTGGAGGCAGGTGTGAATGTTGCACATCGACACCGAAATACAACACCGCCTGAGCTCTGCGAGTGCAGGATTTTTCCGAATGAGGACCGGGACATCCGTATGGAGACCAAGGTGCTTGTTTATAAAGCCATTGTCATCCCAACCCTGCTATATGCCTGCGAAACATGGACTGTCTACAGATGTCAACATTGACCCGTCCTGCTATACGCCTGCAAAACGTGGACTGTCTACAAATGTCAACATTGACACACCCTGCTATACGCCTGCAAAACGTGGACTGGCTACAGATGTCAACATTGACACTGAAATAGAACACCGCCTGAGCTCTGTGAGTGCAGCATTTTTCCAAATGAAGAAGATAGTGTTTGAGGACCGGGACATCCGTAGGGATACCAAGATGCTTGTATATAAAGCTATTGTCCTCCCAACCCTTCTATATACCTACGAAACGTGGACTGTCTACAGATGTCAACATTGACACTGAAATACAACACCGCCTGAGCTCTGCGAGTGCAGGATTTTTCCGAATGAGGACCGGGACATCCGTAGGGAGACCAAGGGGCTTGTTTATAAAGCTATTGTACTCCCAACCCTGCTATATGCCTGCGAGACGTGGACTGTCTACAGACGTCAACATTGGCACTGAAATACATCGCCTGAGCTCTGTGAGTGCGACATTTTTCCGAATGAAGCAGGGAGTGTTTGAGAACAGGGACATCCGTAGCAATACGAAGGTGCTTGTTTATAAAGCTATTGTCCTCCCAACCCTGCTATACGCCTGCGAGACATGGACAGTCTACAGATGTTAACACTGACACTGCGAGTGCAGCATTTTTCCGAATGAAGCACAGAGTGTTTGAGGACCAGGACATCCGTAGGTAGACCAAGGGGCTTGTTTATAAAGCCATTGTCCTCCCAACCCTGCTATACACCTGCAAGACGTGGACAGTCTACAGATGTCAACATTGACACTGAAATACAACACCACCTGAGCTCTGCGAGTGCAGCATTTTTCTGAATGAAGCAGAGAGTGTTTGAGGATTGGGACAACCGTAGGGAGACCAAGGCACTTCTTTATAAAACTATTGTCCTCCCAACCCTGCTCTACGCCTGCGAAACGTGGACAGTCTACAGACGTCACATGCAATTTCTGGAACGATTCCATAAGCGCTGCATCCGGAAAATCCTGCAAATCTCTTGGGAAGACAAGCGAGCAAGTGTCAGTGTGCTGGAAGAAGCAAAGACCACCAGCATTGAAGCAATGGTCCTCCGCCATCAACTCCTCTGGAGCAGCCACGTGGTCCGGATGCCCGACCACCGTGTCCCAAAGCAGTTGCTCTACTCCGAACTCAAGAACAGAAAACAGAATGTTGGTGGGCAGGAAAAGAGATTGAAAGATGGGCTCAAAGCCAACCTTAAAAACTCCGGCATAGACTCTGAGAACTGGGAAAGCCTGGCCTGTGATCGCTCCAGCTGGAGGTCAGCTGTGACCAGCAATGCTGCAGAATTTGAAGAGGCACGAATGGAGAGCGAAAGAGAGAAACGTGCCAAGAGGAAGGCGCGTCAAGCCAACCCCGACTAGGACGGCCTTCCACCTGGAAACGGTTGCCCTCACTGCAGGAGAAGATGCAGATCAAGACTAGGGCTCCATAGTCACCTACGGGCCCACCCTGGAGGATTATCCTACTCGGACAATGAAGGATCGCCTAAGTAAGTAAGAATACTGCAATTGGCCAGCTTGATTAGCATTGAAAATTCATGAAGCAAGGCACTTAAAAACATGAAACAAAACAGCAGTCAAAACTTAAGCTTGGCAAAAACTTGGCACATGAAACTCAGAGCACTTGAAAGCAAGACCGTGATAAAATAACAACGTTGCCTCAACTGAGGCAACTCTCTGCCATGAATCATTATAAATCTTTTCCAGAACCAAAAACTGAAAGGAAAGCACTCTTCTTGACTTTCCCACTACATAACAGTTTGTTATTTTCCTTTTCCTATAGACGAGGACATAAGCTTGGCAAAAACTTGGTACATGAAACTCAGAGCACTTGAAAGCAAGACCATGATAAAATAACAATGTTGCCTCGACTGAGGCAACTTTCATAGAATCAAAGAGTTGGAAGAGACCTCCTGGGCCATCCAGTCCAACCCCATTCTGCCAAGAAGCAGGAATATTGCATTCAAATCACCCCTGACAGATGGCCATCCAGCCTCTGTTTAAAAGCTTCCAAAGAAGGAGCCTCCACCACACTCCGGGGCAGAGAGTTCCACTGCTGAACGGCTCTCACAGTCAGGAAGTTCTTCCTCATGTTCAGATGGAATCTCCTCTCTTGTAGTTTGAAGCCATTGTTCCATTGCGTCCTAGTCTCCAGGGAAGCAGAAAACAAGCTTGCTCCCTCCTCCCTGTGGCTTCCTCTCACATATTTATACATGGCTATCATGTCTCCTCTCAGCCTTCTCTTTTTCAGGCTAAACATGCCCAGCTCCTTAAGCCGCTCCTCATAGGGCTTGTTCTCCAGACCTTTTATCATTTTAGTCACTCTCCTCTGGACACATTCCAGCTTGTCAATATCTCTCTTGAATTGTGGTGCCCAGAATTGGACACAATATTCAAGATGTGGTCTAACCAAAACAGAATAGAGGAGAACTTTCTCCCATGAATCATTCTAAACCTTTTCCACAACTCAAAACTGAAAGGAAGGCATTCTTCTTGACTTTCCCACTAGATAATGGTTTGCTATCTTTCTTTTCCTATAGACGAAGTGATCGCTCCAGTAATAGAATCATGGAATCGTTGAGTTGGAAGAGACCTCGTGGGCCACCCAGTCCAAGCAGGAAAATCGTATTCAAAGTCTCTGGAAGCTCTGTTTACTAGAACGTCACTTTCTGCCCAAGGTTTCACTATCCTGCACCTGACAAATCACACTCAGCATCATTTTCAGATGGTTGCTCTGAGAAAAGCAGTGAAAGATCTCTCCCAGGAATGTGGCCTTGGGAAATTCAGGCCTCTCTTCTGATTTTAGCTCAGGCCCAAGCAGCCTCTCATCCCTAATCCCAACAGGAACATTCCCATCATGAACATCATTCCGATCATGAGCATCAGCATGAACATCAGACACAATCACAGGCTGACACACAACACCCTGACTGTTTTCTGTTTGGAATTCCCCTGTTTTCTGAGTGTTGCTCTTCATGATTTGACTGTCAGGAGAGAATGCTTCTGGAACACAGCCAGGCAGCCTGGAAAACTCCCAGCAACCTAGTGATTCCAGCCATGAAAACCTTCGACAACACATAGATATGTACTGTTCGTTATGTTTGCATTGAGTATTTTGATATTAGTCTTAAATGACAGATGCTATAGGGTGGGCATTTCCCCCACAGCCATTCCCCTCATTTGGGAGACAGAGCTACATATCCTATTATGGTCTATCGTACTTGGTTGTTGACCTCGAGCGACCCTATCACAAGTCTGAGAGTGTGTGACTCACCCAAGACCAAGGGGATGGCCATCTGTTAGGAATGCTTTGATTGGTGGTCCTGCATGGCAGGAGTTGTTGTTGTTGTTGTTAGCTGTACTCGCTACGTGTTGTTGTGGTCAACCTTCCCTCCCTCTTTCTCTCCTTCTTTCCCTTCCTTTGCTATCTCCAATCCTTCCTTCCTTCCTTCCTTCTTCCTTCCTTCCTTCCTTCCTTCCTTCCTTCCTTCCTTCCTTCCTCCTTCCTTCCTTCCTTCTCCCCTCCCCCCTTCCTTTTAGTTCTGTATTGTCATCATTTTGCTTATTTGGGTCTTTCATCATTTAGCTTATTTGGGTTTTTAAGTCCTCTTCCTTCCTTTTGCTTTTGCTTCCATCCTTCCTTCTTTTCTTTCCTTCCCTCCCTCTTTCTCTCCTTCTTCTTCCTTTCTCTCCTCTTCCCTTCCTTCCTTCCCTTTTCGTCTTTCCTTCTCTCCTTCCTTCCTCCTCTACCTCTTTCCTTCCCCCCTTTTTCTTTTCCTTCCTCTTTCTCTCCTTTCTTCCTTCTCTACCTCTTTCCTTTTTTGCTTTTTGCTTCCATCCTTCCTTCTCTCTTTCCTTCTTCCCCTTCCTTCCTTCCTTCTCTACCTCTTTCCTTCCTCCCTTTTTCTTTTCCTTCCCTTTCTCTCCTTTCTTCCTTCTCTACCTCTTTCCTTCTTTCCTTTGCTCTTTCTTCCATCCTTCCATCTCTCTTTCCTTCTTTCCTTCCCTCCCTTTTTCCTTTCCTTCTCTCTTTCCTTCCTTCCCTTTTTTCTTCTCTACTTCTTTCCTTCCTTTCCCCTTTTTCTTTTCCTTCCTCTTTCTCTCCTTTCTTCCTTCTCTACCTCTTTCCTTTTTTGCTTTTTGCTTCCATCCTTCCTTCTCTTTCCTTCTTCCCACTTTCTTCTTTTCTTCTCTCCTTCCTTCTCTACTTCCCTCCTTCCTTCCTTCGTTCCTTCGCTTTTTGCTTCCATCCTTCCTTCTCTCTTTCCTTCTTTCCTTCCCTCCCTCTTTCCTTCCTTTCCTTTTTTCTTTCCTTCTCTCCTTCCTTCCTTCTGTACCTCTTTCCTTCCTCCTTTTTTCTTTTCCTTCTCTCTTTCTCTCCTTTCTTCCTTCTCTACCTCTTTCCTTCCTTCCTTCGATCTTTGCTTCCATCCTTCCTTCTCTCTTTCCTTCTTTCCCTTTTTTCTTTCCTTCTCTCCTTCCTACCTTCTCTACCTCTTTCCTCCCTCCCTCCCTTTTTCTTTTGCTTCCTCTTTCTCTCCTTTTTCCTTCTCTACTTCTTTCCTTCCTTCCTTTGCTTTTTGCTTACATCCGTCCTTCTCTCTTTCCTTCCCTCCCTTTTTCCTTTCCTTCTCTCTTTCTTCCTTCCCTTTTTTCTTTCCTTCTCTCCTTCCTTCCTTCCTTCCTTCCTTCCTTCCTTCCT
>NW_026844700.1:18223648-18291148 GCF_025583915.1 Anolis sagrei ordinatus | reverse complement strand
GCTTTCAAAACAGAGTCTGGATGGCCATCTGTGGGGAGGGATTAGATGGTGTATTCCTTTATGTCAGAAGGGGGTTAAATAGGATGGGCCTTGGGGTGTCTTCCAAGATTCTGATGCAATAGTAGTAGTAGTAGTAATAACAACAATAATAATAATAGATGTCTCCTTCCCTGATGCTTTCAAAAAAGAGTCTGGATGGCCATCTGTGGAGAGGGATTAGATGGTGTCTACCTTTATGTCAGAAGGGGGTTAAATAGGATGGGCCTTGGGGTGTCTTCCAAGTTTCTGATGTAATAACAACAACAACAACAAGGTCTCTTCCATATCTGTTATTCTATGATTCTACGATCCTGCAACAACAAACTAGGGATGAGCAAGTTTAGAGGGAGTAGGCAAATCTATTAACAATTAAAAGGTAACAAAGCCAGTGGACCTGATGGGATCCCTGCTGAAATCTTTAAAGAGGGTGGATCTGAGCGGACACCACAACCCTACCAGGTCATTTAAAAAGTGTGAGCAACCGAGAAAATCCCACCAGACTTTTTCAAAAAGGGGGAAACACTGGAAACTATTGAGGTGCCTCCCTTCTGACCTCCGCTGGGAAATTCCTCGCAAGAGGTTGGACTGGATGACCTCTGGGGGTCCCTTCCAAGTGTACGATTCAACGACCTCGTGTTATGCGGTTATATATGTCCATATTCAGCTGGTGTAGTGACGAGCTTGTTTCTCGGGACTGTTGTGGCGGAAGAATTCCCAGGCCGAATCCCCGGCCAGGCCTGAGTCATCCCTTGGCAGACCCCGCAAGTGCCTGCATGCTTTCCGAACATTCCTGGGCCGCTTGCATGGGAAAGAAAAGGAAAAAAAAGCAAAAGAAGTCTTCTAATCCTTTTAAACTTGAAATTCTGCAGGAGAGGGGAGTGGGCGGAGGTGACTTTGCACCATGCTGTTCCAAGGACATTTCGGGAAAGCAGGGATCCTGGATGCTTGCCATAGATGCAGGCGAAACGTCAGGAGAGAATGCTTCTAAAACATGGCCATACAGCCCGAAAAAACCTACAACAACCCAGTGATTCCGGCTATGAAAGCCTTCGACAATATAGATATCCTGGAGTTGGAAGGGAACCCCAAGGGCCCTCCAGCCCGCCCCCTTCTGCCATAAAGGAAGATACCGTCTAATCCCTCCCGATAGATGGCCATCCAGACTCTGTTTTGAAAGCATCAGGGAAGGAGACATCTATTGTTGTTGTTGTTGTTGTTGTTGTTGTTGTTGTTGTTGCATCAGAAACTTGGAAGACACCCCAAGGGTCATCCTATTTAACCCCCTTCTGACATAAAAGGAATACACCATCTAATCCCTCCCCACAGATGGCCTGAGGGTATCCGCTCAGGTCCACCCTCTTTAAAGATTTCAGCGGGGATCCCATCAGGTCCGCTGGCTTTGTTACCTTTTAATTCGCTAATGGCTTTGCCTATTCCCTCCAAACTACTCATCCCTGGTTTGTTGTTGCGGGATCGTAGAATCAAAGAATAATAGAGACCACATGGCCATCTAGTCCAACCCCAATCTTCCAGGCAGGAGGACACAACCAAAGCACTCCTGACAGATAGACATCCAGCCTCAATTTAGAGAGACCCCATGATGGCTTTGCCTTAGGGTTGCCACTTGGTAAGGTTTAAATGACCTGATAGGGTTGTTGTGTCAGCTCAGGTCCACCCTCTAAAGATTTCAGCGGGGATCCCATCAGGTCCGCTGGCTTTGTTACCTTTTAATTGGCTAATGGCTTTGCCTATTCCCTCCAAAGTACCTTGGTTTGCTGTTGTGAGATTGTAGAATCATAGAATAGATATGGAAAAGACCACATGGGCCATCTAGTCCAACCCCAATCTTCCAGGCAGGAGGACACAACCAAATCCTTCCTAACAGATAGACACCCAGCCTCAATTTAAAGAGACCACATGATGGCTTTGCCTTAGGGTTGCCACCTGGTAGGGTTTAAATGACCTTGTAGGGTTGTTGTGTCAGCTCAGGTCCACCCTCTTTAAAGATTTCAGCGGGGATCCCATCAGGTCCGCTGGCTTTGTTATCTTTTAATTGGCTAATGGCTTTGCCTATTCCCTCCAAACTTGCTCATCCCTGGTTTGTTGTTGCGGGATCTTAGAATAGAAACCACGTGGGCCATCTACTCCAACCTCAATCTTTCAGGCAGGAGGACACAACCAAAGCACTCCTGACAGATAGACATCCAGCCTCAACTTAAAAGAGACCCCATGATGGCTTTGCCTTAGGGTTGCCACTTGGTAAGGTTTAAGTGACCTTGTAGGGTTGTTGTGTCAGCTCAGGTCCACCCTCTTTAAAGATTTCAGCAGGGATCCCATCAGGCCCGCTGGCTTTGTTACCTTTTAATTCACTAATGGCTTTGCCTATTCCCTCCAAACTAGCTCGTCCCTGGTTTGTTGTTGCGGGATCGTCGAATCATAGAATAATAGATATGGAAGAGACCTCGTTTGCCATCTAGTCCAACCCCGATCTTCCAGGTAGGAAGACACAACAAAAGCACTCCTGACAGATAGACATCCAGCCTCAATTTAAAGAGAACCCATGATGGCTTTGCCTTAGCGTTGCCACTTGGTAGGGTTTAAATGACCTTGTAGGATTGTTGTGTCAGCTCAGGTCCACCCTCTTTAAAGATTTCAGCAGGGATCCCATCAGGTCCGCTGGCTTTGCTATCTTTTAATTCGCTAATGGCTTTGCCTATTCCCTCCAAATTTGCTCATCCCTGGTTTGTTGTTGCGAGATAGTAGAATCATAGAATAATAGAGACCACGTGGGCCATCTAGTCCAACCCCAATCTTCCAGGCAGAAAGACACAACCAAAGCCCTCCTGACAGATAGACATCCAGCCTCAATTGAAAGATTCACCGTGATGGCTTTGCCTTAGGGTTGCCACTTGTCAAAATAAATGACCACAAGGCACACAGTCACAATACAACCCAGAGACTCCAAACTGGTTTTTCCTCGCTTCTTGCCCAGACCGCGACTTTTGACCAAGATTTCATCCCGTTCCTTATCTCGGACCATTTTCTGCTCAAAGATAAGTGGCGAAAGTGCAGAGTTGCGCATGTGCCTCCATGTGCCATGAAAAATGAGCCTGTCCATTAAAAACTCAGCAATTCTTGGGACTGCCACTCCCAGCATTCTTCACCATTGCTGATACAGACGCTCCCAACACATACAATGTGTTATAGATCAAGACTGGGGGACCTCGGTAGCAAAACAAACAATACTAAGAATGGCCATCTGTCATTAGGGCTTTGATGGTGTCTTCCTGCCTGGCAGAAAGGGGTCAGACTAGATGGTCCCCTTGGGGTCTCTTCCAACTCTAGAATACAATAATAATAATAATAATAATAATAATAATAATAATAATAGATGGTGTCTCCTTCTCATAGAAGCCTAGAGTTGGAAGAGATTCCCAATCTGGATGGCCATCTGTTGGGAGGGCTTTGATGGTGGTGTCTTCCTGCCTGGCAGAAAGAGGTCAGATTAGATGGTCCCCTTGGGGTCTCTTCCAACTCTAGAATTCAATAATAATGATAACGATAATAATAATAGATGGTGTCTCCTTCTCATAGAAGCCTAGATCTGGAAGAGATTCCCAATCCGGATGGCCATCTGTTGGGAGGGCTTTGATGGTGACTTCTTGCCTGGCAGAAAGGGGTCAGACTAGATGGCCTCCTTGGGGTCTCTTCCAACTCTAGAACTCAATAATAATGATAATGACAATAACAATAATAATAATAGTGTCTCCTTCTCATAGAAGCCTAGACCTGGAAGAGACTTCCAATCCGGATGGCCCTCTGTCAGGAGGGCTTTAATGGTGTCTTCCTGCCTGGCAGAAGGGGGTTAGACTAGATGGTCCCCTTGAGGTCTTTTCCAACTCTAGAACTCAATAATAATGACAATGACAACGACAACAACAACAACAACAACAACAACAACAATAATGTCTCCTTCTCATAGAAGCCTACACCTGGAAGAGACTCCCAATCCTGATGGCCATCTGTCAGGAGGGCTTTGATTATGTCTTCCTACCTGACAGAAGAGGGTCAGACTAGATGGCTTTCTTGAGGTCTTTTCCAACTCTAGAATTCAATAATAATGATGCTGATAATAATGATAATGGTGATAATAATAATAATAATAATAATAATAATAATAATAATAGATGGTATCTTCTTCTCATAGAAGCCTAGACCTGGAAGAGACTCCCAATCTGGATGGCCATCTGTCGGGAGGGCTTTAATGGTGTCTTCCTGCCTGGCAGAAGGGGGGTCAGACTAGATGGCCTCATTGGGGTCTCTTCCAACTCTAGAATTCTATTATTATTATTATTATTATTATTATTATTATTATTAATAGATGAAGGTGATGGAGTCTCCTTCTCTTAGAAGCATAGAGCTGGAAGAGACTCCCAATCCGGATGTCCATCTGTCAGGAGGGCTTTAATGGTGTCTTCCTGCCTGGCAGAAGGGGGTTGGACTAGATGACCTCCTTGGAGTTTCTCCCAACTGTAGGATTACATAATAATAATAATAATAATAATAATAATAATAATAATAAATAGATGATGATCATGATCGCCATGATGGAGTCTCCATCTCTTGGAATCCTAGAGTTGGAAGAGACCCCCAATCCAGATGGCCATCTGTCGAAAGGGCTTTGATGGTGTCTTCCTTCTCTTCCAACTCTAGGATTATATTATTGTTGTTGTTGTTGTTATTATTATTAATTGAAGAAGAAGAAGAAGAAGATGGAGTCTCCTCTTAGAATTCTAGAGCTGGAAAAGACCCCCAATCTAGATGGCCATCTGTCGAGAGGGATTGGATGGTGTCTTCCTTCTCTTACAACTATTATTATTATTATTATTATTATTATTGATGATGATGATGATGATGATAATGATGATGATGATAATGATGATGATGATGGAGTTTCCTTCACTTAGAATCCTAGAGCTGGAAGAGGCCCACAGACTGGATGGCCATATGTCAGGAGGGATCTGATGGTGTCTTCCCTCTCTTCCATCTCTAGGATTATATTTTTGGTTTTCTTGTTGTTGATTATGATGATGGAGTCTCCTTCACTTAGAATCCTACAGTTGCTATTATTATTATTATTATTATTATGTTGTTGTTGTTGTTGTTGTTGTTGTCGTCGTCGTCGTCGTCGTCATCAAAGGCTTCATGATCGGAATCACTGGGCTACTGTGAATTTTCCGGGCTGTCTGGCCCTGTACCAGAAGCATTTTCTCCTGACATTTCACCCACATCTATAGCAGGTTGTGAGGTCTGCTGGAAACTAGGCAAGTGAGGTGTATGCATGTATATATCTATTAGGCTTGGGCAATCCAGTTTGTTAATTTCGTAATTCGTTATTGATTCGTATTTAAATTAGCTTACGATCCAATATCGAACCATGCAGGAATAGTGTGAGGAGTAATTAAGAATCGAAACAATTTTCCCAATTTTCGTAATTATTTCGTAATTATTTTCGTATGTCTGGTGCAAGTTTTACAATCTCGCGTTTACCCCACTTCCGGTCCCTTTGCTCTGCTGCTTCCCTCAGGCTTCTTCTTGCCTCACTCTAATATACAATACTATAATATAATATATACTATAATAATAATATTATAATAATAATATATAATATAATATATTATAATAATATACAATAATAAAATATAATAGTATAATAATAATATATTATAATATTTATAATATTATATAATAATATATAATATAATAATATAATAATAATATAATATACAATAATATAATATTATAATATTATAATATACAACAATATAATATAATAATATTATAATAATATAAGATAATATAGTTGTTGTTTGTTTTATCACACCCACAGTCAACAACAGAGGGAGAGGGAAGCGTCAGAAGTTCCCCCTCTCCCATTTGGAGGATTTTTTAGCATATTGCGCAATTGCGTCCACCATTAACGAATCAATTCGTAATTTACGAAATTTCGGAAATTTCGGAATTTTGAAATCTTAAATTTCGGAAGTCCTCAGAATTTAGAAACGCTAGCGCACCCTAGAAACGAAACGAGTTTAGAACGAATTTTTTTCTTGATCGCCCAAGCCTAATATCTATCTAACTGCGGAATAATGTCCAGGCTGTGAATGTTACCATTGGCTACCTTGAATAGCATCGAATGACCTTGCAGCTTCAAGGCCTGGCTGCTTCCTGCTTGGGGGAATCCTTTGTTGAGAGGTGTCAGCTAGCCCTGATTGTTTCCTGTATGGAATTCACAGCCAGACTTTGAAGCTGCAAGGCCATTCAATGCTAAATAGGTAGCCAATGGCAACATTCACACTTGCCTCCAGGAGTTCTTTTTCCAACCGTGGACATCATTCCACAGGAATATAAACCCCACTTGCCTCATTTCCAACAGACCTCACAACCTCTGAGGATGCCTGCCGTAGGTGTGGGTGAAACGTCAGGAGAGAATGCTTCTAGAAAATGGCCAGCCAGACCAGAAAACACACAACAACCCAGTGATTTAGACCAACGTAAAGGTAAAGATTTCCCCTGACATTAAGTCTAGTCGAATCCAACTCTGGGGTGTGGTGCTCATCTCCATTTCTAAGCCAAAGAGCCAGCGTTGTCTGTAGACACCTCCAAGGTCATGTGGCCGGCATGACTACATGGAGCGCTGAAGCAGTACTTATTCATCTACTCACATTTGCATGTTTTCGAACTGCTAGGTTGGCAGGAGCTGGGGTTAACAGCGGGAGCTCACTCCACTCCCCGGATTTGAACCGCTGACCTTTTGGTCAGCAAGTTCAGTAGCTCAGCTATTACCTTCCTGCTGGAGCGGTACCTATTGATCTACTCACATTTGCATGTTTTTGAACTGCTAGGTTGGCAGGAGACTGGGCTAACAGTGGGAGCTCACCCCGCTCCCCAGATTCTCACCTCCGACCTTTTGCTCAGCAAGTTCAATATCTCAGCGGTTACCTTTCCATGAAACAAGACCTATTGATCTACTCGCATTTGCATGTTTTCAAACTGCTAGGTTGGCAGGAGCTGGGGCTAACAGCAGGAATTCACCCCACTCCCCGGATTCAAACTGCTGACCTTTTGGTCAGCAAGTTCAGCACTTCAGTGGTTACCTTTCCATGAAACAAGACCTATTGATTGACTCCCGTTTGCATGTTTTCGAACTGCTCGGAGCTGGGGCTATTAGTGGGAGCTCACCCCACTCCCTGGATTCAAACTACTGACATTTGGTCAGCAAGTTCAGCATCTCAGCGGTTACCTTTCCATGAAACAAGACCTATCTCACTGGTTACCTTCCTGCTGGCGCAGTACCTATTGATCTACTCACATCTGCATGTTTTCGAACTGCTAGGTTGGCAGGAGCCGGGGCTAACAGCGGGAGCTCGCCCCACTCCCTAGATTCAAACTGCTGATATTTGGTCAGCAAGTTCAGCAGCTCAGCGGTTACCTTTCCATGAAACAAGACCTATCTCACTGGTTTCCTTCCTGCTGGCGCAGTACCTATTGATCTACTCACATCTGCATGTTTTCGAACTGCTAGGTTGGCAGGAGCTGGGGCTAACAGCGGGAGCTCTCCCCACTCCCCAGATCTGAACCGCCAACCTTTCGGTCAGCAATTTCAGCAGCTCAGCAGTTACCTTTCCATGAAACAGGTCGTATGGATCCACTCCCATTTGCATGTTTCCGAACTGCTAGGTTGTCAAGAGCTGGGACTAACAGCGGGAACTCACCCCGCTCCCTGGATTCAAACTGCTGACATTTGGTCAGCAAGTTCAGCAGCTCAGCGGTAACTTTTCGATGAAACAAGACCTATTGATCTACTCCATTTGCATGTTTTCAAACTGCTAGGAGCTGGGGCTATCAGCGGGAGCTCTCCCCACTCCCCAGATCTGAACCGCCAACCTTTCAGTCAGCAAGTTCAGCAGCTCAGCGGTTACCTTTCCATGAAACTAGACCTATCTCACTGGTTACCTTCCTGCTGGCGCAGTACCTATTGATCTACTCACATCTGCATGTTTTCGAACTGCTAGGTTGGCAGGAGCTGGGGCTAACAGTGGGAGCTCGCCCCACTCCCGGGATTCAAATTGCTAACATTTGGTCAGCAAGTTCAGCAGCTCAGCGGTTACCTTTCCATGAAACAAGACCGATTGAATGATTGATTGGTCTTTCCATGAAACAAGACTCCCATTTGCATGTTTTTGAACTGCTAGGTTGACAGGAGCTGGGACTAACAGTAGGAGCTCACCCTGTTCCCAGGATTTGAACCGCCAACCTTTCGGTCAGCAAGTTCAGCGACTCAGTGGGAGCATATTGTTGTTGTTGTTGTTGTTATTGATTGATTATGATGATTTTGGAGCCTCGTTCTCGATGGCAACACTCTCTCGCCCCTTACAAGGAATTTTGGCTCGGCGCATTAGTTCAGCAGCCGCATGTCTTTGTGCAGATTAGCATTAATCTTCCTAAAACAGGCCCTTTGTGCTCGGAAACGGTGAAGTTCTTTTTTTTCCCCTTCCTTCTTCCCCCGTTGGAGTTATTTTTAGCAAAGTGTGCAAGAGCCGACGCGGTGCGATTTGGGCTCCGAAACCGAGGCGCAAAAAACGATATTTTGGGTTTGTGGATCTGGAACAGAAGGGAGACCGAAGACAAGAGATGCACCTTTTGCTCGGCTGCAAAAAGCAACGATTCCGACTCCTGCCGTTTGGCATTACGAGCTGCAAAGTTCCCGTTCGTTCGTTCGTTTGTCCGTTCGCTGCATTCCCTTGCAAAATATTTCCGCCCCAAAGCGCGACGGCAACAACATTGCAAAAAATGTCAACTTCCTCCCCAAAAGCATCCACCCACCGCAAGCAGATTGTGTGGCACAAACATTGATCAACATTCAGCAGCTTGCCGCACAAAAAAAAAAAAAATACACACACAAAAGCCATCCGCGCATGCAAGTGATGTGCGCTATGCACACAAAGGGACACACAAAGCGCACACATTCGGGAAAAACGCAGGAATGAAAAGGAGGCTCACCACCCGGATCTTGGAAAGATTTCCCCGCTCTTCCTTCATCCACAGCCAAGATGCGGCGGTTTCATGCGCGGCGCTCCATGCGGCAAGGCTTGTCCTGCCCACCCCACACCTTGGTGGATAGCGCACCGATTCGCACACCAAACACAGAGAAGTAGAAGATGCTTTCTGTGCCCAAATGGCCACGTTTGGAGACAAACTGAACTACAACATGCTTGATGCGCCCAAATGTCCACATTCCGACAACTGAACATGTTTAATGCGCCCAAATGTCCACATTCTGAGAACTGAACATGTTTAATGCGCCCAAATGTCCATATTCTGAGAACTGAACATGGTTTATGAACCCAAATGTCCACATTCTGAAAACTGAAGATACATAATGCACCCAACTATCCACATTCCGAGATCTGAACATGCTTTACGCACCCAAATGTCCACGTTTTGAGAACTAAATATGTTTAATGCACCTAAATGTCCATATTCCAAGAAGTGAACATGCTTAATGCACCCAGATGTCCACATTCTGAGAACTGAACATGCTTTATTTGCCCAAATGTCTACATTTTGAGAGCTAAACATACTTTATGCACCCAAATGTCCACATTTTGAGAACTGAACATGTTTAATGCGCCAAATGTCCATATTCCAAGTGAACATGCTTAATGCGCCCAGATGTCCACATTCCGAGATCTGAACATGCTTTACGCACCCAAATGTCCACATTTCGAGAATTGAACATGTTTAATGCACCCAAATATCCACATTCTGACAACTAAACATGCTTTATGCGCCCAAATGTCCACATTCCAAGAACTGAACATGCTTTACACACCCAAATGTCCACATTTTGAGAACTGAACATGCTTTATGCGCCCAAATGTCCACATTCTGAGATGTGAATATTTTTAATGCACCCAAATGTCCATATTATGAGAACTGAACATGGTTAATGCGCTCAAATGTCCACATTTCGAGAACTGAACATGCTTTATGCACCCAAATGTCCAAATCCTGAGAACTGAACATGCTTAATGCGCCCAAGTTTTCCATATTCCGGAAACTGAAAATGCTTAATGCACTCAAATGTCCACATTCCGAAAACTGAACATGTTTAATGCACCCAAATGTCCATATTATGAGAACTGACTATGCTTAATGCACCCAAATGTCCACATTCCAAGCAATGAACATGTTTAATGCGCCCAAATGTCCACATTTCGAGAACTGAACATGTTTAATGCGCCCAAGTGTCCACATTCCGAAAACTGAACATGCTTTATGCACCCAAATGTCCACATTCCGAGGACTGAACATGTTTAATGTGCCCAAATGTCCACATTCCGACACCTCAACATGTTTAATGCACCCAAATGTCCACATTCCGAGAATCAAACATGTTTAATGCACCCAAATGTCCACGTTCCTAGAATTGGGCATGTATTATGCGCCCAAATTTAGAAAGAAAATAACCCAACTCGAACACACTTCATGTGCACAAAAGCGCCGCCAACATCTTGAATAGCACCTTCACCACTATTCAGCCTCATGGGTCCAAAGGATATCCTGTTATGGGGGTGGCTGTGCATGCACATGATGTGATCTGAGCGAGAGGATGCTTTGTGTGTCCAAAAAGCACCACCTGTTTCTTAAGCATCATCATCATCATAAACATCATCATTATCAATGGCACCTTCACCGCTATTTGGCCTTATGTGCCCAAACAATACCCAGTTATGGGGATGGTTTTGCATGCACTTGATTTGAGATGAACTAGAACACACTTCATGTGCCCAAATGCGCCACCAATGTCTTAAGCATTATTATTATTATTATTATTATTATTATTATTATTATTATCAATAGCACCTTCGCGATTGGAATCCGAAGACCCTTATGACACCAAAGGATGTCCAGTTATGGGACAGAACCCTACACTTTTGGTGCCTGCCACAATGCGCTCTGCACATGGGCAAGTGCACTCTCTCCTTCCCTCCCTTCCTTAATTCGATATGCAACATTGTTTCCGATGCTGCGTTACATTGTCTCGTTTTACCTTTGATTTCTTCTCTAATGTTTCTTTTGATCACTGATCATCGACAGAAATAAATAAACACAACGTATTCTTGACATGAGCAGATACTTGCTTGCACTCAGCACATGGGCAGAAGCACCTTCTCTTTCGTCCTTTACTATTATTATATGGCAATGCACTCTGCACATGGGCTGAAGCACTCTCTATGACATGAGCATATGCTTGTTTGCTTGCTCTCCTTTGCAATTGTTATATAGCAATGCACTCTGCACATGGGCTGAAGCAGTCTCCATGTTATTATATAGCAATGCACTCTGCACATGGGCAGAAGCACTCTATGTTATTATATAGGAATGCACTCTGCACATGGGCAGAAGCAGTCTCCATGTTATTATATAGCAATGCACTCTGCACATGGGCAGAAGCAGTCTCCATGTTATTATATAGCAATGCACTCTGCACATGGGCAGAAGCACTCTATGTTATTATATAGCAATGCACTCTGCACATGGGCAGAAGCACTCTATGTTATTATATAGGAATGCACTCTGCACATAGGAAGAAGCACTTTCTCGATGTTGTTATTATATAGCAATGCACTCTGCACATGGGCAGAAATACTCTCCATGTTATGTAGCAATGCACTCTGCACATGGGCAAAAGCAATTTCTATGTTACTGTTATATAGCAGTGTACTCTGCACATGGGCACTATCTCTCTCTCTCTATGTTATTATTATATAGCAATGCACTCTGCACATGGGCAGGTGCACTCTCTATGATATTATATAGCAATGCACTCTGCACATGGGCAGGAGCACTCTCTATGTTCTTGTTATATAGCAATGCACTCTGCACATGGGCAGAAGCACTCTATGTTATTATATAGCAATGCACTCTGCACATGGGCAGGTACACTCTCTATGTCCTTGTTATATAGCAATGCACTCTGCACATGGGCAGAAGCACTCTATGTTATTATTATATAGGAATGCACTCTGCACATGGGAAGAAGCACTCTCTCTATGTTATTATTATATAGCAATGCACTCTGCACATGGGCAGAAGCTCTCTCTGTGTTATTATATAGCAGTGCACTCTGCACATGGCCAGGAGCACTCTCTCTATGTTATTATTATATAGAAGTGCACTCTGCACATGAGCAGAAGAACTCTCTATGTTGTTATTATATAGCAATGCACTCTGCACATGGGCAGAAATACTCTCCATGTTATTATATAGCAACACACTCTGCACATGGCCAGGAGCACTCTCTCTATGTTATTATTATATCACAACACACTCTGCACATGGGCAGAAGCACTATGTCTCTCTCTTTGCTACTGTTATATAGCAACACACTCTGCACATGGGCAGGAGCGCACTCTATGCTATTATCATATAGCAATGCACTCTGCACATGGGCTGAAGCACTCTCTATGTTATTATATTGCAACACATTCTGCACATGGGCAAAAGCACTCTCTGTTATGATATAGCAATGCACTCTGCACATGGGCAGAAGCAATCTCTATGTTATTGTTATATAGCAATATACTTTGGGCAAAAGTATTATTTCTCTCTATCTCCCTTTGCTATTGCTATGTAGCAATGCACTCTGCACATGGGCAGAAGCACTCTCTCTATGTTATTATTGTATAGCAGCACATTCTACACATGGGCAGAAGCACTATCTCTCTCTCTTTGCTACTGTTATATAGCAACACACTCTGCACATGGGCAGGAGCGCACTCTCTATGCTAATATCACATAGCAATGCACTCTGCACATGGGCAGAAGCACTCTCTCTATGTTATTATTATATAGCAATGCATTCTGCACATGGGCAGAAGCACTATATCTCTCTCTTTGCTACTGTTATATAGCAACACACTCTGCACATGGGCAAGAGCACTCTCTCTATGCTATTATTACATAGCAACACACCCTGCACATGGGCAGGAGCGCACTCTCTATGCTATTATCACATAGCAATGCACTCTGCACATGGGCAGGAGCACTCTATGTTATTATTATATAGCAATGCACTCTGCACATGGCCAGGAGCACTCTCTCTCTATGTTATTATATAGCAATGCATTCTGCACATGGGCAGAAGCACTATATCTCTCTTTGCTACTGTTATATAGCAACACACTCTGCACATGGGCAGAAGCACTCTCTCTATGTTGTTATTATATAGCAATGCACTCTGCACATGGGCAGAAGCACTCTCTCTGTGTTATCATTACATAGCAATGCACTCTGCACATGGGCAGGAGCACTCTCTTCCTCCCTTTCCTGAAGCACTCTCTCTATGTTATGATTACATAGCAATGCACTCTGCACATGGGCAGGAGCCCTCTCTCCCTCCCCTTCCCCTGGCACCTCACTTTGGGCATGCAAAACCTGCCTTTGTTGTCTCCTCCATCTGATGCAGCTGTGACCAAAAATGGAATTTCCAAACCCAGGGCAGGAATAAGAAGCATTCCCTTGGCCATGGAGAGAGGGAGGGGTGGGGTGGCACTCTGCACATGGGCAAGGGTCTTGGGGAAGGGGTCCCTGGTGCCAATGGGAGGGGGAAAGCCACCCCCTAACAATGGCAAGGCTACTACTCACCGCAGCTTCAATGAGGCTCCAGCCCAGCGGTGCCTTCCTGCTCTCTCTCCTCGCAGCAGCAGCAGCAGAACCAGAGCGAAGGAAGGAAGGAAGGAAGGAGAGAAGGAAGGAGAAAGAGGGAGGAGGGAGGGAGAGAGAGAGGGGAGGGGATTCCCACCCAGAGCCCTCCCCCTCCCTCCGGGGAGCCCCTCCCTCGCCTCCAGCCAAGCAGGAGACCCAAATCTAGCCCCCCAAGGGGCACCTTGCCTAGGGAAGCCAGGCTCCCACTCTCTGCTGCTTTGGGTCACCTGGAACAACCCTGTGTCCGGGTTCTAGGTTCCACCATTCAAGAAGGATCTGGATAAGGGCAGTCCAAATGAACACAGATCTGCAAGCCAAGCTATGGGCCAAAGGAACAACATGACAACAGAAAACATCATCATCATCATCATCATCATCATCATCATCATCATCATTTTACTCTGCATTATTATTATTATTGTTATTATTATTATTATTATTATTATTATTATTATTATTATTATTCTAGGCTGCATTATTCCAGGCTAGGGAAGTCACAGCCCCACTCTCTTCTTCTTTCATCAATACTGTTCTAGGCACCTCAAATTCAGGTTCCAGATACCCCAAATTCTAGTTCCAGATCTAGGAACCCTGATTCCATCACACAGGATAACATTGTTCTAGGCACCTCAAATTCAAGTTCTAGATACCCCAAATTCTAGATCTAGGAACCCTGATTCAAGAGCAAGCAAAATGACCACAGGTCTGGAAAGCCAAGCCATGGGCCAAAGGAACAACATGACAACATAAACATTATTATTATTATTATTATTATTATTATTATTATTTTAGGATGCATCATCATTATTTGAAGTGACTGGACCTTGAGGGAGCTGGGGGTGGTAACGGCCGACAGGGAGCTCTGGCGTGGGCTGGTCCATGAGGTCACGAAGAGTCGGAGACGACTGAATGAATGAACAACAACATCATTATTATTATTATTCTAGGCTGCATCGATAATTATTAGGATAGTACCCAAACCAGGGAAGTCACAGCCCCGCTCTCTTCTTCTTTCATCAACTAGGATAACACTGTTCTAGGCACCTCAAATTCAAGTTCTAGGTACCCCGAAATTCTAGTTCCAGTTCTAGGTACCCTGACTCCATCACCTAGGATAACACTGTACTAGACACCTCAAATTCGGGTCCTAGATACCCCCACATTCTAATTTCAGATCTGGGTACCCTGATTCCATCACCTAGAATAACACTGTTCTAGGCGCTTCAGATTCAAGTTCTAGATACCTCAAATTCTAGCTCCAGATCTAGGTACCCTGATTCAATCACCTAGGATAACACTACTCTAGGCACCTCAAATTCAAGTTCTAGGTACCCCCAAGTTCTAGTTTGAGTTTTACATGCCCTGATTGAAGTTCTATGTGCCCCCTATTCAAGCCCTAGTTTGGGACATCTTGATTCAAACTCTAGTTCTAGGCATCCCAATCCAAGTTCCACACTATCCAATTCAATGTATGGTCTCCCTAATTCAAATTCTAGGCACCACAATTCTAGTTCCAGCTCTAGTAGCCTTGATTCCAGTTCTGGACACCTTGAAGTTCAATGTGCCCCCTATTCAAACGCTAGTTTGGGACATCTTGATTCAAACTGGTTCTAGGCATCCCAAGCCAAGCTCCAGGCTACCCAATTCAATATATGGTCTCCCCAATTCAAATTCTAGGCACCACAATTCTAGTTCCAGCTCTAGCAGCCCAGGTTCCAGTTCTAGGTACCCTGATTCAAATTCTAGTTCTGGACACCTTGATTCACGCTCTTGTTCTAGGCATCTCAATCCAAGTTCAAGGCATCCCAATACAAGTTTTAGTACCCCGAATCAAATAATGGACACCCAAATTCAAGTTCTAGATACCCCAATTCAAGCTCTAATGCACCCCAATTCAAGCTCTAGTTCTAGTCACCCCCATTTGAGTTCTAGGTTTCCTGATTCAACTCTAGGCATCCTGATTCAAGCTCTTTGAGGTAAGTGTGAATGTTGCAATTGGCCACCTTAATTAGCATCAAATGGCCTTGCAGCTTCAAAGCCTGGCTGCTTCCTGCCTGGGTTAGTAACTTGGGCTATGGGAAGGATCACTCAGGCCCTGGCCCTGATTGTTTCCTGTCTGGAATTCCCCTGAAAGAACTCTTGTCTGCTTTAGGAAAGTGTGAATGCTCTCATTGGCCACTTTGATTATTATTGAATGGCCTTGCAGCTTCAAAGCCTGGGGGGAATCCTTTGTTGGGAGGTGTTAACTGGCCCCGATCATTTCCTGTCTGGAATTCCCCTGAAGGAACTCTTGTCTGCTTGAGGCAAGTGTGAATGTTGTAATTTGGCCACCTTGATTAGCATTGAATGGTCTTGCAGCTTCAAAGCCTGGCTGCTTCCTGCCTGGGGGAATCCTTTGTTGGGAGGTGTTAGCTGCTCCTGATTGTTTTCTGTCTGGAATTCCCCTGAACTCTTGTCTGCTTCAGGAAAGTGTGAATGTTGTCATTGGCCACTCTGATTATTATTCAAAGCCTGGGGGGAATCCTTTGTTGGGAGGTGTTAACTGGCCCCGATCATTTCTTGTCTGGAATTCCCCTGAAGGAACTCTTGTCTGCTTGAGGGCAACCAATTGGCCACCTTGGTTAGGCTTTAATGGCCTTGCAGCTTCAAAGCCTAGCTGCTTCCTGCCTGGGGGGGGGAATCCCTTGTTGGGAGGTGTTAGCTGGCCCTGATTGTTTCATGCCTGAAATTCCCCTGAAGGAACTCTTGTCTGCTTGAGGCAAGTGCGAATGTTGCAATTGGCCACCTTGATTAGCATCAAATGGCCTTGCAGCTTCAAAGCCTGGCTGCTTCCTGCCTGGGGGGAATCCTTTGTTGGGAGGTGTTGGGAGATATAGAATTATAATATCATATTATTAGTAGTAGTATTATATATGGAATAATATTATTATTACATTATTATATTAGTATTATATATGTAATAATATTCCATGTAATATAATATATAATTATAATATCATAATTATTATTAGTATTATATATGTATTATATTATTATTATTATTAGTATTATATATTAATAATATTACATGTATATATTATTATTATTATATTATATTAGTAGTATAGTAGTAATTTACATGTAATATAAAATATATCATTATAATATCATATTATTATTAGTAGTATTATTATATTATTATTATAATATTATAAATATTATATGCATTATAAAATATATTTATATCATTATATTAATTATTATTATATATATATATTAATATATATATTACTATATTACTATAACATTATATGTAATATTATTAGTAATATTACATTAATATAAAATATATAATTATAATATCATATTATTATTATTATTAGTAGTAGTGTATGTATTTATTATATATTATCAATATTATATGTATATTATATATTATATTATATTATATATATTATAATATTATTATATTATATTAGTATAATATTATTATATATTATTTAATATAAATAATATAATATATTATTAGTATTATTAATTATATATATTATTGGAATTATATATATTATATTGTAATATTATTAGTAATATTACATGTAATATAAAATATATAATTATAATATCATATTATTATTAATAGTATTATATTGTATTACATTAGATTCAAGTAAATCCGGGTATGTTGCAGAGTTGCTTTAAGAAGTGCCATACCAGTTTCACCCAATTTGCAATTTGCAGGATAATCTGCAAGGCAGCTTAAGCTTTTCCACTTGCAACCCCTTTCCACTTGATATTTATTATATATAAATTATATTATATATATAATATTATTATTATATTATATTATATGTAATTATTAGTAATATTACATAAATAAAATATATAATTATATTATTATTATTATATTAGTATTATATATGTAATTAAATTACATTAATATAAATATATAATTATAATATCATATTATTAGTAGTATTATATATGTAATAATATTATAATTATTATATTAATATTATAATATCATATTAGTAGTATTATATATGTAATAATATTATAATTATTATATTAATATTATAATATCATATTAGTAGTAGTATTATATATGTAATAATATAATAATTATTATTATAATTATTATTATTTTATTATTATTATATTAGTATTATATATGTAATATTATTATAATAATTATAATAATTATTATTATATTATTATTATCTGTGTGATAATATTCCATGTAATATAAAATATATAATTATAACATCATATTAATTTGTGTGCGGTGAACCCGAAAAGGAGGGGCACGACCCACCAGATGAATGGAAGTGTCTGGTGGAGGGGGTCCTTTTTTGGTTTGTGCAGGATCCTCGGGGGGCGCGAATATATCAGATCGTATATATATATCTCTCTCTTTCGCCTTTGACGAAGTCACAAAGGCAACCCATTGAGGGTCTCCAAGCTCGAGCATCACTGCGAAGGCAGCCCTGCATCCCTCGGTTGCCATGGCAACTGGCTCCGAGACGAGAGAAGGATGGAGGACCAGCACACACACACTCACAGCCCCGTCCTTAACTAGGGCTCGGATGTTTGTAACTCGGGGACCGCCTGGGTTGGAAACTTTGCTATGGGGAGTTCTGGAGGGATGGGGCGCAGGTGCCTTGGGTTGCAAACGGCCCCAACACCCTCTTCCCCAAGAGAGACGGGAAGGGCATCTGTGTGATGCGCACATGGAAGGGCACCAAGACAAACCCCGCGTTGGGCCAGGAACTATCGCAGCTGTTTCGCCTCCCTCGGAGGACGCAACGAGTGCGCCAGGCTGCCAGGTCGGCCCCACCGGAGATCCCGGGCCAAAAAAACCTGAGACCGAGGGACCGTTCCTCAGAGATGTTGTTTTTCTCCATGTGATTCAAATAGCAAACGAGACAACCTAGTGATGTTCAATGTATTGTCGAAGGATTTCATGGCCGGAGTCACTGAGTTGCTGTGACTTATTCGGGCTGGATGATTATGTCCCAGCAGCACTCTCTCCTGACGTTTTGCCTGCATCTGTAATTAATTGCATCTACAACTCCAAAATGCCCAGGCCAATTCTCCTCAAAACCCTCCAGTACTCGAATTTGGACATAATTTGGACCAGTACTCGTTGTGTTCAGTTGCTGATCAACTCCTCTGTTTGCTGTCTGCCATAGAAAAGAATAAGAAAGGGTTAAGGGAGACACAGTGGGCGCGGTCATGCAAATTCCACGCCACTGGGATGCCTGTGGGGAAGGAAACACATACAATCTAGGATGAAATTGTCCCCGAATGAAAGCATTCCTTGAGTGGTGGGCAGGATGGTATTTGGAGAGGACATTGGCAGGGCTCTTGGACATGTTTACACTGGGATGTCTGTGGTGGAGGAAACACCATTGGTGTCTCCTGAGTAGTGGGAGAGAGTCAGGAACACTGGGATGTCTGGGGTGGAGGAAACACATAGAATCTAGGATGGCATTATCCCCGTATGAAAGCCTTCACTTGGGTGGTGGGCAGGATGGTATTTGGAGAGGACATTGGCAGTTCTCTTGGACATGTTTACACTGGGATGCCTGTGGTGGAGGAAACACATACAATCTAGAATGAAATTGTCCCCGTATGAAAGCCTTCACTTGGGTGGTGGGCAGGATGGTATTTGGAGAGGACATTGGGAGAGCTCTTGGACATGTTTACAATGGGATGTCTGTGGTGGAGGAAACACATCCAATCTAGGACGGAATTGTCCCCGAATGAAAGCATTCCTTGGGTGGTGGGCAGGATGGTATTTGGAGAGGACATTGGCAGGGCTCTTGGACATGTTTACACTGGAATGTCTGTGGTGGAGGAAACATCATTGGTGTCTCCTGAGTAGTGGAAGAGAGTCGGGAACACTGGGATGTCTGGGGTGGAGGAAACACATATAATCTAGGATGATTAGGTCCCCATATGAAAACCTTCACTTGGGTGGTGGGCAGGATGGTATTTGGAGAGGACGTTGGCAGGGCTCTTGGACATGTTTACACTGGGAAGTCTGTGGTGGAGGAAACACATACAATCTAGGATGGAATTGTCCCCGAATGAAAGCATTCCTTGGTTGGCGGGCAGTGTGTTGTTGGTGGGGGACATTGGCAGGGCTCTTGGACATGTTTACACTGGGATGTCTGTGGTGGAGGAAACACATACAATCTAGGATGAAATTGTCCCCGAATGAAAGCATTCCTTGAGTGGTGGGCAGGATGGTTTGTGGAGAGGACATTGGCAGGGCTCTTGTACATGTTTACACTGGGATGTCTGTGGTGGAGGAAACACATACAATCTAAGTTGGGATTGTCCATGTATGAAAGCATTTCTTGGGTGGTGGGCAGGGTGGTATTTGGAGAGGACGTTGGCAGGGCTCTTGGACATGTTTACACTGGGATGTCTGTGGTGGAGGAAACACATACAATCTAGGATGGAATTGTATATAGCCCTTGGTAGATGTGGGAACCTGTCTGTGTAAGTGGACACCCCAACCATGCACACACTTTTATTACGTGCATAGATAAGATATCCTCCACTTGCTTCATTGCCGACAGACCTCTGAGCATGCCGGGCACAGATGCAGGCCAAACATCAGGAGAGAATGCTGCTGGAACATGGCCATACAGCCTGAAAAACTCACAGCAATCCAGTGATTCTGGTCACGAAAGCCTTCGACAACACAGTGAGTACTTTTCTGCCCATTTCCACAGATTTCTCTATTATCGTTCTGTGACCGAACATCTCAGTGTGAAGCACAGCAGATGCCTAGCCAATTAATCCCCACGAAACGAACCAATTAGGGCTTTAGATAGTGCGTGCTTAGGCGGCCTAGGAGTAAGAGGGTGTCGTCGGCGTGGACTCCCCGATGCTCATTTTCTATCCGTTGCAAGAGATATCAACAACTCTTAAAGGAGAATCCCCCACTTCCTGCTGATGGAGCTTCCAAGAAGGAGTCCGCTCCGGTTTTTAGTCTGAACTAGTTTGGTTGATCCCAAAAAAATGGTTTAAAACTCATTTTGGATATAGGGAGAGCTAGAGGTTTGGTTTGGAAAAGAATTCCAAATGTTTCCGAAAAAGAATCGGAACTTTCCGAAATTTCCGAAATTTCCGAAATTTCCGAAATTTCCGAAATTTCCGAAATTTCCGAAGTTTCCGAAGTTTCCGAATCACTTCGTTAATGGCGGGCATGATTGCGCAACAGCCCTTTTCCCTGCCCTGGTTCACATGTGGGCATATTGAGTATTCATGCCAAATTTGGTCCAGATCTATCATTATTTCAGTCCACAGTGCTCTCTGAATGTAGGTGAACTACAACTCCCAAACTCAAGGTCAATGTCCACTAGACCCTTACAGTATTTTCTCTTGCTTGTGGACATGTTTTGTGCCAAGTTTGGTCCAATTCCATCGTTGGTGGAGTTCAGAATGCGCTTTGATTGTAGGAAAACTATAAATCCCAGCAACTACAAATCCCAAACTCAAGGTCAATGTCCACTAGACCCTCACAGTGTTTTCTCTTGCTTGTGGGCATGCTTTGTGCCAAGTTTGGCCCAATTCCATCATTGGTGGAGTTCAGAATGCTCTTTGGTTGTAGGTGAACTATAAATCCCAGCAACTACAACTCCCAAAGTCAAGGTCGATAACCACCAAACTGGAGGGGTTGAGGGGGGGCCTCAACCCCTCCAGTCACTGCATTAGGAAGGTTGAGAAACACCAATCTACACCATAGGATGAATGTTGTTTCATAACACTATTATGAGTCAATGCTATGCTATCGTGGGAGTTGTAGTTTTCCATGGCTTGGAGCCTTCCTTGCCAAAGAATGCTAAAGTACAACCCGTAGGATCGCCTTCGGTTGGAAAAGAAGGACAAATCGTGCCAAATAATAAAACATGATAGCTTCGCCTTAGGGTCATCATAGGTCAAGAAAGGACACAACAACAATAAAAAGTTATTTTAAGAGCCTTTTTTAAAGTAGTGGAGTCAGGTTGGGCTTAATAAATGAACCGAAAAATGCCGACAGCTAGCTAGCCCGAGGCCGTCACTTCACTCCGACTAATAGTAGAGCCAGCCTCCTTTGATGTTACACAGACAGGCTCCCACTTCTACCAATGGCTATATACAATTCCATCCTAGATTGTATGTGTTTCCTCCACCACAGACATCCCAGGGTAAACATGTCCAAGAGCCCTGTCAGTGTCCTCCACCAACAACACAATACCCACCAATAACGTCCACCAACACCACACTGCCCACCACTCAAGGAATGCTTTCATTCCAGGGCAATTCCATCCTAGATTGTATGTGTTTCCTCCACCACAGACATCCCAGTGAAAACATGTCCAAAAGCCCTGCCAGTGTCCTCCACCAACAACACAATACCCACCAATAACGTCCACCAACACCACACTGCCCACCACTCAAGGAATGCTTTCATTCCGGGGCAATTCCATCCTAGATTGTATGTGTTTCCTCCACCACAGACATCCCAGTGTAAACATGTCCAAGAGCCCTGCCAATGTCGTCCACCAACAACACACTGCCCACCACCCAAAGAATGCTTTCATTGAGTGACAATTCCATCCTAGATCGTATGTGTTTCCTCCACCACAGACATCCCAGTGTAAACATGTCCAAGAGCCCTGCCAGTGTCCTCTCCAAATACCATCCTGCCCACCACCCAAGTGAAGGCATTCATACGGGGACAATTCCGTCCTAGATTGTATGTGTTTCCTCCACCACAGACATCCCAGTGGTGTGGAATTTGCATGACCCGTCACACTGCCTCTCCCTTAACCCTTTCCTATTCTTTTCTATGGCACACAGCAAACAGAGGCATTGATCAGCAGGTTTGGGGAGAATTCACCATGATTTAGAGGAGTTGTAGGTCCTGGGATGTATAGTTCACCTGCAATCTAAGAGCACTCTGAACTCCACCAATGATGAACCTGGACCAAGTTTGGCACACAGAACACCCATGACTAACTCTACCTACTGGAGGGGTTTGAGGGAACTGACTCACCATAGTGGGAGTTGTCGTTCACCCTGCAGACAGAGAGCACACTGAACTTCACCAATGACGCAAATCTAGAGCATACTTGCCCAACATAACAAACTTTAAGTACTGATGGAGTTTCTCAGGGTTAACCTGGCATGATGGGAGTTGTGCACACAGAACACCCATGACTAACTCTACCTACTGGGGAGGTTTGAGGGGACTGACTCACCATAGTGGGAGTTGTAGTTCGCCCTACAGCCAGAGAGCACACTGAACTCCACCAATGATGCAAATCTAGAGCAAACTTGCCCAACATAACAAACTTTATGTACTGATGGAGTTTCTCATGGCATGATGGGAGTTGTAGTTCACCCACAACTTTGGCACACGGAACACCCATGACTAACTCTACCTACTGGAGAGGTTTGAGGGGACTGACTCACCATAGTGGGAGTTGTCGTTCACCCTGCAGCCAGAGAGCACACTGAACTCCACCAATGATGCAAATCTAGAACAAACTTGCCCAACATAACAAACTTTATGTACTGATGGAGTTTCTCAGGGTTAACCTGGCATGATGGGAGTTGTAGTTCACCCACAACTTTGTGTACAATTAAAAACTGACTTTTTTCAATAGCCCGGGCAATGCGGAGTAAACAAGCTAGTAAATAAATCCACGGGAAACCCTGGCAAGGCCTTCGGTGGCCACGATTGCAGCAGGTGCAGCGACGAAGGGGCTCTTTTTATAGCCAAATCCCCGGGTGCAAAAAGAGCAGCTGTCGTGCAAAGAGGGGGCGTGGGATGGCACGAGGACCTCGGTCTGTGCCCGATGGTGCCCTCCGTGCCCTGGGATTTGCTCCGAGCGGCAGGGGGATTGGAAGCCTACCTAGAGTTTCAATCCTGGCTCCGAAATCAACAAAACCGCTTCCCACTTTGGCTGGACGCTATGGGATTGCGAGGAGTCATATTATTACCCCATCTCTTGCTTCCATGGCAGGATTGGACTGTAGTTCCCATCCGATATAATAATTAATTTGGGTATGAAGGGCGTTCATTAAAGAATACGTGGGTCGAGAGCAGTACGTGGGGAAAAGATCTTGGAGTCCTCGTGGACAACAAGTTAAACATGAGCCGACAATGTGATATGGCAGCAAAAAAAGCCAGTGGGATTTGGGCCTCTATAGTGTCTAGATCCCAGGGAAGTCATGCTCAGCCATGCTCTATTCTACCTTGGTTGGACCACATCTGGAATATTGCGTCCAATTCTGGGCACCACAATTGAAGGGAGATGTTGACAAGCTTGACTGTGTCCAGAAGAGGGTGACTCAAATGATCAAGGGTCTGGAGAACAAGCCCTATGAGGAGCGGCTTAAAGAGCTGGGCATGTTTAGCCTGAAGAAGAGAAGGCTGAGAGGAGATATGATGAGTGCCATGTATAAATACGTGAGAGGAAGCCACAGGGAGGAGGGAGCAAGCTTGTTTTCTGCTTCCTTGGACGCATTAGAGCAATGGCTTCGAACTACAAGAAAGGAGATTCCATCTGAACATGAGGGAGAACTTCCTGACTGTGAGAGAGAGCTGGGACAGGGTACCGCAAATCCCAACCCGAAGCAAAAAGGATGCAATAGCAGAGTCTGTTAGGTAGAAATGGCACAGCATTTCCAGTCAAAGAAAAAGAGAATTAAACAATCCATTTCCCTCTCTCCTGTGTGACTCAGTCCGAGTATCTGCCTATGTTGTGTGGGACTATTTGATTACTCTATATTAGGAAGAATTTCTTGACTGTGAGAGCTGTTCAGCAGTGGAACTCTCCGCCCCGGAGTGTGTTGGAGGCTTCTTCTTCAGAGGCTTTTAAACAGAGGCTGGGTGGCCATCTGTCGGGGGTGCTTTGAATGACATTTTCCTGCTTCTTGACTTCAAACTACAGGAAAGGAGATTCCACCTGAACATGAGGAAGAACTTCCTGACTGTGAGAGCCATTCAGCAGTGGAACTCTCCGCCCCGGAGTGTGGTGGAGGCTTCTTCTTCGGAGGCTTTTAAACAGAGGCTGGGTGGCCATCTGTCGGGAGTGCTTTGAATGACATTTTCCTGCTTCTTGACTTCAAACTACAGGAAAGGAGATTCCACCTGAACATGAGGAAGAACTTCCTGACTGTGAGAGCCATTCAGCAGTGGAACTCTCTGCCCGGAGTGTGGTGGAGGCTTCTTCTTTGGAGGCTTTTAAACAGAGGCTGGATGGCCATCTGTCGGGAGTGCTTTGAATGACATTTTCCTGCTTCTTGACTTCAAACTACAGGAAAGGAGATTCCACCTGAACATGAGGAAGAACTTCCTGACTGTGAGAGCCATTCAGCAGTGGAACTCTCTGCCCCGGAGTGTGGTGGAGGCTTCTTCTTCGGAGGCTTTTAAACAGAGGCTGGGTGGCCATCTGTCGGGAGTGCTTTGAATGACATTTTCCTGCTTCTTGACTTCAAACTACAGGAAAGGAGATTCCACCTGAACATGAGGAAGAACTTCCTGACTGTGAGAGCCATTCAAACAAACAGGTACTTTAAGGCTTTCTTAACAGTCTATTGGCTCTCTCTCAATCTTGTCCACAGGGAACAGGCACTATCTTCATAACTGTATAGTAACTAATGGGGAAATCCTTAACTTCTAATCTGGGCAGCCTGTCTTTGCCTCTGTTGGCGTGGAGCCCCTGCACCCGGTACCAACTGCGTCTGGCTTCCGCGAGTGACCCTTACCAAGCAGGGGAAAGAGAATTCAGGTTTCTGTGATGGCTGACTGAAGTCCTTCAGCAAAGGAGCTATAAGGCTGTATATCTCCCCGGCCAAGCCATAGAAGACGAAGCTTTCTACAGGAGATCTTGGTATTATGTCCTGCATGGAAAGCTTCTCTGTGTGGACTGAACTCAAAATGGCTCCTATTCCCTCCAAAAACCCAAAAAGGGGGCGGGACTATAATTGACAGGTGGCTTGCCCTATGATTGCAGCCAAAAGAAGCCACCTATCTGCAGAGTCCCTGCAACTTAGGACTACAACAAACATTCATAGAATCATAGAATCCAAAGTTGGAAGAGACCTCGTGGACCATCCAATCCAACCCCATTCTGCCAAGAAGCAGGAATATTGCATTCAAATCACCCCAGACAGATGGCCATCCAGCCTCTGTTTAAAAGCTTCCAAAGACGGAGCCTCCACCACACTCCGGGGCAGAGAGTTCCGCTGCTGAACGGCTCTCACAGTCAGGAAGTTCTTCCTAATGTAGAGTAATCAAATAGTCCCACACAACATAGGTAGATACTCGGACTGAGTCACACAGGAGAGAGGGAGATGGATTCTTTCATTCTCTTTTCCTTTGACTGGAAATGCTGTGCCATTTCTATCTAACAGGCTCTGCTATTGCGTCCATTTGGCTTAGGGTTGGGATTCGCACTGCGCTGTCCCCGCTCTCGCTCTCACAGTCAGGAAGTTCAGGAAGTAGCAAAATTACAGTTATAAAGGAGCAAGGAAAATAATTTTATGGTTGGGGGTCACCACAACATGAGGAACCGTATTAAGGGGTCACAGTGTTAGAAAGGTTGAGAACCACTGGTTTAATGGATGCCTGTCATACTTATAGTAAAGGTAAACGTTGTCCCCTGACATTAAGTCCAGTCATGTCTGACTCTGGGTTGTGGTGCTCATCTCCATTTCTAAGCTGAAGAGCCGGCGTTGTCCATAGACACCTCCAAGGTCACGTGGCCGGCATGACTGCATGGAGCGCCGTCATACGTATAGTACCAAATGCAGCACATTCAACTTCCCTTCGTAATTCTAGCCCTGGAAGGCAGATCGCTGCTCTCTTGAGTCTCAAGACAACGTTGACTAACTTTGCAAGGAAAGGCCTTCTTTCCATCCCAACTGCCCCGGAGGGAAGAGGAGACAGGGCAAGATCTGTCAGCCTCGATCTTGTATTGTATTGTATGTGTTTCCTCCACCACAGACATCCCAGTGTAAACATGTCCAAGCGCCCTGCCAATGACCTCCACAAACAACACACTGCCCACCACCCAAGGAATGCTTTCATTCGGGGACAAATTCATCTTAGATTGTATGTGTTTCCTCCACCACAGACATCCCAGTGTAAACATGTCCAAGAACCCTGCCAATGTCCTCCACAGACACCACACTGCCCACCACCCAAGGAATGCTTTCATTCGGGGACAATTCCATCCTAGATTGTATGTGTTTCCTCCACCACAGACATCCCAGTGTAAACATGTCCTCCACGAACACCACACTGCCCACCATCCAAGGAATGCTTTAATTCGGGGACAATTCCATCCTAGATTGTATGTGTTTCCTCCACCACAGACATCCCAGTGTAAACATGTCCCCCACAAACACCACACTGCCCACCACCCAAGGAATACTTTCATTCGGGGACAATTCCATTCTAGATTGTATGTGTTTCCTCCACCACAGACATCCCAGTGTAAACATGTCCAAGAGCCCTGCCAATGTCCTCCACAGACACCACACTGCCCACCCCCCAAGGAATGATTTCATTCGGGGACAATTCCATCCTAGATTGTATGTGTTTCCTCCACCACAGACATCCCAGTGTAAACATGTCCAAGAACCCTGCCAATGTCATCCACAGGTCCAAGAACCCTGCCAATGTCCTCCACAGACACCACACTGCCCACCACCCATGGGAAGGCTTTCATTCGGGGACAATTCCATCCTAGATTGTATGTGTTTCCTCCACCACAGACATCCCAGTGTAAACATGTTCAGGAGCCCTGCCAATGTCCTCCACAGACACCACACTGTCCGCCACCCAAGGAATGCTTTCATTCGGGGCCAATTCCATCCTAGATTGTATGTGTTTCCTCCACCACAGACCTCCCAGTGTAAACAGGTCCAGGAGACCTGCCAATGTCCTCCACAGACACCACACCGCCCACCACCCAAGGAATGCTTTCATTCGGGGACAATTCCATCCTAGATTGTATGTGTTTCCTCCACCACAGACATCCCAGTGTAAACATGTCCTCCACGAACACCACACTGCCCACCACCCAAGGAATGCTTTCATTGAGGAACAATTCCATCCTAGATTGTATGTGTTTCCTCCACCACAGACATCCCAGTGTAAACATGTCCAAGAGCCCTGCCAATGTCCTCCACAGACACCACACTGCCCACCACACAAGGAATGCTTTCATTCGGGGACAATTCCATCCTAGATTGTATGTGTTTCCTCCACCACAGACATCCCAGTGTAAACATGTTCAAGAGCCCTGCCAATATGCCCACCACCCATGGGAAGGCTTTCATTCGGGGACAATTCCATCCTAGATTGTATGTGTTTCCTCCACCACAGACATCCCAGTGTAAACATGTTCAGGAGCCCTGCCAATGTCCTCCACCAACACCACACTGCCCACCTCCCAAGGAATGCTTTCATTCGGGAACAATTCCATCCTAGATTGTATGTATTTCCTCCACCACAGACATCCCAGTGTAAACATGTTCCAAGAACCCTGCCAATGTCCTCCACAGACACCACACTGCCCACCACCCAAGGAATGCTTTCATTCGGGGACAATTCCATCCTAGATTGTATGTGTTTCCTCCACCACAGACATCCCAGTGTAAACATGTTCCAAGAACCCTGCCAATGTCCTCCACAGACACCACACTGCCCACCACCCAAGGAATGCTTTCATTCGGGGACAATTCCACCCTAGATTGTATGTGTTTCCTCCACCACAGACACCCCAGTGTAAACATGTCCAAGAACCCTGCCAATGTCCTCCACAGACACGATACTGCCCACCACCCAAGGAATGCTTTCATTCGGGGACAATTCCACCCTAGATTGTATGTGTTTCCTCCACCACAGACACCCCAGTGTAAACATGTCCAAGAACCCTGCCAATGTCCTCCACAGACACGATACTGCCCACCACCCAAGGAATGCTTTCATTCGGGGACAATTCCATCCTAGATTGTATGTGTTTCCTCCACCACAGACATCCCAGTGTAAACATGTCCAGGAGCCGTGCCAATGTCCTCCACAGACACCACACTGCCCACCACTCAAGGAATGCTTTCATTCGGGGACAATTCCATCCTAGATTGTATGTGTTTCCTCCACCACAGACATCCCAGTGTAAACATGTCCAGGAGCCGTGCCAATGTCCTCCACAGACACCATACTGTCCACCACCCAAGGAATGCTTTCATTCGGGGACAATTCCATCCTAGATTGTATGTGTTTCCTCTACCACAGACATCCCAGTGTAAACATGTCCAGGAGACCTGCCAATGTCCTCCACAGGTCCAAAAGCCCTGCCAATGTCCTCCACAGACACCATACTGCCCACCACTCAAGGAATGCTTTCATTCGGGGACAATTCCATCCTAGATTGTATGTGTTCCCTCCACCACAGACATCCCAGTGTAAACATGTCCAGGAGCCCTGCCAATGTCCTCCGCAGACACCACACCGCCCACCACCCAAGTAATGCTTATAGTAAAGGTAAACATTGTCCCCTGTCATGTCTGACTTTGGGGTGTGGTGCTCCATTTCTAAACCAAAGAGCCGGCGTTGTCCATAGACACCTCCAAGGTCATGTGGCCAGCATGAATGCCATATAGTACCAAGGAAATCTCAATTGCGGCACATTCAACTTCCCTTCTAGCCCTAGAAGGCAGATCGCTGCTCTCTTGAGTCTCAAGACAGCGTTGAGTAACTTTGCAAGGAAAGGCCTTCTTTCCATCCAAACTACCCCCGAGGGAAGAGGAGACGGGGCAAGATCTGTCAGCCTCGATCCCGCTTCGTTTGGAGCCGCATCTTAATTGGGGTGCCTCGCCAACGAGGGCAGGGATCTGTCAAGCGAAGGCTGTGTAATCCATTCCGAAAGCAGGGCATAAATAATATTTTTTTCCCTTTCCCTTTTCCCCCAGAAGGCAACACAAAGCCATCCTCCCTTAACGCCGGAACATTATTTTCCACTGGCGCAGAACCGAATTAGATTGCTTCCTTTTTTGGAGGTCTTTGAACAACACGGGTTGCAGGGGCATCTCTCCGGAGAGATTCACCTGGGCAGGGACGGACTAGATCCGTGTTTCTCAACTTTCCTAATGCCACGACCCCTTAATACATGTTGTGGTGACCCCCAACCAGAACATTATTGTCATTTTGCTACTGGTATGAATTGCCATGTAAATATCTGATATATATTTTCATTCACTGGACCACATTTGGCACAAATACCAAACACACCCAATTTGAAGGATTTTATGGGCATTGACCTTGAATTTTGGAGTTGTAGTTCACCTACATCCAGAGAGCATTGCAGACTCAAACAATGATGGATCAGGACCAAACTTGGCACAAATACTCACTATTCGCATTCACTGGACCACAAATACCAAACATGTCCAATTTGACGGATTTGATAGGCACTGACCTTGAGTTTGGGAGTTGTAGTTCACCTATATCCAGAGAGCACTGTGGACTCAAATGATGATGGATCTAGATCAAACTTGGCACAAATACTCACTATGCGCATTCACTGGACCACAAATACCAAACATGTCCAATTTGACGGATTTGATAGGCACCGACCTTGAGTTTTGGAGTTGTAGTTCACCTCCATCCCAAGAGCACTGTGGACTCAAACAATGATGGATCTGGATCAAACTTGGCACAAATACTCACTATGCACATTCACTGGACCACAAATACCAAACATGTCCAATTTGAAGGATTTGGTGGGCCATGACCTTGTGTTTGTGAGTTGTAGTTCACCTCCATCCAGAGACCACTGTGGACTCAAACAATGATGGATCTGGACCAAACTTGGCACGAATACTCAATATGCCCAAATGTGGACACTACTGGAGTTTGGGGAAGATTAGATCTTGACATTTGGGTTTGCAGGAGGGGTTAATGTTGTCATTTGGAAGTTGTAGTTGCTGGGATTTATAGTTCACCTACAATCAAAGAAGATTCTGAGCTCCACCAATGATGGAATTGAATCAAACTTGGCCCACAGAAGTCCCATGATCAACAGAAAATACTGGAAGGGTTTGGTGGGCATTGACCTTGAGTTTGGGAGTTGTAGTTCACCTCCATCCAGAGAGCACTGTGGACTCAAATGATGATGGATCTGGACCAAACTTGGCACAGATACTCAATATGCCCAATGTGAACACTGGTGACGTTTCAGAAAAATAGACCTTTGACATTTGGGAGTTGTAGAAAGATTTGGTGGGCATTGACCTTGAGTTTTGGAGTTTTCAGAGTTGTAGTTCACCTACATCCAGAGAGCACTGTGGACTCAAACAATGATGGATCTGGACCAAACTTGGCACGGATACTCAATGTGCCCAAATGTGGACACTGGTGGTGTTTAGGGAAGATTAGACCTTGACATTTGGGTTTGCGGGAGGGGTTGATTTTGTCATTTGGAAGTTGTAGTTGCTGGGATTTATAGTTCACTTACAATCAAAGAGCATTCTGAGCTCCGCCAACGATGGAATTGAACCAAACATGGCACACAGAACTCTCATAACCAACAGAAAATACTGGAAAGGTTTGGTGGGCATTGACCTTGAGTTTTGGATTTGTAGTTCACCTCCATCCAGAGAGCACTGTGGACTCAAACAATGATGGATCTGGACAAAACTTGGCATGGATACTCAATATGCACAAATGTGAACACTGGTGGAGATTGGGAAGATCAGACTTTGACATTTGGGAGTTGTAAGATTGTATAGTTCACTTACAATCAAAGAGTATTCTGAGCTCCACCAATGATGGAATTGAACCAAAATTGGCACATACAACTCCCATGACCAACAGAAAGTACTGGAAAGGTTTGGTGGGGATTGACCTTGAGTTTGGGAGTTGTAGTTCACCTCCATTCAGAGAGCACTGTGGACTCAAATGATGATGGATCTGGACAAAACTTGGCACAAATACTCAATATGCCCAATGTGAACACTGGTGACGTTTCAGAAAAATAGACCTTTGACATTTGGGAGTTGTAGAAAGATTTGGTGGGCATTGACCTTGAGTTTTGGAGTTGTAGTTCACCTTCATCCCGAGAGCACTGTGGACTCAAACAATGATGGATCTGGGCCAAACTTGGCACGAATACTTAATATACCCAAATGTGAACACTGATGGAGTTTGGGGAAGATTAGACCTTGACATTTGGGTTTGCAGGAGGGGTTGATTTTGTCATTTGGAAGTTGTAGTTGCTGGGATTTATAGTTCACCTACAATCAGAGAACATTCTGAGCTCCGCCAATGATGGAATTGAACCAAACTTGGCACTCAGACTCCCATGACCAACAGAAAATACTGGAAGGGTTTGGTGGGCATTGATCTTGAGTTATGGATTTGTAGTTCACCTCCATCCAGAGAGCATTGTGGACTCAAACAATGATGGATCTGGACAAAACTTGGCATGGATACTCAATATGCACAAATGTGGACACTGGTGGAGATTGGGAGAAACAGACCTTGACATTTGGGAGTTGTAATTGCTTGGATTTATAGTTCACCTACAATCAAAGAGCATTCTGAGCTCCGCCAATGATGGAATTGAACCAAACTTGGCACACAGAATTGCCATGACCAATAGCAAATACCGGAAGGGTATAAATACGCAATGTACCCATATTTGAACACTGCTGGAGTTTGGGGGAAATAGACCTTAACATTTGAGAGTTGTAGTTGCTGGGATTTATAGTTCACCTACAATCAAGGAGCATTCTGAACTCCGCCAACGATGGAATTGAACCAAACTTGGCACACAAAATTCCCACGACCAACAGAAAATACTCAAAGGGTTTGACAACACGATTTGGAGAGCACTTAAAGACACCGTGAAGAAGAGATTCGCTTGCCATGTGAATGACGTACAGCCAAACCGAAGTTTCTGAAGTTCTCAAAACATTGCTGGGCTTCTTTGGTTTGCTTGGCCAAGTTTGGTCTCTCTCTCGGGATCCCAGAGAAAGAGAGATCTGCGCTAGTCTGTTGCCTCCAATGCAGCCGAGACTCTCCTGGCACTGAGGAGAAAAGGAACAGATTTATTTTGGCACAAAGCTTTCGTGGATTCGTACCCAATTTGTGTTATTCTCAGCTGGCAGATTTATAGACACATATGGGCATAGAGAAGGGGCCAAAAAAATGTAAACAGTGGAGAGGAGGGGGGGAAAGCCTATATGTATAATCCCTGCGTGGCATTTCTGTACATGTTCGCAAAAGTCACGATATCTCGACACATTATTGTTGCTAACCGAGCATCAGTTGGGAAAGAGAAGTTCCCATTCTCGATAAGGAACAAAACAACCAGAATTTAACACATACAGATTCAGTTGGAAGGGATCCCAAAGGTCATCTAGTCCAGTGTCCAAACAGATATGTCTTACATGCCCTGTGGAAAGCTGATAAGTCCCGCAAGGCACGGACTTCGGGTGGCAGAGTGTTCCAGAGCGATGGTGCCACTGCTGTAAAGGCTCTGCGTCTGGTTGCTGTTAGACGCAAGGTCTTGACACTGGGAATTTCCAACAGATCTTGGTCTTCAGAACGGAGGGATCTCTGGAGTTGGTAGGGGGTGAGGCGGTCCCTCAGGTACAGGGGCGGCTCAACGCATTATGCAAAGTAAGCCTTTGCAGTAGAGTTGATTTTGCCAGGGGGCGCTCTTGAAGCGCCACAATTCAAGAGAGATATTGACAAGCTGGAATGTGTCCAGAGGAGAGCGACTAAAATAATAAAAGGTTTGGAGAACAAGCCCTATGAGGAGCGGCTTAAGGAGCTGGGCATGTTTAGCCTAAGAGAAGGCTGAGAGGGGATATGATAGCCATGTATAAATATGTGAGAGGAAGCCACAGGGAGGAGGGAGCAAGCTTGTTTTCTGCTTCCTTGGAGACTAGGACGCGGAACAATGGCTTCAAACTACAAGAGAGGAGATTCCATCTCAACATGAGGAAGAACTTCCTGACTGTGAGAGCCGTTCAGCAGTGGAACTCTCTGCCCCGGAGTGTGGTGGAGGCTCCTTCTTTGGAAGCTTTTAAACAGAGGCTGGATGGCCATCTGTCAGGGGTGATTTGAATGCAATATTCCTGCTTCTTGACAGAATGGGGTTGGACTGGATGGCCCATGAGGTCTCTTCCAACTCTTTGATTCTATGATTCTTAGGGGAAAATAGACCTTGACATATGCGAGTTGTGGTTACTGGGATGTATAGTTCAAAGAGCATTCTGAACTCCACCAATGATGGAATTGGACCAAATACGGCACACAGAACTCCCACTACAAACAGAAAATATATATCAATAATTGGGGGGGGGGGGGCAAAATACTGTTTGCTTACCTAAGGCCGCTTCTACTCAGGTACATCAGCAAGGCCTTCAAGGTGAGTATCATCCCTTTGAAAGTGATCCGGTGCTCAATGGGTAACCAATGCAGCTGCGATAAGATTGGTGTGATGTGGCATCTTTTCAGAATTCCCGCAAGAAGCTGAGCAGCTGTGTTTTGTATCAACTTGAGCTTCCGGATCACTGACAGAGAAAGGCCAATGTAGAGGGTGTTACAGTAGTCCAGTCTTGAGATGACCGTGGCCTGGATCACCATAGCTAAGTCGTCCCTGGACAGGGAGGTGGCCAGCCGTCCAGCCTGCCGCAGATCAAAAAAGGCGGTTCTGCTCACGGCAGAGACCTGGGCCTCCATCGTCAGCAGAGAGTCCCAAAGGACTCCCAGACTCTTTACGAATGATGACAGGCATAGCACCTCGCCATCCAGGGTAGGGAGCTGGATGTCCCCACTGCCCGGTCCACCCAGCCATAGGATCTCCGTCTTTGCCGGATTCACCCTCAACCTGCTGGCACGCAGCCATCCAGTAATGGCCTCAAGGAACTGATGGAAACAATCAGGTACAGAGTCCGGTCGGCCTTCCATCTTCAGCACCAGCTGAGTGTCATCAGCGTACTGGTAACACTCCAGCCCGAAACCTCAAACCAGCTGAGCAAGTGGTCTCATATAGATGTTAAACAACTGAGGGTAGAGAATGCCCCCCTGAGGAACCCCACAAGAGAGAGGGGACCTCTCAGAGACCAGGCCTCCCCTCTCCACTCGCTATCCATGGTAGTGAAGAAAGGAGGACAGCCAGTTTAAAGCTGTCAAGAGCAGTGTTTCTCTACATGGGGGTCGCAACCCCTGGATGGGTTGTGAGGGGGTTTCAGAGGGGTCGCTAAAGACCATCAGAAAACACATATTTCTGATGGTCTTAGGAACCCCTTTGGCAGAGAAGGATTAAGATCTCTCGGTCTGCCCTTCTCTTCCTTTTTGGAAACACATTGCGAATCCTCTCATCAAAAGCCCTCCTCCGCTGTGATTGGTCGTCCCCTCAGCCAATGGGAGGGCTATTTCTGAGACTCCAAGCAGGGGAGGGGAGAGCAAGCGTGTTCAGCACATGGCAAGGTGGTGCACATGAGCGAGCAAGAGAGAGCATGCAAGGTTGGAGGGAGGCCCGTCCCAGTGAGTCCCTTTAAGGCATTTCCCATTGTTTGGGAAATTTAGCCCAATTATATTGTTGGTGGGATTCAGAATGCTCTTTGATCATAGGTGAACTATAAATCCCAACAACTACAACTCCCAAATGTCAAGGTCTATTTTCCCCAAACCCCACCAGTGTTCACATTTGGGCATATTAAGTATTCGTGCCAAGTTTGGTCCAGATCCATCATTGTTTGAGTGTACAACTCTGGATGTAGGTGAACTACAACTCCAAAACTCAAAGTCAATGCCCACCAAACCCCTCCAGTATTTTCTGTGGGTCGTTTGAGATCAGTATGCCAAGTTTGGTTCAATTTCATAATTGGTGGAGTTCAGAATGCTCTTTGATTGTAGATGAACTATAAATCCCAGCAACTACAACTCCCAAATGTCAAGATCTAATTTCCCCCAAACTCCACCAGTGTTAATATTTGGGCATATTGAGTATACGTGCCAAGTTTCGACCAGATCCATCATTGTTTGAGTCTACAACTCTGGATGTAGGTGAACTACAACTCCAAAACTCAAGGTCAATGCCCAGAAAATCCTTCCAGTATTTTCTGTTGGTCGTGGGAGTTCTATGTGCCACATTTGTTGGTGGAGTTCCAAATGCTCTTTGATTGTAGGTGAACTATAAATCCCTGCAACTACAACTCCCAAATGACAAAATCAATCCCCCATCCTGCCGGTATTCAAAGTTGAGTGTATCAAATATTTGTGCCAAATTTGGTCCAATGAATGAAAATACCTCCTGCATATCAGATATTTACATGACAATTCGTAACAGGAACAAAGTTGTGAAGTAGCAATGTAAATAATATTATGGTTGGGGGTCGGCACAACATGAGGAACTGTATTAAGGGGTCGCGGCATTCGGGAGGTTGAGAAACACTGGTCTAGAATTAGATCCCTACAGCCATTTCCCGGACCAAACGAGAGGAAGAAAAAGACTTATTGGTGGCATTCCGAATGCTGTTTGATTGTAGGTGAACTATAAATCCCAGCAACTACAACTCCCAAATGACAAAATCAACCCACCCCACCCCCCACAACCCTATTTGGGCGTATCGAGTATTTGTGCCAAATTTGGTCCAGTGAATTAAAATACATCCTGCATATCAGATATTTACACTGGTCTAGAATTAGATCCCTCCAGCCATTTCCCGGACCGAGCAAGAGAAAGAAGAAGAGACGGTACCCACTAGACTGATTCCCTTGCCATCCTGCCTTTTATATCACATCTTAATTAGAGTGTAAAAACTAGGGCAAGGAACGGCTTGGCCGTCCTTTTACTCGTAAGGCACCGTGTACAGTGATGGCGGTATATAAATAAATGATGACGGAGGGCTGTTAATAGCGTGCCTCGAAGGTCTCTCGTTTGCGGAGAAACCGCACATTGACAATCTCAGAACGACGCGAATCCCCAAAAGCTCCAGGAATTGGTTGTAATTCAAAAACCTTTATTGTATTGCTTTGTGTCGAGCCTTCCCCTTCCTCCCGAATCCTGCACTGCTCCGTTTGATTAATATTAATGGGAGTTGTAGTTTGACACAGTCTTTCGCCTCCTCGGCCCAATAACAGTGTGGATTGACTTGTCGCCAGCATTATGCTATGGAATCCTAGGGGTTATATAGTTTATAGTTTAGCAAGGGCCTCAAACTCTTTGGAAGACTGGAGGCTCTTGCTAAACTACAACTCCCACCTGCATCAGTGGGATTAATTTAGTGATGTATATGTTTTTCAACGTGCTCTTATGTATTGCCAAGATGGATGCCACTGTGAATTGTAAATGCCATGCAGAAATGAGGCTGTGATTAAGTGAACTTGGAAAAAGTAAGATAAGGTGTGTTCTTGCTGAGAACAGAAGGGAGTTGCCAGTCTCAGCAAGAGAAGATAAGCAGACGTGCAGAGGCTTTCGGTTTTGACTAGTTCTTTGTTCTTCCTGAATTGTAGCTCGCTGTAGAAAGACGTGTCTGATGTATGTACTTAGTTCTTTTTTGTAACTCAAAGCCTGCAGAGTCCTTATTTTGCAACTCAGTGTCTGCTTGATCTAGCATTCCTTCCATTAGGGATCGCCAATCTCTGACATACATATATATATATATTAGGCTTGGTTGATCAAGAAAAAAATGGTTCTAAACTCGTTTCGTATGTAGGGGGCGCTGGAGGTTCGATTTTAAAATTATTTCCAATTTTTTCTTTAAAAAAAGATCGGAAATACCAGGAAATACGAATTGTTTCCTTTGTTTCGTTAATGGAAGGTGCCCTTCTCTCCCTCCAGAACCATTAAAATCTCGCAGTTTCCCTTCCTTCCCTTGCGGTGAGCTTCCATGCAGAAGGGAGAGGTGGGCGTGGCTAAGCACAGCCCTCCTTGGAGGCCTCGCCCCCAGCGACCAAGCACAGCGCTCCTTGGAGATTTTACAACTAACACTTTTAAATCTCTCACCTTTCTTTCTCTTCCCTGGCAAGCTGTCGAAGGGAGAGGTGGGCATGGCCAAGCACAGCGCTCCTCGGAGGTCGCTGGGGGCGAGGCCTCCAAGGAGGGCTGTGCTTGGCCACGCCCACCTCCTTCCTCTTTGCATTGGCAGCTTTGCGAGGTGGGCTTTGTGAGGTGGGCGTGGCTACACCCAGCTCTTCCGCATCGCTGCTTGTCACCAGGGAGGTAGCCACGCCCACCTCGCAAGGCCACTTCCTTCCTCTTTGCATCGGCGGCTTTGCGAGGTGGGCTTTGCGAGGTGGGCGTGGCTACGCCCAGCTCTTCCGCATCGCCGCTTGTCGCCAGGGAGGTAGCCACGCCCACCTCGCAAAGCCGCCGATCGTAAGGAAGATAGCAGACGCGGCTTCAAAATGGCAAAAACACTTCCGGGTTGCCAAAACGCGTCGATATCGCTTCTAAAGGTAATTATTTAACGAATTAATAACGAGATAAGAAATTAACGAACTGGATCAACCAAGCCTAATATATATATATATCTATATATCGATGATTGGTTGGTGGCGTGCCAAAATACTGTTTGCTTACACTTGAAAGTTACCTAGGGCCGGCCCTGCAGTGAATGGTAATCCATACTGAAAGGGAACGAGTGATGAAAGATATGAAAGAAATAAATAGCAGAGCGTAGAAGGGGGAAGAAAGGAGAAGGAAGGGAAAGACATGTTGACCCCACAGGAGCAGCCCCACTGCGTTTGCTGGGGTGACAAGGGGGCGGAAGAGAGCGGGGTCTTCATTCTCGGGGATCATCTGGGGCAGGGATCTTCTGGCGGGTGGGCTCCACGCCCCAGATCTCGCGGGCGTACTGGGCGATGGTGCGGTCGCTGGAGAATTTCCCTGAAGTGGCAATGTTCTTAATGACCTTCTTGGTCCACTCCTTGGTGTTCTGCAGGCAGAGAGAGAGAGAGCGAGTGGGTGAAGAGTGGGAGGGGAAAAGCTTCCCCTTCAACATGGCATGGAATCCTAGAGTTGGAAGGGACCCCAACAGCTATCCGGTCCAACCCCCTTCTGCCACAATCAAAGCATCCCAGACAGATGGCCATCCAACCTCTGTAATAATAATAATAATAATAATAATAATAATAATAATAATAACAACAACAACAACAGAGCTGAAAGAGACCCAAGGGCCACCCAGTGCAAACCCCTCCTGCCAGGCAGGAAGACACAATCAAAGCATTATCGACGATGACCATCCAGTCTCTGTAATACTACTACTACTACTACTACTAATAATAATAATAATAATAATAATAATAATAATAATAATAATAGAGTTGGAAGAGACCCCAAGGGCCACCCAGTGCAAGACCTCAAGGGGACCATCTAGTCCGACACCCTTCTGCCAGGCAGGAAGACACAATCAAAGAATTCTTGACAGATGACCATCCAATCTCTGTAATACTACTACTATTATTACTTCTACTACTGCTAATAATAATAATAATAATGATAATAATAATAATAATAATAATAATAATAATAATAATAATAGAGTTGGAGGAGACCCCAAGAGCCACCCAGTACAAACTCCTTCTGCCAGGCAGGAAGACACAATCAAAGTATCCCAACAGATGGCCATCCAGTCTCTCTAATACTAATAATACTAGTAATACTACTACTACTAATATTAATAATAATAATAGAGTTGGAGGAGACCCCAAGGGCTACCCAGTGCAAACCCCTTCTTCCAGGCAGTAAGACACAATCAAAGTATTCCTGACAGATGGCCATCCAGTCTCTCTAATACTAATAATACTAATAATACTAATAATAACAATAATAACAATAATAACAATAATAATAGAGTTGGAAGAAACCCCAAGAGCCACCCAGTGCAAACTCCTTCTGCGAGGCAGGAAGACACAATCCAAGTATTCCCAGCAGATGGCCATTCCGTCTCTCTAATACTAATAATACTACTACTACTAATAATAATAATAATAATAATACCAATAATAATAATAATAATAATAATAATAATAATAATAATAATAATAATAGAGTTGGAGGAGACCCCAAGAGCCACTCAATGCAAACCCCTTCTGCCAGGCAGGCACAATCCAAGTATTCCCGACAGATGGCCATCAGTGCAAACCCCTTCTGCCAGGCAGGAAGACACAATCCAAGTATTCCCAGCAGATGGCCATTCCGTCTCTCTAATACTACTACTACTACTACTACTACTACTAATAATAATAATAATAATAATAGAGTTGGAGGAGACCCCAAGAGCCACTCAATGCAAACCCCTTCTGGCAGGCAGGAAGACACAATCAAAGCATTCTTGACAGATGACCATCCAGCCTCTGTAATACTATTACTACTACTACTACTATTAACAACAACAACAACAACAACAGAGTTGGAAGAGACTCAAGGCCCACCCAGTGCAAACCCCTCCTGCCAAGCAGGAAGACACAATCAGAGCATTCCTGACAGATGGCCATCCAACCTCTATAATAATAATACTAATACTAATAATAATAGAGTTGGGAATGACCCCAAGGGCCACCCAGTGCAAACCCCTTCTGCCAGGCAGGAAGACACAATCAAAGTATCCCGACAGATGGCCATCCAGTCTCTCTAATACTAATAATACTAATAATACAAATAATACTAATACTAATAATACCATCCAGTCTCTCTAATACTAATAATACTAATACTAATAGAGTTGGAGGAGACCCCAAGAGCCACCCAGTGCAAACCCCTTCTGCCAGGCAGGAAGACACAATCAAAGTATCCCGACAGATGGCCATCCAGTCTCTCTAATACTAATAATACTAATAATACTAATAACACTAATACTAATGATACTAATGATACTAATAATACTAATAATAACAATAATAACAATAATAATAGAGTTGGAGGAAACCCCAAGAGCCACCCAAAGCAAACTCCTTCTGCCAGGCAGGCACAATCCAAGTATTCCCGACAGATGGCCATCCAGTCTCACTAATACTAATACTACTACTACTACTACTACTACTAATAATAATAATAATAATAATAATAATAATAATAATAATAATAATAGAGTTGGAGGAGACCCCAAGAGCCACCCAGTGCAAACCCCTTCTGGCAGGCAGGAAGACACAATCAAAGTATCCCGACAGATGGCCATCCAGTCTCTCTAATACTAATAATACTAATAATACTGACGCCAGAATACTACTACTACTACTACTACTAATAATAATAATAATAATAATAATACCATCCAGTCTCTCTAATACTAATAATACTAATACTAATAGAGTTGGAGGAGACCCCAAGAGCCACCCAGTGCAAACCCCTTCTGGCAGGCAGGAGGACACAACCAAAGCACTCCCAACAGATGGCCATCCAGCCTTTGCTTAGACACCACCACCACAAAAGTAGCATATTATCAGGACGTTCTTCCTAATGTTGAGGTGGAACCTCTTCCCTGGCAATTTGGATCCATTATTCCTCCATTGCCTCTGAGCTTCCCCAACCTGATGGGAGTTGTAGTGTGTGACTCACGCAAACAGTGAGTCCTTTGTGACCCTGTTATTCCGCTGCCACCCCGACTGGGCATCGCAGGGGGTCCCAACTCACCTTATAAAGAGCGCTGACCTTCTCTTGACATTTGATGTACGCATCGTAATCAGCAAAGACTTTGAACCTACAGAGAGGAAGGAAGAGAAGTGGGTAGAAACTATTATTATTATTATTATTATTATTATTATTATTATTATTAGCGGTAATAATAATCCATTTTTCGCCGCGGGAAACAGACAGCATATAGCAAGAGCTCAAAAAATATTTTGCCAAGTCTAGTCCCGGTCACCTGGGCTCACCTGTCGTGATACATGAGCATGTTGACGATGTCCTTAAAGAGGTCCGGCTGCTTGGGAGAGAAGAAGCCACTGCTCATCTGGTCGATGGCTTGCTTCAGCTCGGGGAGGTGGTCGTAGTAATCCTTGGCACAATAGCTGCGGGGAGAAAAAACATAAGAGTTGAAAGAAACCTCCAAGGTCCATCCAGTCCAACCCGTCCTGACAGATGACCTTCCAGCCTCTGCTTAGAACCCTCCAGAGAGGGACTCCCAGGCTCTTCGTATCAGGAGGTTCTTCTTAATGCTTGCTCGCTCCTCAGTGTGACATTCTTTCAGATATTTGAACATGGCTCTCGTGCCTTATTTTCGCCAGGCCAAACATGCCCAGCTCCTTAAGCCGCTCCTCATAGGGATTGGCTTCCAGACCTTTGGTCATCTCTGGACCCTTTCCATCTTGTCCATCTCCTTCTTGTTATTCCAGGTGACGTCTGGCCAAAGTGGAAGAGAGTTGGACTATGGCTTCCCCCAATTTAGACACTCTACTCCTATAGAGGCAGCCTAATAATAATAATATTTGCAGTAATAATAATAATAATAATAATAATATAAATAATATAATAATAATATTTGTCTAGTAATAATAATATTTGATGTGGACTTACCTTGTTGTGTTCCAAATAATAATAATAATAATAATAATAATAATAATAATAATAATAATATATTATTATTATTATTATTAATAATAATAATAATAATAATAATATTATATTTGTCTAGTAATAATAATATTTGATGTGGACTTATCTTGTTGTGTTTCAAATAATAATAATAATAATATATTTGTCTAATAATAATAATATTTGATGTGGACCTATCTTGTTGTATTTCAAATAATAATAATAATAATAATATATTATTGTGGACTTATCTTGTGTTTCTAATATTATTATTATTGTTATTATTATATTTGTCTAATAATAATAATATTTGATGTGGACTTATCTTGTTGTGTTTCTAATAATAATAATAATAATAATAATAATAATAATAATAATATTTGATGTGGACTTACCTTGTTGTATTTCAAATAATAATAATAATAATATATTATTATTATTGTGGACTTATCTTGTGTTTCTAATATTATTATTATTGTTATTATTATATTTGTCTAATAATAATCATATTTGATGTGGACTTATCTTGTTGTGTTTCAAATAATAATAATAATAATAATAATAATAATAATAATGTGATCCAGTACAACAACCAGCACAGTGATCTTGTTTGCTGTGTCCTAATCTTGTTGTGTTTCTAATAATAATAATAATAATAAAATGCAGAGCCAACCTTAAGAAATGAGGCCACAAAGTGGAGGCCACGACCTACTTAAACTTTGTGGTTTTTCCATACATCATCACTGTATTCTCAATTCACTTCTGACACAAATTAATAATAATTAATAATTATTTTATTATTTATTTTAATATTTTAATGAATTAATCATAAACAATTATTAATTTATTTTTATTTATTAATAATTAATTATAATTATTAATTAATATTAATAATATTAATTAATATTAATTAATATTAATAATATTAATTAATATTAATTATTAATAATCAATTAAAAATAAAGAAGGGTCACCACAGCACCTACCCCTTCCGGTCCAGCTCATCCACGTCTTCGACCCGCATGCCGAAAATGAAGAAGTTCTCCTCGCCGGCTTCCTCCGCCATTTCCACGTTGGCCCCGTCCATGGTGCCGATGGTGAGCGCCCCGTTGAGCATGAATTTCATGTTCCCGGTCCCAGAGGCCTCCGTGCCGGCCGTAGAGATCTGCTCAGAGAGATCCGCAGCAGGGACCACTGAGGAAAGAGGCCAAAAGAAAGGCATCTCAGCTTTCCATCCTAAATTGTGTTTCCTCCACCACAGACATCCCAGTGTAAACATGTCCAAGAGCCCTGCCAATGTCCTCTCCAAATACCATCCTGCCCACCACCCAAGTGAAGGCTTTCATACGGGGATAATGCCATCCTAGATTCTATGTGTTTCCTCCACCACAGATACTCCAGTGTAAATATATCCAAGAGCCCTGCCAATGTCCTCTCCAAATACCATCCTGCCCACCACCCAAGTGAAGGCTTTCCTACGGGGACAATTCCACCCTAGATTGTATGTGTTTCCTCCACCACAGACATCCCAGTGTCAACATGTCCAAGAGCCCTGCCAATGTCCTCTCCAAATACCATCCTGCCCACCACCCAAGTGAAGGCTTTCCTACGGGGACAATTTCATCCTAGATTGTATGTGTTTCCTCCACCACAGACATCCCAGTGTAAACATGTCCAAGAGCCCTGCCAATGTCCTCTCCAAATACCATCCTGCCCACCACCCAAGGAATGCTTTCATTCGGGGACAATTCCATCCTAGATTGTATGTGTTTCCTCCACCACAGGCATCCCAGTGTAAACATGTCCAAGAGTCCTGCCAATGTCCTCTCCAAATACCATCCTGCCCACCACCCAAGGAATGCTTTCATTCGGGGACCATTCCATCCTAGATTTTATGTGTTTCCTCCACCACAGTCATCCCAATGCAAACATATCCAAGAGCCTTGCCAATGTCCTCTCCAAATACCATCCTGCCCACCACCCAAGTGAAGGCTTTCATATGGAACCAATTCCATCGTAGGTTGTATGTGTTTCCTCCACCACAGACATCCCAGTGTTAACATGTCCAAGAGCCCTGCCAATGTCCTCTCCAAATACCATCCTGCCCACCACCCAAGGAATGCTTTCATTCGGGGACAATTCCATCCTAGATTGTATGTGTTTCCTCCACCACAGGCATCCCAGTGTAAACATGTCCAAGAGTCCTGCCAATGTCCTCTCCAAATACCATCCTGCCCACCACCCAAGTGAAGGCTTTCATTCGGGGACAATTCCTTCCTAGATTGTATGTGTTTCCTCCACCACAGACATTCCAGTGTAAACATGTCCAAGACTTACCTTTCTCAGCAAGAGAGACCCGGTAGTTCTCCAAGAAGATCACCTTCAGCCGATCGCCAATGACGGGATCGTTGTTGACAATGTCGCCAATAGAAGTGATGAGCTTGATGATCATTTTTGCCATATGGTAGCCAGGAGCGGCCTGCGAGGCAAGATGGGAGGCACTGATGAAAGGCAAGCCTATAGAGTCCTTATTAGGGAACTCTTATGCTACGAGGGTTGAATGAAAAGTAATGCCTCCACCTGCGTTACTTGGGTTTGGGTGGGAATATTTTAATAAATCAAACGCAGGAATAATCCTTAGAATGTGCTCTTTAACTCCCACTATTCGCTTTTCCACATCATCACCAGACAATAGGATACATTTCTGCCAACGATGAACGAGTTATTTGAAGCCGTTACAGAAGAAGTCGACACTCTGTTTCCGCAACTAGCGTCTCCCAGTTCTCTCGACGTCTTCGTCAGAAGCATAACGATGTCCCCACAGATCTTCTTTCATTATCGGGAACAGATGGAAGTCAGATGGTGCTAAATCTGGACTGTACGGTGGTGAGATCCAGTCTCTGACGTTTCAAGTCTGTGCGCTTTCATTTCAGGCGTCAGCATCCTGGGTACCCATCGTGCACAGATCTTCCGATAGCCAAGCAAAGCAATAATGTGACCCACACGTTCTTGTGAAATGCTGATTATGCTTGAAATTTCTCTCTGAGAGATACGACGATCGTCCTGAATCAATCTGTCAACCTTTTGCTTGTGAAACTCGGTGGTTGCTGTCACAGGACGCTCAACTCTTTGTTCCCATCTCAACATCTTTAAACTTTCTCACCCAACGGCGCACAGTACTCACAGCAACACAATCACCATAAACAGCTTGCATTCTCGGAGGAATCTCCCTTTGGGGTGACACCTTCTGCTGTCAAGAATTCAATGACTGCACGTTGCTTAAGTCGCATTGACTGACCAAACTGGAACTGTAGAGGAGAGTCTACTGAACAAGCCAGTACCTGCCGCATACGTTGCTTAAGTCGCATTAACCGACAGTCTGTGCAGGGTTCCATACTTCGCACTTTGACAACACAACCGTTCAATGATAAGGCTTCCTGCCAAAAGGGAACTGTAGAGGAGAGTCTACTGAACAAGCCAGTACCTGCTGCATACGTTGCTTAAGTTGCATTGACCAACTGTCTGCACAGGGTTCCATACTTCGCACTTTAACAACAAAATCGTTCAATGCTAAGGCTTCACACCAAAATGGAACTGTTGAAGAGAGTCTACTGAACAAGCCAGAACCTGCCGCATACGTTGCTTAAGTCGCATTGACCGACCGTCTGTGTAGGGTTCCATACTTCGCACTTTAACAACACAACCGTTCAATGCTAAGGCTTCCTGCCAAAAGGGAACTGTAGAGGAGAGTCTACTGAACAAGCCAGTACCTGCCGTATACGTTGCTTACGTCGCATTGACCGACCGTCTGTGTAGGGTTCCATACTTCGCACTTTAACAACACAACCGTTCAATGCTAAGGCTTCCCACCAAAAGGGAACTGTAGAGGAGAGTTTACTGAACAAGCCAGTACCTGCCACACACCAGTACTGCCATCTGTTGAGGAGTTACGAAGGTGGGGGCATTACTTTTCACCTTAACAACACAACCGTTCAATGCTAAGGCTTCCTGCCAAAATGGAATGGTAGAGGAGAGTCTACTGAACAAGCCAGTACCTGTCCCATACCAGTACTGCCATCTGTTGAGGAGTTACGAAGGTGGAGGCATTACTTTTTATTCAACCCTCGTACTTTATGCCTCTCATGTGATCCACCCCCTGCCCAACATCACCCTCGCCCCCAATCCTGGTTGTTCTTGTTTCCTCACTTTGCCTCCGATCATGATTGTCCGCGGCACAAAATGCTTGTTTGGTTCTTTCTTGATCCCTGCAATGGGATGGGGAAGGACAACAACACCAAAGGGAGATTGAGAAAGAGGGAGGGAAGGAAGGAAGGAAGGAAAGAAGGAAGGAAGGAAGGAAGGAAAGAAGGAAGGAAAGAAGGGAGGAAGGAAGGAAGGAAGGAAGAAGGAAGGAAAGAAGGAAAGAGGAAGGAGGAAGGAAGAAGGAAAAGGAAGGAAAGAAGGAGGAAAGGAAGGAAAGAAGGAAGGAAAGAAGGAAGGAGAGGAAGAGGAAGGAAGGAAGGAAGGAAGGAAGGAAGGAAGGAAGGAAAGAAAGGAAGAAGAAGGAAGGAAGGAAGGAAGAAAAGAAGGAAGGAAGGAAGGAAGGAAGGAAAGAAAGAAGGAAGGAAGGAAAGAAGAAAAAAAGAAAGGAAGGAAAGAAGGAAGGAAGAAAGGGGAGGAGGAGAAGGAAGGGAAAGAAGAAGGAAGGAAGGAAAGAAGGAAGGAAGGAAGGAAGGAAGGAAGGAAGGAAAGAAGGAAGGAAGGAAGGAAAGAAGGCAGGAAGTAAGTAAGTAAGTAAGTAAGTAAGTAAGGAAGGAAGGAAGGAAGGAAGGAAGGAAGGAAAGAAAGAAAGAAAAAGACTGTAACAGTGTGCATCCAAAGATGTGCACCCCAGGCAAGGGACTAACCCATTCCCATCACCAACCCTCCACTCCAGTGTCATCGAACTGGATAACTCTTGGAGTCTCTTCCAACTCTTATTATTATTATTATTATTATTATTATTATTATTATTATTATTATTATGCTATGAAATGCCACTCACGGTTGTAGAAGGTGATGATGTGGAGGCAGTTGAGCAGCTGCCGCTTGTACTCGTGGATCCGCTTCACCTGGATATCGAAGAGCGAGTTGGGGTTGATCTTCACTTTGTACTCCTTCTCCAAGTAGGCCGAGAACTTCAATTTGTTCTCCTGAGAAGCAGAGGGAAGCCAACCGAGATTTGAGCAAAGGGCATCTTTTGAAATTATACTGCAGTTGCGGGCATCTCTGAAGGTCAAGTAAGTCAGTCGCGTAACCCGCAGCCCCTCTCACTGCTTTAGGTATATAGAGATAAGGAAACTGCAAATCAAATAAGGCACATGCGTCAAGTTTTAAAATGACACATTAATAAAACAGACAAACTTCAATTCCATCATTGGTGGAGTTCAGAATGCTCTTTGATTGTAGGTGAACTATACATCCCAGTAACTACACTTGCCACGTTTGCTCCCTTGCCGCCGCACCTGGCCCGCTTTGGGTCCGGAGGCGTGCCTGAAGACCCCGGCGTGTGCACCAAAAGTCACCTCTTCTCCTGACTTTCTCCTCAGCCATTGGGACCGAGAGAGAGAGAGAGAGAGAGAGAGAGGTGGAGATGCCCACCTTTCCTGAAGGTAGGCGCAAAAACAAAGGAGGGAGCGGAGGTGGGAGATACCTCCAGCCGGAGGGGCTCTCTCTCTCTCTCTCTCTTGGTCCCAATGGCTGAAGAGAAAGTCAGGAGAAGAGGCAACTTTTGGTGCGCACGCTGGACTCTTCAGACACGCCTCCGGACCCGGAGGAAGCGGAGGTGGGAGATACCTCCAGCCAGAGGGGCTCTCTCTCTCTCTCTCTCTCTCTTGGTCCCAATGGCTGAAGAGAAAGTCAGGAGAAGAGGCGACTTTTGGTGCGCACGCTGGGGTCTTCAGACACGCCTCCGGACCCAAAGTGGGCCAGGCATGGCGGCTCCGCCCCTTGGCCCAAGCACGGATTGGGGAGAGGAGAGGAGGTGGGTGGAGCGCCGGGGGATCGGGAAAGGGAGCCGGTCATGGGGAAGGGATTGAACACGGAGAAAGATTGAGTGCCGGCTCTGCTCGCGCACCCTGTGGCCGGGTGGAGCAGGAACGAGAGGGGCGAGGCGAGGCTCAAGGGCCCGGCCCCTTTGGGAAGAGAATCGCCCGGCAGCGAGGCAAGAAAGCCGAGGCTCCCCCCGGACTGCTAGGGCTGTTGTGAGCTGAGGGGGCGCTCCTCAAGTGGCGGTCGAGGGGCATTTACAGAGGCGCCTCTGCGCCCCTGGCAAAAAAAAAGTGTTCTGCAACCGCTTACTTTGCGTAATGGACAAGCCGCCCCTGTTTATATTAAATGTTTGCTTGCAGCCCTAGGTTTCAGGGACTCTGCAGATAGGTGGCTTCCTTTGGTTGCAGTCATAGGGCAAGTCACCTGTCCATCGTTAAGTTTTGGTCCCGCCCCTAGCTCAGGGCAATTGGGAAGGGAAGGGAGCCATTTTTTAGTTAGTCTCAGCAAGGAAAGCTAATGTACAGGACGTGTGCAAGCTTCCCCTGAACAAAAGCTTCAACCCTTAAAACTTTCTGGGGGGAAACAGTAGGCTTGGTTGATCAAGAAAAAAAAATGGTTCTAAACTCGTTTTGTATGTAGGGGGCGCTGGAGGTTCGATTTTTAAATTATTTCCGAAATTTTCTTTAAAAATAGATCGAAATTACCAGGAAATACGAATCGTTTCCTTTGTTTCGTTAATGAAAGGTGCCCTTCCTTCCCTCCAGAACCATTAAAATCTCGCAGTTTCCCTTCCTTCCCTTGCGGCAGAAGGGAGAGGTGGGCGTGGCCAAGCACAGCCCTCCTCGGAGGACTCGCCCCCAGTGACCTCCGAGCGAGGAGCGCTGTGCTTGGCCACGCCCACCTCCTTCCTCTTTGCATCGGCGGCTTTGCGAGGTGGGCGTGGCTACGCCCAGCTCTTCTGCATCGCCACTTGTCGCCAGGGAGGTAGCCACGCCCACCTCGCAAAGCTGCCGATGCAAAGAGGAAGGAGGTGGCTGTGGGTAAGAACAGCTGTTCCTTCCATTCTAATCTTTTGCGATTACAGTTTTCCTTCTTAATGGTTCTTTCCTTCCAGTTCCTTCCCATCCATCATTCCAACCTCTCTGCTTCTATTTCTTTTCATAGTCCGCGAAAAGTTTCCAATTTGTCTGTTTTATTGGATTTTGTTGTGGCTGAGCTAGTTTCTGACGATGAGGATGATGGGATTCAGATTCCTGTTGGGTTTCAGCTTCCTGGCTCTTTGTCTGTGCCTCAAATCTCTGAGCCTGCTTCCGAGGCTCTCACAGACAGTGCAGTGTCAACACAGCTGTTTTCACCAGAAAAGAATTTTAACGAAGGGAATAGCGAGCAGGTTCCTTCCCACGATAATACCGAAAGTGCAGATAAGGATTTGACCCAAGAAGCTCGCCTTGATCTCTGGGTCAGGCGGAGTTCGCGTCTGGCAAGCAGACGGGAGGCTAGCTTGGTGCAAGGTCAACGCAATGCTTTTATGATGCTGAGAGCCTAATGTTTTGATGTTAGAAAGGTATTTAGGCCTCCTGGAAACTCTGTGAAAGTGTCAGTTCAACGTAGCTTACTAGCCTGAAAGCTTCATGGAATAACCTTAGCTGGGAAAGCAGTACGCTTGGGATTTCTTGCATTGTGATTTTTGGGGCTAAAGTTTCATTGCTTGTACCTGGGACTCTGCCAATAGGATTATGTCTCCTGCTTTTACCCGAAGATCTTTGGAACTGCATTCTGCGTTTAACCTTAATCTCTGGGACTTTACAATGCTTATTCTTTATTTTGACTTGGATTTTTTCCTCAATAAACTATAAAACTACAGCTCTTGTGTTGTGGTGTTTAGAAGCAAGGTGAAACCTACTCTGAGTTGCAACAGATTTCCCAAATTCTTCTTAATTAAAAAAGTTAATTTCTCCATGTCTTTAATCTCTCACACTCACGCTCTCAGGGGAGCGTGCTTGCTCCATCCATGTCCAACATCTACACAAATGACCAGCCACTGCCAGACTACAGGGAAAACCAACTGAACCCTAATCCATCTAAAACACAGACATGTGCCTTTCACCTTAAGAACAGCTCTGAGGATTATGACCTGGGAAGGAATCCCACTGGAGCATTGCAGCGCACCCAAATACCTCGGAGTCACTCTGGACCGTGCTGTGACCTACAAGAAGCACTGCCTGAACATCAAGCAAAAAGTTGGTGCCAGAAACAACATCATACGAAAGCTGACTGGCACAACCTGGGGATCACAACCAGACACAGTGAAGACATCTGCCCTTGCGCTGTGCTACTCTGCTGCTGAGTATGCATGCCCAGTGTGGAACACATCTCACCACACTAAAACAGTGAATGTGGCTCTTAATGAGACATGCTGCATTATCACGGGGTGTCTGCGCCCCACACCACTGGAGAAATTACACTGCTTAGCCAATATCGCACCACTTGACATCCGCCGGGAAGTGGCAGCCAATAGTGAAAGGACCAAGGCAGAGACATCCCCAGCTCATCCCCTGTTTGGGTATCAGCCAGCACGTCAATGACTTAAATCTAGAAATAGTTTTCTAAGATCTACAAAGACACTCGCTGAAACACCTCAGCAAGCAAGAGTCCAAAAGTGGCAGGCTCAAACCCAGCACCTCAACCAATGGCTGATACCAGATGAGAAACTCCCACCTGGGCACACAAAAGACTGGGCGACTTGGAGGGCGCTGAACAGACTGCGCTCTGGCACCACGAGATGCAGAGCCAGCCTTAAGAAATGGGGCTACAAAGTGGAATCCTTGACATGTGAGTGTGGAGAAGAGCAAACTACTGACCACCTGCTGCAATGCAACCTGAGCCCTGCCACTTGCACCATGGAGGACCTTCAGAGGGATTCAGAGGGCCCAGAGATTCAGAGGGCCCAGAGGAGACTGGAAACAGCCCAGAGAGAGATGTTTTGGAATCTCCTGGGAGCTCCCAAGAGAACAGTGAAGGCAATATCCATTCCCATGGGAACCTGTCAGAAGTACAGACTGAGGGAAATTTGGGAGATGAATGCTTGTCGAGGTCAAAGAGATTGGAGTTGAGGAAACAGGGCCTGCAATTAAGACAGACTCATTTCTCCAAGCAACTTACAGATAATGAACGGGAACCCAGGTGCAGGAGAAACGATGTCATGGGAGGGATTCCTCACTTGATTCCTCCCAATTCTTTTTTATTTTATTTTAAATTTATTTTTATTGAAGATTTTTTTTAAAACGTGGTGGAACAAAGTGATTAAAGAAAAGTAGAAAAGAAAGAAAAGGGGGAGAAAAAGAAAGGGAAAAAAAGGAGGAAAGGTCTGTTGACTTCCATTCTAATCCTTCGCGATTACAGTTTTCCTCCTTAATGGTTCTTTCCTTCCAGTCCCTTCCCAACCATCATTCCAACTTCTCTCATTCTATTTATTTTCATAGTCCTCAAAAAGTTTCCAATTTGTCTGTTTTATTGGATTTCCCGAATTCTTCTTAATTAAAAAAGTTAATTTGTCCATGTCTTTAATCTCTCTCACTTTATATATCCAATTGTCTATATCTGGTGCCTCCTCAAAGCTTCCAAAATTTTGCATATGAAATCCTCGCGGCAGTTGTCACATATGTAAATAAGATGTGTAAAATCAACTCTGAGTCTAGGATATCTAATACATAGTATTCCGGCTTCCTAAGAAAGTTCATTTTGAGAATTTTTTGGCATTCCTCGTGGATTGTTTCCCAATCTCTTGATTCCTCCCCATTCTTGAGCCATTACCGCTTACCTGCTTGACTTTCGCAACGTCCCGGATGAAACCTTCATCTTCCACGAAGGCGAGAAGTTTCTTCAGCTGATCCAAGTCCGAGATGTAGTCCTCGCCAATGCGCTGGAGGAGGAAATAACAATGGGGAGCTTCGGAGAAGGTCGCAATAACGGCTGCTGTCTAAATCAGAGCAAGAGCATTCCAGCGGGGAAGCATGCGGGGAATGCGGAAGTGCATCATCAGCGTCACAGATGGACAATGAAAGCGACAGCTCCCCTGGTGGCCAGAAAAAGTTAAATAGCCTCTGTGTATGTCTGTATATGTTTCTATGTCCAAAAATTGGTACTGAATCTTTGCCATATATGTGTACACTGTAATCCGCCCTGAGTCCCCTGCGGGGTGAGGAGAAGGGCGGAATAGAAAAGCTGTAAATAAATAAAATAAATAAATTCTAGGAACAATAACATTGTTCTTCTCGTGTTCTTCTGCCTCACCTCCGCAATGATCTCGGCCAGCCCTGGGTTGCACAAAACCAGCCAACGCCGCGGGGTGATGCCGTTGGTTTTGTTCTGGAACTTGTGGGGCTCGAACTCGTAGAAATCTTTAAACCTGCAGAAGGCAGGCAGGGCGAAAGGGTAGAAGAAAGAAAGGATGAAAAGAAAAAGAGAGAGAATCTGGCAACAGAAAGAGTGGGGTGAGTGGGGAGGAACAAAAGGAAACATCAGAGTAATACTGTTTTGAAGTCAAAGGAGATTCATTTTGCAACAGAAGACACTAGGCTTGTTTGATCCAAAAAAAAAGGGTTCAAAACTCATTTCGGATAGTGGTTTGATTCTAAAGTCAATTCTGATTTCCACAGGAAAAAATGTTCAAAACTTTTTGAAACTTCTGAGACTTCCGAATCCTTTCGTTAATGGTTTGAAAGTGTTATTGCCTGTTTCATTGGATGGTCTTTACTTTGAAAGTAATTGTTTTACTCCAGGAGTGGGAAAAAGCAAGTTGAGGAAATTCCTTCCTTCTCTGGTTTAAAACTGGCTTCTCTGGTTTTAAAACTGGCTTCTCTGGCTAGAGCCGAGGCCAGAAAATTCCTTCCTTCTCTGGTTTAAAACTGGCTTCTCTGGCTTGAGCCGAGGCCAGGGACCAGAAGTGGGGAAAAGCAAGTGGAGGAAATTCCTTCCTTCTCTGGTTTAAAACTGGCTTCTCCAGCTTGAGCCAAGACCAGGGACCAGAAGTGGGAAAAGCAAGTGGAGGAAATTCCTTCCTTCTCTGGTTTAAAACTGGCTTCTCTGGCTTAAGCGAAGACCAGGAAATTCCTTCCTTCTCTGGTTTAAAACTGGCTTCTCTGGCTTAAGCGAAGACCAGGAAATTCCTTCCTTCTCTGGTTGATAACTGACTTCTCTGGCTTTAAACCTGGCTTCTCTGGCTGAGCCGAGACCAGGGATCAGAAGTGGGAAAAGCAAGTGGAGGAAATTCCTTCCTTCTCCGGTTTAAAACTGGCTTCTCCAGCTTGAGCCGAGACCAGGGACCAGAAGCGGGAAAAGCAAGTGGAGGAAATTCCTTCCTTCTCCGGTTTAAAACTGGCTTCTCTGGCTTTAAACCTGGCTTCTCTGGCTGAGCCGAGACCAGGGATCAGAAGTGGGAAAAGCAAGTGGAGGAAATTCCTTCCTTCTCCGGTTTAAAACTGGCTTCTCCAGCTTGAGCCGAGACCAGGGACCAGAAGCGGGAAAAGCAAGTGGAGGAAATTCCTTCCTTCTCCGGTTTAAAACTGGCTTCTCTGGCTTGAGCTGGAAGCGGAAAAAGCAAAGGGAGGAAATTCACCCTTCCCTGGTTTAAAACTGGCTTCTCTGGCTTGAGGCAAAAGTGGGGAAAGCAAAGGGAGGAAATTCACCCTTCCCTGGTTTAAAACTGGCTTCTCTGGCTTGAGGCAGAAGCGGGGAAAGCAAAGGGAGGAAATTCATCCTTCCCTGGTTTAAAACTGGCTTCTCTGGCTTGAGGCAAAAGTGGGGAAAGCAAAGGGAGGAAATTCATCCTTCCCTGGTTTAAAACTGGCTTCTCTGGCTTGAGGCAGAAGCGGGGAAAGCAAAGGGAGGAAATTCATCCTTCCCTGGTTTAAAACTGGCTTCTCTGGCTTGAGGAAGAAGCGGGGAAAGCAAAGGGAGGAAATTCATCCTTCCCTGGTTTAAAACTGGCTTCTCTGGCTTGAGGCAAAAGTGGGGAAAGCAAAGGGAGGAAATTCACCCTTCCCTGGTTTAAAACTGGCTTCTCTGGCTTAAGGCAGAAGCGGGGAAAGCAAAGGGAGGAAATTCATCCTTCCCTGGTTTAAAACTGGCTTCTCTGGCTTGAGGCAGAAGCGGGGAAAGCAAAGGGAGGAAATTCATCCTTCCCTGGTTTAAAACTGGCTTCTCTGGCTTGAGGCAGAAGCGGGGAAAGCAAAGGGAGGAAATTCATCCTTCCCTGGTTTAAAACTGGCTTCTCTGGCTTGAGGAAGAAGCGGGGAAAGCAAAGGGAGGAAATTCATCCTTCCCTGGTTTAAAACTGGCTTCTCTGGCTTGAGGCAAAAGTGGGGAAAGCAAAGGGAGGAAATTCACCCTTCCCTGGTTTAAAACTGGCTTCTCTGGCTTGAGGCAGAAGCGGGGAAAGCAAAGGGAGGAAATTCACCCTTCCTTGGTTTAAAACTGGCTTCTCTGGCTTGAGGCAGAAGTGGGGAAAGCAAAGGGAGGAAATTCACCCTTCCTTGGTTTAAAACTGGCTTCTCTGGCTTGAGGCAGAAGCGGGGAAAGCAAAGGGAGGAAATTCATCCTTCCCTGGTTTAAAACTGGCTTCTCTGGCTTGAGGCAGAAGCGGGGAAAGCAAAGGGAGGAAATTCATCCTTCCCTGGTTTAAAACTGGCTTCTCTGGCTTGAGGCAGAAGCGGGGAAAGCAAAGGGAGGAAATTCATCCTTCCCTGGTTTAAAACTGGCTTCTCTGGCTTGAGGCAAAAGTGGGGAAAGCAAAGGGAGGAAATTCATCCTTCCCTGGTTTAAAACTGGCTTCTCTGGCTTGAGGCAGAAGCGGGGAAAGCAAAGGGAGGAAATTCACCCTTCCCTGGTTTAAAACTGGCTTCTCTGGCTTAAGGCAGAAGCGGGGAAAGCAAAGGGAGGAAATTCACCCTTCCCTGGTTTAAAACTGGCTTCTCTGGCTTAAGGCAGAAGCGGGGAAAGCAAAGGGAGGAAATTCATCCTTCCCTGGTTTAAAACTGGCTTCTCTGGCTTGAGGAAGAAGCGGGGAAAGCAAAGGGAGGAAATTCATCCTTCCCTGGTTTAAAACTGGCTTCTCTGGCTTGAGGAAGAAGCGGGGAAAGCAAAGGGAGGAAATTCATCCTTCCCTGGTTTAAAACTGGCTTCTCTGGCTTGAGGAAGAAGCGGGGAAAGCAAAGGGAGGAAATTCATCCTTCCCTGGTTTAAAACTGGCTTCTCTGGCTTAAGGCAGAAGCGGGGAAAGCAAAGGGAGGAAATTCATCCTTCCCTGGTTTAAAACTGGCTTCTCTGGCTTAAGGCAGAAGCGGGGAAAGCAAAGGGAGGAAATTCATCCTTCCCTGGTTTAAAACTGGCTTCTCTGGCTTGAGCCAGAAGTGGGGAAAGCAAAGGGAGGAAATTCATCCTTCCCTGGTTTAAAACTGGCTTCTCTGGCTTAAGGCAGAAGCGGGGAAAGCAAAGGGAGGAAATTCATCCTTCCCTGGTTTAAAACTGGCTTCTCTGGCTTGAGGAAGAAGCGGGGAAAGCAAAGGGAGGAAATTCATCCTTCCCTGGTTTAAAACTGGCTTCTCTGGCTTGAGGCAGAAGCGGGGAAAGCAAAGGGAGGAAATTCATCCTTCCCTGGTTTAAAACTGGCTTCTCTGGCTTGAGGCAGAAGCGGGGAAAGCAAAGGGAGGAAATTCATCCTTCCCTGGTTTAAAACTGGCTTCTCTGGCTTGAGGCAGAAGCGGGGAAAGCAAAGGGAGGAAATTCAGCCCTTCCCTGGTTTAAAACTGGCTTCTCTGGCTTGAGGCAGAAGCGGGGAAAGCAAAGGGAGGAAATTCAGCCTTCCCTGGTTTAAAACTGGCTTCTCTGGCTTGAGGAAGAAGCGGGGAAAGCAAAGGGAGGAAATTCATCCTTCCCTGGTTTAAAACTGGCTTCTCTGGCTTGAGGAAGAAGCGGGGAAAGCAAAGGGAGGAAATTCATCCTTCCCTGGTTTAAAACTGGCTTCTCTGGCTTGAGGCAAAAGTGGGGAAAGCAAAGGGAGGAAATTCATCCTTCCCTGGTTTAAAACTGGCTTCTCTGGCTTAAGGCAGAAGCGGGGAAAGCAAAGGGAGGAAATTCATCCTTCCCTGGTTTAAAACTGGCTTCTCTGGCTTAAGGCAGAAGCGGGGAAAGCAAAGGGAGGAAATTCACCCTTCCCTGGTTTAAAACTGGCTTCTCTGGCTTGAGGAAGAAGCGGGGAAAGCAAAGGGAGGAAATTCATCCTTCCCTGGTTTAAAACTGGCTTCTCTGGCTTGAGGAAGAAGCGGGGAAAGCAAAGGGAGGAAATTCATCCTTCCCTGGTTTAAAACTGGCTTCTCTGGCTTGAGGCAAAAGTGGGGAAAGCAAAGGGAGGAAATTCACCCTTCCCTGGTTTAAAACTGGCTTCTCTGGCTTAAGGCAGAAGCGGGGAAAGCAAAGGGAGGAAATTCATCCTTCCCTGGTTTAAAACTGGCTTCTCTGGCTTGAGGAAGAAGCGGGGAAAGCAAAGGGAGGAAATTCATCCTTCCCTGGTTTAAAACTGGCTTCTCTGGCTTAAGGCAGAAGCGGGGAAAGCAAAGGGAGGAAATTCATCCTTCCCTGGTTTAAAACTGGCTTCTCTGGCTTAAGGCAGAAGCGGGGAAAGCAAAGGGAGGAAATTCATCCTTCCCTGGTTTAAAACTGGCTTCTCTGGCTTGAGGAAGAAGCGGGGAAAGCAAAGGGAGGAAATTCATCCTTCCCTGGTTTAAAACTGGCTTCTCTGGCTTAAGGCAGAAGCGGGGAAAGCAAAGGGAGGAAATTCATCCTTCCCTGGTTTAAAACTGGCTTCTCTGGCTTGAGGAAGAAGCGGGGAAAGCAAAGGGAGGAAATTCATCCTTCCCTGGTTTAAAACTGGCTTCTCTGGCTTGAGGCAGAAGCGGGGAAAGCAAAGGGAGGAAATTCATCCTTCCCTGGTTTAAAACTGGCTTCTCTGGCTTGAGGCAGAAGCGGGGAAAGCAAAGGGAGGAAATTCAGCCTTCCCTGGTTTAAAACTGGCTTCTCTGGCTTGAGGAAGAAGCGGGGAAAGCAAAGGGAGGAAATTCATCCTTCCCTGGTTTAAAACTGGCTTCTCTGGCTTGAGGAAGAAGCGGGGAAAGCAAAGGGAGGAAATTCATCCTTCCCTGGTTTAAAACTGGCTTCTCTGGCTTAAGGCAGAAGCGGGGAAAGCAAAGGGAGGAAATTCATCCTTCCCTGGTTTAAAACTGGCTTCTCTGGCTTGAGGAAGAAGCGGGGAAAGCAAAGGGAGGAAATTCATCCTTCCCTGGTTTAAAACTGGCTTCTCTGGCTTAAGGCAGAAGCGGGGAAAGCAAAGGGAGGAAATTCATCCTTCCCTGGTTTAAAACTGGCTTCTCTGGCTTGAGGAAGAAGCGGAGAAAGCAAAGGGAGGAAATTCATCCTTCCCTGGTTTAAAACTGGCTTCTCTGGCTTGAGGCAAAAGTGGGGAAAGCAAAGGGAGGAAATTCACCCTTCCCTGGTTTAAAACTGGCTTCTCTGGCTTAAGGCAGAAGCGGGGAAAGCAAAGGGAGGAAATTCATCCTTCCCTGGTTTAAAACTGGCTTCTCTGGCTTGAGCCAGAAGTGGGGAAAGCAAAGGGAGGAAATGCATCCTTCCCTGGTTTAAAACTGGCTTCTCTGGCTTGAGCCAGAAGTGGGGAAAGCAAAGGGAGGAAATGCATCCTTCCCTGGTTTAAAACTGGCTTCTCTGGCTTGAGGCAGAAGTGGGGAAAGCAAAGGGAGGAAATTCATCCTTCCCTGGTTTAAAACTGGCTTCTCTGGCTTGAGGCAGAAGCGGGGAAAGCAAAGGGAGGAAATTCATCCTTCCCTGGTTTAAAACTGGCTTCTCTGGCTTGAGGCAGAAGCGGGGAAAGCAAAGGGAGGAAATTCATCCTTCCCTGGTTTAAAACTGGCTTCTCTGGCTTAAGGCAGAAGCGGGGAAAGCAAAGGGAGGAAATTCATCCTTCCCTGGTTTAAAACTGGCTTCTCTGGCTTGAGGAAGAAGCGGGGAAAGCAAAGGGAGGAAATTCATCCTTCCCTGGTTTAAAACTGGCTTCTCTGGCTTGAGGCAAAAGTGGGGAAAGCAAAGGGAGGAAATTCACCCTTCCCTGGTTTAAAACTGGCTTCTCTGGCTTAAGGCAGAAGCGGGGAAAGCAAAGGGAGGAAATTCATCCTTCCCTGGTTTAAAACTGGCTTCTCTGGCTTCAAAAAAAAAAAAAAAAACCCCCCCCCCCCCCCCCCCCCCCCCCCCCCCCCCCCCCCCCCCCCCCCCCCCCCCCCCCCCCCCCCCCCCCCCCCCCCCCCCTCCTCTGGCTTAAGGCAGAAGCGGGGAAAGCAAAGGGAGGAAATTCATCCTTCCCTGGTTTAAAACTGGCTTCTCTGGCTTGAGGAAGAAGCGGGGAAAGCAAAGGGAGGAAATTCATCCTTCCCTGGTTTAAAACTGGCTTCTCTGGCTTGAGGAAGAAGCGGGGAAAGCAAAGGGAGGAAATTCACCCTTCCCTGGTTTAAAACTGGCTTCTCTGGCTTGAGGAAGAAGCGGGGAAAGCAAAGGGAGGAAATTCACCCTTCCCTGGTTTAAAACTGGCTTCTCTGGCTTGAGGAAGAAGCGGGGAAAGCAAAGGGAGGAAATTCACCCTTCCCTGGTTTAAAACTGGCTTCTCTGGCTTAAGGCAGAAGCGGGGAAAGCAAAGGGAGGAAATTCATCCTTCCCTGGTTTAAAACTGGCTTCTCTGGCTTGAGGAAGAAGCGGGGAAAGCAAAGGGAGGAAATTCATCCTTCCCTGGTTTAAAACTGGCTTCTCTGGCTTGAGGCAAAAGTGGGGAAAGCAAAGGGAGGAAATTCACCCTTCCCTGGTTTAAAACTGGCTTCTCTGGCTTAAGGCAGAAGCGGGGAAAGCAAAGGGAGGAAATTCATCCTTCCCTGGTTTAAAACTGGCTTCTCTGGCTTGAGGCAAAAGTGGGGAAAGCAAAGGGAGGAAATTCATCCTTCCCTGGTTTAAAACTGGCTTCTCTGGCTTAAGGCAGAAGCGGGGAAAGCAAAGGGAGGAAATTCATCCTTCCCTGGTTTAAAACTGGCTTCTCTGGCTTAAGGCAGAAGCGGGGAAAGCAAAGGGAGGAAATTCATCCTTCCCTGGTTTAAAACTGGCTTCTCTGGCTTAAGGCAGAAGCGGGGAAAGCAAAGGGAGGAAATTCATCCTTCCCTGGTTTAAAACTGGCTTCTCTGGCTTGAGGAAGAAGCGGGGAAAGCAAAGGGAGGAAATTCACCCTTCCCTGGTTTAAAACTGGCTTCTCTGGCTTGAGGCAGAAGCGGGGAAAGCAAAGGGAGGAAATTCATCCTTCCCTGGTTTAAAACTGGCTTCTCTGGCTTGAGGAAGAAGCGGGGAAAGCAAAGGGAGGAAATTCATCCTTCCCTGGTTTAAAACTGGCTTCTCTGGCTTGAGGAAGAAGCGGGGAAAGCAAAGGGAGGAAATTCACCCTTCCCTGGTTTAAAACTGGCTTCTCTGGCTTAAGGCAGAAGCGGGGAAAGCAAAGGGAGGAAATTCATCCTTCCCTGGTTTAAAACTGGCTTCTCTGGCTTAAGGCAGAAGCGGGGAAAGCAAAGGGAGGAAATTCATCCTTCCCTGGTTTAAAACTGGCTTCTCTGGCTTGAGGAAGAAGCGGGGAAAGCAAAGGGAGGAAATTCAGCCTTCCCTGGTTTAAAACTGGCTTCTCTGGCTTGAGGCAGAAGCGGGGAAAGCAAAGGGAGGAAATTCAGCCTTCCCTGGTTTAAAACTGGCTTCTCTGGCTTGAGGCAAGAAGCGGGGAAAGCAAAGGGAGGAAATTCATCCTTCCCTGGTTTAAAACTGGCTTCTCTGGCTTAAGGCAGAAGCGGGGAAAGCAAAGGGAGGAAATTCATCCTTCCCTGGTTTAAAACTGGCTTCTCTGGCTTGAGGAAGAAGCGGGGAAAGCAAAGGGAGGAAATTCATCCTTCCCTGGTTTAAAACTGGCTTCTCTGGCTTGAGGCAAAAGTGGGGAAAGCAAAGGGAGGAAATTCACCCTTCCCTGGTTTAAAACTGGCTTCTCTGGCTTAAGGCAGAAGCGGGGAAAGCAAAGGGAGGAAATTCATCCTTCCCTGGTTTAAAACTGGCTTCTCTGGCTTAAGGCAGAAGCGGGGAAAGCAAAGGGAGGAAATTCACCCTTCCCTGGTTTAAAACTGGCTTCTCTGGCTTGAGGAAGAAGCGGGGAAAGCAAAGGGAGGAAATTCATCCTTCCCTGGTTTAAAACTGGCTTCTCTGGCTTAAGGCAGAAGCGGGGAAAGCAAAGGGAGGAAATTCATCCTTCCCTGGTTTAAAACTGGCTTCTCTGGCTTGAGGAAGAAGCGGGGAAAGCAAAGGGAGGAAATTCATCCTTCCCTGGTTTAAAACTGGCTTCTCTGGCTTGAGGCAAAAGTGGGGAAAGCAAAGGGAGGAAATTCACCCTTCCCTGGTTTAAAACTGGCTTCTCTGGCTTAAGGCAGAAGCGGGGAAAGCAAAGGGAGGAAATTCACCCTTCCCTGGTTTAAAACTGGCTTCTCTGGCTTGAGGCAGAAGCGGGGAAAGCAAAGGGAGGAAATTCACCCTTCCCTGGTTTAAAACTGGCTTCTCTGGCTTAAGGCAGAAGCGGGGAAAGCAAAGGGAGGAAATTCATTCTTCCCTGGTTTAAAACTGGCTTCTCTGGCTTGAGGCAGAAGCGGGGAAAGCAAAGGGAGGAAATTCACCCTTCCCTGGTTTAAAACTGGCTTCTCTGGCTTAAGGCAGAAGCGGGGAAAGCAAAGGGAGGAAATTCACCCTTCCCTGGTTTAAAACTGGCTTCTCTGGCTTAAGGCAGAAGCGGGGAAAGCAAAGGGAGGAAATTCACCCTTCCCTGGTTTAAAACTGGCTTCTCTGGCTTAAGGCAGAAGCGGGGAAAGCAAAGGGAGGAAATTCACCCTTCTCCGGTTTAAAACTGGCTTCTCTGGCTTAAGGCAGAAGCGGGGAAAGCAAAGGGAGGAAATTCATCCTTCCCTGGTTTAAAACTGGCTTCTCTGGCTTAAGGCAGAAGCGGGGAAAGCAAAGGGAGGAAATTCACCCTTCCCTGGTTTAAAACTGGCTTCTCTGGCTTAAGGCAGAAGCGGGGAAAGCAAAGGGAGGAAATTCACCCTTCCCTGGTTTAAAACTGGCTTCTCTGGCTTAAGGCAGAAGCGGGGAAAGCAAAGGGAGGAAATTCATCCTTCCCTGGTTTAAAACTGGCTTCTCTGGCTTAAGGCAGAAGCGGGGAAAGCAAAGGGAGGAAATTCACCCTTCCCTGGTTTAAAACTGGCTTCTCTGGCTTAAGGCAGAAGCGGGGAAAGCAAAGGGAGGAAATTCATCCTTCCCTGGTTTAAAACTGGCTTCTCTGGCTTGAGGCAGAAGCGGGGAAAGCAAAGGGAGGAAATTCATCCTTCCCTGGTTTAAAACTGGCTTCTCTGGCTTGAGGCAAAAGTGGGGAAAGCAAAGGGAGGAAATTCATCCTTCCCTGGTTTAAAACTGGCTTCTCTGGCTTGAGGCAGAAGCGGGGAAAGCAAAGGGAGGAAATTCATCCTTCCCTGGTTTAAAACTGGCTTCTCTGGCTTAAGGCAGAAGCGGGGAAAGCAAAGGGAGGAAATTCATCCTTCCCTGGTTTAAAACTGGCTTCTCTGGCTTAAGGCAGAAGCGGGGAAAGCAAAGGGAGGAAATTCACCCTTCCCTGGTTTAAAACTGGCTTCTCTGGTTTGAGGCAGAAGTGGGGAAATTAACAGGAGGAGATTCAGCCTTCCCTGGTTTAAATCTGGCTTCTCTGGCTTGAGCCGAGGCCAGGGACCAGAATAATTAAATCACTTCCTGAGTTGGAAGGAAAATGGCGAGACTAGCTTTGGATGGGCAAAGGGACATCTGGTTTCCAAAATGTTCAAAATCGCTTCAGAAAGGTAATTTTTCCAAATTTATTCCGAATTACGAAGATTCCAATTGGACCTAACTATGCCTAGAAGACACATGTCAAAGCCTGGTAACCTAAAAGACAGATTTCCAGAGAGGTTACCCAATGCCATGGGTCTGAATACTTACACGGTGGCCTTCAGGATGTCCGAGTGAATCCGGGCCACGCCGTTGACCGCGTGGGAGCCCACAATGCACAGGTGGGCCATGTTGATCCGTTTGACGCTGCCTTCCTCCACCAGGGACATGCGGCGCAGCCGGTCGAGATCTCCCGGGAATTTGGCATAGACTTTCTGAGTGGACAGAGACAGATCCCCACCTCAAAGAACCATCCATTAACGCGGGTACGGGCAAACTTTGGCCCTTCAGGTGTTTTGGACTGCAACTCCCACAACTGACACTCTGCTATGTATAGGTGCGCAGAGTATTTACGGAGGGCATGATTGGAAGGAAAACTATAAATCATGCACCTTGACATATTCCACTAGAATTGAAAGGGATACCAAAGGGCCATCCATTTCTCCCAGACAGTAAGACATAAACAAAACCCTCCCGATAGATGGCCATCCAGCTAGAAGAGTGGGGTTTCAAACTCACGTCCAGGAAGCGCTGATTGATCTCGTAGATGATTTCCAGGTGTCGGGGCAGGAGGGTCTCAAAGAGGTGGACGGGCCAGCGCTCCAGGGCCTCGGGAAGCACAGTGTGGTTGGTGTAGGCACAGGTCCTCACGGTGACATCCCAGGCCTAGAGGAAAGGGACATTGACCCATCAGCATTGCTCATGGCATCGGATCTTTTGCCCTTTGTTTCCCCTATATACATGAAGAAACTCCACCAAAGGGACTACAAAGCCCCAAACATTCCAGGAATTTTTTTTATCCACAACTTCCTTTTGCATGGACAATAGCCTGGGCAGCTGGTGGCCCTCGGAGGAATTGCCCAGCCCTCAGCTTGCCCCTTTGGCAAAAATCTTAATCATATTTCCTCCTGAAGGACAAAAGGTCCTCGAAAAAACCTTTTGCCTTCGCTCTGATTAACTCAGCTATCTCCACCAAGAAACAATCACCCCAGTCTACACATGTTGATCCATTCCACTCAAAGCACAATAGATCAGGCTGGCTTGAGATTTCCCCTTTGTCTCGCCAGCCACATGGCATTATTTTTTTTCACATTCATTCATAGATTCCTTTGTGTCCTTTCATCCCGCCTCCCTCTTTTCTGATTTGCTATCGCCGCTAGATGGCAGAAGCCTCCCCATTGGACCCTGCGGACCGCTGGAGCTTCCTGATTGGTCCGGAGGCACCAGGGGTGGGAGGGCCACCTCCCAGCTGTTCGCCCATTGTCCAATCGCAGTGGAGGGCGGCAGGGAGGCTGGGGCGGGAAGTTTGAACTCTGCAACTTTGAAAACTCTATATAAATGGCTGTATCAAATGTATTTCTTTATGCTTGCATGTGAATGATCACTGCAATTGCATCCGCTTCAGCTGAATCGCTAATAAACCTCGGTGCCACTTCTTCGCCTTGGCAAGAGTCTCATTTCAATTATTAATATCAATAAAATTGCTGGAATCGGGCTTCTCTGACGGCTCGCCAAGGTCATGGGCCCTCTTTGGTGCGGTCCTAGGGGTCTCTCTTACTGGGGAGGCCCTCCTAAAGTCTGTATTGACTTCAGATGTGGGCCAAATGTCAGGAGAGAATGCTTCCAGAATGTAGACAGACAGCCCGGAAAACTCACAGCGACCCTTTAAAGCAGGAGCAGCATCTCAACCATTCAAGGCCTCACCTTGTCCCAGTCGAGCTTCTCAATATCCACCAAGACTCTCATGAGCTCTGGAATAGTCAAGGATGGGTGAGTGTCATTGAGCTGGATGGCAACCTGGAGACAAATATAGGAATCATCAAGTCAGGTTACAGCATAAACATTGTAAAAGAATCTATAAAACACATATTAAAATGTATTTCTTCATTTAATATTTGTTTATTTATTCATAAATCACACACATAATATATAATGCTAATATTGTGCCATGCCAATATATAATACATTACAAATACATATAATACAATATAGAATACTAATATTGTCCTATGCTAATAATATAATATACTAGATACATATAATAATATTATAATGTAATACAATACTAATAATAATACAATAATATATGATACTAATATTGTGCTACGCTGATAATATAATCTATTATAGATACATATAATAATATTATAATGTATTTTTATGTATTTATCGTGTCAGGAGCAAACCAAACATGTATTGCATTTTTTTAACAAGCAAATATTATATTATATATTACAATGTAATACAATATAACATTAATAATAGTACAGTATAATAATATATGATACTAATATTGTGTTATGCTAATAATATAATATATATTAGATAATATCATAATATTATAATGTAATACAATATAATAATAATACAATATAGCAATATATAATACTAATATTGTGGTATGCTAATAATATAATATATTATAGATACATATTATTATTATAATGCAATACAATATAATAATAATACAATATAGCAATATATAATACTAATATTGTGTGATGCTAATAATATAATATATTATAGATACATATTATTATTATAATGCAATACAATATAATAGTAATAATACAATATAGCATAATACTAATATTATGCTATACTAATAATATAATATATTAGATACATATAATTATTACGTATAATAATAATAATGTAATACAATTCTAATATTGTGCTCTGCTGATAATATAATATAGTAGATACATATAATATTATAATGTAATACAATATAATACTAGTAATAATACAATATAATATATAATACTAATATTGTGCTATGCTGATAATATAATATATTATAGATATATAGTAATATTAGTATTAGTATACTAATATTACTATATATCTATAATATATTATATTATCAGCATAGCACAATATTAGTATTATATATTATTATATTGTAATTAATACTAGTAGTAATACTAGTAATCATACAATATTATTATATTGTATTATTATTGGTGTTATTGTATTACATTATAACACCAATAATAATACAATATAATAATATATTATACTAATATTTTCCTACGGTAATAATATAATATATTTTAGATACATATAATAATATCATAATGTAATACAATACTAATAATTATACAGTATCGCAATTTATAATCCTAATATTGTGCTATGCTAATAGTATATTGTATATATAAATAATATTGATAATAATATTATAATGCAATACAATTTGATACTAATAATAATACAATAATATATAATATTAATATTGTGTTATGCTAATATAATATATTATTGCTCGACTCCCATTTATTTACCTTCTCTGGAAAGGCGTCGAAAGAGGTGCGGACAGGATCCCGGCTGCCAAACTTGGAGGATTTGAAGCGGCGGATGATGTCTTGGAGGGTGGCGGCCACCACAAAGTACTCCTGCTTGAGACGCAGCTCTTTCCCCTCGAAGAACTAGGGGATAATGGGTCAAAGAGTCACAAAGAGAGGTCATCCCTCACCCCTTAGCATAGCATTGAAGCAGGGAAGGCAAGGCTGGAGGTTAATCCAGGTCACCACCAAAAGGAGGAGAAGGAAACTTACGTTGTCGTTGGGGTACAGAACCCGGGAAATGTTCTCCGCCAGGTTCCGGTCCAGGACGGCTTGGATGTAACCACCAACATTAACTGAAATATGAAAGAAAGAGCGAAAACAGGATATGCTATGACACAAGATAACCAGGCACTGCCAGAAGAGACAGAGAGTTTCATCTATGTTGACGATCATGCCATCACTGCTCAAGCAGGGAGCTTTGAAAGGGTTGAACAGAAGCTCTCCAAAGCTTTAGGTCAACGTTTCTCAACCTGAGGGTCAGGACCCCTGGGTGACGTCAAGCATGCCCCCCCAAAAAAGGGATGGTGACTTATAGTTCTGCAAAGGACAAAGATACCAGACTGCACAATAGGGGTTAAGTCTTGGTCAATTTGCCAAGGCCTTAACAACAATGAGGACTCCATGAAACTTTGGGAATAACTAGACCTTGGGGTCTCTGCCTCTCTCGAGAGCTGTAGTTCTCCAAGGACGGGGAGCAAAGCTTCTTTCCAGAGACACCAGGTCCATTTGGGCCACTCAAGAACTCCTGCCAGGACCTTTGTGCAACACCCTTGCATTTCAGCCATCCCCTATGGACACTCTTTCCCCCCACATGGACAAACCTTATGAAATCTTGCCTTTTATGAACTTTAGATATATGAAATGTGTTTTCTGATTTCTTTGTGTGGCAGAAGCCATTCCCTTTTTCTTCTGACCTTTGTTTCCCCTATATACATGAAGAAACACCACAAAAGGGACTACAAAGCCCCAAACATTCCTTATCCACAACTTCCTTTTGCATGAACAATAGCCTGGGCAGCTGGTGGCCCTCGGAAGAATTGCCCAGCCCTCAGCTTGCCCCTTTGGCAAAAATCTTAATCATATTTCCTCCTGAAGGACAAAAAGTCCTCGAAAAACCTTTTGCCTTTGCTCTGATTAACTCAGCTATCTCCACCAAGAAACAATCACCCCAGTCTACACATGTTGATAGATCAGGCTAGCTTGAGATTTCCCCTTTGTCTCGCCAGCCACATGGCATTTCCTTTGTTTACTCCTTTCCCAGATTCCTTTGTGCTCCCTCATCCCGCCTCCATCTCTCCTGATAGACTGTTGCCACCAGGTGGCAGAGGTCTCCCCATTGGTTCCTACGGACCACTGGAGCTTCCTGATTGGTCCAGAGGCATCGGGGGTGGGAGGGCCGCCTCCCAACTGTTTGCCCATTGCCCAATCTTGGCAGGGAACAACAAGGAAGCCGGGGCGGGGAGTTTTAACTCTGCAACTTTGAATTTGCTATAAATATGCCTCTGATCAATGTACTGGTATGCTTGCAAGTGAATGATCACTGCAATTGCATCCGATCCAGCTGAATCGCTCATTAAACCTCGATGCCTCTTCTCCGCCTTGGCAAGAGTCTCATTTCAATTATTAATATTAATAAAATTGCTGGAATCAGGCTTCTCTGATGGCTC
>NW_026844700.1:17916740-18212357 GCF_025583915.1 Anolis sagrei ordinatus | reverse complement strand
ACTCTTTCCTTCCTTTGCTTTTTGCTTCCATCCTTCCTTCTCTTTCCTTCTTTCCTTCCCTCCCCCTTTCTCTCCTTTCTTCCTTTTCTACCACTTTCTTTCCTTCCTTCTCTCTTTCCTTCCCTCCTGCTTTCTCTCCTTTTTTCCCTCCTTCCTTTGCTCCCTATTTCCTCCCTCCCTTTCTTTTCCTTCTTCTTTCTCTCCTTCCTTCCTTCTATCGCGTTTGCTTCCATCCTTCCTTCTCTCTTTCCTTCCCTCCCCCTTTCTCTCTTTTCTTCCTTCCCTACCTCTTTATTTCCTTCCTTCTCTCTTTCCTTCCCTCTCGCTTTCTCTCCTTTTTTCTCTCCTTCCTCTGCTGCCTATTTCCTCACTTTCTTTTCCTTCCTCTTTCTCTCCTTCCTTCCTTCCTTCCATTGCTTTTTGCTTCCATCCTTCCTTCTCTCTTTCCTTCCTTCTCTCCTTTCTTCTCTACCTGTTTCTTTCCTTCCTTTGATTTTTGCTTCTATCTTTCCTTCTCTCTTTCCTTCCCTCCCACTGTCTCTCCTTCTTTCCCTCCTTTCCTCGCTTTCTCCTTCCTTCGCTCCCTCTTTCCTTCCTTTTCTTTTTTCTTTCCTACTCTCCTTCCTTCTCTGCCTCTTTCTTTTCCTTCCTCTTTCTCTCATTTCTTTATTCCCTACCTCTTTCTTTCCTTCCTTCATTCTTTGCTTCCATGCTTCCTTCCTTCCTTCCTTCTTTCCTTCCTTCCTTCCTTCCTTCCTTCCTTCCTTCTTTCTTTCCCTTTTTTCTGTATTGTGATTTAGCTTTTTGTCATTTAGCTTTTTTAGCAGACCTCTATGCAAGATTCCCCCAGGCAGGAAGCAGCCAGGCTTTGAAGCTGCAAGGCCATTCAGTGCTAACCAGCCTGGTCAATGCCAACATTCACACTTGCCTCCAACAGACAAGAGTTCTTTCTCCCACCTGGACATCATTCCACAGATATATAAACCCCACTTGCCTAATTTTCAACAGAATCTCTTAGGATGTGGGCAAAACGTCAGGAGAGAATGCTTCTGGAACATGGCCAGAACAGCCCAGAAAACTTAAACTCTGAAGCTTTGCACAGCCCTCATAAGGGTTAATGGGAGACTGTAAGCCAATCTCTTCTGTCATATCAATACAATTATTTTTAGAACGGTGGAATATGCCGCTGCGCTGGGAGTCTGGCGGAGTCTCCTCCTCTGGAGGTTTTAAAGCAGAGTCTGGATGGCCATCTGTCAGGAGGGCTTTGATTGTGCCTCCCTTTATTACAGAAGGGTTGGACTGGGTGACCTTTGGGTTCCAATTCCAACTCTAATGTTGGGTGTCTGTTGGAGTTTCCTTCTCTGAAGGGTTTGGCCATCTGTCGGGAGTGGTTTAACTGTGCCCCCCCCCTATTGCAGAAGGGTTGGATGACCTTTGGGTAACCCTTCCAACTCTAGTGCTATATAACTCATGTGGCTGTCTGTTGTTGACTCTGTCTCTGAAGGTTTGGCCATCTGTTGGGAGTGATTAGATTGTGCCTCCCTCTATTGCAAAACTGGATAACCTTTGGGTACCCCTTCCAATTAGTGTTTTATAGCTCACTTGGCTGTCTTGTGGTGTCTCCTCCTCTGGAAGTTTTTAAGCAGAGGCTGGCTGGCCATCTATCGGGAGTGGTTTGATGGTGCCTCCTCTATTGAAGAAGGGTTGGACTGGATGACCTTTGGGTTCCCCTTCCAGCTCTAGTGTTATTTGGGTATCTGTTGGTGTCTCCTTTTCTGGAGGATATTAAGCAGAAACTGGCTGACCATCTGTCGGGAGTGGTTTGATGGTGCCTCCCTCTATTCCAGAAGGGTTGGATGACCGTTGGGTACCCCTTCCAACTCTAGTGTTGGGTGTTGGTTGATGTCTCCTCTGGAGGTTTTTAAGCAGAGGCTGGCTGGCCATCTATTGGGAGTGGTTTGATGGTGCCTCCCTCTATTCCAGGAGGGTTGGACTGGATGACCTTTTGAGGACCCCTTCCAAATATATTGTGTTATATACCTCACTTAGGTGTCTATTGGTGTCTCCTCCTCTGGAGGTTTGAAAGCAGAGGCTCACTGGCCATCTATTGGGAGCGGTTTAATTGTGCCTCCCTCTATTGCAGAAGGGTTGGACTGGATGACCTTTGGGTACCCCTTCCAACTCTAATGTTATATAGCTCACTTGCGTGTCTGTTGGAGTTTCCTTCTCTGAAAGGTTTGGCCATCTGTCGGGAGTGGTTTGATTGTGCCTCCCTCTATTGCAGTAGGGTTGGACTGGATGACGTTTGGGTACCCCTTCCAAATCTATTGTGTTATACCTTTCTTAGGTGTCTGTTGTTGTCTCTTCCTCTGTCTGGAGGTTTTAAAGCAGATGCTGGATGGCCATCTATCGGGGGCGGTTTGATGGTGTCTCCCCCAATTGAAGAAAGGTTGGACTGAGTGACCTTTCGGTAATCCCTTCCAACTCTAGTGTTATAAAGCTCATGTGGATGTCTGCTGTTGTCTCCTTCTCTGAAGGGTTTGCCCATCTGTCGGGAGTGGTTTGACTGTGCCTCTATTGAAGAAGGGTTGGACTGGATGACCTTTGGGTTCCCCTTCCAAATCTATTGTGTTATATACCTCACTTTGGTGTCTCTTCCTCTGGAGGCTTTTAAGCAGAGGCTGGCTGGCCATCTGTTGGGAGGGCTTTGATTGTGCATCCCTCTGTGGCAGAACGGTTGGACTGGATTTGGCCATCTGTCGGGAGTGGTTTGATTGTGCCTCCCTCTATTGTAGAAGGGTTGGACTGGATGACCTTTGGGTCCCCCTTCCAACTAGTTTTGGGTGTCTGTTGATGTCTCCTCTGGAGGTTTTAAAGCAGAGGCTGGCTGGCCATCTATTGGGAGTGGTTTGATGGTGCCTCCCTCTATTCCAGAAGTGTTGGATGACCTTTGGGTACCCCTTCCAACTCTAGTGCTATATAGCTCACTTAGGTGTCTTTTGGTGTCTCCTCTTCTGGAGTTTTTAAAGCACAGGCTGGCTGGCCATCTATTGGGAGTGGTTCGATGGTGCCTCCCACTATTGAAGAAGGGTTGGACTGGATGACCTTTGGGTACCCCTTCCAACTCGTGTTATATAGCTCACTTGGGTGTCTCTTCTATGGCAGAAGGGCTGGACTGGGTTTGGCCATCTCTCGGGAGTGGTTTGATGGTGCCTCCCTCTATTACAGAAGGGTTGGATGACCTTTGGGTACCCCTTCCAACTCGAGTGTTGGGTGTCTGTTGATGTGTCCTCTGGAGGTTTTAAAGCAGAGGCTGACTGGCCATCTATTGGGAGTGGTTTAATGGTGTCTCACCCTATTGCAGAAGGGTTGGACTGGATTACTTTTTGGGCACCCCTTCCAACTCTAGTGTTATATAGCTGACTTGGGTGTCTCTTCCTCTGGAAGTTTTTAAGCAGAAGCTGGCTGGCCATCTGTTGGGAGGGATTTGATTGTGCCTTCCTCTATTGCAGAAGGGTTGGACAGGATGACCTTTGGGCACCCCTTCCAACTTTAGTGCTGTATAGCTCACTTAGGTGTGTGTCATTGTCTCCTCCTCTGGATGTTTTTAAGCACAGGCTGGATGGCCATCTATCGGGGGTGGTTTGATGGTGCCTCCCTCTATGGCAGAAGGGTTGGACTGGATTTGGCCATCTGTCAGGAGGGGTTTGATTGTGCCTCCCTATGTTCCAGAAGGGTTGGATGACCTTTGGGCACCCCTTCCAACTCTAGTGTAAAGCAGAGGCTGGCTGGCCATCTGTTGGGAGGGATTTGATTGTGCCTCCCTCTATTGCAGAAGGGTTGGATGACCTTTGTGTTCCCCTTCCAACTCTAGTGTCATTTGGGTATCTGTTGATGTCTCCTCCTCTGGAGGTTTTAAAGCAGAGACTGGCTGGTCATCTATCGGAAGTGGTTTGATGGTGCCTCCCTCTATTGCAGAAGGGCTGGATGACCTTTGGGTTCCCCTTCCAACTCTAGTGTTATATACCTCACTTAGGTGTCTGTTGGTGTCTCCTCCTCTGGAGGTGTTAGAGCAGAGGCTGGCTGGCCATCTGTTGAGAGGGATTTGAATGTGCATCCCTATATGGCAGAAGGGTTGGACTGGATTTGGCCATCTGTCGGGAGTGGTTTGATTGTGCCTCCCTCCATTTCAGAAGGGTTGGATGACATTGGGGTACCCCTTCCAATTCTAGTGTTATATATCTCACTTAGGTGTCTGTTGGTGTCTTCTCCCCTTGAGGTTTTGAAGCAGAGGTTGGCTGGCCATCTATCGGGAGTGGTTTGATGGTGCCTCCCTCTATTGCAGAAGGGTTGGATGACCTTTGGGTATCCCTTCCAAACCTATTGTGTTATACAGCTCACTTAGGTGTCTGTTGATGTCTCCTCCTCTGGAGGTTTTTAAGCAGAGGCTGGCTGGCCATCTGTCGGGAGGGCTTCGATTGTGGAAGGGTTTCGACTTTGGGAGCCTACGAAGGTGGGATTCTGGCCCAGGAGCAACCCAAGCCAGGTTTCCGTTGCAGCAAGATATCCCCTTACTTGCAAAGGGCAAAAGAGGCAGGGATACGGGGAGGATGATGGTTTCCGTGCTCCTCTCGTCTCCTCCTCCCTGGGCCTCTGCCTTGACCTTTCGGGGACCGGCTTGGGCCCCGTATCCAATGTCCACTCCGCTCTTGCTGACACAGGCCCATTCCCAAACCCAAAGGCAAAAGTTCACCGCAAATGTCAGGCCGGTCTAAATTTAAAAAAGAGAAAGCCACCGCTATCGCTGTCTCCTCCAAGGTCTGCCCCATTGGGACCCTAGACTGACCTAAAATCACTGGACTACAGCGCCCATCATCCCCAGTAATGGGATTTGGAATAGTGGCTGCTTTGCATTGCAGAATCTCCATCCAACAGACTGGCAGTAGTTGTTTCCCCCGTTACTTGAGGTTCTTGCACAAACCTCACATTCAGGAAAAGTCACTGGACTACAGCGCCCATCATCCCCAGTAATGGGATTTGGAATAGTGGCTGCTTTGCATTGCAGAATCTCCATCCAACAGACTGGCAGTAGTTGTTTCCCCCGTTACTTGAGGTTCTTGCACAAACCTCACATTCGGGAAAAGTCACCGGACTACACCTCCCATCATCCCCAGTAATGGGATTTGGAATAGTGGCTGCTTTGCATCGCAGTTCCCAGAATCTCCATACAACAGGCCAGAAGTAGTTATTTCCTCGGTTAGTTAATGTTTGCATAGACCTCACATTCGGGAAAAGTCACTGGACTACAGCTCCCATCATCCCCAGTAATGGGGTTTGGAAAAGTGGCTGCTTTGCATTGCAGTTTCCAGAATGTCATCCAAGAGGCTGGCAGTGGTTGTTTCCCCCGTTACTTGAGGTTTTTGCACAAAGCTCACATTCGGGAAAAGTCACCGGACTACACCTCCCATCATTCCCAGTAATGGGATTTGGATAAGTGGCTGCTTTACATTGCAGCTCTCAGAATCTCCATCTAACAGACCGTGTAGTAGGATCTCCCACCGCATGCCATCTTGGATCACATGTCCCGAAATTTCCAGTACAGTAGGCTGTTAGGAATTGTGGGAATTGGAGTCCAAAACACTTGGAGGTCCCAAGTTTGACCATGCCTGATATATTCCAATATTATCTGCTCTGAGTAGCAGAACTCCATTATTTGCTTCCCCTGTTACTTGAGGTTTGCACAGACCCCACATTCGGGAAAAGTCACTGGACTACAGCTCCCATCATCCCCAGCAATAGGATTTGGAGAAGTGGCTGCTTTGCATCGCAGCTCCCAGAATCTCCATCTCAGGATCTCCTGCCACACTTGGAAAAGCAAGCCATCTTGGATCACATGTCCCAAAATCCCCAGTACGGTAGGCTGTTAGGAATTGTGGGAGTTGGAGTCCAAAACACCTGGAGGTCCCAAGTTGGCCCATGCCTGATAAAATCCAAAACTGTTTACTCTGTATGGCAGAACTCCATGATGTATTTTCCCCCTTACTTGAGGTTTGCATAGACCTCACATTCCAGAAAAGTCACAGGACTACAGCTCCCATCATCCCCAGCAATGGGATTTGGAGAAGTGGCTGCTTTGCATCGCAGTTCTCAGAATCCCCATCCAACAGGCCGGCTGTAGTTGTTTCCTCAGTTACTTGCAGTTTGCACAAACCTCACATTCAGGAAAAGTCATTAGACTACAGCTCCCATCATCCCCAGTAATGGGATTTGGAAAAGCGGTTAGTTTGCATCCCAGCTCCCAGAATCTCCATCCAACAGACAGTGCAATAGGATCTCCCACCGCAAGCCACCTTGGATCACATGTCCCAAAATCCCCAATACAGTAGGCTCTTAGGAATTGTGGGAGTTGGAGTCCAAAACACCTGGAGGGCCCAAGTTGGCCCATGCCTGATAAAATCCAAAATTGTTTACTCTGTGTGGCAGAACTCCACAATTTGTTTCCCCTTTACTTGAAGTTTGCACAGACCAAACACTTGGAAAAGTCACCGGACTACAGCTCCCATCATCCACAGTAATGGGATTTGGAAAAGTGGCTGCTTTGCATCACAGCTCCCAGAATCTCCATACAACAGGCTGGCAGTAGTTGTTTCCCCGTTACTTGAGGTTTTTGCACAAACCTCACATTTGGGAAAAATCACTGGACTACAGCTCCCATCATCCCCAGCAACAGGATTTGAAAAAGTGGCTTCTTTCCATTGCAGCTCCCAGAATCTCCATACAACAGGCTGGCAGTAGTTATTTCCCTGGTTAGTTGAGGTTTGCACAGACCTCACATTCCAGAAAAGTCACCGGACTACAGCTCCCATCATCCCCAGTAATGGGATTTGGAAAAGTGGCTGATTTGCATCACAGCTCCCAGAATCTCCATCCAGCAGGCTGGCAGTAGTTGTTTCCCCTGTTACTTGAGGTTTTTGCACAGACCTCACATTCGGGAAAAGTCACTGGACTACAGCTCCCATCATCCCCAGTAATGGGATTTGGAAAAGTGGTTAGTTTGCATCCCAGCTCCCAGAATCTCCATCCAACAGACTGTGCAGTAGGATCTCCCACCGCAAGCCATCTTGGATCGCATGTCCCAAAATCCCCAGTATGGTAGGCTGTTAGGAATTGTGGGAGTTGGAGTCCAAAAAACCTGAAGGGCCCAAGTTGGCCCATGCCTGATAAAATCCAAAATTGTTTACTCTGTGTGGCAGAACTCCACGATTTGTTTCCCCTTTACTTGAAGTTTGCACAGACCAAACACTTGGAAAAGTCACCAGACTACAGCTCCCATCATCCCCAGCAACAGGATTTGGAAAAGTGACTGCTTTCCATTGCAACTCCCAGAATCTCCATACTACAGGCCAGAAGTAGTTATTTCCCCAGTTAGTTAACGTTTGCATAGACCTCACATTCGGGAAAAGTCACCAGACTACATCTCCCATCATCCCCAGCAACAGGATTTGCAAAAGTGGCTGCTTTGCATGGCAGCTCCCAGAATCTCCATCCAACAGGCTGGAACTAGTTATTTCGTTAACATTTAGTTAATGTTTACATAGACCTCACATTCAGGAAAAGTCACCGGACTACAGCTCCCATCATCCCCAGCAACAGGATTTGGAAAAGTGACTGCTTTCCATTGCAACTCCCAGAATCTCCATACAACAGGCTGGAAGTAGTTATTTCCTCAGTTAGTTGCGGTTTGCGCAGACCTCACATTAGGGAAAAGACACTGGACTACAGCTCCCATCATCCCCAGCAATGGGATTTGGGAAAGTGGCTGCTTTCCATCGCAGCTCCCAGAATCTCCATCCAACAGGCTGGAAGTAGTTATTTCCCCAGTTAGTTGAGGTTCGCACAGACCTCACATTTGGGAAAAGTCAACAGACTACAGCTCCCATCATCCCCAGCAACAGGATTTGGGGAAGTGGCTGCTTTGCATCGCAGCTCCCAGAATCTCCATCCAACAGGCTGGCAGTAGTCATTTACCTGGCTTAAGCGGCTGAGGGGAGGAAAGGAAAGGGCCTGAGGCTGTCAGGAATGGTGGGAGTTGTAGTCCAGAACACCTGGCAGGCCCAAGTGGGCCCATGCCCATTTCATAGCATTGCACGATCAGAGTTGCCTCTTCCCGGCATGCATATAGCGTCTCTCAAGCGGCTATTAATACCCGCTGACCCGTAACGCTGATCCCTTTGCATGCATCCTGCAGAGAAGAGAGCAGGCCGTCTTCGTTTCTCTCCTTCGAGACCCTCAAACGTCGAGGCAAGTTTCTAGTCCTCAGGAAGGGCCATTGGCAGGCACTCTGGGTCACCCCGTAAGCACAGAAATGTATAGATTTGACGAAGAGTAGGGTCCTTGAAATGGCCATGTATGCAGACCAAGGTTCGAATCCCTGTTCGGTGATGCAATTATAATAATTATTATAATGAAATAATAATAATAATAATAATAATAATAATAATATCATTATAATAATCATTATAATATTATATAATTACTATCATTAATAAGAATAATTAATATTAATAAATATTATTGTCATTATATCACTATATTATTATTAAATATTAATCAATATTATTGTCGTTATGTCACTAAATTATTATTAAATATTAATCAATATTATTGTCATTATATCACTATATTATTATTAAATATTAATCAATATTATTGTCATTATATCACTATATTATTATTAAATATTATTAAATATCACTATATTATTACTAAATATTAATAAATATTATTGTCATTATATCACTATATTATTATTAAATATTATTAAATATCACTATAGTATTATTAAATATCAATAAATATTATTGTCCTTATATCACTATATTATTATTAAATATTATTAAATATCACTATATTATTATTAAATATTAATCAATATTATTGTCATTATATCACTATATTATTATTAAATATTAATCAATATTATTGTCATTATATCACTATATTATTACTAAATATTAATCAATATTATTGTCATTATATCACTATATTATTATTAAATATTAATCAATATTATTGTCATTATATCACTATATTATTATTAAATATTAATCAATATTATTGTCATTATATCACTATATTATTATTAAATATTAATCAATATCACTATATTATTACTAAATATTAATAAATATTATTGTAATTATATCACTATATTATTATTAAATATTATTAAATATCACTATAGTATTATTAAATATCAATAAATATTATTGTCCTTATATCACTATATTATTATTAAATATTAATAAATATTATTGTCATTATGTCACTACAGTATTCCCTCCCTTATCGCGGGTGTTAAGTTCCAGGATCACCCGCAAAAAGTGAAAATCCGCGAAGTAGGGACACTATATTTATTTTAATATTTATTACATTATTTTAGTAGTTTCTTTAGAGAGACAGGGTGGAATATAAATATATTATTATTATTATTATTATTATTATTATTATTATTATTATATCATTATCATGATATAATAATGATTATTATCATTAATAATAATATTAATAAATATTATTATTATTATTAAATAATATTTATTAATAATAATATTAATAAATATTATTATTGCCATTATATCACTACAGTATTCGCTCACTTATCGCGGGTGTTTCGTTCCAAGATCACCCGTGAAAAGTGAAAATCCGCAAAGTAGGGGCGCTATATTTATTTTGATATTTATTACATTATTTTAGTAGTTCCTTTGGAGAGACAGGGTGGAATATAAATATATTAGTAGTAGTAGTAGTAGTAGTAGTAGCAGTATTTCCTTTGGAGAGACAGGGTGGAATATAAATATATTAGTAGTAGTAGTAGCAGCAGCAGTAGTTCCTTTGGAGAGACAGGGTGGAATATAAATATATTAGTAGTAGTAGTAGTAGTAGTAGTAGTAGCAGTAGTTCCTTTGGAGAGACAGGGTGGAATATAAATATATTAGTAGTAGTAGTAGTAGTAGTAGTAGCAGTAGTTCCTTTGGAGAGACAGGGCGAAATATAAATAAATTGTTGTTGTTGTTATTATTATTATTATTATTATTATTATTATTACTGTATCATTATCATTATATAATATTTATTATCCTTAATAAGAAGAAGAATAAATATTATTATTGTCATTCTATCACTACATTGTTTTAGTAGTTCCTTTGGTAGACAGGGCGAAATATAAATAAATTATTATTATTATTATTATTATTATTATTATTATATCACTGTATCATTATCATTATATAATTATTAATATTATCATTAATAATAAGAATAAATATTAATCAATGTATCACTGTACCATTATCATTATATAAATAATATTATTATCATTAATAAGAAGAAGAATAAAAATTAATAAATATTATTATTGTCATTATATCACTACAGTATTACTTCACTTATTACGTTCCAGGATCACCCGCGAAAAGTAAAAATTTGCAAAATAGGGACGCTATATTTATTTTAATATTTATTACATTATTTTAGTAGTTCCTTTGGAGAGGCAGGGTGGAATATAAATATATTATTATTAGTAGTATTATTATTATTATATCACTGTATCATTATCATTATATAATTAATATTATCCTTAATAATAATAAGAATAAATATTAATAAATATTATTATTGTCATTATATCACTACAGTATTTGCTGAGTTATCGAAGGTGTTACGTTCCAGGATCACCCGCGAAAAGTGAAAATCCGCGAAGTAGGGGCGCTATATTTATTTTAATATTTATTACATTATTTTAGTAGTTTCTTTGGAGAGACAGGGCGGAATATAAATATATTATTATTATTATTATTATTATTATTATTATTATTATTATTATTATTATTATTACCACCATCATCACTGTATCATTATCATGATATAAATAATATTATCATTAATAATAATAAGAATAAATATTAATAAATATTATTGTCATTATATCACTACATTATTTTAGTAGTTCCTTTGGTAGACAGGGCAAAATATAAATAAATTATTATTATTATTATATCACTGTATCATTATCATTATATAATTAATATTATCCTTAATAATAATAAGAATAAATATTAATAAATATTATTATTGTCATTATATCACTACAGTATTTGCTGAATTATCGAAGGTGTTACGTTCCAGGATCACCCGCGAAAAGTGAAAATCCGCGAAGTAGGGGCGCTATATTTATTTTAATATTTATTACATTATTTTAGTAGTTTCTTTGGAGAGGCAGGGCGGAATATAAATAGATTATTATTATTATTATTATTATTATTATATCACTGTATCATTATCATTATATAATTATTAATATTATCATTAATAATAAGAATAAATATTAATCAATGTATCACTGTTATTATTATTATTATTATTATTATTATTATTATTATTATTATTACCACCATCATCACTGTATCATTATCATGATATAAATAATATTATCATTAATAATAATAAGAATAAATATTAATAAATATTATTGTCATTATATCACTACATTATTTTAGTAGTTCCTTTGGTAGACAGGGCGGAATATAAATATATTATTATTATTATTATTATTATTATTATTATTATTATTATTATTACCACCATCATCACTGTATCATTATCATGATATAATTAATATTATCCTTAATAATAATAAGAATAAATATTAATAAATATTATTATTGTCATTATATCACTACAGTATTCCCTCACTTTTCGCGGGTGTTACGTTCCAGGATCACCCGCAAAAATGAAAATCCGCGAAGTAGGGACACTATATTTATTTTAATATCTATACATTATTTTAGTAGTTATACACCATTTTAAGTCTTTATAAACCCTCCCCACACACTTATGCAGGAATATAGGGCAGAATATAAGTAAATTATTATTATTATTATTATTATTATTATTATTATTATTATTATTATATCACTGTATCATTATATAATTATTATTATTATTACCATTCTCTTATGCAGGAATATAGGGCAGAATATAAATAAAGTATTATTATTATTATTATTATTATTATTATTATTATTATATCACTATATCATTATCATGAGTGAATTTGCCCGATTTAGTGGAAGAACCAGTCGATGTCGATGGTCGAGTACTGCAAAAACCCGCGAAACAGTGAATCCGCGAAAAGCGAACCACAAAGTAGCGAGGGATTGCTGTATATCATTATCATTATATAATGATTATCATTATTAATAATAATAATAATAAATATTAATAAATATTATTTATTCGTATTAATTATTGATGATAATAATTATAAATTTTATAAATAATAATATTATTAAATTATTAGTATTATTAATCATGATATTACATAATAATAATGATATAGTGATATTATCATTGTCATTATATCAATATATCCTTGTCATTATATAATAATTATGATTAATAATAATAATTTAATTATTATTAATGATAATAATTATGAATTTTATAAATAAAATTGTTATTAAATTATTATTATTAATCATGATAATCGTTATATAATGACATTATTATTATCATATCACTATTTAATTATAATTATATAATGATTATCATGATTAATAATAATAATTTAATTATTATTAAATGATAATAATTATTAATTTTACAAATAAAAATATTATTAAATTATTATTATTGTTAATCATAATCATTATATAATGACATTATTATTGTCATTATATCACTATGTCATTATCATTATATAATAATCATGATTAATAATAATAATTTAATTATTATTGACGATAATAATTATAAATTTTATAAATAACAATATTATTAAATTATTATTATCAATCATAATCATTATATAATGACATTATTATTGTCATTATATCACTATTTAATTATAATTATATAATGATTATCATGATTAATAATAATAATTTAATTATTATTGACGATAATAATTATAAATTATATAAATAAAAATATTATTAAATTATTATTATTGTTAATCATAATCATTAAATAATGATTATCATGTTTAATAATAATAATTTAATAATAATAATAATAATGATAATGATAATAATAAGTCTTTTGCAATAAGGCATTCAGTCTCTGTTGAAATGCCTCCAAAGAAGGAACACCCACCATACTCTGAAGCAGAGAGTTCCACTGTTGAACAGCTCTCAGAGTCAGAAAGCTCTTCCTCATGTTCAGATGGTGTTCTTTCTATACTGGCTGTTGTTGTTGATAGTAAAGCAAGCGGAGTATATGTGTATGTGTGTGGAATACTGACCAGGTGGGAGAAAGAACCCGTTTGTTTAAAGCAAGTGTAAATATTGCAACTAATAGCACTGAATAGCCAGGAAGCTGCAAAGCCAATCAGTAAGGGCATCTTCATAGAGGTAGGAAAGTAAGTGGAGAATCCTTGTCTGTTTAAAGCAAGCGTGAATGTTGCAGTGAGGAAGCTGGAATAGCACTGACTAGCCATGAGGCTGCAAAGTCAATCAGTGAGGGTAGTGAAGCAAATGGGGTGTATATATGTGTGTGTAAAATAATACCCAGGGTGGGAAAAGCAATCCTTGTCTGTTTAAAGCAAGTGTGAATGTTGCAATGTGCAAGCTGGAATAGCATTGAGTAGCCTTGCAGCTGTAAAGTCAATCAGTGAGGGCACCTGGATAGAAGTAGTGAAACAAGTGGAGCATATTTAGGTGTTTGTGTAATAATGTCCAGGGTGGGAAGACGAACCCTTGTCTGTTTGAAGCAAGTGTGAATGTTACAGTGTGCAAGTTTGAATAGCATTGAGTAGCCACAAAGCTGCAAAGTCAATCAGTGAGGGTATCTGCATAGAGGTAGCCTGTCCTTTGTTGTCTGTTTGGGAATACTTTCCAAAAAGAAGCTGCCTCCAGGCAACAACGGACAGGCTACCTCTATGCAGATACCCTCACTTATTGACTTTGCAGCTTCATGCTACTCAATGCTATTCAAACTTGCTCACTGCAACATTCTCACTTGCTTCAAACAGACAAGGGTTCTTTCTCCCACACTGGACATTATTTTACACACACACACACACTTCACTTGCTTTACTATCTCTATGCAGGTGCCCTTACTTATTGGCTTTGCAGCTTCATGGCTATTCAGTGCCATTCAAGCTTGCTCACTGCAACATTCACACTTGCTTCAAACAGACAAGGGTTCTTTCTCCCTTCCTGGACATTATTACACACACACACACGCACACACATATACTCCACTTGCTCTACTACCTCTATGCAGATGCCCTTACTGATTGGCTTTGCAGCTTCATGGCTATTCAGTGCTATTCAAGCTTGCTAACTACAATATTTACACTTGCTTCAAACAGACAAGGATTCTTTCTCCCTTCCTGAACATTATTCCACACACACACACATATATATACTCCACTTGCTTTACTACCTCCATGCTGATGCCCTTACTGATTGGCTTTGCAGCTTCATGGCTATTCAGTATTATTCAAGCTTGCTAGTTGCAACATTCACACTTGCTTCAAACAGACAAGGGTTCTTTTTCCCATCCTGAACATTACTACCTTGCTTTACTACCTCTATGCAGATGCCTTTACTGATTGGCTTTACAGCTTTGTGGCTACTCAATGCTATTCAAACTTGCCCACTGCAACATTCACACTTGCTTTAAACAGACAAGGGTTCCTTCTCCCACCTTGGACATTATTCCACACACACATACCCCACTTGCTTTACTACCTCCATGCAGATGCCCTTAGTGATTGACTTTGCAGCTTCATGGGTATTCAGTGCTATTCAAGCTTGCCAATTGCAACATTTACACTTGCTTCAAACAGACAAGGGTTCTTTCTCCCACCCTGGACAGTATTCCACACACACACACACACACACACACACACACACACACACCACTTGCTTCACTACCTCCATGCAGATACCCTCACTGATTGACTTTGCAACTTCATGGCTATGAAATTCTATTCAACCTTGCTAACGACAACATTCACATTTGCTTCAAACAGACAAGGGTTCTTTCTCCCATTATTCCAGAGTGATAGCTACAGTCCACTTGCTTCCTCCATGCAGATACCCTCACTTATTGACTTTGCAGCTGCAAGGCTATTCAATGTTATTCAAGGTTGCTCCTTGCAACATTCACACTTGCTTCAAACAGGCAAGGGTTCTCTCTCCCACCCTGGACTTTATTCCACTGGGATATATATGTATGTATATGTATATATGTGTTTTTTTGGCTTTTTAAGTCCCTTCCACTGTGTTTTTCAGTATTTTTAGGAGTGATGGTCACTTGTTGGCCTGACTGTTGTCTTGTGTCCAAATTTGGTGTCAATTCATCCAGTGGTTTTTGAGTTCCGTTAATCCCACAAACGAACATGACATTTTTATTTATATAGACTAGCCGTCCCCTTCCATGCGTTGCTGTGGCCTACATGGGGGTTCTGTGTGGGAAGTTCAGCCCAATTCCATTGTTGGTGGGGTTCAGAATGTTCTGTGATTGTAGGTGAACTATAAATCCCAGCAACTACAACTCCCAAATGACAAAATCAATTTTTTTGAGTGAAGGACATACATTGTGTTGTTAGGTGTCGTGTCCAAATTTGGTGTCAATTCGCCCAGTGGTTTTTGAGTTCCATGAATCCCAAAACGAACATGACATTTTTGTTTATATCGAAGGGGTGTCAGGATGCTCACCTTGGGGCCCTTCTTGTAGTAGTAGTACTGCTGGGTACTACTGCGAGAACATGACATTTTTGTTTATATCGAAGGGGTGTCAAGGTGCTCACCTTGGGGTCCTTCTCGTAGTAGTACTGCTGGGTACTGCTACGAGAACATGACATTTTTGTTTATATCGAAGGGGTGTCAGGATGCTCACCTTGGGGTCCTTCTTGTAGTAGTAGTACTGCTGGGTACTACTGCGAGAACATGACATTTTTGTTTATATTGAAGGGGTGTCACTACTACGAGAACATGACATTTTTGTTTATATCGAAGGGGTGTCACTACTATGAGAAGATGACATTTTTGTTTATATCGAAGGGGTGTCACTACTACGAGAACATGACATTTTTGTTTATATCGAAGGGGTGTCAGGATGCTCACCTTGGGGTCCTTCTCGTAGTAGTACTGCTGGGTACTACTACGAGAACATGACATTTTTGTTTATATCGAAGGGGTGTCACTACTACGAGAACATGACATTATTGTTTATATCGAAGGGGTGTCACTACTACGAGAACATGACATTTTTGTTTATATCGAAGGGGTGTCACTACTACAAGAACATGACATTTTTGTTTATATCGAAGGGGTATCACTACTACGAGAACATGACTTTTTTGTTTATATCGAAGGGGTGTCAGGATGCTCACCTTGGGGTCCTTCTCGTAGTAGTACTGCTGGGTGCGGATCCAGCGTCCCACCAAGTGGTCCCGGACGGTGTGGGCCAGGGCGAAGTAGTAGTCCCGGGTGGTGGCCACATTGCGGTCCTTGACCAGGGTGAAGTGCAAGTGCCGGTTGAAGTTCTTCTTGAGGTCGGTGACGTTCTCCACGCCGGCCAGTCCCCGCACGCTGATCTGCTTCCTCTTCTCCTGGTCTGAGAGCGGACGAGACATCCCGGCAAGGCCACCCAAGGATCTTTCCCCACAGAGAAGAGAATCAAATCAATCTGGACAGATGGAGAGGGGACCCTGTGGTCAGTCGGTCGGTCAGCTGCGTCCTCTGGCCCGGGCAAATGCGCCCAAAACTCCTCCCCTTGAGCATTATTAAACCCCCCCACGGGGAGGGTGTGCATTATTCATGAAGGGACGGGCCAGCCGGGACACTCGGGCCACCCTCTGCTCCTCGGGACACTCCCCTTGACCACTTGCATACTCTACGTTTGACACTCAAATGCCGTTTGACACTCAGCTACATCGGCTTGGCAAGCTTTCCTTTGAACACATCTCTTGCATTTAGATTCAACGTCAGCTGTGTTCGGTGGGTGTGGGTGAACTACAACTCCCATCATCCATGGCCCCTCCTCCTCCTCCAATCTGCACCAGGATGTAGAGTGGATCAAGGGAGCTCTATGTGCCAAGTTTGTTCTTGGCCGGTGATTGGTGTGGGTCAGTCATTGGATGAGGGTCGCAGTGGTCTCAGGAACTCTGTGAAGATACTGTAAATCCCATCATCCATGGTCCATGGTCCCACAGGATGTAGGACCAGGATGTAGAGTGGGTCATGAGAGCTGTGTGTGCCAAGTTCTACCTTCATCCGTCATTGGTGAGGATCGCAGTGGTCTCAGGAAGTGTGTGAAGGTACTGGAAGTCCCATCATCCATGGCACATTGTCCCACAAACTGCACCGGGATGTAGTGTGGGTCATTGTGGCTTTGTGTGCCAGGTTTGGTCTTGGTCCGTCATTGAATGAGGGTTGAAGTGGTCTCAGCCAGTGAGTGAAGGTACTGGAAGTCCCATCATCCATGGTCCACCCTCTTTCAAACCACAGATGGATGTAGAGTGGGTCATTGAGGCTTTGTGTGCCAGGTTTGGTCTTGGTCCGTCATTAAGTGAGGGTCGAAGTGATCTCAGGAAGTGTGTGAAGGTACTGCAAGTCCCATCATCCATGGTCCACCCTCCTTCAAACCACAGTAGAATGTAGTGTGAGTCATTGTGGCTTTGTGTGCCAGGTTTGGTCTTGGTCCGTCATTAAGTGAGGGTCGAAGTGGTGTCAGTAAGTGAGTGAAGGTACTGCAAGTCCCATCATCCATGGTCCACCCTCCTTCAAACCACAGCAGGATGTAGAGTGGGTCATTGTGGCTTTGTGTGTCAAGTTCTGTCTTCATCCGTCATTGGTGAGGATCGCAGTGGTCTCAAGAAGTGTGTGAAGATAATATAAGTCCCATCATCCATGGTCCGTTGTTCACAAACCACAGCAGGATGTAGAGTGGGGCATTGTGGCTTTGTGTGCCAGGTTTGGTCTCGGTCCATCATTGGATGAGGGTTGCAGTGGTCTCAGGAAGTGAGTAAAGGTACTACAAGTCCCATCATTGATGGTCAATCCTACTCCAAACACATACCAGGATACAACATGGGTTATGGAGGCTCTGTGTGCCAAGTTTGGTCTTGATCAGTCATTGGGTGAGGGTCACAGTGGTCTCACGAAGTTAGTGGAGGTACTACAAGTCCCATCATTGATGGTCAATCCTCCTCCAAACAGTACCAGGATACAACATGGATTATGGAGGCTCTGTGTGCCAAGTTTGGTCTTGATCAGTCATTGGTTGAGGGTCGCAGTGGTCTCAGGAAGTGAGTAAAGGTACTGCAAGTCCCATAATCCATGGTGAGTCCTCACCCAAACCACACCAGGATGTAAACTGGCCCACTAGGGGTCTGTGTGCCAAGTTTGGTCCAGGCTCGTAATTCTTGAGGGGCCACTGTGTTCTGTGGAATGTGAATCAGGTAAAGGTACTACAAATCCCATCATCCATGGTCCATCCTCCCCCAAACTGCACCGGGATGTAAAGTGAGTCATGTGGGTTATGTGTGCCAAGTTTGTTTTTGATCCATCATTGCTGTGGGTCACAGTGCTATCCGGAAGTGAGTGAGGGTACTACAAGTCCCATCATCCATCGTCGGTCCTCCTTCGGAAGCTAATTCCAGGTGGAAGGCGGTCCCGGTCAGGGTTGGAATAGATGAGCCACTTCCTCACTGTGAGAGCTGTTCAACAGTGGAACTCTCTGCCTCGGAGTGCGGTGGAAGCTCCTTCCTTGGAGGCTTTTAAACAGAGGCTGGCTGGCCATCTGTCAGGGGTGCTTCGCTTGTGCTCTAGGGTGATTTGTGCACATCCCTGTCTAGCAATGCTCAATCTCCTCCCCTTTTTGACAGCTTGACTGATGATAGGCAGGTGCCACTCATGTTGCCCCCGATATCAGCCTTCCAGCCCTGCCACCAACTGGGAAGCTTGCCCAGGGACATTCCCGGCTAAATTTAGGCCTCTCCAACCAGGCCGGGCTTGTGCAACAACAACAACACGACAAGTGCGTTTGTGCGTTGCTTCGTTGCGAGAGATTGATAGACCTCTTAAACTAAGGAAAAGGAAAGGAAGGACAAAAGAAAGAGGCGGCAGGACCTTTCAGACTGCTAGAAAAAGAGTTTTCACTACCTCTATCCAAATGCCCTCGCTGATTGACTTTGCAGCTGCAAGGATACTCAATGCTATTCAAGCTTACTCATTGCAACACGCTTGCTTCAAACGGAGAAGAGTCCTTTCTCCCACCTTGGACATTATTACACAAACACCACTTGTTTCACTACCTCTATCCAGATGCCCTCGCTGATTGACTTTGCAGCTGCAAGGCTACTCAATGCTATTCAAGCTTGCTCATTGCAACATTCACACTTGCTTTGAACAGACAAGGGTTGTTTTTCCCACCCTAGGCATTATTTCACACACACACACACACACACACATATATATATATACCCTACTTGCTCCACTGCCCTCACTGATTGACTTTGGTGCTGCATGGCTAGTCAATGCTATTCCAGCTTCCTCAGTGCAACACTCACACTTCTTTAAACAGTCAAAGATTCTTTCTCCCACCCTGGACGTTATCCTACAGGTATATATACACGCCACTTGCTACCTCTATGCAGATGACCTCACTGATTGACTTTGCAGCTTCGTGGCTACTCAAAGGTATTCAAGTTTGCTAATTGCAATATTCACACGTGCTTTAAACAGACAAAGATTATTTCTCCCACCCTGGATATTATTCCACACACATACCTACATATACACTCCACTTGCTTCACTACCTCTATTCAGATGTCCTCGCAGATTGTCTTTGCATTTGCAAGGCTACTCAATGTTATTCAGGCTTCACACTTGCTTCAAACAGAGAAGCGTCCTTTCTCCCACCCTGGACATTATTATTCTCCCACCCTGGACTATATACACTCCACTTGTTTCACTACCTCTATGCAGATGCCCTCACTGATTGACTTTGCAGCTGCAAGGCTACTCAATGCCTTTTAAGCTTGCTTATTGCAAAATTCCAACTTGCTTCAAATAGAGAAGAGTTCTTTCTCCAACCCTGGACATTGTTACACAAATGCCTAAATACACCCCACTTGTTTCACTACCTCTATCCAGATGCTCTCACTGATTGACTTTGCAGCTGCAAGGCTACTCAATGTGATTCAAGCTTGCTCCTTGCAACAGTCACACTTGCTTCAAACAGACAAAGATGCTTTCTCCCACCCTGGATATTATTCCACACATACACACACACACATATATATTCCACTTGCTTCACTACCTCTATCCAGATGCCCTCACTGATTGACTTTGGAGCTGCATGACTACTCTGTGCTATTCAAGCTTGCTCATTGCAACATTCACACTTGCTTCAAACAGAGAAGAGTTTTTTTCTCCCACCTTAGACATTATTCCACACACACACATATACACTCCACTTGCTACCTCTATGCAGATGCCCTCACTGATGGACTTTGCAGCAGCAAGGCTACTCAATGCTACTCCCGCTTCCTCATTGTAACATTCACACTTGCTTTAAACAGGCAGTGGTTGTTTTTCCCACCCTGGGCATTATTTCACACACATATATATATATACACCCCATTTGCTTCACTGCCCTCACTGATTGACTTTGCAGCTGCATGGCTAGTCAATGCTATTCCAGCTTGCTCCTTGCAATGTTCATGCTTCTTCAAACAGACAAAGATTCTTTCTCCCACCCTGGACGTTATTCTATAGGTCTATATACATTCCACTTGCTACCACTATTCCAATAACCTCACTGATTGACTTTGCAGCTGCAAGGCTACTCAATGCTATTCAAGCTTGTTCATTGCAACATCCATACTTGCTTTAAACAGACAACAGTTCTTTCTCCCACCCTGGGCATTATTACACATATACACTCCACTTGCTACCTCTATGCAGATGCCCTCACTGATTGACTTTGCAGCTTCGTGGTTACTCAATGCTATTAAAACTTGCTCATTGCAACATCCACACTTGCTTTAAACAAAAAAGGGTTATTTTTCCCACCCTGGGCATTATTCTACAGGGATATCTGCACTTGCTTCACTAACTCTATGCAGATGCCCTCACTGATTGACTTTTCAGCTTCAAGGCTACTCAAGGCTATTCAAGCTTGTTCATTGCAACATTCCCACTTGCTTCAAACAGAGAAGAGTCCTTTCTCCCACACTGGACATTATTGCACAGATATATGCACACTCCACTTGTTTCACTACCTCTATGCAGATACCTTCACTGATTGACTTTGCAGCTGCAAGGCTACCCAAAGGTATTTAAGTTTGCTAATTGCAATATTCACACTTGCTTTATACATACACACACACACACACACCAGCTCCGCCGCCAACAGAACCTCTGAAAATGCCATTAGCCACAGATGCAGGAGAAATGTCAGGAGAGAATGCTGCTGGAATGTGGCCAGACAGCCCAGAAAACTCACAGCAACCCAGTGACGAAACCCTAGGTGTGGCTTTAAGCCCATTAGGACAAGAAAGCAAGGAAGGCCCTCCCAGTTGTGTTGGACTACAAATCCAATCATCCTAATGTTGGTGTCTGGGGATGATGGGGGTTGTAGTCCTGCCGTAGGATGTGAAAAGTGTACTAAACCTGGTCAACCAACCCAAGACGGAGGCGAAATGCTGCACAGCAGGGAAGTGGGTGGGTAGGAAGGGCTGTTGAGTGGATGGTGAACTGTGAACATCCATCGGGTGGAAATAGAACGAGGCTGCAATCTTTGGGGAGTTTACATCCTGTTCGGAATCCAGCCAGGACAAATCGTCCTTCCTTCAGTTCCCAACCAATATAGCCAAAGGCCTGGGAACTATGAATCCCTCTAGGACGCTGTTTCTCAGTCTGGTGGTCGGGATCCGTGAGAGGGTCGCCAAGGACCATCAGAAAACATAGTCCTTTCTATTAGTCCTGGGGTTCTGTGTAGGAAGTTTGGCCCAATTCAATAGTTTGTAGCGTTCAGAATGCTCTTTGATTGTAGGTGAACTATAAATCCCAGCAACTACAACTCCCCAATGTCAAGGTCTATTTCCCCCAAACTCCACCAGGGTCCACATTTGTGCACATTAAGTATTCGTGCCAAGTTTGGTCCAGATCTATCATTGTTTGAGTCCGCAGTGCTCTCTGGATGTAGGTGAACTACAACTCCCAAACTCAATGTCATTGCGCACCAAACCGTCCCAGTATTTTTCTGTTAGTCATAGGATTTATGTGTGCCAGGTTTGATTCAATTCGATCGTTGGTGGAGTCCAAAATGATCTTTGGTTATAGGTAAACTATAAATCCCAGCAACTACAACCCCCAAATGTCAAGGTCTATTTTCCCCAAACTCCACCAGTGTTCACATTGGGGCATATAGCTTATTCATTCCAGATCCATCATTGTTTGAGTCCACAGCCCTTTATGGATGTAGGTGAACTACAACTCCCAAACTCAAGGTCAATGCCCATCAAAAAGCTTCCAGTATTTTCTCTTGGTCAAGGGAGTTCTGTGTGCCGAGTTCGGTTCAGTTCTATTTTTCGTGGAGTTCAGAATTCTCTTTGATTGTAGGTGAACTATACACCCCTGCTACTACAACTCCCAAAGTCAAGGTCAATGCCCACCAAACCATTCCAGTATTTTCCGTTGGTCATGGGAGTCCTCTGTGCCAAGTTTTGTTCAGTTCCATCGTTGGTGGAGTTCAGAATGCTCTTTGGTTGTAGCTGAACTATAAATCCCAGCAACTACAACTCCCAAAGTCAAAGTCAATGCCCATTGAACCCTTCCAGTATTTTCTGTTAGTCATGGGAGTTCTGTGTGCCAAATTTGGTTCAATTCCATCATTGGTGGAGTTCAGAATGCTCTTTGATTGTAGTCGAACTATAAATCCCAGCAAGTACAACTCCCAAATTCAAGGTCAATGCCCACCAAACCCTTCCAGTATTTTCTGTTAGTCATGGGAGTTCTGTGTGCCGAGTTTGGTTCAATTCTATTTTTGGTGGAGTTCAGAATGCTCTTTGCCCCAATTCTGTCATTTGTGGGATTCAGAATGCTCTTTGATTGTAGGTGAACTATACATCCCAGAAACTACAACTCCCAAACTCAAGGTCAATGCCCAGCAAACCATCCCAGTATTTTCTGTTAGTCATAGGAGTTATGTGTGCCAAGTGTGGTTCAATTCTATCGTTTGTGGAGTTGTGAATACTCTTTGATTGTAGGCGAACTATACATCCCAGCAACTACAACTCCCAAAGTCAAGGTCAATGCCTACCAAACCCTTCCAGTATTTTCTCTTGGTCATGGGAGTTCTGTTTGCCAAGTTTGGTTCAATTCCATCGTTGGTGGAGTTCAGAATGTTCTTTGATTGTAGGTGAACTACAACTCCCAAATATCAAGGTCTATTTCCCCCAAACTCCACCAGTGTTCACATATGGGCATATTGGGTACCAAATGTGGTCCAGTGAATGAAAATACATATCAGATATTTACATTACGATTCATAACAGTTGCAAGATTACAATAACGAAGTAGTAACGAAAATAATGTTGTGGTTGGGGGTCAAATCTGCGAATCTGCAAAACTGCAACTCCCAGACTACGAATCTCCACTTTTTATGCTTTCCCGGTAATCCCTCTTGAGCCGGATTCCTAATGCTCTTCCCTCTAATTCTCGTTCTCTTGATCCTTATCGACAGTCTACCTAATTTCACTCAGTTTCTCCCTCTAATCTTGTTACCCCGTCTAATCCCCGCCGTCAGTGTTCCCAGTCTCTCGCCTTGAGAGTACAAAGCATCCAGGTAAGGATTCGGACTGTGACAGTGAATGGATGCACTTTGGCCCCACTTTGACCGACACGGCTCAACATTATGGGATCCTGGGAATTGTAGTTTGGAGAAGAACCGTCCCTCTTTGGCGTTCATTAAAGATTTCCTGGACCCACTTCCTGTGGACGGAGAGCAATGAGACTGAAAGCAAAAAAACAAGGTTACAACATCTGTTATACAACTCCAATATGCTGATGACAATGTCATCTGTGCGCATTCAGAAGAAAACCTACATCTTTATAGAATTCCAATATGCTGATGACAATGTCATCTGTGCGCATTCAGAAGAAGACGTACAACATATTTATAGAACTCCAATATGCTGTTGACAATGCCATCTGTGCGCATTCAGAAGAAGACGTACAACATATTTATAGAACTCCAATATGCTGTTGACAATGTTGTCTGTGCGCATTCAGAAGACCTACAACATCTTTATAGAACTCCAATATGCTGATGAAAACGTCGTCTGGGCACATTCAGAAGAAAACCTACATCTTTATAGAATTCCAATATGCTGATGACAATGTCATCTGTGCGCATTCAGAAGACCTACATTTTTATAGAACTCCAATATGCTGATGACAACGTCATCTGTGCGCATTCAGAAGACCTGCATCTTTATAGAACTCCAATATGCTGATGACAACATCATCTGTGCACATTCAGAAGACTTCCATCTTTATAGAACTCTAATATGCTGATGACAACGTCGTCTGCATTCAGAAGTAGTAATCTCTAGTAATCTCATTCAGAAAACCTACATCTTTATAGAACTCCAATATGCTGATGACAATGTCGTCTGTGCGCATTCAGAAGACTTACAACATCTTTATAGAACTCCAATATGCTGATGACAACTTTGTCTGTGTGCATTCAGAAGAAGACCTACAACATCTTTATAGAACTCCAATATGCTGATGACAATGTCATCTGTGCACATTCAGAAGAAGACCTTGTTAGCTTGTTCAGTGGACTCTCCTCTACAGTTCCATTTTGGCAGGAAGCCTTAGCATTAAACAGTTGTGTTGTTAAAGTGCAAAGTATGGAACCCTGTGCAGATGGTCGGTCAATGTGACTTAAGCAACGTGCAGACATTGAATTCTTGAGAGCAGAAGGTGTCACCCCAAAGGAGATTCATCAGAGAATGCAAGCTGTTTATGGGGATTGTGTTGATGTGAGGACTGTGTGTCACTGCGCGAGTAAGTTTAAAGATCTTGAGGTGGGAACATCTGACTTGTGGACAAACAAAGAGTTGGACGTCCTGTGACAGCAACCACCGAGTTTCACAAGCAAAAGGTTGACAGATTGATTCAGGATGATCGTCGTATCACTCAGAGAGAAATTTCAAGCCTAATCGGCATTTCACAAGAACGTGTGGGTCACATTATTGCTTTGCTTGACTATCGGCAGATCTGTGCACGATGGGTACTCAGGATGGAGATGCTGATGCTGATTGCGGAAAATGAGTGTCGACATCTTCCGTGACGGCTTCAAAAAACTTTTTCATTGTTGGCAGAAATGTATCCACTTGTTGGCAGAAATGTATCCACTTGTTGGCAGAAATGTATCCTTGGCTATCGGAAGATCTGTGCACAATGGGTACCCAGAATGAGAGAACTGTGAGACGCTGATTGCAGAAACAGAGTGTTGACTTCTTCCGTGATGGCTTCAGAAAACTTGTTCATTGTTGGCAGAAATGTATCCAACTGTTGCCAGAAATGTATCCTTTGCTATCAGAAGATCTGTGCATAATGGGTACCCAGGATGAGAGAACTGTGAGACGCTGGTTGCAGAAACAGAGTGTCGACTTCTTCCGTGACGGCTTCAGAAAACTTGTTCAGTGTTGGTAGAAATGTATCCAACTGTTGGAAGAAATGTATCCTTGGCTATCAGAAAATCTGTGCACAATGGGCACCCAGGATGAGAGAACTGTGAGACGCTGGTTTCAGAAACAGAGTGTCGACTTCTTCCATGACGGCTTCAGAAAACTTGTTCAGTGTTGGTAGAAATGTATCCAACTGTTGGCAGAAATGTATCCTTGGCTATCAGAAGATCTGTGCACAATGGGCACCCAGGATGAGAGAACTGTGAGACGCTGGTTGCAGAAACAGAGTGTCGACTTCTTCCGTGACGGCTTCAGAAAACTTGTTCATTGTTGGCAGAAATGTATCCTTGGCTATCGGAAGATCTGTGCACAATGGGTACCCAGGATGAGAGAACTGTGAGACGCTGGTTGCAGAAACAGAGTGTCGACTTCTTCCGTGATGGCTTCAGAAAACTTGTTAATTGTTGGCAGAAATGTATCCAACTGTTGGCAGAAATGTATCCTTGGCAATCGGAAGATCTGTGCACAATGGGTACCCAGGATGAGAGAACTGTGAGACGCTGGTTGCAGAAACAGAGTGTCGACTTCTTCTGTGACGGCTTCAGAAAACTTGTTCATTGTTGGCAGAAATGTATCCAATTGTCTGGTGATTATGTGGAGAAGTGAACAGTGGGAGTTAAAGAGCACATTCCAAGGATCGGAAGATCTGTGCACAATGGGAACCCAGGATGAGAGAACCGTGAGACGCTGGTTGCAGAAACAGAGTGTCGACTTCTTCTGTGACGACTTCAGGAAACATGTTCGTTGTTGGTAGAAATGTATCCAATTGTCTGGTGATTATGTGGAGAAGTGAATAGTGGTTGTTCGTTGTTGGCAGAAATGTATCCAACTGTTGGAAGAAATGTATCCTTGGCTATCGGAAAATCTGTGCATAATGGGAACCCAGGATGAGAGAACTGTGAGACGCTGGTTGCAGAAACAGAGTGTCGACTTCTTCTGTGATGGCTTCAGAAAACTTGTTCATTGTTGGCAGAAATGTATCCAATTGTCTGGTGATTATGTGGAGAAGTGAATAGTGGGAGTTAAAGAGCACATCCAAGGATCGGAAGATCTGTGCACAATGGGTACTCAGGATGAGAGAACTGTGAGACTCTGGTTGCAGAAACAGAGTGTCGACTTCTTCCGTGACGGCTTCAGGAAACTTGTTCATTGTTGGTAGAAATGTATCCAATTGTGTGGTGATTATGTGGAGAAGTGAATAGTGGTAGTTAAAGAGGATATTCTAAAGATTATTTCTGCATTTGATTTATTAAAATATTCCAAACCCAAGTAACGAAGGTGGAAGCATTACTTTTCATTCAACCCTCGTACATGACAACTGTAACCACGGTTCGCTTCAGATACGATAAATAAAACACCTGTAAAATCAAGACCGTTCTCAGTTCGGGGTTATAAATCGGCACGTAACCGAAATAAACGTGGGTCCAGGGGAAATCTTTAATGAACGCCCCTCGTAGTTAAAAGGCCTTGATAAACCCCAACTCCCAGGACTATATAGCATTGAAGTGGTGTTGAACGGAGCTAATTCTAAAGTGTAGGCGCACTCCTAGAGAAGTAAAATAAATAGGCAAAAAAAATTTCTCTCTCCTGTCCTTGCCACTCAAGGCCACCGACATCCCTATAAATACAGTGACTTTCAGAGAAAGGTCATCTCGCTTGGCAAAGACGCGGGCGGAGCCGTATTTAGCTCAGCGCCCGAGCTGTAAGTCCTTTAGTTCAAGGCACTGGAGCACACCGGGAGTTGTAGTACTTGGTCTCAGCTATCCATATAATTCTCAACCTGGGGAATCGCAAGGGGGTGTCAGAGGGGTCACCAAAGACCATCAGAAAACACAGTATTTTCTGTTCATCATGAGGGTTCTGTGTGGGAAGTTTCAGAATGCTTCTTGAATGTAGGTGAACTATAAATCCCAGCAACTACAACTCCCAAATGTCAATGTCTATTTTCCCCAAACTCCACCAGTGTTCACATCTGGACATATTGGGTATTCATGCCAAGTTTGGTCCAGTTCCATCATTGTTTGAGTCCACAGTGCTCTCTGGATGTAGGTGAACTACAACTCCAAAACTCAAGGTCAATGCTCACCAAACCCTTCCAGTATTTTCTCTTAGTCATAGTAGTTCTGTGTGCCAAGTTTGGTTCAATTTCATCATTGGTGGAATTCAGAATGGTCTTTGATGGTAGGTGAACTATAAATCCCGGCAACTACAACTGCCAAATGTCAAGGTCTATTTTCCCCAAACTCCACCAGTGTTCACAATTGGGCATATTGAGTATTCATCCGATGTTTGGTCCAGATCCATCATTGTTTGAGTCCACAGTGCTCTCTGGATGTAGGTGAACTACAACTCCCAAACTCAAGATCAATGCCCACCAAACCCTTCTAGTTTACACTGGGATGTCTGTGGTGGAGGAAACACATGCAATCTAGGATGGAATTGTCCCTGAATGAAAGCCTTCACTTGGGTGGTGGGCAGTGTGGTGTTGGTGGAGGACGTTGGGAAGGCCCTTGGACACGTTTACACTGGGATGTCTGTGGTGGAGGAAACACATGAAATCTAGGATGGAACTGTCCGGGAATGAAAGCCTTCACTTGAGTGGTGGGCAGGATGGTGTTGGTGGAGGACGATGGCAGGGCTCTTGGACATGTTTACACTGGGATGTCTGTGGTGGAGGAAACACATACAATCTAGGATGAAATTGTTCCCGAATGAAAGCATTTCTTGGGTGGTGGGCAGTGTGTTTTTGGTGGAGGACATTAGCAGGTCTCTTGGGATGTCTGTGGTGGAGGAAACACATACAATCTAGGATGGAATTGTCCCCAAATGTAAGCCTTCACTTGAGTGGTGGGCAGGATGGTGTTGGTGGAGGACGTCGGCAAGGCCCTTGGACATGTTTACACTGGGATGTCTGTGGTGGAGGAAACACATACAGTCTAGGATGGAATTGTCCCCAAATAAAAGCCCTCACTTGAGCGGTGGGCAGTGTGGTGTTGGTGGAGGACGTCGGCAAGGCCCTTGGACATGTTTACACTGGGATGTCTGTGGTGGAGGAGACACATACAATCTAGGATGGAACTGCCCCAAATGAGTGGTGGGCAGTATGGTGTTTTAACTGTTATTATGTGTATAGATAATAATATAGTGAGGGCACAAGAGGCGTGGATGGTTGCCTTACCTGCATGCTCACTCTCTATTAATGCATAGAAATCCCAAATTTAGCCCAAGCTGAACTTGGAGTAACGGGATTATGACACCCGTCTGCCCTGCGCTCGACTTCCCTTTATTGGATCTTGCTAAGGATTTGACTGCAACCCTATTGTCTCCGAGAGAAAGGAAACGCCTCTCGGGTTTCTCCTTGCTTATAACCAGGACAGACATGACCCTGTGTGCCCCTACGGAAAGTTGAATTAGTTGCAAGAGACCCCAAGGGCCATCCATTTTCAAATTCTGCAGCACTGCTGGTCACAGCTGACCTCCAACTGGAGCACTCAAGGGCCAGGGCTTCCCAGTTCTCAGTGTCTAGGCCAGAGTTTTTAAGGTTGGCTTTGAGCCCATCTTTCAATCTCTTTTCCTGCCCACCAACATTCGAAATAGAGCAGCTGCTTTGGGAGATGGTGGTCAGGCATCCGGACAACGTGGCCAGTCCAGCAGAGTATGTGTTTCCTCCACCACAGACATCCCTGTGTAAATATGTCCAAGGGCCTTGCCAACGTCCTCCACCAACACCATCCTGCCCACCACTCAAGTGAAGGCTTTTGTTTGGGGACAATTCCATCCTAGATTTCACGTGTTTCCTCCACCACAGACATCCCTGTGTAAACACATCTAAGGGCCTTGCCAACGTCCTCCACCAACACCACCCTGCCCACCACCCAAGGGAAGGCTTTCATTCGAGGACAATTCCATCCTAGATTTCATGTATTTCCTCCACCACAGACATCCTTGTTTAAATATGTCCAAGGGCCTTGCCAATGTCCTCCACCAACACCATACTGCCCACCACCCAAGTGAAGGCTTTCATTCAGGGACAATTCCATCCTAGATTGTATGTGTTTCCTCCACCACAGACATCCCAGTGTAAATGCTGGAGGACTATTGCTTCAATGCTGATGGTCTTTGCTTCTTCCAGCACACTGACATTTGTCCACTTGTCTTCTCAAGAGATTTGCAGGATTTTTCAGAGGCAGCGCTGATGGAATCGTTCCAGGAGTTGCATGTGATATCTGTAGACAGTCCACGTTTCACAGGCATATAGCAGGGTTGGGAGGACAATGGCTTTATAAACAAGCACCTTGGTCTCCCTACGGATGTCCCGGTCCTCAAACACTCTCTGCTTCACTCGGAAAACAAGCTGCACTCGCAGAGCTCAGGCGATGTTGTGTTTCAGTGTCAATGTTGACTTTTGTGGAAAGGTGGCTGCTGAGGTAGCAGAAATGGTCAATGTTTTCTAATATTACACCATTAAGCTGTATTTCTGGCATTGGAGAAGGATTGGCTGGTGACTGCTGGAAGAGCACTTTGGTTTTCTCGATGTTCAATGACAAGTCGAGCTTCTCGTATGCTTCTGCGAAGGTGTTTAGAGTGGCTTGTAGGTCTTCTTCTGAATGTGCACAGATGACATTGTCATCAGCATACTGGAGTTCTATAACAGATGTTGTTGTAACCTTGGTTTTGGCTTTCAGTCTGCTGAGGTTAAATAGCTTGCTATCTGTCCGATAGATGATTTCCACTCCGGTGGGAAGCTTCCCATCAACAAGATGAAGTATCATAGTGGTTAAACCCCTGTGCCGCCAGGACTGAAGACCGAAAGGTCGCAGGTTCGGATCCGGGAGAGATGGATGAGCTCCCTCTATCAGCTCCAGCTCTTCATGCGGGGACATGAGAGAAGCCACCCACAAGGATGATAAAAACATCAATTCATCCGGGCGTCCCCTGGGCAACGTCCTTGCAGATGGCCAATTTTCTCACACCAGGAGCGACTTGCAGTTTCTAAAGTCGCTCCTGACACGACAAAAAAAAATTAGCGATGATATGATACACATATCAGGAGCCTGGCAAAACTTAGAACATAAAACTAGGAACACTTGGAAAAAAGACCATCATGAAATTCCAAGGTTGTCAAGACTGAGCTAACTCTTTCCCTTGTATCAATATAAAGCTTTTCCTGACCCCGGAACCGAAAGGAAAGCATTTCTCTTGCCTTACAACCAGATAAAGATTTCTTATCTCTCTTTTCCTGCAGACGAATTGATCTTCGTTGCACCTGAGAACTTTGTCTCTGTATTGTCGAAGGCTTTCATGGCCAGAATCACTGGGTTGTTGTAGGTTTTTTCAGGCTATATGGCCATGTTCTAGAGGTATTTTCTCCTGACGTTTCGCCTGCATCTATGGCAAGCATCCTCAGAGGTTGTGAGGTCTTTGTCTCTGTTTACAAGTCTATCTTTCTATCTTCACTGTCATTGATTTATTGTTTGTTTATTTATTTATTTTTCTATCTTCACTCTCATTTATTTATTTATTTATTTATTATTCGAACTTATATGCCACCACTCCCCTGGGGCTCGGAACGGCTTACAAGAACAGGCTAAAATCGAACTCAATTTAAAAACAATTTAAAACAATTTAAAAACAGCAGTGTCAGAGATCAAAGGCCCGTCGAAATGTCTGACATGCCCTGCGGAAAGCTGCTAAATCCCGCAAGGCACGGACTTCAGGTGGCAGAGTATTCCAGAGTGATGGTGCCACTGCTGTGAAGGCTCTGCGTCTGGTTGCTGTTAGACGCAAGGTCTTGACATTGGGAATTTCCAATAGATCTTGGTCCTCGGAACGGAGGGATCTCTGGGGTTGGTAGGGGGTGAGGCGGTCCCCCAGGTACATCGGCCCCAGACCATGCAAGACCTTAAAGGTGAGTACCATCACTTTGAAAGTTGGTAACCAATGCAGCTGCAGGAAGATTGGGGTTATGTGGCATCTCATCGGAATTCCCGCAAGAAGCCGAGCAGCTGCATTTTGTACCAACTTGAGCTTCCGGATCACCAACAGAGGAAGGCCAATGTAGAGGGCGTTACAGTAGTCCAGTCTTGAAATGACCGTAGCCTGGATCACCGTAGCTAGGTCGTCCCTGGACAGGGAGGGGGCCAGCCGTCTAGCCTGCCGCAGATGGAAAAAGTCGGTTCTGCTCACGGCGGAGACCTGGGCCTCCATCATCAGCAGAGGGTCCAAAAGGACTCCCAGACTCTTGACCAACGATGACGGGCGTAGCGCCTCACCATCCAGGGTAGGCCACTGGATGTCCCCACTGCCTGGTCGACCCAGCCATAAGATCTCCGTCTTTGCCGGATTCACCCTCAACCTCCTAGCACGCAGCCATCCAGTCACAGCCTCGAGGAACTGATGGAAACAATCAGGTACAAAGTCCGGTCGGCCTTCCATCTTCAGCACCAGCTGAGTGTCATCGGCGTACTGGTAACACTCAAGCCCAAAACCTCGAACCAACTGAGCAAGTGGTCGCATATAGATGTTAAACAACAGAGGGGAGAGAATGGCCCCCTGAGGAACCCCACAAGGTAAAGGGGACCTCTCAGAGACCAGGCCTCCCCTCTCCACTCACTATCCATGGTAGTGAAGAAAGGAGGACAGCCAGTTTAAAGCTGTCCCCCTGACTCCAGCAACAGCAAGGCGGTGGGTCAAAAGATTGTGGTCGACTGTGTCAAATGCTGCTGTGAGATCCAATTCAATTCTGCACCTGGCAATTCATCCCCAGAAAACTGTTTCTCAGAGAAAGACTGTTGAAGGCCTCTCCCAGGAATGTGGCCTTGTGAATCTGCAGGAGAAACACTCCGTTCATAAGACGTGCCATTATCCAGCACTTGGATATTGGCAATTTGGTCTCTCGTTCCTCTGCCTTTTCAAAACCCAGCATGTACATCAGGCAACTCTCGCTCCGTGTCTTGCTGGAGTCTACCTTGCAGGATCTTGAGCATTCCCTTACTGGCATGAGAAATTAGTGCCACTGAATGAAAGTTGGAGCATTCTTGGGAAGTCTGACTTGGCCACAGTGGTCCACGCTCTGGTTACATCCCGTCTAGACTACTGCAACGCTCTCTACGTGGGGTTGCCCTTGAAGACTGCATGGAAGCTTCAAATGGTCCAGCACTCGGCAGCCAGGTTGCTAACAGGAGCAGCACTCAGGGAGCATACCACTCCTCTGTTGAGCCAGCTCCACTGGCTGCCAATCTGCTACCGGCACAATTCAAAGTGCTGGCATTAGCCTATAAAGCCCTAAACGGTTCTAGCCCTACTTACCTCTCCAAACGCATCTCCACCTATGAACCAACTAGGACATTAAGATCGTCCGGGGAGGCCCTGCTCTCAATCCCGCCTGCATCACAGGCGCACCTGGCGGGGACGAGGGACAGGGCCTTCTCGGTGGTGGCCCCTCGGCTGTGGAATGCCCTACCTGTAGACATCAGACGGGCCTCTTCGTTGCTGGCGTTCCGGAGGAAGGTGAAGACCTGGTTCTTCGAACACACGTTTGGCTAAACAGTGCAATTGAATATAGGAACACGGTGCAATCGAACATAGGAACACGAAACAAAGGATTATGAGAATGGATTCTGATTTGTTGTTGAGGCGTTATGATAATGATTGTTATTGATATTGATTGTTATGTATAATGTGTTTTAATTGCTTATGATACTGTCTTGATAATTTGTACTATGTAAACTGCTTTGAGTCGCCTAAGGGCTGAGAAAAGCGGTATAGAAATAAAGTAAGTAAGTAAATAAATAAATAACTTAGCATTTGCCTTTTTTTGTTATGGGGAACATAAGTTGATTTTTTCCAGGTTCCCTCATCTCTATAAAGCAGCAAAAGAACCCAATTTTGCATTATTGGCCCGTCACATACTGGGTAAAATATCGTTTGCTCTCCAAGGCCAAGGTGTGTGTGTGTGTAAAGGCCGGCATTTCTTTTCGCCTTGCGCTATGCTTCCAAACAGATCCGATTTCATCTCAGACCGAGTCACCCAATGCTCCCAGCTTTATGTCTGCCTGACCTTTGGGCAAAGTGCGGTGGAATTTTGTTTGGTCCTCTCGCCCGGGTGCTTTTAACTGCTTCGAAACCGATTCGGGTTCTCGTCTATTCAAAGGGCTCCTTGGCTTTTAGAAGGAAGGAGTTCGCCAAATGGACCTAGAAGCACAAAGTCAACACTTGGGTGCCATCAAGTGTCCCCTCGACTCCTCGACATCCAAACACCCGTTGCTTCTCCGCACATTCAGCATCCTGGCCTTGGAAATTAGGCCATCCAAGTCCAGATCTCTGCCTGTAACAGATGATGCTAAGTAAGCAAATTGTGCATAATTTATTCTGACAGTTTGGGGGTAAGAAGCGACGCACTCAAGACCGTTCTCTTCTCGTTCCTGTTTCCTTGGGTTCGTAAGAAATCAATTAAGCTTCCAAGACACAGAACGTTACGAGGAAGCTTATGTCGTTGGAAAGGGCCAAAGACTATACAGCGCTGAGATCCGAGAGGTTGAGATGGACCTCGGTAGAAAGAAACAGGAGTTATGAGGGTTGAATGAAAAGTAATGCCTCCACCTTTGTTGCTTTTGTTTGGGTGGGAATATTTTAATAAATCAAACGCAGAAATAATCCTTAGAATTGTCGAAGGCTTTCATGGCCAGAATCACTGGGTTGTTGTAGGTTTTTCCGGGCTATATGGCCATGTTCTGGAGGCAATTTTTCTCCTGACGTTTCGCCTGCATCTATGGCAAGCATCCTCAGAGGGAGTGAGGTCTGTTGGAAGTAGGAAAAATGGGGTTTATATATCTGTGGAATGACCAGGGTGGGACAAAGGACTTTTGTCTGCTGGGGCTAGCTGTGAATCCTTGATTAGCATTCAATGGCTTGGAAGCACCTGGGGGGAATCTTTTGTTGAGAGTGATTTTATGTGCCTGTTTGTTTCCCCTCTGGCACATAAAATCACTCTCAACAAAAGATTCCCCCCAGGCACTTCTAAGCCATTGAATGCTAACATTCACAGCTAGCCCCAGCAGACAAAAGTCCTTTGTCTCACCCTGGTCATGAGCAACAAAAAATACTGGAAGGGTTTAGTGGGCATGGACCTTGAGTTTTAGAGTTGTAGTTCACCTGCATCCAGACAACACTGTGCTGCCTGGCTGCTTCCTGCCATGAGGTTTATATATCTGTGGAATGATGTCCAGGGTGGGAGAAATAAATTCGATTGAGGCAAGTGTGAATGTTTCCATTGGCCACCTTGATTAGCGTTGAATGGCCTTGCAGCTTCAAAGCCTGGCTACTTCCTGCCTGGGGATGTCTGCCATGAGGTTTATATAGCTGCGGAATTATGTCCAGTGTGGGAGAAAGAAGTCTAGTCTGTTGGAAGCCAGTATGAATGTTGCCATTGTCCACCTTGATAGCAATGAATGGCCTTTAAGCTTCAAAGTCTGGCTGCTTCCTGCCATAAGGTTTATATATCTGTGGAATGATGTCCAGGGTGGGAGGGAGAAGTCTGCTAGAGGCAAATGGAAACATGAACCTTGACTAGCATTGAATGGCCTTGCAGCTTCAAAGCCTGGCTGCTTCCTGCCTGTGGATGCCTGCCATAACGCTTATATATATGTGGAATAATGTCCAAGGTGGGAGAGAGGCAAATGTGAACCTTGACTAGCATTCAATGGCCTTGCAGCTTCAAAGTCTGGCTTCTTTCTGCCTGAGGAATCTCAATCCTTTTTTGTGGCTTCGTTTCCTCTTAAGGAATCCGGTCCCTCCATGGCCAATGCTGTACCTTCCGCGAACTGAGAACTATTTGGAAAGGCAACAGCAAATACTCCGGTGCTTTGTTCCTCCCCTAATTTGAATTCCGAACCTTGCGCAGAGGCAGGGAATTCTGGGAAGGAGGCGAGATGTACAGCCAAGCAGCTCGGTCGCTCTCCGAATGAGAGAAAAGGAAGAGGACACAGAGACTCCAAAGAGCAAACAAAGATGGTGGGCACGGCTCAAGATTTTTGGCCACTCTCCATCGCACCCTTCCCTCCGCTTCTCAGCTTTGAATGCCATTCCGAAGCCATTAATAGGGGGCACGAATACGAAAACAACAGGTTTGCGGCTCAGAACGGAGTGTTCCGAGGTGGAGTGTTTCTTTTTGTATTCAGACGGCGCACCGAAGTACTGGCTCAAAAGTAAACTTGACGCCGAAGCAACCCATTGAGGAGGAAGGAACTCAAGGCTTCTAAGGCTCCAAAGCGAAAAAAAGCAAGGAAGGTATCTATTGCGAGCTCATGCTGTGCTGACAGCGCAAGCTCTCCGCCTCGTCTTGGTCTTTGAGGAAGAACCTGACAAGAGAAAACAAGGCAGCCAAGCACACAAGAGCAGTCATTAGAAAGAAGCCCCGCAAAGGGGATGATGTTGGGATTCACGTTTCAGAGTACCACCCTTCCTTTGCCTCCAGACTCTGCTATACTTAGAGAAAGAAAAAGCAAGTGTTACTGTATACACTCGAGTATAAGCCGACACAAACTGACCAGTAGCTGCTGCATTTTCAACCTTTGGCTTATACTTGAGTCAATACCTTTTACCGTATACACTCAAAGTATAAGCCGATCCGAATTGACCAGTAGCTGCTGCATTTCCAACCTTTGGCTTATACTTGAGTCAATACGTTTCAGAGTACCACCCTTCCTTTGCCTCCACAGACTCTGCTACACTTAGAGAAGGAATAAGCAAGAGTTACTATACTCGAATATAAGCCAAGCCAAATATAAGCCAAGGCACCTAATTTTGCCATAAAAACCTGGGGAAACGTATTGACTTGGGTATAAGCCAAAGGTTGGAAATGCAGCAGCTACTGGTCAATTTCAAATTCAAAATAGATACTAATAAAATGACATTATACGGCAATTCTTTGCTGTTTCAGTCAAAACCGAAAGACAAGAGCATCCATAGGTTTTTTAATCCTTGCTTATTATTTATATGTTACTAGCCGTCCCCTGCCACGCGTTGCTGTGGCCCACATGGGGGGGTTCTGTGTGGAAGGTTTGGCCCAATTCTGTCACGGGTGGGGTTCAGAATGCTCTGTGATTGTAGGTGAACTACAAATCCCAGCAACTACAACTCCCAAATGTCAAGATTCTATTTTCCTCAAACTCCACCAGTGTCACATTTGGGCATATTGAGTATTCGTGCAGAGTTTGGTCCAGATCCATCACTGTTTGAGTCCACAGCGCTCTCTGGATGTAGGCAAACTACAACTCCAAAACCAAAGGACGCTGCCCACCAAACCCTTCCAGTATTTTCTGTTGGTCATGGGAGTTCTGTGTGCCAAGTTTGGTTCAATTCCATCCTTGGTGGAGTTCAGAATGCTCTTTGATTGTAGGTGAACGATAAATCCCAGAAACTACAACTCCCAAATGACAAAATCAATTTTTTTTTGAGTGAAGGACATACATTGGGTTATTAGGTGTCTTGTGTCCAAATCTGGTGTCAATTCGTCCAGTGGTTTTTGAGTTCTGTTAATCCCACAAATGAACATTACATTTTTATTTATATAGATGTACATTAATTGTATTGTTTTATTTGCTTATCGCTTTTAGTTTTATTGATGTGTTGTCGGGCTTAGCCTCATGTAAGCCGCTCCGAGTCCCCTTGGACCTTGGGAAGATGGTGGCGGAGTATAAATAAAGTTTTTTTTAATTGTTGTTGTTGTATTCATAGAATCATAGAATGAAAAAGTTGGAAGAGACCTCCTGGGCCATCCAGTCCACCCCCATTCTGCCAAGAAGCAGGAATATTGCATTCAAATCACCCCTGACAAATGGTCATCCAGCCTCTGCTTAAAAGCTTCCAAAGGAGCCTCCACCACACTCCGGGGCAGAGAGTTCCACTGCTGAACGGCTCTCACAGTCAGGAAGTTCTTCCTCAAGTTCAGATGGAATCTCCTCTCTTGTAGTTTGAAGCCATTGTTCCATTGCGTCCTAGTCTTCAAGGAAGCAGAAAACAAGCTTGCTCCCTCCTCCCTGTGGCTTCCTCTCACATATTTATACATAGCTATCATATTTCCTCTCAGCCTTCTCTTCTTCAGGCTAAACATGCCCAGCTCCTTAAGCCGCTCCTCATAGGGCTTGTTCTCCAGACCCTTGATCATTTTAGTCGCCCTCCTCTGGACACATTCCAGCTTGTCAATATCTCTCTTGAATTGTGGTGCCCAGAATTGGACACAATATTCCAGATGTGGTCTAACCAAAGCAGAATAGAGGGGTAGCATGACTTCCTTAGATCTAGACACTAGGCTCCTATTGATGCAGGCCAAAATCCCATTGGCTTTTTTTGCCGCCACATCACATTCCTGGCTCATGTTTAACTTGTCCACGAGGACTCCAAGATCTTTTTCACACGTACTGCTCTCGAGCCAGGCATCCCCCATTCTGTATCTTTGCATTTCATTTTTTCTGCCCAAGTGGAGTATCTTGCATTTGTCACTGTTGAACTTCATTTTGTTAGTTTTGGCCATCTCTCTAATCTGTCAAGATCGTTTTGAATTCTGCTCCTGTCCCCTGGAGTATTGGCTATCCCTCCCAATTTGGTGTCGTCTGCAAACTTGATGATCATGCCTTCTAGCCCTTCATCTAAGTCATTAATAAAGATGTTGAACAGGACCGGGCCCAGGACGGAACCCTGCGGCACTCCACTTGTCACTTCTTTCCAGGATGAAGAGGAAGCATTAGTGAGCACCCTCTGGGTTCGTCCATTTAACCAATTACAGATCCACCTCACCGTAGTTTTGCCTAGCCCACATTGGACTAGTTTCCTTGCCAGAAGGTCATGGGGGACCTTGTCGAAGGCCTTACTGAAATCCAGGTACGCTACATCCATGGCATTCCCCGCATCTACCCAGCTTGTAGCTCTATCGAAGAAAGAGATCAGATTAGTCTGGCATGACTTGTTTTTGATAAATCCATGTTGACTATTAGCGATGACTGCATTTGTTTCTAAGTGTTTGCAGACCGCTTCCTTAACAATCTTTTCCAGACTGTGAGGCTGACCGGACGGTAGTTGTTTGGATCATCCTTTTTTCCCTTCTTGAAGATTGGGACCACATTGGCCCTCCTCCAATCTGCTGGAACTTCTCTGGTTCTCCAAGAACTCTCAAAGATGGTTGCCAATGGTTCCGAAATGACTTCCGCTAGTTCCTTCAATACTCTGGGGTGTAGTTGATCTGTCGAAGGCTTTCATGGCCGGAATCACTGGGTTGTTGTAGGTTGGCCATATAGCCTGGAAAAACCTACAAAGCCCTAAACGGTTCCGGCCCAAGATACCTAGCTGACCGCATCTCGGCCTATGAACCCACCCGGACTTTGAGATCTTCCGGGGAGGCCCTGCTCTCGATCCCGCCAGCCTCTCAAGCTCGGCTGGCGGGGACGAGAGATAGGGCCTTCTCGGTGGTGGCTCCTCGGCTGTGGAACGCCCTTCCTGTAGACGTTAGACTGGCACCATCTCTCATGACATTCCGTAGAAAGCTGAAGACCTGGATGTTTGTGCAGGCGTTTGAGTAATTCAGTGCAATTTTGGTAATTTGAACATAGGAACGGAACAATGGACGACGAATTTGGATTACGCTTGGATGATGAGGCGATTGGGGATGGGATTGTGATACCTGTGTATTGATGATTGCTTATTAGTGATTAAGGGAAATGTGTAATTTAACTGTTACTGTATATTAATTACTGTTGTTTTTATTGTCTTTGCTGTTTGGAAACCGCTGTGAGTCGCCCTCGGGCTTGAGATACAGCGGTATACAAGAATAGTAAATAAATAAATAAATAAGTAAATACAACAACCCATTATTATTATTATTATTATTACTATCCATTTGGTGGGAAGCAAAGCACTCAGTGGACAGAGTCAACTGAGCCGATCTTCTCTGTCGGCTGCTTGTCTAAGAAAGCACTTTGGCCGCCCTCCGACCTCTAAAGCCGACGCTACAAAGGACAAATCCGGCCGTCCTCGTGGATCTCGGCCCCCCTCTACTGGCAGGAACGACCGACAACAAAAGGCGTCCTTTCAATGAACGGGATCCACAAGGACTATTTTAAAAGCCGCGTTTAATGGGAACCTCCCCTTGACTGAAATTTTATTTTTTTATACACACACAGAGGGGAAAAAAAACCACCCCGCAATTAAGAAAATGGTTACAGGAGACTGAATGAAGCATTGTACATACATACGCACATCATCGTCGACAAGAAAAAAAAATCATTCAATCCAGGGAGGGAGGGATGGAGGGCACCCCCAACCACAAAAATAAAAAAGAGAGGGGGGGATTTTCTAAGCGTCAACAAACCAAGACGCCCTCTCCGGAGACAACGCAGGCGTCAACAAACCGAGATGGCGTCCATCTTTAATTATTCAATGGGACGGGGAGGGTTAAAGTCTCAAAAAGAAGGGAAGTCTAAGAAGGGGAGGAAAGAAATAAAGAAATAAAGACCAACTGGTTAAGCCCAGCTCGGGGGTGGCGCGCGGGATCTCAATTCCAGGGCGTAAATACAAAATAAACCCCTTTGCTCTGCTGTGAAACAATGGAGGACGACACCGGCGGCATGAAATGAGCGCCTCGAGGTTAAAAATCTAGATCGACCAAAGCAGGGCACGTCACAGAAGCCGGAGACCCCCATTACTCTTGTTAGAGGAAGATGGGGTGACCCCCAGCTGGCAGTGGGGAGTGAGCGTTTGCGTCCCCGTTGGGAAAATAGCCTCTGCTATTGTTGTCAAAATAGGAATGGGACAAGGGGATATCACAACCCCCCCCCCCCGCCCTCCCACACGATTCCTGGTGGGAAACACAACTGGATAGGTGTCGAAACCTGTCGGTCAGTTCTGTGGCGGGGGCGGCGGGGGAGCGGGGGGCATGCCGAAGGGTGGCAAAGTGGGCACCCCGACCCCCATCATGGTCACGAAGTTAGAAGGGTCCATGGGGGGAGGGGGAGGGGGAGGAGCGTACATCATGCCCCCGGAGCCAGGCGGCGGGGGTGGGGGAGGCGGCGGGGCCCCGGGGGGCAGCGGAGGCTGGACCCCGGGAGGCAAAGGCACCATGGAGGGGCTGCCGGGCATCTGCGGGGCCCCCGTAGAAGCCGCCGCCACCGCCTGCTGCTGCTGCCATGGAGGGATGGCCCCGGTGCCAGCGCTCGTGGTGGTGGTCGTCGTATCTAGGGCAGGAAACAGAACAAGAGGTCACCCCCAGGGATTGGAGCCCAAGGGCCCCAAGTCCCAACCCAGCAAGCAAGCAGGCAAACAGGAGGGCCTTCCCAAAGAGGGTTTCATAGAGCAAGACGTCAGAAATATCCCCAATTAACTAGGTATTTTTAATTACAAAAATGTGAGTCAAGCACTGAAAGGGATATATAGAACTCAGTAAAATCTGTCATTCTATATAAGCAGATGTGCCTGTAGCAGTCAGTTTGAGGTAAACCTCAGTGAGAGAAAGGCCTTAGTCTGTGAGAAGGCCTCACAGTGTGAGGTAGGTTTCAGTCTATAAGGTCCTTCTTTATCTCCTTCCCTCCTTTCACTCCTCTCCCCCCTTCTCTCCTTCCTTCCTTCTCTACCCTTCTTTCTTTCTTTCCTTCCCTCCCCCCCTCTTTCCTTCCTTCTCTACCCTTTCTCTCCTTCCCTCTTTCTCTCACTCTCTCCTTCCTTCCTTCTCTACCCTTCTTTCCTTCTTTATCTCCTTCCCTCCTTTCACTCCTTCTCTCCCCCTTCTCTCCTTCTCTCCTTCCCTTTCTCTCCCTCTTTCTCCTTCCTTCCTTCTCTACCCTTCTTTCTCCTTCCTCCTTCCTTTCTCTTCCTCTTTCTCCTTCCTTCCTTCTCTACCCTCTTATTTTTTTTTTCCTTCCTCCTTCTTCCCTTTCTATCCTTCCTTCCTTCCCTACCCCTTTCTTCTTTCCGTCTTTCTCTCCCTCTCTCTCCTTCCTTCTCTCCCCTTCTTTCCCTCTTTCTCTCCTTCCTTCCTTCTCTACCTTTCTTTCCTTCTCTCCTTCCCTCCTTCTTTCCCTCTTTCTCTCCCTCCTTCTCTCCTTCCTTCCTTCTCTACCCTTCTTTCCTTCTTTATCTCCTTCCCTCCTTCTTTCCCTTCTATCCTTCCTTCCTTCTCTACCCTTCTTTCTTTCCTTCTCTCCTTCCCTCTCTCTCCTTCCTTCCTTCTCTACCCTTCTTTATTTCCTTCCCTCCTTCTTTCCGCCCTCTCCTTCCTTCCTTCTCTAAACTTCTTTCTTTCCTTCTCTCCTTCCCTCTTTCTCTCCCTCTCTCCTTCCTTTCTTGTCTATTCTTCTTTCCTTTATCTCCTTACCTCCTTTCACTCCTTCTCTCCCCCTTCTCTCCTTCCTTCCTTCTCTACCCTTCTTTTTTCCCTTCATTCTCTCCTTCTATCCCTCCTTCCTTCTCTACCTTTCTTTCATTCTCCCCTTCCCTCCTTCTTTCTCTTTTTCTCTCCTCCCTCCCTCCTTTCTGTGTATGTGTTTTGTGTGTGTATATGCATATATGTGTATCTATGTGTGTATTTGTGTATAAATATATGTGGTTTTGCACGTGCATTGTAGTGGGATTTTTTGTTTTGTTTTTTGGCCTTTTAAGTCCCTTTTGTTGTGTTTTTCACTGTTTTTATGAGTGTTGGTCACTCGTTGGCCTGAGAGGTGTCTTGTGTCCAAATTTGGTGTCAATTCGTCCAGTGGTTTTTGAGTTCTGTTAATCCCACAAACGAACATCACATTTTTATTTATATAGAACCGTGATGGTGAACCTATGACACGAGTGTCAGCACTGACACGCATGGCTATTTTTGATGACACGCGGCCACATGCGGTCGCATACAGAGAAATACACCTTATAAGAGCCAATCTAATTCCATCCTTAAATTTGTAAAAGGCTCTACAAATTTAATATCTGCATGTTTGAGTATTGTTCACTCCATAACTCAGCGTGGAATATACATTTTTCTTATTTAAACTATAAATATTGCAAAATTATGGGGTGTTTTTTCTCAAAGTTGACACCCCACCCAAGTTATGCTCAGGTTTTTGGCAAATCTTGACACACCAAGCTCAAAAGGTTGCCCATCACTGATATAGAAGGTGCTCTTTGGGTATTATACTTTTCTCCTTGCTTTGTGTTTGTTCTGACATCGAATAAATATTCTGGGACATTGTATAGTAACAGCGGGAGCTCACCCCACTCCTCGGACCCCAACTGCCAACCTTTCGGTCAGCAAGTTCAGCAGCTCAGCGGTTTAACCCGCTGCGCCGCCAAGATGTGCCCAGATCCAATTTTGGCCAGAAAGAGACGTGTCTCGAAGCCACCCCCTTGCCCCAGAATGCGTAGAAGGGAGTAAAAGAAGTGCTCTTACTCACTTTGCTGCCATGGCAAGGGAGTACTGCTGCTGGGGGGCGGGGGCGGAGGCTGTTGCTGCTGCTGCCATGGGGGGAGAGGACCAGAAGGAGGCGGAGGAGGCTGGCCACCGGGTGGAGGGGGCGGAGGGGGCATCATACCCATCGGAGGCGGCATCATACCTGCCAAGGACACAAAAGCCATTAAACAGAGCCCAAGAGGGTGCCAGACCTCCTCTGTGCCCCACCTCCCACCCCACACACACACTACTCACCTTTTCCTTGGAGGCGATAGACCCCAGAGCCCACTGGCGCATTGCCCAGGTACTGATCTTAAGGGAATGAGAGACCATAGCCTTAGCAACGGTTGGAAGAACTTGGCCCAAGATCCCTCTTTACCAAGCCAGCCACCAGCAAAAGAGACTGAAAGGACTGTCTCCAGAGTGCGGACAACGAAACCCCTCCACTTTAATATATTGTCAAAGTGTCAAATTACTGGGTTGCTGTACGTTTTCTGGGCTGTCTAGCCATGTTCTAGAAGCATTCTCTCCTGACGTTTCACCCACATCTACAAGAAGCGCTGCCTGAACATCAAACAAAAAGTGGGTTCTAGAAACAATATCATACGAAAGCTGACTGGCACAACCTGGGGATCACAACCAGATACAGTGAAGACATCTGCCCTTGCGCTATGCTACTCTGTTGCTGAGTATGCATACCCAGTGTGGAACACATCTCACCACACTAAAACAGTGGATGTGGCTCTTAATGAGACATGCCGCATTATCACAGGGTGTCTGCGCCCTACACCACTGGAGAAATTACATTGCTTAGCCGGTATTGCACCACCTGACATCCGCCGGGAAGTAGCAACCAATAGTGAAAGGACCAAGGCAGTGGCATCTCCAGCCCATCCCCTGTTTGGGTAACAGCCAGCACGCCAACGACATAAATCAAGAAATAGTTTTCTTAGATCTACAGAGACACTGGCTGGAACACCTCAGCAAGCGAGAGTCCAAAAGTGGCAGGCTCAAACCCAGCACCTCAATCCGTGGGTGATACAAGATGAGAGACTCCCCCCTGGGCACACAGAAGACTGGGCGACTTGGAAGGCGCTGAACAGACTGCGCTCTGGCACCATGAGATGCAGACACAACCTTCAGAAATGGGGCCACAAAGTGGAATCCACGACATGCGAGTGTGGAGAAGAGCAAACCACTGACCACCTGCTGCAATGCAACCTGAGCACTGCCACATGCACAAGGGAGGACCTTCTTGCAGCAACACCAGAGACACTCCAAGTGGCCAGAGACTGGTCAAAGGACATTTAATCAACTACCAAACTCACAAATTTTGTATTCAGTATTTTGTCTGTTTGTTTGCTTTGTTCTGTTAGAAATGTAATATAATTGACTGGTTGCCGATGACTTGATAAATAAATAGTATAGAGTGTAGACTAGGGGTCCTCAAACTAGGTCTATACTCTACATTTACCCTGTTGGTTCTCTTGGACATCTCAGTGGCTTTCGATACCATTGACCATGTTATCCTTCTGGGACGACTCTCCGGGATGGGCCTTGGAGGTACGGCTTTGTCGTGGCTCCAGTCCTTCCTGGAGGGTCGTTCCCAGATGGTGAAGCTGGGAGACACCTGCTCAGACCCCTGGCCTTTGACCTGTGGGGTCCCGCAAGGCTCCATTCTGTCTCCCATGCTCTTTAACATCTACATGAAATCGCAGGGAGAGGTCATCCGGAGTTTTGGAGTTGGGTGCCATCTCTACGCAGATGACACACAACTCTACTTCTCATTTCCACCTAACTCCAAGGAAGCCCCTCGAGTGCTGGACGAGTGCCTGACCGCTGTGGCTGTCTGGATGAGGAGGAACAAACTGAAGATTAATCCCGACAGACAGAGGTCCTCCTGGTCGATCATAAACTGGACCGGAGTATAGGGTGGCAACCTGTGCTGGACGGGGTTGCACTCCCCCTGAAGCCACAGGTCCGCAGTTTGGGTGTCCTCCTGGATTCATCGCTTACGTTTGAGGCTCAGGCGTCAGCGGTGGCCGGGAGGGCCTTTGCACAATTAAGACTTGTGTGCCAACTGCGACCATACCTCAGGAAGGCGGATCTGGCCAAGGTGATCCACGCCTTAGTCACCTCTAGACTGGATTACTGTAATGCATTCCATGTGGGGCTGCCCTTGAAAATGGCTCGGAAATTTCAGATGGTCCAACGGGCGGCGGCCACGTTGTTAATTGGGGCTCCTTACAGGGAGCGGTCAACCCTCCTGTTTATGGAGCTCCACTGGCTGCCATTCATTTTCCGGACCCAATTCAAAGTGCAGGTTCTTACCTACAAAGCCCTGAACGGTTTGGGACCTGCCTACCTGCGTGACCGCATCTCTGTGTGCGAATCCACATGATCTCTTCGATCATCTGGAGAGGCCCTGCTCACGATCCCACCTGCATCTCAGGCGCGATTGGTGGGGACGAAAGAGAGGGTCTTTTCGGTGGTGGCCCCTTGACTCTGGAACTCACTTCCTAAGGACATCAGGCAGGCCCCAACCCTGCAGTCTTTAGGAGGAGCTTGAAGACGTGGCTGTTCCAATGTGCCTTCCCAAAATAATGCCTCCATAGCACTTTGTCCTCCAAAGCACTTTACATTTTTAGGTCTGCTTGTTTGTTTTCCACAAATGCCCCATTACTTTTTCACCCATGCTCCAGCATTACTTTTAATTTTACATTTGGCCTTCCCATAGTTTTAATCGTGTGGTCTTATTGTTAATGTTGTATTGTTTTATTGCCCATGTTTTATTTTAATTGCTTGTATTGTTGTTTATTGCATGTATTGTTGTATTTGGGCTCGGCCTCATGTAAGCCGCACCGAGTCCCTTGGGGAGATGGTAGCGGGGTACAAATAAAGTGGTGTTGTTGTTAGTATTATAATACCCGGCCCTCGCTCAGGTCTGTTGGAACTAGGAAAATAGGTTTACATATCTGTGGAATGACCAGGGTGGGACAAAGAACTCTTTGTCTGCTGGAGCTAGGGGGAGATGGTAGCGGGGTACAAATAAAGTATTATTATTATTATTATTATTATTATTATTATTATTATTATTATTATAATTATAATACCCGGCCCTCGCCCAGGGTCTGTTGGAACTAGGAAAATAGGTTTATATATCTGTGGAATGACCAGGGTGGGACAAAGAACTCTTGTCTGCTGGAGCTAGGTGTGAATGTTGTTGTTGTTGTTGTTGTTGTTGTTGTTGTTGTTGTTGTTGTTATTATTATTATTGTTATTATTATTATTATTATTATTATTATTATTATTATTATTATTATTATTATACCCAGCCCTCGCTCAGGTCTGTTGGAACTAGGAAAATAGGTTTATATATCTGCGGAATGAGCAGGGTGGGACAAAGAACTCTTGTCTGTTGGAGCTAGGTGTGAATGTTTCAACTGACCACCTTGATGAGCATTTGATGGCCTGGCTGTTGTTTGGTGTGGCTTGTTAGTGCCTGGGGGAATCTTTTGTTGAGAGGTGGTTAGATGTCCCAGATTGTTTCCTCTCTGTTGTTTTGCTGTTGTAATTTTAGAGTATTTTTAATACTGGTAGCCAGAGATGCCACTGAAATCCACGAGCGGGTGGGCAATTTCAACAGAAAGGGGGGAACCATGAAAATGAACAAAATCTGGTTACCAGTATTAAAAAAAACTCTAAAATCAGGACAGTAAATAAAGAGGAGCACTCAAAAAAATTTCAGACAAGAATCAATCAGGGGGCCCCAGCAAAGAGTTCTCCCAGGCAGAAAGCAGCCAAGCCTGAAGCAGCAAGGCTGTTTAATAATAATAATAATAATAATAATAATAATAATAATAATAATAATAATGTTCTCCCAGGCAGGAAGCAGCCAAGCCAGAAGCAGCAAGGCTGTTCAATAATAATAATAATAATAATAATAATAATAATAAACCTTTATTTATACCCCGCTACCATCTCCCGCAGGACTCGGTGCGACTTACAAGAGGCCGAGCCCAAATACATCAGAAACAAAAAACACAACAACAAACAATACAACAATAAATAACTCATAGCAAAGTAAAACAATAACAAAAATATCACGACGCATTTAAAAACCTGTGGCAGGGCCAAATGTAATGATTAGAATTTTTAAAAACACTGGGCATGTCCAGGTGAAATAGGATGCTAATCAATGCTAATCAAAGTGATCAATTGCAACATTCACACTTGCCTCAAGCAGACAAAGAGTTCTTTCTCCCACCCTGGGCATTCCAGATATATAAACCACACTTGCCTAGTTTTCAAGGTAAATAGTAATAGTAACTTGCCTCCAAAAGACAAGTTCTTTCTCCCAATCTGGACATTTTTCTACAGATACATAAACCCCACTTGCAGAGTTTCTAACAGACCTCACAACCTCTGAGGATGCCTGCCATAGATGCAGGCGAAATGTCAGGAGAGAATGCTTCTATAACATGGCTATACAGCCCGGAAAACTCACGGCAACCCCTCCACTTTATGTTGGCACTCAAGTCACAGCTTAAAGTCCACCCTAGGCCGGCTTCTCCTCACTTCCCTCCCACACCAAGGAAAAGGACCCCCATAATATTCCGGATTGCACTCACCCATGTGGTGGGGGCCAGGAGGGCCATGAGGATGTGGTCCCTGGTTCATTGGTGGGTTGTGAGGCTGCATCCACGGCGGAGGGCCGTTGGGGTTGTGCTGCATTGGATGGCCTCCGTGCCCCCCCATATTGGACATGGGATGAGGGAAGTTGTGAGGGCCACTAGGCCCGGAAGGCCCTCCTCCTCCTCCTCCACCGCCACCACCACCGCCGCCACTGCCTCCTCCTCCTCCTCCACCAGCACCACCACCACCGCCACCACCGCCATGCATGCTGTGGAAAGGCCGGTTCTCAGAGGGGCCAGAATTCATCCACGGTGGACGGTTCTAAGGGGAAATTGTCAGAAACATCAAAAATTAACTAGGCATTTTTAATTACAAAAATGTGAGCCAAGCACTGAAAGGGTTAAATTGATGCAATGTCTCAGCAAAAGCTGCAGTTCTATATAAGCTGGAGTGTCTGAGCAGGAGTAGCCATCAGCCTGAGGTAAACCTCAGTGGGAGAAAGGTCTCAGTCTGTGAGAATGCCTCACAGTGTGAGAAAAGTCTTAGTCTGTGAGAGAAGGCCTCAGTGTGAGGAAGGCCTCACAGTATGAGGAAGGCCTTAGTCTGTGAGAGAAGGCCTCCCTTCCTTCCTTCCTTCCTTCCTTCCTTCCTTCCTTCCTTCCTTCCTTCCTTCCTTCCTTCCCTTTCCCTCCCTCTCCTTTTTTCTCCCTTCTTCCTTCCCTTTCATCCTTCCTTCCTTCTTTCCTCCCTCTTTCACCTTTCATCCCATCCTCCCTTTCATCATTCTCTCTTTCCCTCCCTCTCTTTTTTGTCTTCGTCCATTCTTCCTTCTTTCATCCTTCCTTCCTTCTCTTTTTCCTTCCTCCTTCTCATCCTTCCTTCCTTCCCCCTTTCCTCCCACCCTCTTTCACCTTCCATCCTTCCCATCCTCCCCTTCGTCCTTCCTTCTTTCTCTTTCCCTCACTCCCGTCTTTTTCTCCCTCCCTTCTCTTTCATCCTTTCGTCCTTCCTTCCTTCTTTCTCTTTCCCTCAATCCCGTCTTTTTCTCCCTCCCTTCTCTTTCATCCTTCCTTCCTTCCCTCTTTCCTCCCTCCCTCTTTCACCTTCCATCCTTCCCATCCTCCCTTTTATCCTTCCTTCCTTCTCTCTTTCCTTTCTCCTTCCCTCCCTCCCTTCTTCCTTCTCTTTCAACCCTTTCATCCCTCCTTCCTTCTCTTTTTCCTTCCTCCTTCTCATCCTTCCTTCCTTCCTTCCCTCTTTTCTCCCTCCCTCTTTCACCTTCCATCCTTCCCTTTCTCCCTTCCATTTCCAGGCAGCCGGTCCTCCTAGCACTGAGTGCTAGCATGTGGCCCACAAATCAGAAACTTTGCCCAAGCCTGCTATAGAATCAGGAGAGCTGTAGTTTTGCAAGGTATTTGGCTACAACTTCCAGAATTCCATCAAGTGTCAAACTACATTCTTCCTTGCGTAGATGCACCCCTAGTCATGCATTTTCTGGTACGTATCTTACTACTCCCTAACATGACCGTCAATCTACCCTCAGACATTCCAATTGCAGAAGATGCCCATGACTCACAGGTGGTGGCTGGCTATTTCCGGGCCCCGATGGTCTGGGACCGCTTGGCAAGGGTGGGTTGGAGGGTCCAGAAGATGACCCAACAGAGGCAGGGACAGGAGCTTCTCCCAGCTCAGCCATCAGAGACAAATACTCCTTGTCCATCCGTGCCTTGTCTTGTGCCGACTGGGGATCCCCAGGCCTGAAATGAGAGGAGCAACATTCATGTCTGGTCTGTGGAACAAGACATTAACGAAGAGCTGGGGACTATATGGCTACCAAGCTATTGCTGAGCTGCACCTCCTGAAGGTACTGTCAATAATAATAATAATAATAATAATAATAATAATAATAATAATAATCTATATAAATAAAAATATAATGTTCGTTTATGGGATTCACAGAACTCAAAAACCACTGGATGGATTGACACCAAATTTGGACACAAGACACCTAACAACCCAATGTATGTCCTTTACTCAAAAAAATGATTTTGTCATTTGGGAGTTGTAGTTGCTGGGATTTATAGCTCACCTACAATCAAAGAGCATTCTGAACCCCACCAACAATGGAACTGAACCAAACATTATAATACTAGTAATAATAATAATACAATATTATAATTATATATTTACATTACATATAATATTACAATATAATGCTATAGTGCAATATAGTAATATATAATACTGATATGGTAATATGCTAATAATATAATATATTGTATGAAAATATATCTTGTAAGCCGCCCAATATCCGTATTATATATTACTACATTGTACTGCACCATTATATTGTAATATTTTTAGTAATATTACATGTAATATATCTATATATATAAAAATGCTCTGTGCATAATGAGTTCCTTAAAAACAAAAGAACCAATGAACGAAATCACACCAAATTTGGCAACAAAATGTCTCACAACACAAGGAGTGACCATCACTCAAAAAATTATGATTTTGTCATTTGGGAGTTGTGGTTGCTGGGATTTATAGCTCACCTACAATCAAAGAGCATTCTGAACTTCACAATGATGGAATTGAACCAAACTTTGCACACAGAGCTCCCATGACCAACAGAAAATACTGAAGGGTTTGGTGGGCAGTATCCTTTGGTTTTGGAGTTGTAGTTCACCTACATCCAGAGATCACTGTGGACTCAAACAATGATGGATCTGGACCAAACTCTTCACAAATATTCAATACGCCCACATGTGGACACTGGTGGAGTTTGGGGAGAATAGAATCTTGGCATTTGGGAGTTGCAGTTGCTGGGATTTATAATTCACCTACAATCACAGAGCATTCTGAGGCCCACCAACGATAGAATTGGGCCAAACCTCCCACACAAAACCCCCATGTGGGCCACAGCAACGCGTGGCAGGGGACTGCCAGTATATAAATAAAAGTGTAATGTTTGTTTGTGAGATTAAAATAATTAAAAAACAAATTGGACAAATTGACACCAAATATGGACACAAGACACCTCTCAGGCCAACGAGTGACCATCACTCATAAAAACACCGAAAAACACAGCAGAAGTGACTTTAAAAAGCAAAAAAAAAACCCACTCCAAAATACATTACACCACATGCGCAAAAAACAACATATATACACATATATTCAAATATATACACACATATATGCATATATACACACACAAAACACATATACACAGAAAGGGGGAAGGAAGGAGAGAAGGAGGGAGAGAAAGAGGGAAAGGAGGAGGGAAGGAGAGAAGGAAGGAAAGAAAGGAAGTTAGAGAAGGAAGGAGAGAAGGAAATAAAAAAGTGAAAGAAGGAAGGAAAGAGAGAGGGAAGGAAGGAAGGAGAGAAGGAACGAAAGAGATAAAGAGGGAGGGAGGGAAGGAAGGAAGGAAGGAAAAGAGACAAGGAAGGATGGAACCAAAGAGCAAAGGAAGGGAAGAAAGAAACAGGTAGAGAAGGAAGAAAGAAGAAGGGAAAGAAAAAGAGGGAAGGAAGGAAGGAGAGAAAGAGGGAGGGAAGATTGGCCACAGCAACGTGTGGCAGATACAGCTAGTCTATATAAATAAAAATGCAATGTTTGTTTGTGGGATTAACATAACTCAAAAACCACTGGACAAATTGACGCCAAATTTGGACACAAGACACCTATCAGGCCAACGAGTGACCATCACTCATAAAAACATTAGAAAATACAGCAGAAGAGACTTAAAAAGCCAAAAAACAAATATTACATTACAACGCATGCACAAACCACATATATACACAAAAACACATATACACATATACACAAACACACACACACTCATACACACAAAACACATATACACAGACTGGGCCACAGCAACGTGTGGCAGGGGATGGCTAGTAATAATAAAACTTTATTTATACCCCGCCACCATCTCACCAAAGGGACTCGGGGCAGCTAACAAGAGGCCATTCCCAAGTAATTACAATAAGGCAAAACAAAATACATACAAACAGACAAGAGCATCAAATAAAATGGTTAACAATAACAAAGTAATGCAATAAAAATAATGACAATAACATAATGACACAAAGTATAAAATGATAGAAGAATTAAACAGTCCAAAGCATCTGAGCCGATGCTTACCGGGCAAACTTGCAATCTGATGCAATGTGGCCAGCTCCTCCACACTTGGTGCACACTGTTGTGTTGGTGATGCTGCGAGTCTCTGTATTTTGCCACGGGCGCAGAATCCTGGAGGAGAAAGTTGGGAAGGATCATTGGTAGCATGAGACAAGGCCCTTCTTCACACAGGCGACATCTGAGTCTGGCCAGGCACTCACCTGTTGTCATCTTCACGCAGTGTCCCATTCAGGCGGGCCAACTCCCGCAGCTGCATCTTGCGCAGGTCGTTCTGGTCCTCTGGGGTTTCAATGCCTTGTTTCAGAATGTTCCTTATCTAGAAAAAAAGGGGGGAGGGGGGAGTATGTGTATTCAGTGTGTAAGTAATTAGGTACCTTCCAATAATAATAATAATAATAATAATAATAATAATAATAATACTTTATTTATACCCCGCCACCATCTCCCCCTTTTTTGGTATGGGGACATAAGTTGATTTTTTCCAGTCTGATGGCTATTCTTGTGTTTTCCATATCTGCTGGCATATGGCAAGCATCACCTTGACAGCATCATCTTTCAAGATTTTAAGCAGTTCAGCTGGGATCCCGTCATCTCCTGCAATGTTTCTTAAGGCCCATTCAACCTCACTCCTCAGGATGCCTGGTTCTAATTCATTCACCACACCGTCAAAACTATCCTCAATATTATTATCCTTCCTATACAGATCTTCTGTATAGTCTCACCACCTTCTCTTGATCTCTTCAGCTTCTGTTAGGTCCCTGCCATCTTTGTTATTAAGGCCCATTCAACCTCACTCCTCAGGATGTCTGGTTCTAATTCATTCACCACACCATCAAAACTATCCTCAATATTATTATCCTTCCTATAAAGATCTTCTGTATAGTCCCGCCACCTTCTCTTGATCTCTTCAGCTTCTGTGAGGTCCCTGCCATCTTTGTTTTTAAAGCCCATTCAACCTCACTCCTCAGGATGTCTGGTTCTAATTCATTCATCACACCATCAAAACTATCCTCAACATTATTATCCTTCCTATAAAGATCTTCTGTATAGTCTCGCCACCTTCTCTTGATCTCTTCAGCTTCTGTTAGGTCCCTGCAATCTTTGTTTTGTATCATGCCAATTTTTGCCTGTTTCTAATTTTCTGGAAGAGGCCTCTGGTCCTTCCTATTCTGTTGTCTTCTGCCACTTCCATGCATTGCTTGTTTAAAAATAGTTCTTTATTTCTTCTGGCTAACCTCTGGAATTGTGCATTTAATTGGGCATATCTCCCCTTATCACTGAACGAATGAACAACAACAACACCATCTCCCCAAGGGACTCAGAGCGGCTTACATGAGGCCAAGCCCAACAACACATCAATAAAACAAGAAAGCAACAAACAAAAACAATACAATTAATATGAATCACATATAAACAATAACACACTAAGATTTCCTGCCTCAGTTCATGTCAGTTAGCAACTTAGTGTATCTATATGGGTTCATGCAAGAGGCCCCACTGAGGTTCTTTGAACAACGCCATCTCCCCAAGGGACTCGGAGTGGCTTACATGACGCCAAGCCCAACAACACATCAATAAAACAAGAAAGCAATAAACAAAAACAATACAATTAATATAAATCACATATAAACAATGACACACAAAGATTCCCTGCCTCGGTTCATGCCAATGAGCAAGTTAGTGTATCTATATGGGTTCCTGCAAGAGGCCTCACTAAGGTTCTGTTTGCTCTGTATTTGCACCTTCCATGTTCTGACTGCTGCTGAATTGGTATCTGTGAGTGGTTTTGTGATTAAGTTAGGAGATTGTCTATTGAGTTGGAAGTCTAGGAAACAAGCGGTTGTTTGTTTGTCAACTTCTGAGGCTGAGTTTGCCAGTTTGACAGAAGCGTGTAAGGAGATGTTGTGGGTCAAGAAGTTAGTTGAAGATGTTGGTATTAGGTTAGAAGATCAAGTTTTTGTAGATCCACAAACATGTATAGAATTAGCAAAGATGGAGTGTCCGAAAGCTAGGTCTACATATGTTGGTGTTAGGCATGCGTATGTAAGAGAGTTAGTTAGCGAAGGTGAGGTGTGTCTAAACTATGTAAGAAGTGAGGAAAATTTTGCAGATGTGTTGACAAAAGCTTTAGGTGAAGAAACGTTTCTAAGGTTTTCAGATATGTTGGGTTTAGTCAGTGCATGAGGAGGAGTGTCAGGTTTTACAATGTATTGTAATGTAATATAGCTGAGTCATGCACTGCTAATAAGCTTCTATTGGAAATGCTGAGTCATGCATTAACTGTATATAGAACTTCATTTGGGGAATGTGTTCTGGCCTAGTCCAGGTGATTGTGAATGATGTAATCCTGGGTCTGACTTAAGTTAATGAGTTGGGAACCAATCAGAGATTGCTATGTGTAATTGTATAGAATTGTATATAAGGAAGTCATGTAGAGTGTATATTCTCCTTGTGCTGTGATGCTGTTCGTCGAAGGCAATATGTAATTGATTAAAAGAACCTGTCTGCTAAGACAAGATATAACTGTGTGCTGTGGTAAGTTTGTAGTGTCATCTAGATTGGAGGGGAAAACAATAGTAAAACTGACAATGGCCGGACATGTGCTCAAGTGTCTGTAAAAGAGTTCCAGAGTGACTGCAGTTTGTGGGAGCAGTTGACTGAAAAATACTATGCAGGAAGAAGGTACTGAAAAGCGCGCCGAAGTTGTGCAACTGATCTGCTGCTGAATTGTGAAATTAATCTCAACAGTTTTGCTGCAAGGGGATAAACCATTCAGTTCCTGAATGAGCGGTGATGACATTGTTAAGGACCTTGGCAATCGGTTCTTTACCTGTTCCACAGCCTTCTTCACATTCTCCATGGTGTTGGCCGTCACCAAAGCATGGAGCGGCTCATCCTCACCAGGAAGCATCTGGCCATCCTTCCGGCCCACTTTCCCTTCTTTGACAGACCCTTTGCCTCTGATCATGATCTTGGCGTTGCACTCCTTTTCAATATTCTTCAGGGTGTTCCCTCTGGAGGGAGAAAAAAAAAGTGGTTTTTGCAAAACCAAAGCTCTGAAACTCTTCTGCCTAACAATCTAGAACTAGGAAGAAATACAGTGATGAAATATATGTTCACCTTCAAGATTTAGGCTGACTCCAAGAATGCTTGAGCATATTCCAGACCACGACATAAGCACTCCTACCCCACCCCTAGTTTCCTGATATGATCTGTCATTAGGCCTTCTCCGAAAGAACAACAGTCTTACCTGGGTCCAATCAGGAGCCCCACAAAGTTTATTTCCGGATATTCATCTTGCGGGATCATCACTTTGTCACTCACTCGAGTTGCTGGAGGTCTGCAAAGAGCAGCAAATGTCAAGATCTAATTATCCTCTCTCTAACAAAAATCCATACTTAAATCGACACAAGAAAATGCTTGAAGATCAAGACCACATGGCAGTACTAGTTGAGAGGAAACTCTGAAAGAGACACACTTTTGCACAAAGGTTCGATACATAACTGGTTGGGCCCCTCTTGAAAAGAAGCCTGGACATAGTTATCCATATTCTGATTAACAACCAGATAAGATGCAGAAGTGTGCTGGGCCCATAACCCTTGTTGGGGCTGCACGAGGGGGATGTTGCTGCACTCTTTGACAATGTCGTAAATAAATAAATAAATAAATAAATAGATACTCAAATGCAGGCGCAGGAATTACCATATGTACTATTCACAGTGACCACACTGGGAAAAGGCAGGCTATAAATATTGTAAACAAACAAACAAACAAATAATACTCTATGCAAATAATGTACACAATTGTCATGCATTGGGATGCCTGAAAACTTCCAACTTGGTCAAACAGTACACAAATTCCCCCCAATCATACCTCCTCCAATCGCCAAACTTACTTGTAATCAGCCGGGGGCTTGAAGTCTGGGTTGAGCGCCACCATCTCTGTGATCAGGTTGTGTCTCTCCTCCTCCAGCTTTTTGCGGGTGCGGAACTCGCGGGTGTTCAAGCGCTTCCCCTCGCTATTGTATATCGGCTCGGGAGACGGAGACCTGCAGAAGAATAACCCCCAATGACTTCTCGTGCGGTGGAGCCTTCGAGGCCACTTATTTAGTACAGGTTCCCCTCAATTCTAGCGCAATTTAGAAAACAAAAATTAAAAGAGACCATCGGAAAAGAAGGTGTAAGCTCACTCATGCCTGTTAATATCACATGGACAAGGCAGCCGTAGCAAACCACTGCCTGCTACCCAGAGGGGGGGAAAAAACCTGGGGTGTTTTATTAAGGGAGGAGGGGTGCAGAGAGGAGAGTGAGGGGTGATATACACAGCCATGACAACACCTCTGCCATGAGTGTGCCTGTCGTTAAAAAAAGGGGGAAGAGGGCAGGGAAGATGGAGAAAGTTGATTCACACAGAGAACAAACTTTCCAACTTCATTATTCCATGGAGGCAAACATTTAGAAAAGAACCCTGGCACAGGAGGTAAATCAATAAAGAATTATTCAGGTTAACTCTGGACTTTTTTAAAATCAGAAAAGTAACAAGGCAAGTTAAGCGTCTATCAAATGCTTTCTAGCAATACAGAATTAGGACTAGGTCAACTGGCACCGCGTGGACGGGTCACGGCTTCTGTCCTGGCTTTACCTCCACTTTGCTGGCTGCATCAAGGCCGACTGAACCTGTTTACTGTGTTTAAGAGTTAGCAAACTGGGGTAGGTACAAGCAGATGGAGCTCACCGTTCTCAGGACGCAGTCTGGGCTTGTAAACCAGCAGAGACAGACCGGCTTTCTCCATGTGGTTTAGGCACCCAGAAAGCAGAGGCTCTAACAAAGCAAAAATGTTATAACTACAAAGGGCGTTCCTTAAAGATTTCCCCTGACCCACTTCTATTTATCACAGGACGCTGAAACTGCACATGTGTAATGATATAAGTCTCTATAGGTTACGTGCCAATTTACAACCCAGAACTGAGAATGGTCTTGATTGTACAGGTGCGGAAGTGGTGTGAGGTTTGAGAATGGATCCAGTGGAAGTTAGAGCAGTCCTCCAGTTCCCTGACTTGAAAGGCCAGACACCAAAGGAGACATTCAATGAGATGAAAGAAGCTTATGGTGAGGATTTCCCATCATATGATGGAGTCAAGAACTGGCTTTGTCCATTCAAATGTGGTCAGACTTCGGTGGAAACAGCTCCAATTCCAGGGCGACCCCACTCTGCTATTGAGGAACACAACATTCAGCAAGTGGAGGTTGCCATTTTGGAAAATCGCTGCATACATCCGCCTGCCACCTCAGGAGGAGAAGGAGGAAATCCTGCTACTCTCCCCCTCCCAAGCCAGCTGAGAGGAGGATGGGGACTGAGGAAGAAACTTTAAAAACACCTGTCTCCTGGCTGTTGCTTACTACATCTGCCTGCCACCTCAGGAGGAGGAGGAGATCCTGCTACTCTCCCCCTCCCAAGCCAGCTAAGAGGAGGAAGGGGACTGACACCTGTCTCCTGGCTGTTGCTTACTACATCTGCCTGCCACCTCAGGAGGAGGAAATCCTGCTGCCTCCTCTCCCCCTCCCAAGCCAGCTAAGAGGAGGAAGGGGACTGAGGAAGAGACTTTTAAAAACACCTGTCTCCTGGCTATTGCTTACTACATCTGCCTGCCACCTCAGGAGGAGAAGAAGGAAATCCTGCTGCTACTCTCCCCCTCCCAAGCCAGCTAAGAGGAGGAAGGGGACTGAGGAAGAGTTTAAAAACACCTGTCTCCTGGCTGTTGCTTACATCTGCCTGCCACCTCAGGAGGAGAAGGAGGAAATCCTGCTACTCTCCCCCCCCCCAAGCCAGCTAAGAGGAGGAAGGGGACTGAGGAAGAGTCTTTAAAAACACACTACATCTGCCTGCCACCTCAGGAGGAGAAGGAGGAAATCCTGCTGCTACTCTCCCCTCCCAAGCCAGCTAAGAGGAGGAAGGGGACTGAGGAAGAGACTTTAAAAACACCTGTCTCCTGGCTGTTGCTTACTACATCTGCCTGCCACCTCAGGAGGAGAAGGAGGAAATCCTGCTACTCTCCCCCTTCCAAGCCAGCTAAGAGGAGGGAGGGGACTGAGGAAGAGGCTTTAAAAACACCCGTCTCCTGGCTGTTGCTTACTACATCTGCCTGCCACCTCAGGAGGAGAAGGAGGAAATCCTGCTGCTACTCTCCCCCTCCCAAGCCAGCTAAGAGGAGGAAGGGGACTGAGGAAGAGACTTTAAAAACACCTGTCTCCTGGCTGTTGCTTACTACATCTGCCTGCCACCTCAGGAGGAGAAGGAGGAAATCCTGCTGCTACTCTCCCCCTCCCAAGCCAGCTAAGAGGAAGAAGGGGACTGAGGAAGAGGCTTTAAAAACAACAGTCTCCTGGCTGTTGCTTACTACATCTGCCTGCCACCTCAGGAGGAGAAGGAGGAAATCCTCCTGCTTCTCCCCGCCGCCCAAGCCAGCTAAGAGGAGGAAGGGGACTGAGGAAGAGACTTTAAAAACACCTGTCTCCTGGCTGTTGCTTTTTATTTCTGTTGTGGTTTTATATTGTATTTAATGTCTTTATGTGTATTTTGATCTTATGTGTATTACTTATTGCCCGTAAACTGCCTTGAGTTGCTGAAAGGCTGAGAAAGGGGGTATACAAATACAGTAAGTAAATAAATAAATAACTGTGCCAAGTTTCATTGCTCAGTCCAGAGAAAGTGGGTCAGGGGAAATGTTTATTGAACGCCCCTCGTAATTTTTTTTAAAAAAAGAAGTCAGTATAACTTTACCACATCTGTATTTGTGGTTTAAAAAAAAGCATGCCTAGAACTGTGCTTAAGTTTTATAGATATTCCTCCAAAACGTATTGAATAAAAATTTATTAGTTAGCTGCAAGAAGGGAAGAGATATTGGTCATGTTATTAAAAAAAACACATCCTTGAAGTAATCAGAAAACTAAACCCGGGGTTTTTAGTTTAGACAGTCTTTCTTCCTAGCTGGTTAAAGGATTGATTAGAGTCAGTTGATGCCCATTGTCTTCTCAGTCTGAATCGTCAACACAAGAATATGAAATAAAAAAGGTAATATTTGGTAAGGAGTGATCATGTCTAAATTACACCTCCATGTCAAGGACCTGAGAAGGCCTAACAGCCCCATAGCAGTGTGAACATGTCGCTCCCCCCACAAGTCCATTTTCACTAGCCGCCTAAAAATGAACTCGTCCACTAGCTTAGCAGATCCTTTTAAACGCAAGGAGACCTGTTAAATTAATGAAGTGATTGGTTCCAAGATTAAACCTTAAGAAAGAGCTTTGAGCTGAGTATACCTAATCATTTCATGCCTTCCGCAGCACAAGCTGTCCTTTTGAAGATTAGGCGAGAGAAGTGAGGTTTTAAAAAACTGTATATTATTAATTATTATCAGGTCTTTTAGCCAGTATGGTCTCATTCCACGAAAAGGTTGAACAAATAAGCATTTTCTGGATACATAACAATACAGTAATTGTGATCCCTTTGTTTTGCATTCACCATTTCATTTACCTGTTAATTCCCACTGCCCATCCCCCCCCCATGCATTCTTATCAAATACAAATAGCATGTAAACCAGATTGTTGTGAGTTTTCCGGGTTGCATGTCCATGTTCCAGAAGCATTCTATCCTGACGTTTCTCCCACATCTATGGCAGGCATCCTCAGAGGTTGTGAGGCCTGTTGGAAACTAGGCAAGTGGGGTTTATATATCTGTGGAATAATGTCCAGGGTGGGAGAAAGAACTCTTGTTTGCTTGAGGCAAGTGTGAATGTTGCAACTGGCCAGCTTACTTAGCACTGAATGGCCTTGCAGCTTCAAAGCCTGGCTGCTTATTCCATCAGCCCACTTTGGTTGGGATTGAATGTTTACTTTTAAGCTTTTTTTATTTATATTTGAATTATTTTATGTTTACTTTTAAGCTTTTTTATTGTATTTCTATTTGAATTACTTCTAAGCTCTTATTGTATTTATATTCTAATTATGTCATGTTTATTATTGTAAGTTTAAATTGATATGTCATGTTTATTATTATATGTGTAATGCGGCATTGTATGCCATGGATTGTAAGCCGCCCTGAGTCCCCCACTGGGGTGAGAAGGGCGGGGTATAAATGTAGTAGTATAATAATAATAATAATATAATATATGATATAAATATAAATAATATATAATATACTATCTTATGTATAATTTATAATATTAAATAATATATAACATAATAATAATAATAATAGGAGCCCCTGGTGGCGCAGTGGGTTAAACCCCTGTGCCGGCAGGACTGAAGACCGACAGGTCGCAGGTTCGAATCTGGGGAGAGGTGGATGAGCTTTCTCTATCAGCTCCTCATGCGGGGACATGAGAGAAGCCTCCCACAAGGATGATAAAAACATCAAATCATCTGGGCGTCCCCTGGGCAACGTCCTTGCAGACAGCCAATTCTCTCACACCAGAAGCAACTTGCAGTTTTTCAAGTCGCTCCTGCCATGACAAAATAAATAATAATAATAATAATAATAATAATAATAATAATAATAATAATATAATAACTTCTGCCTGAGGGAATCTTTGTTTGGAGGTGCTAGCTGGCCCTGATTGTTTATTGTCTGGAATTCCCCCTTTTTTTAGTATTCCTCTTGATTTACTGTCCTGATTTTAGAGTTTTTCAATACTGGTATCCAGATTTTGCTCATTTTCATGGTTTCCTCCTTTTTGTTGAAATTGTTCACATGCTTGTGGATTTCAATGGCTTCTCTGTGTAGTCTGACATGGTGGTTGTGAGAGTGGTCCAGCATTTCTGTGTTCTCAAATAACATGCTGTGTTAGTTCATCAGATGCTCTCCTATGCTGACTTGTCTATTTGTATTAGTCTGCAGTGCTTTTCATGTTCCTTGATTCGTGTTTGGGCAATGCTGTGTTAGGGACGTGAGGACCACCAAATGAAGCACCCAAACACAAATCAAGGAACATGAAAGGCACTGCGGACTAATTCAACCAGACTCAGAATTCCAGACAGAAAACATTCGGGACCAGCTAACACTTCCAAACAAAGGATTCTGCCTGGAAAGAAGCAGCCAGGCTTTGAAGCTGCAAGGCCATTAAATACTAATCAAAGTGGCCAATTGCAACATTTGTAAAGAATGAATGTTTGAATGCATGTAAAAGGGCAGAAGAAACAGGCCTAAAGAAAAACCAGCATGGAGTTCTCGCAAGGCATGATATGGGTCGGACTTGGCAGTCGAAGCGAGGAGGCAGTAAGGCATAGCTGAACAACAATGGACAATAAAGTGTGCGACCGGGTATGTAAGGAGTGTGCAGGGGTACCCCATAAGTCATATGGCCTGGAATGTGGATGACCTGAACTTGAAAAGAACAAGGACGTGAAAGGGACAAAACAGCCTGATTATTAAAGGAAGGAAAATGGATTTTGGCCTATAAATGCAGGGGACCCCAAGAACATGCACGCTTTCTGATCCATGGCAACGGAGCGTCCGCACCTCTTCGGAAAAGACTGATCATCTTCACCGGAGGAGGCCTGTGTGTGCGTGAGTATGCGTGAATGTGTATGTGCACGAGAGCTCTCCCTTGATGTGATTCTGATATGATTCTGTGATGATTGTATTTCAATAAATGTTACATGAATAGTGTTAAAACCAAATTTGGTCTCTAAAGCGTCTCATTGGTCTAAACTACTTTACTATTCCTTGAACACTCTGCACAAAAGAACAGGAACCTCTTTGGGTTCATAACACATTCACACCTGCCTCCAAGAGACAAAAGTTCTTTCCCCCAGTCTGGAATTTTTTCTACAAATATATAAACCCCACTTGCCTAGTTTCTAACAGTTTCTCGGAGGATGCCCGCCATAGATGTGGGCGAAACGTCAGGAGAGAATGCTTCTGGAACATGGCCAGACAGACCAGAAAACTCACAGCAACCCAATGATTCCGGCCACGAAAGCCTTCGACAGCATATAAATCTATTGCCATCAACAACACATTTTCACCTATTAATTTTAACCTAAAACCCCAATATTACAGTGAATAGAACAATTCAAGAAGGCATTTCTCAGCAGGCAATCTCATGCCTAAAAGCTATCATTTAAACCTTTCTTGCAAGTCTTCCAAAACTAGAGGCAGTGTTATCAGTATTTATTAACTGCCTAGAATTATGACTTCAGTAGGGTTGAATTTAAGGAAAAGAGGTATTTCATTGTGTTAAGGGCAAAAAAATGGGTTACAATTCCCAACTGGCTATAAAGAGATGAATGTTGACAAGCCAATTGTTGAAAAAGACAAAAAGCACATGTTATTTTGTTGGAGGATACTGTCCAATTCTGCACACTTTCTAGTGCAGTACTGTTTGGGCCCCAACTCCCAAGAGCTTGGCCATTGCTGTGTAGTAGCTGCCCCCCAAAGAAACTGGTTAGTACCCATCTCGGTTTAAAAAACCATGCTCAGCCACCATTTGGAAAGTATTGCAAAGTCAGCGGTCAGAAAAAGTTCCCAGGTTGCTTGGACTCAGCGGCTGTGCTGAGGACTCCTCAGCGTGAACCTGTGAGAAAGACCTCTGGACATTTGCCCAAGACCAGCACTGCGTATGTTAAAATGAGTTGGCCACCATTTTCTTTTCTACACAGGCTTGGAAATCCCACACCAAGCAAGGAACCCGACCCCTTTCTGGCTTCATGCCTTCCCTACCAATAAAACCTCTTGCTACCATCTGTCACATCAGATCACGGAAGACATTTCATAAGGAAGGAACCTCATTGAACTGACATTACGATGCCACCAAAAATTTATTGAAAAAGGTAAAAAGTGTTACTGTCAGCTGGTTAAAACTGTTTTCCCAACCTGTCCTCAGGGTTAGGGGGGATGCCCAGGTCTCCTGTGCGCAGTTTACGAGTCAGGTCTTCTATCTGCAGTTGCACTGGAAGAAACCAGGTTAGGAAAGAAAAAAGGATGGAAAAAAAGACAATGTTACCAAAAAACATTTCAAATCTCAACATCAAAGCATGAAGAACTGGAGAATTTGTAAGGGACGACTGATACGTCAACATAAAAAATCAAGAAAATCCTACAACGTTATGTCAGTCAAATGCATTCAACAGGAATCCAGAAAAGACCCTCCTTAGCTCTAGCAAGTCTTCAAAAATAGTTAATTGATCAGTAAGCAAAACATTAATGAGTGTTAAGTGAGTTTGGCTATCAGGTAACCATCTGACTGTCTACAACCAGTAGGAAGAGAGGACACCACTGATTTTGATTTTGCTGCAATATCAAGGCTGTACAGGTCCAATTTTGAAACACCACATTTCATAGCAGTTTAGCAGGAGTTCACAATCTTTGTTAACTAACAGAGCACACTTCTATATATATATAATGTGACCCTTTGCTAAAATATATCATTATGCAAAACCTTTATGTCTTTCTATTCAATTATGCGTACACACCCAGCATTCCCAAATGCAGTACTAACAGATGTCAAGCATTAGCCGTTGGTTTTTAAACTCAAAATATAACATTTTGACTCTAGTTCATCCAATGAGTTCAAGATAATTAGCTAGCGGAGAGCACTGGGCACAGAACAGCAGCTGGTTTGGGATGCAGGCCTTAAGCCCCTTGCCCAGAGGCGGCTTTTGTTCCAAGTCCCACGGACATCTGGTAGGCCACTCTGGAGAATATGGTTTGCGGGTGACAACTCAAATCACTTGGAGCAAAGGTACACCCGCTTCCATATTCATGAAAGATTAACCATGCATAAAATATAGGAAGGAAGCTGGGTCCTGATAAATCTATTCACTTGGGCAAGTATTTATTTTTATTTATTTAAAACTTTTATATCCCAATCTTCTCACCTCCGTAGAGGGACTCAGACCGGCTTACAGCAAGGATTCAATGCTACTAATACAAGTTAAAACATCATACAAAAATACAAGATTAAAACACATATAGATAAAATATATATATACCAAATCGCCAAGGTAAAACAATGTTCAACTCAGTCCGCATATGTGGTCACTCACTTTGGTCTGTAAATAGTCTCAGCCATTATTCTGGGAATGCTTCATAACATAACCAGGATTTCACCGGGATTGTGGCGCAGCTGGCTGAGTGTCAACTGCTAGGCTTGGTTGATCAAGAAAAAATTTGGTTCTAAACTCGTTTCGTATCTAGGGGGCGCCCACGTTTCTAATCTGAGAGGATTTCCAAAATTTCAAATTTCAAAATTTCGATATTTACGAAATTTCGTAAATATACGAATCGATTCGTTAATGGAGGACACGATTGCGCAATACGCGAAAAAAACCTCCAAACGGAACAGTGGGAACTTCTGCAGCTTCCCTCTCCCTCTGTTGTTGACTGTTGGTGTGATAAAACTAACAACTATATATTATATTATATTATATTATATTATATTATATTATATTATATTATCAAAAAATTGTCCCAAGCCCATAGCACGTCCAAAAGCAGAAGATTAAGTCAGAATGAGATGTCCATCCAAAAACAATCCGAAGTCAGAATGGAGTCCGCACTTACAGGAATCCAGTCTTTAAAACGGCTTGTCTTAACCCAGCTAAACGTCTTCCTGGCCCAGCAGCTTAAAACTATTATTATTATATATTATATTATATTATATTATTAAGAATAGATGGCCATCTGTCAGGGGTGCTTTAATACACAATTATATTAATATAATATAATAACATACAATTATAACATATAATATAATTATAACATAATATAATATAATAATATACAATTATAATATAATAATATAATATAATAATACATACGAAAGTAATTACGAAAATTGGAAAAATTGTTTCGATTCTTAATTACTCCTCACACTATTCCTGCATGGCTCGATATTGGATCGAAAGCTAATTTAAATATGAATTCATAATGAGTTTAGAAAATAACGAACACGATCAACCAAGCCTATCAGCTGCATTAAGATCACTCTGACCAAAAGGTCATGAGTTCGAAGCCAGCCCGGGTTGGAGTGGGTTTCCAACCATTGTGTAGCCTGTTGTCGACCTTTGCAACCCGAAAGACAGTTGCATCTGTCAAGTAGGAAAATTAGGTACCACTTTAAGGGGGGGGGCTAAATTAACTGATTTATGAGGCCATAAAGAAGACTCCAGCAAAGCATTCCAGCGGGGAAGCATGCGGGGAATGCGGAAGTGCTTCATCAGCGTCGCAGATGGACGATAAAAGCGACAGCTCCCCTGGCGGCCAGAAAAAGTTAAATAGCCTCTGTGTATGTCTGTATATGTTTGTATGTCAAAAATTGGCATTGAATGTTTGCCATATATGTGTACACTGTAATCCGCCCTGAGTCCCCTGCGGGGTGAGAAGGGCGCAATATAAAAGCTGTAAATAAATAATAAATAAATTTCACTAGTCTCCTGAAGGACAAGAGGGAGGGGGCAAATCTAATCTCGCTTGGGAGAGAGTTCCATAGCCGAGGGGCCACCACAGAGACGGCCCTGTCTCTCGTTCCCACCAAGCGTGCTTGCGAAGGTGGTGGGACCAAGAGCAGAGCCTCTCCGGAAGATCTTAACGCCCTTGATGGTTCACAGGAGAGAATACATTCAGATAGTATCATGCATCTCCAATACCCTACTTCTCTCCATTAACTTGGGGAAGGGGTCACTTATTCCACATAAAAGACCATTCATAGTTCTGCATGATTCAAAATTCAATGAAGAGAAATGCCTTCCTTATGCAAGAAAAGGAGGAAAGTTCTCTCCATTTCACTGAGGACTTTAAGATCGTCTGGGGAGGCCTTCTCTCGGTCCCGCCTTCATCACAAGTACATTTGGCGGGAACGAGAGACAGGGCCTTCTCAGTGGTGATCCCTTGGCTATGGAACTCCCTTCCTAATGAGATCAGGTATGCCAACCAAATTCGATATGGTTGTTGATACAGGAGATCGGATCTGCTCCCTCGCTCTTAACGTTTCGGAGGCAAGTAAAAACATGGCTGTTTGAGCAAGCGTTTACAAATGCAGAGTAGCTAATATAGGAAATCGAGTGACTTGACAATGGAACTGGACTAAGGGAGTTCCATAGCCAAGGGGCCACCACTGAGAAGGCCCTGTTTCTCGTCCCCGCCAAACGTACTCGTGATGAAGGCGGGACCGAGAGCAGGGCCTCCCCAGACGATCTTAAAGTCCTCAGTGAAATGGAGAGAACTTTCCTCCTTTTCTTGCATAAGGAAGGCATTTCTCTTCATTGAACTTTGAATCACGCAGAACTCTGAATGGTCTTTTATGTGGAATAAGTGACCTCTTCCCCAAGTTAATGGAGAGAAGTAGGGTATTGGAGATGCATGATACTATCCGATAATAAGAAGATGCTAATGATGTTGTTTTATTGCTCTTGTGGTGTTTTATACTGTTTTAATTTATATTGCGTTTTTATGTGTACCGATTTGTTGGAAACCGCCTTGAGTTGCCGATTGGCTGAGAAAGGTGGTATACAAATACAATACATCAATAATAAATAAATAAATAAACAAGAAATACGAGAAACCAGTATCACTTCTGCTTGAGCAAAAACTTAACCCGATTGGATCACACAGGTCCACGTAGTATTAATATTTAGGCATCTGAGAGGCCTTTTAATGAAACCCTCACAGAACGACAGCGCTGTGAGGGAGGCCAGGCAGTCGAGAATGAAGTGTAGCAAAGCTGGGGCGTGAAACTGGGCCTTGTCTTTTGAAAAATCACAACACCTTCACCGTACTTTTCCAGCCTCTTTGAGGGACCAAGGAAGAGGCAGAATGCCCAACGGATGGTCAAAGGGAACCAGAAAGTAGGCCTCCAAGTTGGAATTTAGGGAGCTTAAGGAACACTTTGAAACCTCAAATAAAGCTCAGGGATTCATATAGCACGTTTTGATCAGAAAATATAGCCTGAGAATCCTGCACTGTTTTCTTTACTTGCTTTAAACTGATTTATTTCCCATTTCACAGGCTGCATTCAAGATTTTAGAAGTGGGACTGTAAATGTTAACAATACAAGAAAAAAGCATTAGTTTCTCAGTTTGACAAGACAGAATCTTGCAAAACTGAAAAACAGTATTTCTCAGGGACTGAGTATTCTAAATATCTCAAACAGACAATACATTTCATTAATGTGTTTTAACGTTTTACACCAAACAGACTGATCGAACTAATGGATTTCTAAACAAATATTCACACCATTGATTGTTTTCAGGCATTCCATCAACGCACATCCACATTGGTTCAAAATCTCACTCTCAAAACATGTCATTATTCATTGACGTTCTAGAGAATTGGACAATGTTGTACAGTCGGGATTGCCTCTATTCTTTGCAATGCTATTCTGCATTTTGAAATATTTCAGCAGACCAATTATTTGCTGGGATCAAGATCGTTTATCTTAATGTTCATAACTATTTTCAGATGTATTTGGTAGTCCCTCTTTCACAAATCCCAATGCATGCACTTTTGCTATGGATTCCTTTGGTACTCTGTGTGTCATACCTCTACCCTTTCGCTATTTATCCCGTTCAGCTGTGGGTTGCAACACCAGTTAGTACAGCAAGTGAAGCACTCGTATCTTTGCACAGAATGAGAATTCTGACCCGAATCTATTACCGTATATACTTGAATACAAGCCGACCCAAATATAAGCCGAGGCACCTAATTTTACCACAAAAAACTGGGAAAACATATTGACTCGACTATAAGCTGAGGGTGGGAAATGCAGCAGCTATGAGTCAACTTCAAAATAAAAATAGATACCAATAACATTACATTAATTGAGGTATCAGTAGGTTAAATGTTTTGGAATATTTACATAAAACTGTAATTTATCTGTCCAACTCCGATTGAACCATCATTTTAACTTCCTTCTATGTAAAAGTGCTTACCTATCCTTCCAATAATGATAAAGAGAGTAAAATAATAAATATAATAATAATAATAATAGAGTAAAATAATGGAAATGTAATAATAACAATAAATAGGGGAAAATAATAAATGTAAAAATAATGTAAATGTAATAATAGAGTATTGTGGCGCAGCTGGCTGAGTGTCAGCTGCATTAAGATCACTCTGACCAAAAGGTCATGAGTTCGAAACCAGCCCGGCTTGGAGTGGGTTTCCAACCAATTGTGTAGCCTGTTGTCGACCTTTGCAACCTGAAAGACAGTTGCATCTGTCAAGTAGGAAAATTAGGTACCACCTTAAAGTGTGGGGAGGCTAAATTAGCTAACTTATGAGACCATAGAAAAAGACTCCAGCAAGCACTCCAGCAAAAAGCATGCGGGGAATGCGGAAGTACTTCATCAGTGTCGCAGATGGAAGCGACAGCTCCCCTGGCGGCCAGAAAAAAGTTAAATAGCCTCTGTGTATGTCTGTATATGTTGTATGTCAAAATTGGCATTGAATGTTTGCAATATATGTGTACACTGCAATCCGCCCTGAGTCCCCTGCGGGGTGAGAAGGGCGGAATATAAAAGCTAGAAATAAATAAATAAATAAATAAAATAAAAATAATAGAGTAAAATAATGTAAATGTAATAATAAATAGAGTAAAATAATAAATGTACAAATAATGTAACTGTAATAATAGAATAAATAAATGTAATAAAAATAATAGAGTAAAATAATGTAAATGTAATAATAAATCAAGTAAATAAAAATAATAAAAATAATAGAGTAATGTAATGTAAATGTAATAATAGAGTAAAATAATAAATGTACAAATAATGTAACTGTAATAATAGAGTAAATAAATGTAATAAAAATAATAATAGAGTAAAATAATGTAAATGTAATAATAAATCAAGTAAATAAATATAATAAAAATGATAGAGTAATGTAAATGTAATAATAAATACAGTAAATAAACGTATTAAAAATAATACTAATAACAGAGTAAAATAATAATTAACCTTGGCTCAAGTATAAGCAGCGGGGAACTTTTTCAGCCTTAAAAAGGGGCTGAAAAACTAGGCTTATATTCGAGTATATACAGTAATTTGTAGACATGGTTCTGATAAAACGGATCAACAGGTATAATCAGATTTATTTAAATAATTACAGAAATTTATTCATAATTCCAATGATTCAACATTAGGAACTGTTTCTTCAATATACTTTTTTCGAGCCAATTATTTTGGTGCCCCATTAGCTCCATTACCCAGCTTCTATCAATGAAATATATCAAAATAGCACCAAGCTATTTTCTGCGAAGGTTTCAAGTCATGGCCAGGTAAAAACTGAACAAAACCAAACCTATGTTGACAGTAAGGAAAACTGCCTCTTGTGGAATGAAGTGCATAACATAACAAGACCAGCTTTTTCCAATGTGCCTACCAGTTTTCCTATACTGAAACTTTGCCTGACACTGAGGCAGACTATTCTGCACTGTAAAAAAACCTATTTTGTTAATTTTGAAAGTAAGCCAGTTCATGAGGCCTTAGAGCAGCAAAGTAGCTCTCAGTATTAACTGTGAACAGCTGAGGGTTACATATCAAACTTCTCAAGTGATTAATGCACAAGAAAGGAGTAATTGTCTTCTTTTGTAACATCAGTGAGATGAACAGACCATAAGGGACATTTGCAGCTGATAATGAAACATCAGAGCGTCCTAGGAGGATTTCACACAAATACACATACACACTTTGCATTCTATTGCAAATACAATTTCTGTTAATTCCCAAATGCAGGATAATAGTATGTAACACTTCTCAATTTTCTCAGAACCAAATTCATTTCCCAGCAAATGAATATCGCCCCCACCATGCTAATACAACCCAACTCCAAGTATTTCATGATATCAAAAAAACCCCACAAAATAAACACACAACCCAGAGGTTAAGAAACGTTCCCTTCTGCTAAGTGATACAAACAATCTTCACTATCTTGAAGGCTCAACGTTAATTTTGCATAATTAGCATAGTAAGGTACAAAAGGTGAGAAGGGAACCATGGTTAGATTACAATATTCCAGTGTGAAAGAGGTACTTGCTTCCAAACAATATAGCTTCAAAGAGGACTCTTTAGTGTTCTCCACTAGCAAGAAGTCTGTGATGCTTATAAGAGATCTGGATGATTCGTTTCCATGGCCAATTATGACTAAATATCAGAAAATGTTAATCTCCCACCCTTTCTAGGGACTTCAGTTTCTAATATGCCTGTGGAGGACACAGTTTCAATCAAAATGCGACAGAGGGGTGGGATGGAACACAATTCACTGAGAAAAGAGTCTATATTATATATACATATGGTAATGAAAACAAGACCACCAAAACCCAAGTCTTTGAAAACAAACACTGAAAGTCTTGAATGCCCACCATAGCTAAAAACACTTTCTGGATCGGTACTGGCACGAAAACATGAAAGAACAGAACAAGTATTTACCTATATAAGCTCTCTCTTGTTCACGGGTAAGCCCAGGAGGGATGACTGTGGGCATTCCAGGGATGACAGTCTTCTGGTCCATGGTGTCCTGGTTCCATCTGCTCCTCTTTCTTTTTTTATTAGGATAATCTGCAAACACATTATACCTAATTATAATACCAGTCCCGTGCAGGCAAGATTCAGGTTATGTTCGTGTCTTGTCAAAATTAGTTTTTCCATCATAAACTCTTTTTATATCCACTCAAACACATTCTACCCCAATTCTCTATTAACAAGCTACCACATGTGATCTGGAAAACTATTTCTCAAAACCAAGGGAGGAAAAAAGGAATAACATCAGGTGTCATCCATATATTACTGTTACCAAATTTCAAAAACCCAGACAACTTACTGTATATACTCAAGTATAAGCCTAATTTTTCAGCCCCTTTTTTAGGCTGAAAAAGCTCCCCTTGGCTTATACTCGAGTCAAGGTTATTTATTATTTTACTCTGTTATTAGTATTATTTTTATTACATTTATTATCTTACTCTATCGCATTTACATTATTTTACTCTAATATTTTATTACATTATGATCTGGTCATCGACCGTAATAAAGTTTACTTACGATTATTTTACTCTATTTATTATTGTTATTATTATTATGTATTACATTTATTATTTTACTCTATTGTTGGAATGATATGTAAGAACATTTACATTGAAGATTAGAATAATGGTTTAATCAGAGTTGGGCAGTCTTATCTTAAGTTACAGTTTTGTGTAAATGTTCAAGAACATTTAACCTGCTGATGCCTCAATTAATATAATTTTATAGGTATCTATTTTGTTTTACCAGTAGCTACTGTATTTCCCACCCTCGGCTTATATTCAAGTCAATACGTTTTCCCGGGTTTTTTGCGGTAAAATTAGGTGCGACCGGCTTATATTCGGGTCGGCTTATACGTGAGTATATACGGTATTTCAGAAGTTTCATGGACATGTTGAATAGCATGGAGAACTGAACTGAGCCCTAATTGAGTCAACAGGTCAAACTGGGTAATATGAATTACTGTTATTAAAGAATTCAAAAGGTGATACTTGTTTCCACATCAGATTGTAATTGTTGCAACACTGTTTTCTAGAAATCCCACACAACAACAAATGTACACAGCTCCAAAACAAAAAACAAAACAAAACAAAACACTGCAACTGTTACTGAGTTTCATATCTGTTACTTTCCCCCAATTCACACCCACCAGAATGTTTGAATACAACATTGCAAACGTATCCATTTATTGTTCACCGATATAGCTTCAGGCTACTTTCTTTAAATACGCTGGCAAACATCTTAAATTATAGTGGGCCCTCCAGATCCATGATTTCTACTGATCATAAGTAAAGGTAAAAGTTTCCCCTTGATATTTAGTCTAGTCCTGTCTGACTCTGGGGGGTGGTGCTCATCTCCATTTCTAAGCCCAAGAGCCGGTGTTGTCCGTAAACGCCTCCAAGGTCATGTGGCCAGCATGACCGCATGGAGCGCTGTTACCTTCCCACAGAAGCAGTACCTATTGATCTCATCACACTTGCAAGTTTTTGAATTGCTAAGTTGGCAGAAGCTGGGGCTAACAGCAGGAGCTCACCGCACTCCCTAGATTTGAACTGCTGACCCCAGGGCTCCACAGGTAATCACACAGATATATATATATAAAATGCCAGCAACATGGATATGCTGAAGCTTACACACAACACACACACATATCACCACCATTAAATAATATGGGATCCATTTTGGGGGTATCCTGGGACCAAACCCCTACAGATCTGGAGGTTCTACTGTACTCACTTTAATGGCATTTAAACCACATGAACTATAAAATTATACCATGGCAATTCACCCAACTGTAATAACATATTGACAAAACACCCTTTGCTATCGCAATATAGACAGTCCCTAAGTTACAAACAAGATAGGTTCTATGTATTGTCAAAGGCTTTCGTGGCTTTGACACTGGGTTGTTGTAGGTTTTTTCGGGCTATATGGCCATGTTCTAGAGCAGGAGTCCTCAAACTAAGGTCTGAGGGCCGGATACGGCCCTCCAAGGTCATTTACCCGGCCCTCACTCAGGGTCAACCTAAAGCACACAACAACAACAATCCTATCTCATCAGCCAAAAGTAGGCCCACACTTCCCACTGAAATACTAATAAGTGCTTCTCAAGCACGGTTGGCGGGCATGAGAGATAGGACCTTCTCGGTAGTGGCGCCTCGGCTGTGGAATGCCCTTCCCACGGACATTAGGCTAGCACCATCTCTAATGGTATTCCGCAAAAAAGTGAAGACCTGGCTGTTCAAGCAGGCGTTTGAATAATTAGTGCAATGATTGGTAATGAACATAGGAATTGGAACAATGGATGACGAATCTGGATTATGTTTTTGATAATGAGACTGTGATCGGTTATCGTAGTAAGTGTTTATTGATTGGGTAATGTGTTAAGTTGTGAATTGTTGTTATATTTGCATTGAATTATTGATGTTTTTATTGGTTGTGAACCGCTGTGAGTCGCCTTCGGGCTGAGAACAGCGGTATATAAGTAAAGTAAAGTAAACTTGGGCCAGAGCGAAGAGAAGGGAGGCCAGGGGACAGCATCATCTTCTCTCCTGCATATGCCATCAGCTGGAGACCCTTCCCCCCAGCACCAACTGATGCTCTGGGCCAGAGCGAAGAGAGGGGAGTCCAGGGGACAGTTCCACCTTGTCTCCTGTGCTATTATAATAATATAATATATATTGTATAAACATATAATATTTATAATATTATAATGTAATGCAATATAATACTATTAATAATAATAATATGATGTTATAATTATATATTTATATTACATGTAATATTACTAATATTACAATATAATTGGTATAGTATAATATAGCAATATTTAAAACTGATATTGTACTATGCTAATAATATAATATATTGTATGTATATATACCTTGTAATCCGCTGAGTCCCCTTCGGGGTGAGAAGGGCGGCATATAAATGTCGTAAATAAATAAATAAATAAGTTTATATATGTGTATATATGTGCGTTATGGCGACAATTTTTATGCATATTTTGTTTTGTTAATCTTATGGTTATGTTGTTTTTACTTTGTATGTTCTGTGATTTTTACCTGGGAACCGCTCTGAGTCCCCTCGGGGAGATGGAGCAGTATATAAATAAAGTATTATTATTATTATATTTATTAAATTGTTCTTCATTTTAATTATTGTATTGCTTTTTGACCATGGAACAACAGAGTGGTTCAAGATTGGGAAAGGCGTACGGCAAGGCTGCATCCTCTCACCCAACCTTTTTAACTTGTATGCAGAACACATCATGCGATGTGCGGGGCTGGATGAATGCAAAGCTGGGGTGAAAATTGCTGGAAGAAACATTAACAACCTCAGATATGCAGATGACACCACTCTGATGGCCGCAAGCGAGGAGGAGCTGAGGAGCCTTCTAATCAAGGTGAAAGAAGAAAGCGCAAAGGGTTGCAGCTAAACGTCAAAAAAACCAAGATTATGGCAACAAGAATGATTGACAACTGGGAAATAGAGGGAGAAAACGTGGAGGCCGTGACAGACTTTGTATGTCTAGGTGCAAAGATTACTGCAGATGCAGACTGTAGCCAGGAAATCAGAAGACGCTTACTTCTTGGGAGGAGAGCAATGTCCAATCTCGATAAAATAGTAAAGAGTAGAGACATCAGACTGGAACAAAGATCCGCCTAGTCAAAGCCATGGTATTCCCTGTAGTAACTACGGATGTGAGAGCTGGACCTTAGGGAAGGCTGAGCGAAGGAAGATCGATGCTTTTGAGCTGTGGTGTTGGAGGAAAGTTCTGAGAGTGCCTTGGATTGCGAGAAGATCCAACCAGTCCATCCTCCAGGAAATAAAGCCCGACTGCTCACTGGAGGGAAAGATACTAGAGACAAAGTTGAAGTACTTTGGCCACATCATGAGGAGACAGGAAAGCCTAGAGAAGACAATTATGCTGGGGAAAGTGGAAGGCAAAAGGAGGAGGGGCCGACCAAGGGCAAGATGGATGGATGGCATCCTTGAAGTGACGGGACTGACCTTGAGGGAGCTGGGGGTGGTAACGGCCGACAGGGAGCTCTGGCGTGGGCTGGTCCATGAGGTCACGAAGAGTCGGAGACGACTGAACGAATGAACAACAACAACATTGCTTTTAAGTGTTCTTTGCACTACAATTAAGATATGTGCAGTGTGCATAGGAATTCATTCTGAGTCCTACGGGAGATTTTGCGGGGTATAAATAAAGTTAATAATAATAATAATAATAATAATATTGTGGGCCAACTGGCCTCAGGCCCCTTCCTTTCCCCCTCAGTTGCTTAAGGAAGGGGCCTGAGGCTGTGAGGAATCCAACCCAAGCGGGGTGTCCCCTGCCCGGCCTACCTAGAGGAAGGCAAAGCAGCCACGGTACATACTTGGGCTGAACGTGAGATAGGCGGACTTGCCTTGGCCTCTTGTAAGCCGCACTGAGTCCTCTGGGAGATTTTGCGGGGTATAAATAAAGTTAATAATTGTCGAAGGCTTTCATGGCTGTAATCTCTAGTTTCTTGTGGGTTTTTTTGGGCTATAGGGCCATGTTCTAGAGGCATTCTCTCCTGACGTTTCGCCTGCATCTATGGCAAGCATCCTCAGAGGTAGTGAGGTCTGTCGGAATAATGGGTTTATATATCTCCTTTATATATCGCCCCTGGGCTGAAAACAGCGGTATATAAGCAAAGCAAAATAAATAAATAAATAAATAAATATCTGTGGAATGGCTGGGGTGGGGCAAAGAGCTCTTCTCTGCTGGAGCTAGGTGTGAATGTTTCAACTGACCACCTTCATTAGCATGTGAAGGCCTTGCTGGGAGGTGTTAAGATGTGCCTGGTTGTTTCCTTTCTGCTGTTTTGCTGTTGTAATTTTAGAGTTTTTTAATACTGGTAGCCAGATTTTGTTCATTTTCATGGTCTCTTCCTTTCTGTTGAAATTGTCCACATGCTTGTGGATTTCAATGGAGGGGGGGACGGGAAAAGAGGCGGGAGAGGGGAGTTGTCACCTGGAGTGCCAGAGTGACATAAGATTCCAAGAAGGATCTTCCTTTACAGGGCAAAAATTAGCTTGGGTTTCCAGGTGGCTGAAATGTGGCAGGCGAAGAACTTTTCGAGTTCTTTAAAAGACAAGAAATAAACACTCCCTCTGAGGATGCTTGCCATAGATGCAGGCCATATAGACCCAAAAAAACCTACAACAACCCACTAAAGTTTTTATTATTATTATTATTATTATTATTATTATTATTATTCTTGTGGGCCAACTGGCCTGAGGCCCCTTCCTTTCCCCCTCAGTTGCTTAAGGAAGGGTCCTGAGGCTGTGAGGAGTCCAACCCAAGCGGGGTGTCCCTTGCGCGGCCTACCCAGAGGAAGGCAAAGCAGCCACGGTACATACTTGGGCTGAGCGCGAGATAGGCGGACTTGCCTTGGCTCCCGGCCTGGCCGCCCTCGTCCTGCTGCTGCTGGAGGTGGAGGTGGAGGTGCTGCTGGGCCGCCGCCTGCGCCTGCTGTTGTTGCTGCTCGAGGCCTAGAGCGGCCTGAGGCGGCGGGGGAGGCGAGGGGAAGCGGTACTGGGCGTACTGGGCCTGCTGAGGCGGCTGCTGGCCTTGCTGAGGCGGCGGAGGAGGTGGAGGTTGCTGAGGCGGAGGCTGGGGCTGCTGAGGCGGCGGCGGAGGTGGTGGAGGCGGCGGAGGAGGCGGCGGCGGGAGCGCGGCGAAAGGGAAGGCCGCGGCGGCCGCCATGAGGCTGGGGATGGCCGGCTGGGGCTGGGCCTGCGCGGGCGGCGGCGGAGGGGGAGGGCCCTGCATCACGAGGCCCGGCGGAGGGAGCGGGTAGCCGGCTTTCCCCGGCGGAGGAGGCGGAGGCGGCGGCGGATGGAGCTTCCCCAGAGGCGTCGCGTTCGCTCCGGTCGCCATCGACGGCGCTTAATGGCGTCCCAGGCCCGTTCGCGAAGCTTCCACGCCAAAGGCTCGCCTCACAAAGACCGCGCGCGCCGATTGGACGAGGCAGCCGTCCGTCACTCCGCCGATTGGGCAAGAACCGAGTCTATCAAATCTCTACCGCTTTGATTGGCTACACTGCTGAGATTGGTTCCCTCCTCTATCTAGCCAGGTACTTTTGCGAGCCCAATGGCCGCCAAAGACATCCTTCACTCCGCCGATTGGTCAAAAGTCGCGTCTATCAAATCTCTACCACTCTGATTGGTTCCTCCTCTATCTATCAAGGCGTCTAATGGCCGCCAAAGCAGTCCTTCACTCCGCCGATTGGTCAAAAGCCGCGTCTGTCAAGTCTGCACCGCTGTGATTAGCTGCACGGCTGTGATTGGTCCCTCCTCTATCTATCAAGGCGTCTAATGGCCGCCAAAGCAGCCCTTCACTCCTCCGATTGGGCAACAACCGCGTCTATCAAATTTTCACCGCTTTGATTGGCTGCATTGCTGTGATTGGTTCCTCCTCTATCTATCAAGGCGTCTAATGGCCGCCAAAGCAGTCCTCCTCTCCGCCGATTGGTCAAAAGCCGCGTCTATCAAATCTCTACCGCTCTGATTGGTTCCTCCTCTATCTATCAAGGCGTCTAATGGCCGCCAAAGCAGTCCTTCACTCCGCCGATTGGGCAACAGCCGCGTCTATCAAAGCTCCACCGCTGTGATTGGCTGCACGGCTGTGATTGGTTCCTCCTCTATCTATCAAGGTGTCTAATGGCCGCCAAAGCAGTCCTTCACTCCGCCGATTGAGCAACAGCCGCGTCTGTCAAATCTCTACCGCTTTGATTGGCTGCACCGCTGAGATTGGTTCCTCCTCTATCTATCAAGGCGTCTAATGGCCGTCAAAACAGTCCTTCACTGCGCCGATTGGGCAACAGCCGCGTCTATCAAATGTATTGCTTCCTGAGGGACTTTTCTGCCATGAGTCCCATAGAGATAAGTGACGTCAGTGGAAGCTCGGGATACCATTGGACGGCAAAATAAAGTAGCGCCGCAGAGGGAAATAAGGAGGCATTTGATTGGGCCACGTTTTCTTCCATCCACGAGGCTGGTGGGAGTTAGGTCCTAGGGCTGGAGTTGCAAATGAATCAGGAGGTCGCGAGTTCGAATCCCGCTTGGGCCATAAAGGGAAAAAAATAGTATTGCAGGCATCCTCATTGCTACATTATTATACTATATTATGTTATTACATTATGGTTATAATTACTATAGTATGATATTATTATACTTTATATATGTGACATTATTATTTTCAAATTATACTATATTATAATAATTATATATAGAATTATAATAAATTATATAATATTAACAATTATATTATTATACAATATTATATTATATCACTATATAATAATATATATTATATTATTATATTAACATTATTATACTACATTATATTATTACATTATGGTTATAATTACTATAATTACTATTATGATGTCAGGCACACACACACACACACCCCCCAAAAAAATAAGGGATAGTGACTTATAGTTCTGCAAAGGACAAGGGCACCAGACTACACAACAAGGGTTAAGTCTTGGTCACATTGCCAAGGCACTGACAACAATAAGGACCCCACGAGGCTTTCGGGAAATGGCTGGATCTTGGGACTTCTGCCCTTTGTGAGAATTGTAGTTCCCCAAGGGCTGAGCGATGGATTCTGTTATTGATCAACTCAGCGCCCATCTGCTGACTTCTGCAGGGAGAAATGACTCTTTGCTGCCTGACTTGGACTGCAAACCACCTCTGCCTCCACGAACCTTCCCCAGGAGCACGGGATTTCCAGTTCTTTTAATAAATCAATATTGTAATAAAATAATAAAGATGTGGGGTGGGAAGGGGATTCTTTTTGTATGATCTTTGTCTAAAATAATACTGTATGAAATGTAGTCTGTTTCCCGCCTTTCCCTTTGACTTTTGTCCCACAAAAGTGACCAGGAACTGCTGCAAGGCCCAAGGAAAATTCCTGTCTCCCTCGAAACTCAAATTGTTGATCGATCATTAATTCCTATCTCGCCTTCTGAGCCTGTCTGGTGAGATAAGGAAGTTCATGAGATTTTGGAAAAGAAAATAATTAACAATTACAAAGGGCAGCATTGATCCCTTGAGGTCCGCAGCCCGATCTTGTTGTCTCTTCCCCCAAAACCCATCATGAACAGGAAGACCCTTGTTTGCCACTATCACACCTTGCCAGCCAAAGACAATGCCCCACATTCCAGCAGGCCAGGTATCTGTGATGCCATCATTTCCCCCATTGTTTTGCAATCGTCCCGCCTCCCCACTCCTGATTCTTCCTTCCCTGGGAGCGAGAGGAATGTGCTGATTGGCTCTCTAGAGGCGGAGAAGCGCGCTGATTGGCTCAGGAGCGGGCCGGGCCGTCAAGCCTTCTCCCAGCTGTTCAGCCATCAGCCAATCAGAGCAGAGCCGGCCGGCAAGGGGCAGGCGGGAATTTTGAAATGCTTTCCTTTGAATTTCGCCTATAAAAAATGCTTGTAAAATACCTAGCGTTATCCTTGTGGTGGAATGATCCCTGCAATGCATCCGATCTCAGCTGAATCGCTAATAAAGACACCTCGATTGCTGAACTTCTTCCGCTTTGGTGAGGATTATTATTTTTAATATTTTTTATCGCTGAAATTGGCTTTCTCTGGCCTCACCAAGGTTTATTAAGGACTCTCTTTGGTGCAGTCCTCAGGGATCTCTCTCTCTCAGGGAGATCATCCTAAAAGCAGCTCGATATCAATTACATTATTATATCATATTGTTGTATTATGGTTATGAGGTTGTGAGGTTTGTTGGAAACGAGGAAGATGGGGTTTATATCTCTGTGGAATGATGTCCAGGGTGGGTGAAAGAACTTGTCTGTTGGACGTAGGTGTAAATGTTTCAATTGGCCACCTTGATTAGCATTTAATGGCCTAGCAGTTTTCAAGGCATGACTTCTTACTGCCTGGGGGAATTGTTTGTTGGTAGGTGATTAGCTGTCCCTGATTGTTTCTTGTCTAGAGTTCCCCTGCTTTTGAATGTTGTTCTTTTTTATTTACTGTGTTTTTTAATACTGGTAGTGAAATGGCAGGGAGAATGTTTGAGGAAAAGAGACAAAAGAAAGTTCCTGAGGTCTGTAAAAGCACGGTTTATTCTCGTGCTGGTATTCCAGGAAACAGAGTGCTGAACAAAAGGATTGCCTTGGTTTATATACCCTTTTAAATAATATGCATGAATCATACAAGCATCACAATGTGTGTCACAAAATTCCACTTTTAATAATAATAATGAAGTCGATCGGACTTGAGGAGCGTCTACCCTAGGAGGAGAGACCCTGAGACCCCACCAACGAGGGATTGCTACTTTGGCGAGCAAAGAGAAGCCAGATTTTCAGCAATTTCATTTCCCTAAAAATCCAGAAGAAATCTCACCAAAGCCAAAGAAGCGCCACCGAGGTGTTTTTATTAGCGATTCAGCTGAAAAGGATGCAATGCAGCAATCATTCACCAAGCAGAGCATGTGGTTACAGAAATTAGAGGCATTTTTATAGGAAATACAGGCTTGGAAGTTTCAAAATTCCCGCTCCACGCCCTCCTCCTGGCTTGACGGTGATTGGCTGACGCAATAACAGCTGGGAAGAGGCACGGCCACCCTCCCCACGCCAGAACCAATCACAGAGCTCCTCCGCTGCGTATGAGCCAATCAGAAAGCTTCTACCGCCTCAGCGCTCTAGCAAATCAGGAGGAAGGGAGGCGGGACAAGAAGAAACAATGCTTCCTTGAGTGGATTATGGAATTCCAATGTCCTGGGGCTTCTTGAGTCCAGAATCAGCCTTCTAAGGAAACTAACTTTATTGTCCTGAGATGGGTCAGTGATAAGTAATGATGACTTAATCAAGGTTTTCCTCTTACAATCAGATAGGGCACAAAGGGGATACTTTTGTGAATGTCCTTAGTGGAAAGATTTGAAAGAAAAACGGCTTGGAGGAAAAGAGGGCTTTCCTAAGGTCATATTCCCCCCACTGTTATATGATTAAAAAGTCTGCCGGACAGGAACCCTTAAGATGGCCCAACAAATCAAAAGGATTTCCTTTACTATTGTCCATGCAAAGATTGTCCAAAGATATTATTATTATTATTATTATTATTATTATTATTATTATTATTATTATTTACTTTGCTTTAATACCGCTGTATCTCAAGCCCGAAGGCCACTCACAGCGGTTCACAAACAGTAAAAACAGTAGAAACAGCAGTGGTTCCATACAACATATAACAATTGACTTAACACATTATCCATAAATTACCAATCAGCAATTACAATGCACAATTATTACAAAAAACAACCGTACCCAATCTTCTCATCATCCAAGCGTAGTCCAGGTTCGTCGTCCATTGTTCCATTCCTATGTTCCATTACCAGATTGCACTAAATTACTCAAACGCCTGCACAAACATCCAGGTCTTCACCTTTTTGCGGAATACCATTAGAGATGGTGCTAGTCTAATGTCTGTAGGAAGGGCGTTCCACAGCCGAGGAGCCACCACCGAGAAGGCCCTATCTCTCGTCCCCGCCAACCGTGCTTGAGAAGCCGGCGGGATCGAGAGCAGGGCCTCCCTGGAAGATCTCAAAGTCCTGGTGGGTTCATAGGCCGAAATGTGGTCGGAAAGGTAGCTTGGGCCGGAACCGTTTAGGGCAGTGGTTCTCAACCTTTCTAACACTGTGACCCCTAAATATGGTTCCTTGGGTTGTGGTGACTGCCAACCATAAAATTATTTTTGAGATTGCGAGGCAGGCAAGGGAGGCTTTGCACGAGGCCTGGCCTTGTGCAAAGCCTTGAGGGATGGGGCCAAAACCTTGGGGGGCGGGGCCAAAGGAGGTAGCCTCATGACCCCTCCGAAATGGCCAAACGACCCCCTTGGGGGTCGCGACCCCCAGGTTGAGAACCACTGGTTTAGGGCTTTATAGGACAACGCCAACACCTTGAATTGAGCCCGGTAGCAAATCGGCAGCCAATGGAGCTGGCGCAACGGGGGTTGTGTGCTCCCTGAGCTCCTCTCCTGTTAGAATCATGGCTGCCGCACGTTGGACTAATTGAAGCTTCCGGGCCGTCTTCAAGGGCAGCCCCACGTAGAGAGCGTTGCAGTAGTCTAGGCGGGATGTGACAAGAGCGTGGATTACCGTGGCCAAGTCAGGCTTCCCAAGTTACGGGCGCAGTTGGCGCACAAGCTTTAACTGTGCAAATGCTCCCCTGGTCACCGCTGACCAGGGCAAGGTCAGAAAACATGAGGGGAAATATAGAAATACAGGAGAAAATATGAAAATAAAGAAGTCATAACACAGAGTAAACCCAACTACCTTCCCCCAGTGTCCATAGTTCATATTACTCACAGGAAGGTCCATTAAGGGAAATATATCCCTGAGAGGGCAGGACTCCATCCTTTGGCTGAGTGGACATCCCTAAACTCCTTTGTGTGACTTTGGACTCTCTGCCAAGTGTTTTGGACTTCAAAGGACTTGTTTTTACCTATGAATTTCCCCTGAATGAACTATGGACTCACGTGTTGCTGAAATCATAACTTTAATCAATTTCTCTGGTGGATGGGATAGGGAGGGGGTTGTTGTTCATTCGTTCAGTCGTCTCCGACTCTTCGTGACCTCATGGACCAGCCCACGCCAGAGCTCCCTGTCGGCCGTCACCACCCCCAGCTCCTTCAAGGTCAGTCAAGTCACTTCAAGGATGCCATCCATCCATCTTGCCCTTGGTCGGCCCCTCTTCCTTTTGCCTTCCACTTTCCCCAGCATAATTGTCTTCTCTAGGCTTTGCTGTCTCCTCGTGATGTGGCCAAAGGACTTCAACTTTGTCTCTAGTCTCCTTCCCTCCAGTGAGCAGCCGGGTTTTATTTCCTGGAGGATGGACTGGTTGGATCTTCTCGCAGTCCAAGGCACTCTCAGCACTTTCCTCCAACACCACAGCTCAAAAGCATCGATCTTCCTTCGCTCAGCCTTCCCTAAGGTCCAGCTCTCACTTCCGTAGGTGACTACAGGGAAGACCATGGCATTGACTAGGCGGATCTTTGTTGCCAGTCTGATGTCTCTACTCTTACTATTTTATCGAGACTGGACATTGCTCTCCTCCCAAGAAGTAAGCGTCTTCTGATTTCCTGGCCACAGTCTGCATCTGCAGTAATCTTTGTACCTAGAAATACAAAGTCTGTCACGGCCTCCACGGTTTCTCCCTCTATTTCCCAGTTGTCAATCATTCTTGTTGCCATAATCTTGGTTTTTTTGACGTTTAGCTGCAACCCGGCTTTTGCTCTTTCTTCTTTCTGATATGAATTTCTTGTGATTCCTATATTTCCACATGTATTTCCCCTCATATTCCTGACCTTACCCTAAACTTTTGCTCCCTTCCCCTCTCTTTGGGGGAAGTCTACAGGGAAGCTGCCCTGGCTCTGAAAAGGCAATCAGCAATCATAAAAGAACTCTTATCTTGAAACATGTTTGCATGGAAAACAGAACAGAAATTCCCTTTTGACACCGGAGTTGGGCCATCAGATGGGATATTCGCTTGGCAAACTTCTAATCACATAACAAAGGGGGCGAGATGACCCTCGAAATGTCTCTTTCCCCCAACCCCGTTTTTTCCTTTCAAACCTCTCCACAATGGACATCCACCCCAGCCTCTTCTTCGTGTCATAACTGATTGCGACAGGAAAACTCGGATTAAGTAATCATTACTTATCTCAGACCCATCTAAAGACAATAAAGGTAGTTTCTTTAGAAGGCCGATCCCAGACTCAAGAAGCCCCAGGACATTGGAATTCCATAATCCACTCAAGAAAGCATTGTTTCCTTTCGTCCCGCCTCCCTTCCTCCTGATTCACCAGAGCGCCAAGGTGGCAGGAGCTTTCTGATAGGTTCCAGCGTGCCACAGGAGCTCTGTGATTGGCTCTGGCACGGGGAGGGTGGCCGAGCCTCCTCCCAGCTGTTATCACGACAGCCAATCACCATCGAGCCGGGAGGAGGGCGGGGAGCGGGAATTTTGAAACTCACAAGTCCATATTTCCTATAAAAATGCCATTATTTTCTGTAACCACATGCTCTGCTTGGCAAATGATTGCGGCATTGCATCCTTTTCAGCTGGATCGCTAATAAATACATCTCGGTGGCGCTTCTTCAACTTTGATGAGACTTTTTCTGGGAATTCAAGGAAATAAAAATTGCTGAAAATCAGGCTTCTCTTTGCTCGCCAAAGTAGCGATCCCTCTTTGGTGGGGTCTCAGGGTCTCTCCTCCTGGGGTAGACCCTCCTCAAGTTCCTATCGATTCCACCATTTTCACCCCAATTTACTTCAATGGGTAAAAACTGGGTTATTCTCGCTAGCTAAGGTCAATAGTACGTTATCAATATATAAGCGCCTCTTGGAAAGGGGAAAGGAGAAACAAAAAAGCCTTTGTTGCTCCCTGGATAATCACTTCTTTTTTTTATTGCGCTGGAGCAGGTTTTAAAAGGGCTTGGAGTTCAATATGATGAGCCTCGTAAACATTATATGGTGCTTATTAAAGACGAAAGGGAGCCAGAGCGGCCAATGGCGGCAAGATGAAGGATAGCAGCTCATAAAATGGTAACGATAATGAATATTAACACGGGAACGGCCAGGGCTTCTGGGATCTCCTTTGTGTGTGTTTAGGAGAAGCTTTAGATCTGCCAAAGTGGAGCTGGCTGCACAAAGATACTTACTTAGGGAATCCCTCGTTGTCCGTGTAGGATAATCCATAGGTGACTACGGAGCTCTATTCTTGACCTGCATCTTCTCCCGCATTGGTTTCCAGGTGGAAGGCGGTCCCGGTCAGGGTTGGCTTGACGCGCCTTCCTCTTGGCACATTTCTCTCTTTCACCATCCATTCGTCCCTTTTCAAATTCTGCAGCACTGCTGGTCACAGCTGACCTCCAGCTGGAGCACTCAAGGGCCAGGGCTTCCCAGTTCTCAGTGTCTATGCCAGAGTTTAGAGCCCATCTTTCAATCTCTTTTCCTGCCCTCCAATATTCCGTTTTCCGCTCTTGAGTTCGGAATAAAGCAACTGCTTTAGGAGACGGTGGTCGGGCATCCGGACAATGTGGCCGGTCCAGCAGAGTTGATGGCGGAGGACCATCGCTTCAGTGCTGGTGGTCTTTGCTTCTTCCAGCACGCTGACATTTGTCTGCTTGTCTTCCCAAGAGATTTGCAGGATTTTCCAGAGGCAGCACTGATGGAATCGTTCCAGGAGTTGCATGTGATGTCTGTAGGCAGTCCATGTTTCACAGGTATATAGCAGCGTTGGGAGGACAATAGCTTTATAAACAAGCCCCTTGGTATCCCTATGGATGTCCCAGACCTCAAACACTCTCTGCTTCATTTGGAGGAATGCTGCACCCACAGAGCTCAGGTGGTGTTGAATTTCAGTCTCAGTGTTGACATCTGTAGACAGTCCACGTCTCGCAGGCATATAGCAGGGTTGGGAGGACAATAGCTTTGTAGACAAGCACCTTGGTATCCCTATGGATGTCCCGGTCCTCAAACACTCTCTGCTTCATTCGGAAAAATGCTGCACTCACAGAGCTCGGGCGGTGTTGTATTTCGGTGTCGATGTTAACTTTTGTGGAGAGGTGGTTGTCACATTTTCTAATGTTACACCATGAAGCTGTATCTCTGGCCTTGGAGAGGGATTGGCCGGTGACTGCTGGAAGAGCACTTTGGTTTTCTCGATGTTCAATGACAGGCCGAGCTTCTCGTATGCTTCCGCAAAGGTGTTTAGAGTGGCTTGTAGATCTTCTGAATGTGCACAGACAACATTGTCATCAGCATACTGGAGTTCTATAACAGATGTTGTTGTAACCTTGGTTTTGGCTTTCAGTCTGCTGAGATTAAATAGCTTGTCATGATTTCCACTCTGGTGGGAAGCTTCCCATCAACAAGGTGAAGTATCATAGCGATGAAGATGGAGAATACAGTTATGGCAATAACACATCATCCCTGTTTGACACCTGATTCCAACTTAAATGGGTCACATATACAATATTTTTATTATATTTTAAAGTTAATTTTATTGTTTTAATCTACTGCTGTAAACCACTCCGAGCCAAATTGGGAGTAGCGGTATAAAAACAAATCAAATAAATAAATATACATGCATATATATGCCCACATACACATATACATATAAACACAGAAATATATAGACATGTATACACACATATACACATAAATATATACATACGCATGTACACATATATGCACACACAAAATACATATAAAGAGACTGGGCCACAGCAACTCATGGCAGGGGACGGCTAGTATGGTATAATAATATTATTATAATACAATATAAATAAATATAATAATATTAATAATACTAAGCCCTGAAAATGCATGGTCTACTCTTTCTTTTCTGCTCCCTTCTTGTTTTGAAACATTTCCAAAGAAGGGAAACAGCATTAGCTTCCCAGTAGGAGTTTCATCTCATACAGAATGGGGGACAATGCCTGGCTCGAGAGCAGAATGTGTGAAAAAGATCTTGGAGTCCTCATGGACAACAAGTTAAACATAAGCCAACAATGTGATGTGGCGGCAAAAAAAGCCAATGGGATTTTGGCCTGCATCACGAGGAGCCTAGTGTCCAGATCTAGGGAAGTCATGCTCCCCATGCTCTATTCCGCCTTGGTTAGACCACACCTGGAATATTGTGTCCAATTCTGGGCACCACAATTCAAGAGAGACATTGACTCTAAGCTGGAATGTGTCCAGAGGAGGGCGACTGAAGTGATCAAGGGCCTGGAGGACAAACCCTATGAGGAGTGGCTTAAGGAGCTGGGCATGTTTAGCCTGAAGAAGAGAAGACTGAGAGGAGATAGGATAGCCATGGATAAATAGGTGAGAGGAAGCCACAGGGAGGAGGGAGCAAGCTTCCTTTCTGCTTCCCTGGAGACTAGGATGCAATGGAACAATGGCTTCAAACTACAAGAAGGGAGATTCCAGCTAAACACGAGGAAGAACTTCCTGACTGTGAGAGCTGTTCAGCAGTGGAACTCTCTGCCCCGAAGTGTGGTGGAGGCTCCTTCTTTGGAAGCTTTTAAACAGAGGCTGGATGGCCATCTATCAGGGGTGATTTGAATGCAATATTCCTGCTTCTTGGCAGAATGGGGATGGAGTGGATGGCCCATGAGGTCTCTTCCAACTTTGATTCTATGTGAGAGCTGTTCAGCAGTGGAACTCTCTGCCCCGGAGTGTGGTGGAGGCTCCTTCTTTGGAAGCTTTTAAACAGAGGCTGGATGGCCATCTGTCAGGGGTGATTTGAATGCAACATTCCTGCTTCTTGGCAGAATGGGTTGGACTGGATGGCCCATGGAGGTTCCATCTGAACATGAGGAAGAACTTCCTGACTGTGAGAGCCGTTCAGCAGTGGAACTCTCTGCCCCGGAGTGTGGTGGAAGCTCCTTCTTTGGAAGCTTTTAAACAGAGGCTGGATGGCCATCTGTCAGGGGTGATTTGAATGCAATATTCCTGCTTCTTGGCAGAATGGGGTTGGACTGGGTGGCCCAGGAGGTCTCTTCCAACTTTGATTCTATGTGAGAGCCGTTCAGCAGTGGAACTCTCTGCCCCGGAGTGTGGTGGAGGCTCCTTCTTTGGAAGCTTTTAAAGAGAGGCTGGATGGCCATCTGTCAGGGGTGATTTGAATGCAATATTCCTGCTTCTTGGCAGAGGGTTGGACTGGATGGCCCATGAGGTCTCTTCCAACTCTTCTAAGAACTTCCTGACTGTGAGAGCTGTTCAGCAGTGGAACTCTCTGCCCCGGAGTGTGGTGTAGGCTCCTTCTTTGGAAGCTTTTAAACAGAGGCTGGATGGCCATCTGTCAGGGGTGATTTGAATGCAATATTCCTGCTTCTTGGCAGAATGGGGTTGGACTGGATGGCCCATGAGGTCTCTTCCAACTCTTTGATTCTATGATTAGGTTCTTGTGGGTTTTTCTGGGCTATATGGCCATGTTCTAGAGGCATTCTCTCCTGACGTTTCGCCTGCATCTATGGCAAGCATCCTCAGAGGTAGTGAGGTCTGTTGGAATTAGGACAATGGGTTTATATATCTGTGGAATGGCTGGGGTGGGGCAAAGAGCTCTCTGCTGAAGCTAGGTGTGAATGTTTCAGCTGACCACCTTCATTAGCATTTGAAGGCTTGGCTGAGCCTGGGAAAATGTTCTGTTGAGAGGTGTTAAGATGTGCCTGGTTGTTTCCTCTCTGCTGTTTTGCTGTTGTAATTTTAGATTGATTCTATGATTCATTCTAACCAGAAGAAGAAAAAAAAAACAGCGCCACCGCTGGGGTGGGGCAAAGAGCTCTTCTCTGCTGGAGCTAGGTGTGAATGTTTCAACTGACCACCTTCATTAGCATTTGAAGGCCGGGCTGAGCCTGGGGGAATCTTTTGTTGAGAGGTGTTAAGATGTGCCTGGTTGTTTCCTCTCTTGGAAAATCTTTTGTTGAGAGGTGTTAAGATGTGCTTGGTTGTTTCCTCCCTGCTGTTTTGCTGTTGTAATTTCTATGATTGATTCTATGATTCATTCTAATCAGAAGAAGAAAAAAAAACAGCGCCACCTTAAGTTCCACCTTAAAAGAAAGCCTTGTCTTGTCAATCCGTTTGGCGCATGCGCGTCCTCTCGCCCCTTCCTCCCGTCATATCGGAGATGTACGCGCATGCGCAAGATGGTGTTTGCCTTTGCGGGCGAGAGAAATCCTTTTGTCAATCCGTTTGGCGCATGCGCGTCCTCTCGCCCCTTCCTCCCGTCATGTCGGAGATGTACGCGCATGCGCAAGATGGTATCTGCCTTTGCAGGCGAGAGAGATCCTTTCCTACCTTAGAATAAGGAATGTGGGGCTCCCTAACTATAAATCCCAGCCACCCATAAGATGTAGTCATAGCTATTAAAGCGAGAATTGGATTTTGCTATGGATTGTGTTTGAACCGGAAGTCTAAGTGCGATGTGTCACTCTTTCCTTTTGCGTACCTCTTTGGTCCCATTGGGAAGGGGGAAGTGGGCCAGCGGGGCGCATGCGCAGTGGGCTCTTCTTCCGGCCTTGCCAGCCTCTGAGGAGGAGAGGGAGGCTTCCCCTTTTCGGGCCCGAGCGCATGACCTTTGGATCCGGAAGTGGACGAGATTAAACCCCCGGGTTTTGGTTGATTTTGGCCTTGGGGTTGGGTTGGGGGTTTTTGGAGGATTTTGGGGGTCTTTTCCGGGCCTTCTTCAGCCTGGTGGGGGCCCTCAGAGCTCTGGATCTTTGGATTTACTTTAGCTCAGGCTTCAAGAGGCCTAGCTTTTCCTCCTTCTGTCTTTTGGGGGGAGGTCTCTCTGGATTTACTTTAGCTCAGGCTTCAAGAGGCCTAGCTTTCAAAAGGGTCAATCCTTGTGTTTTTTTGAGGGGAGGTCTCTTTGGATTTACTTTAGCTCAGGCTTCAAGAGGCCTAGCTTTCAAAGGGGTCGCTTTTCCTCCTTTTTGGGGAGAGGTCTCTCTGATTTAACTTTAGCTCAGGCTCCAAGAGGCCTAGCTTTCAAAAGGGTCTTTTTTCCTCCTTTTTGGGGGGAGGTCTCTCTGGATTTACTTTAGCCCAGGCTTCAAAAGGCCTAGCTTTTCCGCCTCCTGTTTTTTGGGGGGAGGTCTCTCTGATTTAACTTTGGCTCAGGCTTCAAGAGGCCTAGCTTTCAAAAGGGTCAATCCTTGTGTTTTTTTGAGGGGAGGTCTCTTTGGATTCACTTTAGCTCAGGCTTCAAGAGGCCTAGCTTTCAAAGGGGTCCTTTTTCCTCCTTGTGTGAGTGTGTTTTGGGGGGGGGGGTGTCTCTCTGGATTCACTTTAGCTCAGGCTTCAAAAGACCTAGATTTTCCTCCTTCTGTATTTTTGGGGGGAGGTCTCTCTGGTTTAACTTTGGGAGGAGGTGTCTCTGGATTTACTTTAGCTCAGGCTTCAAAAGGCCTAGATTTTCCTCCTGTTTTTTGGGGGGGGGGAGGTCTCTGATTTAACTTTGGGGGGAGGTCTCTCTGATTAAACTTTAGCTCAGGCTTCAAAAGGCCTAGCTTTTCCTCCTTCTGTTTTTTGGGGGGAGGTCTCCCTGGATTTACTTTAGCTCAGGCTTCAAAAGGCCTAGCTTTTCCTCCTCCTGTTTTTTTGGGGAGAGGTCTCTCTGGTTTAACTTTGGGGGGAGGTCTCTCTGATTTAACTTTAGCTCATGCTTCAAAAGGCCTAGCTTTTCCCTCTACTGTTTTTTTGGTGGGGCCGCTTTTCCTTCCTTTTTGGGGGGAGGTCTCTCTGGATTCACTTTAGCTCAGGCTTCAAGAGGCCTAGCTTTCAAAGGGGTCCCCTTTCCTCCTTTTTGGGGGGAGGTCTCTCTGGATTTGCTTTAGCTCAGTCTTCAAAAGGTCTAGCTTTCAAAAGGGTCCCTTTTCATGCTTCTGTTTTTTTGCGGGGGAGGCCTCTCTGGATCCACTTTAGCTCAAAAGGCCTAGCTTTCAAAGGGGTCTTTTTCCTCCTTATGTTATTTTTGTGGGGAGGCCTCTCTGGATTCACTTTAACTCAAAAGGCCTAGCTGTCAAAGGGGTCTTTTTCCTCCTTGTGTCTCTCTGGATTCACTCTCTTTGCTTTCAAAGCCCTCCTTTTATTTTGGGGGGTTCCTCCTTTCTTTTCGGGGGAGTCCAAAGGGAAACTGGCTCTTGAAGCCTCCCATCCCTATTTCTTGAAGCCAAAATGTCTTGAAGCGTGGAAAGGGAAGGGCCAATAGTGGCCACTCAGAGACTGAACACTAGCCTTTCTGCCTCCATGGGGGTCAAGGCCTTCTAAGTAAGGGCCTCCCTCTATTTATTCCCATTGTCAAAGTAGGGGAGCAGTTGCCTCCGAAATGGAGCTGAGGAGCAAGTTCTAGCCTCCCACCGGCCTTTGTGGATTCATGGGCCTGAAGTTGCCTTGATGAAGACATTTGTGAGGGTCAGCTTGGCAGTGCTGTTCCTTCAGGAGGAGGAGGAGGAAGAAGAGGAGGAAGAGGCGGCCCCATCGAGGAGGTCATGGGGTCGCAAGTGCTGCAGATCCTGCGCCAAGGCGTCTGGGCCTCGCTGACCGGCGGCTGGTTCTTCGACCCACACCAGAGCACCTTCTCCAACTGCTTCCACCTTTACACCTGGATCTTCTTGCTCATCTTCCCTTTTCTGCTCTACATGGTGAGTCTGCGCCGGGACGTCCGTATGTTTCCAACCTTTGTGCTGTTGGGGAGGTTTGTGTTGTGTCTTCTTGGACTGTTGGTTAAACATGAGCCAACAATGTGATTTGACAGCTTAAAAAGCCAATGGGATTTTGGTCTGCATAAATAGGAGTCTAGTGTCTAGATCCAGGGAAGTCATGCTCCCCATGCTCTATTCTGCCTTGGTTAGACCACACATGGAATACTGTGTCCTATTCTGGGCACCACAATTGAAGGGAGATGTTGACTCTTAGCTGGAATGTACTTACTTAGGCGATCCCTCGTTGGACGAGTAGGATAGTCTTCCAGGATCAGTATTCTTGTGGATCTGTAGGTGGCTGTGGAGCCCTATTCTTGACCCGCATGTTCTCCCACAGTGAGGGCATTGGTTTCCAGGTGGAAGGCGGTCTCGATTGGGGTTGGCTTGACACGCCTTCCTCTTGGCACGTTTCTCTCTTTCACCCTCCATTCATGCCTCTTCAAATTCTGCAGCACTGCTGGTCACAGCTGACATCCAGCTGGAGCGCTCAAGGGCCAGGGCTTCCCAGTTCTCAGTGTCTATGCCAGAGTTTTTAAGGTTGGTTTTGAGCCCATCTTTAAATCTCTTTTCCTGCCCACCAACATTCCGTTTTCCGTTCTTGAGTTCGAAATAGAGCAGCTGCTTTGGGAGATGGTGGTCGGGCATCCGGACAACGCGGCTGGTCCAGCGGAGTTGATGGCGGAGGACCATCGCTTCAATGCTGGTGGTCTTTGCTTCTTCCAGCACACTGACATCTGTCCACTTGTCTTCCCAAGAGATTTGCAGGATTTTCCGGAGGCAGTACTGATGGAATCATTCCAGGAGTTGCATGTGACGTCTGTAGATAGTCCACGTTTCGCAGGCATATAGCAGGGTTGGAAGGACAATAGCTTTATAAACAAGCACTTTGGTATCCCCATGGATGTCCCGGTCCTCAAACACTCTGCTTCATTCGGAAAAATGCTGCACTCGCAGAGCTCAGGCGGTGTTGTATTTCAGTGTTGAAGTTGACTTCTGTAGGCAGTCCATGTCTCACAGGCATATAGCAGTGTTGGGAGGACAATAGCTTTATAAACAAGCCCCTTGGTCTCCCTATGGATGTCCCGGTTCTCAAACACTCTCTGCTTCATTCGGAAAAATGCTGCACTCGTAGAGCTCAGGCAGTGTTGTATTTCGGTGTTGATGTTGACTTTGGTGGAGAGGTGGCTGCCAAGGGAACAGAAATGGTCAACATTTTCTAATGTTACACCATTAAGCTGTATCTCTGGCATTGGAGAGGGGTTGGCTGGTGACTGCTGGAAGAGCACTTTGGTTTTCTCGATGTTCAATGACAGGCCGAGCTTCTTGTATGCTTCTGCGAAGGTGTTTAGAGTGGCTTGTAGATCTTCTTCTGAATGTGTCCAGAGGAGTGTGTCCAGAGGAGGGTGACTAAAATGATCAAGGGTCTGGAGAACAAGCCCTGTGAGGAGTGGCTTAAGGAGCTGGGCATGTTTACCCTGCAGAAGAGAAGGTTGAGAGGAGACATGATTTCCATGTTTAAATATCTGAAAGTGTATCATAAGGAAGTGTATCATATCAAAATGATCTTAACAGATTAGAGAGATGGGCCAAAACGAACAAAATGAAGTTCAACAGTGACAAATGCAAGATACTCCACTTAGGCAGAAAAAAACGAAATGCAAAAATACGGAATGGGGGATGAAGAGAGGGGCCATGAAGGCAGTTCCAGCTTGCCTCCAGTGTCATCAGTTGGGACCCCCCCCCCCCCTGCACTGACCGCAGCTCTGAGATCAGAATGAAGAAAGGGGCAGTTCCATCTTCTCTCCTGCACTGTGCTTATAATATAATGTAATATAATATAATAATATATTGTATATACATATAATATTGATAATATTATGATATAATACCATCTGTCAGGGGTGATTTGAATGCAATATTCCTGCTTCTTGGCAGAATGGGGTTGGACTGGATGGCCCATGAGGTCTCTTCCAACTCTTTGATTCTTTGATTCTATAATACAATATACTACTAATAATATGATATTATAATTATATATTTTATATTAATGTTATAGTACAACGTAATACATAATATTAATAATGTGCTATGATAATATATATTGTATTTAATTTTTACTTGTAAGCCCCTCTGAGTCCCCTTCGGGGTGAGAAGGGTGGCATATAAATGTCGTCAATAAATAAATAAATATGTGTGGCTCGAGAGCAGTATGTGTAAAAAAGATCATGGACAACAAGTTAAACATGAGCCAACAATGTCATGCGACAGCTCATTAACCCAATGGGATTTTGGGCTGCATCAGTAGGAGTTTCTAGATCCAGGGAAGTCATGGTACCCTTCTATTCTGCCTTGGTCGGACCACACCTGGCTTCTCTCATGTCCCCGCATGGGAAGCTGGAGCTGACAGATGGGAGCTCACCCTGTCTCATGGATTCAAACTGCGGACCATTAGGTCAGCAGTTCAGTTACCAAACCATACTCGGATGCAGTTGGTTAATACATAGAACAGGGGTAGAATGTCACCAGCAGTTTTTCATTCATTTGCTGGTTTCTTAGAAGTCTCAGATAGTACAGTCTCTTCTAGAACATGGCCATATAGCCCAAAAAGCCTACAACAACCCCGTACAATCTCTGCTGGACCCTCATAAGCAACACTACTGTATGAACGCTGCCCCAGGTCAGATCCTCCTTAACAGTGAAACCCATTAGCCAACACTGTGATGTCACAGGTAAAATAGCCAATGTGATTTTAGACTACATCAAAAGGAGTATAGTGTCTAGAGTGAGAGAAGTCATGGTGCCTCTCTATTCCTGCTTTGGTTCAGAATGCTCTTTGATTGTTAATGAGCTATAAATCCCAGCAACGACGACTCCCAAAATCAATCCCCCCAACCCCACCAGTATTCAAATGTGGTCATATCAAATTTGTGCCAAATTTGGTCCAGTAAATGAAAATACATCCTACATATCAGATATTTAGATTACTATTCACAACAGTAGCAAAATTAGTTATGAAGTAGCAACAAAAATAATGTTATGGTGGGGGGGGGGGTCATCACACCATGAGGAACTGTATTAAGGGGTCACGGCATTAGGAAGGTTGAGAAACACTGCCATAAGGAGAAGGGAGCAGGCTTGTTTTCTGCTGCCCTGGAAACAAGGGCTTGGAGCAAAGGGGTTAAATCCTATTCTATAGGATTCTATAGAATAATATATTGTATATACATATAATGTTGATACTATTATAATGTAATTCAATATAATACTACTCATGATATATTTTATTTATTTACTGTGTTTATATACCGCCTTTCTCAGCCCGTAGGGTAATATTCAATGCTTATATTATAATGATATTTTTTATATTACATGTAATTTTACTAATAATATTACAGTATAGCGATATAGTACAATATAATAGTAATATATAATACTAATGTTGTGCTATGGTAATAATATAACATAGTGAAGAGAGGGGGCCCAGGAAGACAGTTCCATCTTGTCTCCTGTGTTATGTTAATACTAAATCCCAGCAACTACAATTCCCAAATGACAAAATCAATTTTTTTTGAGCGAAGGACATACATTGGGTTGTTAGGTGTCTTGTGTCCAAATTTGGTGTCAATTTGTCCAGTGGTTTTTGAGTTCCGTTAATCCCACAAACGAACATTACATTTTTATTTCTATAGACTAGCCATCCCCTGCTACGTGTTGCTGTGGCCCACTCTGGTGATCTGGAAAATAAAGTAATTTGAAAGTGTTGATTTCTAATCAATGTAATTTCTTTATACTTGTGGGTAAACTGTATTTCTTGCTGTTTCCTTGTCTGGTTTGCCTACTCTGGAACATGCAATATATAATTGTCCTTCTTTAGGGGTCCCTTTCAAATCTATGATATTATGTGTGTGTGTGAATCATATCTATCAATCTGTATCTATGGCTAGATGGCTCTTTGTCAGAAGGGTTTTAATTACGTTTTCTTGCCCTGGTAAAGGGAGTTGGACTGGATGACCTTAAGTATTTTCTGTTGGTCAAGGGGTTCTGTGTGGGAAGTTTGGCCCAATTCTATCGTTGGTGGGGTTCAGAATGCTCTTTGCTTGTAGGTGAACTATAATTCCCAGTAACTACAACTCTGAAACGTCAAAGTCTATTTCCCCCAAACTCCATCTGCTTTCATATTTGGGCATATGGAATATTTGTGCCAAGTTTGGTCCAGATCCATCATTGTTTGTGTCCACATTGCTCTCTGGATGTAGTTGAACTACAACTCCCAAACTCAAGGTCAATGCTCCCCAAGTCCTTCTTGTGCTTTCTGTTGGTCATGGCAGTCCTGTTATGCCACGTTTGGTTCAATTCCGTCGTTGGTGGAGTTCAGAATGCTCTTTGATTGTTAGTGAACTACAAATCCCATCAACTACAACTCCCAAATGACAAAATCATAAATTTTTGAGTGAAGGACATACATTGGGTTGTTAGGTGTCTTGTGTCCAAATTTGGTGTTAATTCGTCCAGTGGACGAATTGACACCAAATTTTTATTTATATAGATTTTTATTTATATAGATGGGATCCCATTGGAAAGTCACATTCTCTCAACCTAACAAGAAGCAATCCCTCTCTGAAGAAATCTTGTTAGGAAAGCCCCATGAAAGAAAGTCAGAAACAATTTGAAGGCACACCACAACTAATTAAGTTATCCCCACACTTAAGACATCAGGTTGCTTATGTTTTTATCTTCCGCTTGTTCACAGTTATTTCTACTCATTGAAATACTCTATATATACTCGAGTATAAGCCTAGTTTTTTAGCCCCTTTTTTAGGCTGAAAAAGCTGCCCTCAGCTTATACTCGAGTCAAAGTTATGTCCTTCACTCAAAACAAATTGCTTTTGTCATTTGGGAGTTGTAGTTGCTGGGATTTATAGTTCACCTATAATCAAAAAGCATTCTGAACCCCACCAACAATGGAATTGAACCAAACGTGGCACTCAGTTCTCCCACAACCAACAGAAAATACTGGAAGGGTTTGGTGGGCAGTATCCTTTGGTTTTGGAGTTGTAGTTCACCTGCATTCAGCGATCACTGTGGACTCAAACAATGATGGATTTGGACCAAACTCTACATAATAAATAATAATAAATAATATGCCCAAATGTGAACACTGGTGGAGTTTGGGGAACATAGAATATTGACATTTGGGAGTTGTAGTTGCTGGGATTTACAATCACAGAGCATTCTGAAACCCACCAACGATAGAATTGGACCAAACCTCCCACACAGAACCCCTATGTGGGCCAAAGCAACGCGTGGCAAGGGACAGCTAATTAATGATAGATGTCTTCTATCCTGGCTCCATCTCAGTTTCCCGGCCAGATGTTGATCTTCTTGATTGGTGCTGATAAATGCGAGGCTTGTGTTGACTTCCTTTTTAACATTGTAAACATCGGGAAGGATGAGTCATTCTTGATTCCGTTATGATTCACTGATGACAAATCTTGATAGTTTAGTCACACAGGTAGAATCATAGAATGATAAGAGTTGGAAGAGACCACCCTGTCAAGAAGCAGGAAAATTGCATTCAAAGCAGCTCCGGCAGATGGCCATCCGGCCTCTGATTAAAAGCCTTCCAGAGAAGGAGCCTCCACCACATTTGGCTCCTGCTTGACCCCACGGCCATTGTACTGTGGGGTCCCACAGGGTTCAGTACTGTCCCATATCTTATTAAATATATACATGAAGCCGTTGGGAGAGATCATCCGGAGTTTTGGGGTGCGGTGTCATCTGTACGCAGATGATGTCCAACTCTGTCACTCCTTCCCACCTACTACTAAGGAGGCTGTCCAGGTCCTGAACCGGTGCTTGGCCACTGTAACGGACTGGGTGAGGGCGAACAAATTGAAACTAAATCCAGACAAGACAGAGGTACTCCTGGTCAGTCGCAAGGCCAAACAGGGCATAGGGTTACAGTCTGTGCTTGACAGGGTTACACTCCCCCTGAAGGCGCAGGTTCGCAGCTTGGGTGTGATCCTGGACTCATCACTGAGCCTGGAAACCCAGGTCTCGGCGGGGCCCGGGAGACCTTTTGCACAATTAAAGCTTGTGCACCAGCTGCGCCCGTACCTTGGAAAGTTGGACTTGGCTACGGTGGTACATGCTCTGGTTACATCCCCGTTTAGACTACTGCAATGCTTTCTACGTGGGGCTGCCTTCGAAGACTGTTCGGAAGCTGCAATTCGTCCAACGCTCCGCAGCCAGGCTACTAATGGGAGCGGGGTACAGGGAGCGCACAACTCCCTTGTTGCGCCAGCTCCACTGGCTGCCAATTAGTGTTACAACTCAGAGTAGCTTTCACCTTGCTCCAGACACCACCACACCAAAGCTGTAGGTTTTGTAGTTTACTGAAAAAAAGGCAAAATCAAAACAAAGTATAAGAAATGCATAAGTTCCATAAGCATAACAAAGGCTTAAATGCAAAGACAGAGTTCCCAAGATCCAAAGGCAAAAACATGAAGCATAAACCTTTAGCAATGGTCAAACAAGAGTTAATTGAAAACAAGGCCCAAATCCCAGACTCAGGAAGCCAGAAGCGTGCTGCTAAAAAGCCAAAGTTAATCCACAGAAGTTTGCATGAGAAAAGCTATGTTGGTCTGACAACCCCTGCTTGTCAGCTAGAAGGCTAAATACCCTTTGCAGACATGAACGCATTGCGTTGACCTTTGGCACCCTTGGCTTCTCGCTTGCTAGCCAAGTGAGTGTTTCTCCGGAGCCTTAATTGCAGACGATCTTGTCTGCTCATTAATTCATTATCTTCAAGACTATGCAACCCCTTATCTTGTTCCAGCTGGACCGGATCACTGTGGAAAGGCAAAGACGTCTCCACCTGGCCGTGTGGGATTTCACTCTCGTTATCAGTCTCACTAACATTCCTTTCCCCTGGGAACTGACTTGCTGTTTCTCCTTCAGCAGCCCCACCGTCAGCCCTGTCTGAAGCATGTACAGAAATCTGTAACCCATCGGCCTCCTCATCCTGTAGGAATTCTGGCTCGGAAGACCCACAGAGCTCAGCTTCAGACTCAGAGTCCAGCTATATGGTTCTGGCCCAGTTTACCTGTCCGAACGTATTCTTCCCTATGAACCATCAAGGTTGTTAAGATCGTCTGGAGAGGCCCTGCTCTCGGTCCTGCCATCTTCGCAGTTGCGGCTGGTGGGGACGAGAGACAGGACCTTTTCTGTGGTGGCTCCCCGGCTACGGAATTCCCTCCTGAAGGAAATGAGATCTGCCCCCTCCCTCCTGATCTTTAGGAACCTAGTGAAAACCTGGCTGTGGAACGAGGCCTTTGCAGAATGATGGGTGAGACCAATAATCGACCAAAGTATTGACCACAATATATGGACTGAGTTGGACATGTTTTTATCTTGACGAACGGCTTTTGTGTATTTATTTTATACACAATAAATTGTTAATTTACTGTTATATGTTGTTTTAGATTTTTACTGTTTACCATTGAATTCTTGCTGTTAGCTGGTCTGAGTCCTTCTACGGAGGTGGAGAAGATTGGGATATAAAAGTTTTAAATAATAATAAATAATAATAAATTTGTCTTATCACTGTCCAGTTCTTATCACACTTTTCAGTTCTTATTAGCAACTTTTATTTACACTCCAGCAAGCAGGTAGTCATTACAGGCCTTAATATTTTAGTGGTGTTTACAAAACTATTCACTCCATTCATACATCTTCCATACTTTCATTCATACTCACACATCATTTCAAATCCACATTTATCAAATCTGCAATGATATTTTGTGATCTCTTAATGGCAGGTGATGCCTCCCAGCATTTATGTGGCGGGCGTGTATTGTGCCGTGGTGGCCACCTTCTTCACCACGGTCAAGACCATCAACTACCGCCTGCACACCATGTTCGACCAAGGAGAGATTGTGGAGAAGAACTCGGCCCTGGCAGAGGCAGCCAAGACAGAGGACGGGGCTACGGCGGATGACGGCAACCTGGCCAGGTATGTAGCATTGTGGAATCATATAACTGGAAGGAACCCCAAGGGCTGTTCAGTCCAAAACCCATTCTTCCAGGTAGGAAGACACCATCAAAGCCCTCCCAACAGAGAGCCACCCAGGCTCTTATAAAAAAATATCCAGGGAAGGAAACACCAAGGCTGCATAATCCACTGCCAAACAGATGCAGGTGAAACTTCAGGAAAGAAAGCTACTGGACCATGGCCATACAGGCTGAAAAACTCTCCAACACAATCTGAGATCCTTTCCAATATTTAAACATGGCTGAGAGGGGACAATACCATGTCACTTCTCAGCCCTAGTGAACTATGGTATCCCAGCATGTCAGGCTTTCACAGTCTGACTCTTACAGCAAAGGCAACTTGTTCCCCTACCACGTCTTTAGATCCACAAGAGCATATATACATCTTCTTTCTTCTATATATATAAAAATGCTCTGTGCGTAATGAGTACCTTAAAAACAAAAGAACCAATGAACGAAATCACACCAAATTTGGCATCAAAATGTCTCACAACACAAGGAGTGACCATCACTCAAAAAATTATGATTTTGTCATTTGGGAGTTGTAGTTGTTGGGATTTATAGTTCACCTATAATCAGAGAGCATTCTGAACTCCACCAATGATGGAATTGAACCAAACTTGGAACACAGAACTCCCATGACCAACGGAAAATACTAGAAGGGTTTGGTGGGCAACGTCCATTGGTTTTGGAGTTGTAGTTCACCTACATCCAGAGATCACTGTGGACTCAAACAATGATGGTTCTGGACCAAACTCTACACGAATACTCCATATGCCCAAATGTGAACACTGGTGGAGTTTGGGGAAAGAAAGCTACTGGATATAAATAGAATCTTGGCATTTGGGAGTTGTAGTTGCTTGGATTTGTAGTTCACCTACAATCACAATCACAGAGCATTCTGAACCCGACCAACAATAGAATTGGGCCAAACCTCCCACACAGAACCTCCATGACCACCAGAGTGGTCCACAGCAACACATGGCAGGGAATGGCTAGTATTTTATATATTGTTATATAGATTACCGGGGCCGACCAAGGGCAAGATGGATGGATGGCATCCTTGAAGTGACTGGACTGACCTTGAAGGAGCTGGGGGTGGTGACGGCCGACAGGGAGCTCTGCCGTGGGCTGGTCCATGAGGTCACGAAGAGTCGGAGATGACTGAACGAATGAACAACAACAACAACAACAATAGATTACTATATAATACGTTACTATTATATATTACTACATAATACAAATTAAATAGACTTATAGAATAGAGTTGGAAGGGACAGTCAAGAAGGAACGAGAGAAGGAGGGAAAGAAAGAAGGAATGAAGGAGGGGAAGAAGAGAAGGAGGGAGGGAAAGAAGGAAGGAAAGAAAGGAAGAAAGGTAGAGAAGCAAGGAAAAAGAGAAGGAAATAAAAAAGTGAAAGGAAAAAGACAGGGAAGGATGTAAATAAAGAGCAAAGAAAGGGAGGAAAGAAATAGAGATGGAGGAAAGAAGATAAATAGGAAGGGAAAGAAAAAGAGGAAAGGAAGGAGAGAAAGAGGGGGGAAAAGTTGGCCACAGCAACGCGTGGTGGGTACAGCTAGTATATTATATAGATAAACGTTTTGGACTTGGATTATGCTTGCGTTTGTCTTCTTTCTCCTTCCAGAGACCCAGGCGGGGTGGAGATGACGGTTTTCCGAAAAGTCAGTTCCACGCCTCCGGTGCGTTGCAGCTCCCAGCATTCCGTGTTTGGCTTCAATCAGGTCATGGTAAGAAGAAGGGAACTCGGTTTGGGCTACTTCCTCCAGGTTGAAGATTGGAAAACGAGGGTGCAGTCACCCCTTTCTTATGACTTCGCAGGGGAATTGGTGCTTAATTTTTCAACTGCTGACTACAGTAGAGTCTCGCTTATCCAACATAAATGGGTCGGCGGATTTTATTTATTTATCGTATCAGGAGCAAACCAAACAGCTGTATTGCATTTTTTAACAAACAAAACACAAAGTTTGCAAGATTGATTAAATGTCCTTTGACCAGTAGCTGGCCACTTGGAGTGCCTCTAGTGTTACTATAAGAAGGCCCTTTTGCAGCTGACAGATGGTAATTTTGTCATCACCAATAGTTTTTAAGTCCAGGCCAAGGTCTTTAGGCACTGCACCCAGTGTACCGATTACCACTGGGCTCAACTTGACTGGCTTGTGCCAGAGTCTTTGCATTATTATTGTTATTAACACAACAAGATTAGTACACAGCAACCAAGGTCACTCTGCTAGCTGTTGTATTGGATCACACGTCGGACGCTTGCCCATCCCAGTAAGGTGGCCTTTTGCAACTGAGAGATGATAATTTGGTCAACGCCGATTGTTTTTAAGTGCAGGCCAAGGTCTTTAGGCACTACACAGTGTGCCGATCACCACTGGGACCACCTTGACTGGATTGCGCCAGAGTCTTTGCAGTTCGATTTTTAAATTACTGTATATACTTGAGTATAAGCCTAGTTTTTCAGCCCTTTTTATAGGCTGAAAATGTTCCTCTCGGCTTATACTCAAGGTTATTTATTATTTTACTCTGTTATTATTATTTTTATTACATGTATTATTTTACTCTATTTATTATTATTATTATTATTATTATTATTATTGCATTTATCATTTTACTCTATTATTATTACTTTATTATTTTACTTTATTTATTTTCAATGTAATGTCGAAGGCTTTCATGGCCGGAATCACTGTGTTGTAGGTTTTTTCGGGCTATATGGCCATGTTCTAGAGGCATTCTCTCCTGACGTTTCGCCTGCATCTGCGAAAAAACCTACAACAACCCATTTATTTATGTTATTATTACATTATTATTTTACAATATTTATTGTTATTATTACATTTATTATTTTACTCTATTATTATTATTATTTATTTATTTAAAACACCTATATTCTGCCCTTCTCACCCCGAAGAGGACTCAGAGCGGAGCACAACATATACATGGCAAACATTCAATGCCTGGGTACAATACATAAACATTAAAAAACATTTATCTAAATATTAAAATACACCATTTAAAATAACACAATTTAAAACCGTCCTAGCTATTACATTTCCATTATTTTACTCTATTATTATTATTATTATTATTATTATTATTACATTTATTATGTTACTCTCTTTATTATTATTGGAAGGATACCTAAGCACATTGAAGATGCTTAGAATCAGAGTTGGACAGTCTTATCTTAAATGACAGTGTTATGTAAACATTAAAAAACATTTAGCCCTCTGATGCCTCAGTTAATGTAATTTTATTGGTATCTGTTTTTATTTTGAAATTTACTAGTCGCTCCTACATTTTCCACCCTCGGTTTATACTTGAGTCAATACATTTTCCCAGTTTTTGTGGTAAAATTAGGTGTCTTGGTTTATATTTGGGTCAGCTTATACTAGAGTATATACGGTATTAAATGAAATAATAATGATAATAATAATAATAATAATAATAATAATAATAATAATAATAATGATAATAATAATAATAATACATCACACAGTCCTAGACGCTTGGGAAGTGTTTGACTTGTGATTTTGTGATACGAAATCCAGCATATAAATCTCGTTTGCTGTGACATACTGTACTTTTGTGTCAGTAATAATAATAATAATAATAATAATTCTAAAAACATTTTCAAAAGCACAGTCTAGACCTGAGCTTGGAAATAATATCCTTGGGAGCCGTAACTCCCACAAACCCCTCCAAGATGCTGAGATTTTGTGGGAGTTGTAGTCCAACATAATAATATTTCCATTATTATTATATCAATTACTCATTTGGGCTTGAAATGAGAAGCTTCCTTATCAGGCGATTCTGATCCAAAAGGAAAAAGGACTGGTTAGCTTCCGTTCGCACTCACATAGAAGCCCAGCTCGTGATCCTTTTGTGAAGGAGTAATTTGAACCTTTTTCTTCTCTAGGATCTTCTGCCGCAGTTGGAGGACGGTGCCTCGGCAAGAGGTAAGTACGAACCGGGACACAATCCACCTTCCCAGATTTTCAGAAAATCTGGGAATCACCTTTGCCAAGGATTGCCTGCTTGTGTGGGGTGCCGTGCAACGGCTACTGCTGCTTTTGATATTCTAAATCTGTGTGTGCGCTTCCCTCCTCTTCTTCCGCTTTCTGGCTAACCCTTTCCTAAAATTGGGTGGGAAGCGAAGACTCCAACAGTGTTTACCTTCCTCGTGCTTGCACTTTTTGCCCCATAGACATCAAAGAGCTGGTGCGTGAGCAAGGCAGCAACAACGTCATCGTCACTGCAGCTGATCGGGAGATGCTTCAGCGCTGTTCGCCTGAGAACTGTGGTAGGCCCTTGCCGTTTCCTCCTGCTATAATAATATAGTATAACAATATAATATAATAATTATGTTATAACCATAATATTATAGTAATATAATGTAGCATAATTAATATAATGTAATAATTATTATATCTATATAAATGAAAATGTAATGTTCATTTGACGAATTGACACCAAATTTGGCAGCAAAACACATTCTAATCCGATCTATGGGGTGAGGGCTTGGTGAGGCAAGCCCGGGCAGCAGCTGGAGCCACCACAGCGGCTCCATGAGGCCCACGTGGCTACCAGGCAACTCTTCCCCCAAGACTGAAGGATTGCAAGGCAAGTCTGGCTGCAGGATGTGAACCTTGAGAAGGCGAGCAACTCTCCCACTTGGGCTCCACATCCCCCCTTTCACCCCCCCCCCCAAAGAAAACCCCTACAAACTGTCCCGGAGGAAGGAGGGGAAAGAAAGGGAAAGGAGAGAAGAAAGGAAGACAAGGATTGGTGAAGAAATGAGAAGATTATGAATGGAAGGAAATATAGAAGGAAAGAAAGAGGAAGGAAGGGAAAGGAGGCAAGGATGGGAGAGGAAAGGAAGGGAAGAGGCAGAGAAGCAACAAAGAAAGAAAGAAAGAAAGAAAGGGGGAAACTGGTGAAGTGAAGAGAAGAATATAGAATCAGAGAGTCCTAGAGTTGAGAGAGACCTGGTGGGCCATCCACCTCATTCTGTGAAGAAGCAGGAAAATCACATTTAAAGCACCCCCAACAGATGGCCACACAGCCTCTGTTTCAAAGAAGCTTTTTTGAGTGTTTTGGCCAGCATGAATATCACTGAAAAGCCTTGTAGCTTCAGTGGCTGCTTCTCATTACTTTATTTTCCATACCACCTTGCACCTTAACAGCCTGGCTTCTATTAGCCAGCAAGAAACCTTTGGTGGCAGGAGTTTCCTAGCCCAGATTGCTTCATTTCCACAAATCCTCTGTTTTCTGAGGGCCACAGCAACGTGTGGCCAGGTACAGCTAGTATAATAATATAATTGTTATATATATTGAAACATATACTATAATAATGTAATAATATATAATATAATAACATAGCATAATGATATAAAATAATGCTATATATAATACAATATAATAATATTACAATAGTTATTAACATAAATAATATTTATTATTATTATTACTTATTATTATGAATGTAATATTTTCATGACTGTGTGGAGTGCCGTTACCTTCCCGCCGGAGTGGTACCTATTAATCTACTCACATTTGCATGTTTTCGAACTGCTAGGTTGACAGAAGCTGGGGCTAACAGCGGGAGCTCACACCGCTCCCAGCATTTGAACCTGAGACCTTTTGGTCAGTTCAGCAGCTCAGTGCTTTAACCCACTGCACCACCGGGGGCTCCAAAAACAAATGTAGCGAGACATAAATCAATGGGAGAGAAATTTCACCATTTTGGAGAAACCACCAAGAAGGTCCTGTCTCTTATAGATGTCAACATAACACTTTGTTTTTCATCCTCTACAGTTGGTGATGTTTCAGCAGTACCTACCGACCTGGAAGGCGCAAGTAGCAGCCTCATGCCTCTTCCTAAGACGGAGCCCCCACCCAGCGGCCGAAAGCAGCCTCCCGCGCTCCCCATCCAGACCTCAATCCAGAGCACGGACTCCTCGGAACAATCTCCTCCGGCCGGGGCAGGATTGCAAGCGCCCCGCTGGATTGCCAGCGAGTCTGAGAGCGTGGGGGACACGCCGCTGAGCCCTCTGATCAAGAGCAGCTTAAGCGAGGAGCTCAGCCAGAGCTTCCTGAGCCTGGCCCTGCCGGAGACCGGGAGCCGTCGAGAGAAGCGCCGCTCCGGAGCGGAGTACCAACCCTTGGAGCCCCGGCCGGAGCGTCCCCTCAAGGCCGGCTCCTCCGACAGCTGCTTCAGTGGCACCGACAAAGAGACGCCCAGCACTTTGAGCAGCTACCGCAGCGAGAAGACCAACTCCACGCACTTGGACAGCCCCTCTTTGGGGGCGGGCGCCGGGGAGGGCCCGCCGGGGAAGGAGCCAGGGATCGGTATGTCTCCGCCGCCCGACGGAGGCAGCGACACGGATGCCCTCTCGGACAGCGAGCTGCTCCGGTCTCCAGAGCTGGGCCTCCTCGGGGAGCTGAGCTTCGACACGCAGAACACCCTCAACTCCCTGGAAACGGTGAAAGGCGACGGGGAGCTGTGGGGCGGGCCCGAGCCGGAGCAAGTGGTCCGCCCCAAGGAGCTGGGCCTCAAGAGCCGCCGGCACCTCTCCCGCAAGCACGGCAGCGCCTACATGCCCATGCGGACCCTCCTGGACAGCAAGGCCTACGCGGAAGGCTTCTTCGCGGACGAGGATTCCAGCGACTGCAGCGACTTAAGCCGGGCCTCCAGCCTGCACTCCCAGCACAACTACAGCTCCGACACTTCCTCCAGCACTTCCTGCTACTCCCCCGAGCGCCACCCGCCCTCCCAGCACGGCAAGCAGGGCCGCTCCATGGCCGAGGCCAAGCCCCCGCCTCCTCCGCCCCCCGAAGGCGCCGTCCTTCTGCCCAAACGTTCCCACTACGCCCACCGGACAGGCAGCACCGCCAGCGCCAAGACCCACGCCCGGGTGCTCAGCATGGACGGCAACCACGTGGCCGACGGAAAGCTCCTGGGCTCCCTCACCGTCTCCAAGTCGGATTTGGAGGCCCACGCGGGGAGGCTGACCGTGGAGCAGGAATCGGCCAGCACCGTGCGCAGCCAGTCGGCCAACCAGCCGGGTTGGAGAGGGGAGCTGCAGGCCGAAGGGGCGGTCGGAGGGGGTAAGTCCCCCCTCTTAATGTGTCTGTGCTTATTGTAATTTTTACATTGTTATGTATGCATATGTTTTATGTAAACATGATGTTTTTGTTTATTGTTCGCGTTTTCGGTTTGTGTTTTGGTTTTTTCTTTATTGTAATTGTTGTTTGGGCTTGGCCTCATGTAAGCTGCTCCGAGCTGTTCCCACCACGCATTGCTGTGGCCAACCTTCCCTACATCTCTCTCTCTCTCTCTCTCTCTCTTCTCTTTTCTCCTCCTTCCTTCCTTCTTTCTTTCTCTCCTCCTTCCCTCCTTTTTCTTTCCCTTCCACTTTCCCTCCTTCTTCTTCCTTCCTTCGTTTCTTTCCTCCTTCCTTTGCTCTTTGGTTCCATCCTTCCTTCTCTTCCTCCTTCTTCTTCCCTCCTTCTTCTCTTTCCTCCCTCCCCTCCCTCCCTTCCCTCCCTTCCCTTCCCTTCCCTTCCCTTCCCTTTCCCCTTCCTTCCTTCTTTCTCCCTTCCTTCCTTCCCTCCTTCCTTCCCTCCCTTCCTTCACTCCCTTCCTTCCTTCCTTCCTTCCCTTCCCTTCCTTCCTCCCTTCCTTCCCTTCCTTCCTCTTCTCTCTTCCTTCCTTCTTCCTTCCCTCTTTTCCTCCCTTTTTTTTTTCCTTCTCTCTTCTTTTCTACCTTTCTTTCTTTCCTTCCTCCCCTTCCCTCCTTCTTCTCCTCTCCTTCCTTCTTCCTTCCTTCTTCCCCTCTCCCTCCCTCCTTCCTCTCCTCCCTCCTCTTTCTGTGTATGTGTTTTGTGTGTGCATATATGTGTGTGTATATATATTTGTATATTATTTTATTGCTTACTATATTTGTATACTTATTTGTAAAGTATTATTATTTACTATATTTATGTGTATATATTTGTGTATATGTGTATATATGTGTGTGTTTGGGTATATATGTGGTTTTGCGCATTAGATGTAATGTATTTTTTGTTTTTTTGGCTTTTTAAGTCTCTTCCACTGTATTTTCTAGTGTTTTTATGAGTGATGCTCACTCGTTGGCCTGAGAGGTGTCTTGTGTCCAAATTTGGTGTCAATTCGTCCAGTGGTTTTTGAGTTATGTTAATCCCACAAACGAACATGACATTTTTATTTATATAGATATTTGTATACCTCCTTTCTCAGCCCAAAGGGGACTCAAGGCGGTTTACAGTCGGCAATAATTTGATGCCCCAACAAATATAAACTGTACAGGTGGGGTCAGTTTCAGCCTGAAGTTGCACTGGGTTTGGGGGGGGGGGGGCTTTGAGATGCTTAGAGAGTTAGAGAGACAATCAGTGTGTTGTCGAAGGCTTTCATGGCCAGAATCACTGGGTTGCTGTGAGTTTTCTGGGCTGTCTGGCTATGTCCCAGAAGCATTCTCTCCTGACATTTCACCCACATCTTTGGCAGGCATCCTCAGAGGTTGTGAGGTAATTGGGGTTTATGTATCTGTGGAATCTTCAGGGTGGGAGATTGTCGGTTTGAAGTCGGTGTGAATGTTGCCATTGGCCACCTTTTTTTAAAAAAAATCTTTATTTTAAGTTATCATAATATACAATAGGTTAAAATTCTTGCAGATTTAAGATCAAGTTATAGAAAAGATATAGATAGAAAGGGAGAAAAAATGGAAAAGAGATGAAGAAGAGAAAGAAAAAAAAGGAAGGAAAAAGGAAAGAGATTTTGAAATAATAAAAACAAGATAGAAGGGGAAAGGTAAAGATAAAACTAAGTATTGGAAAAGTAGAATCTTCGGTCCAGCTTCTAGGATTTATCTATGTTGTTCTCAAATTTTAGTTTGGTAATTCCCAATAAGAATAATTCTGGTTTAAAAGGTATATTAATCTTTAATATTTTTTTGTAGTCTTTCATGTATGTCTATCCAAAAACCTTTGGCTTTCTTGCATGCCCATCACATGTGATAGAAGGTTCCTTCGACTTCCCCACACTTCCAACATTTTGAATTTATATTTTTGTAATACCTTCCTAATTTATGTGGTGACATATTCCATCTATGAAACATTTTTGTCCAATTTTCTTTTAAATCATAAGCACACGTATATTTTAATTTTTTATCCCATTCCTCCAATCCTATTGACTGTCCAATATTTTTTGCCCATTGTATCATACATTCTTTGACTCCTTCCGCTTCTGTGTTCCATTCCAATAATTTTTTATGGCAATTGGCCACCTTGATTAGCATTTAATAGCCTTGCAGCTTCAGGGTCTGGCTGCTTACTGCCTGGGGGAATCCTTTGTTGGGCTGGCCCTGATTGTTTCCTATCTGGAATTCCCCTGTTTTCTGAGTCTTGCTCTTTATTTGCTTTCCTGATTTTAGAGGTTTTTTAAATACTGGTAGCCGGATTTTATTCATTTTCCTGGTTTCCTCCTTTCTGTTGAAGTTGTCTATAGTGATTCCCCCGGGCGGTGGAGAGGTGGGTCAGAAAATTATTGTTGTTGTTGTTGTTGTTCTTCTTCTTCTTCTTAACTTGTTGGTCTTGCAACAAGACCACATCTGGAATAGACCACATCTTGGTTAGACCACATCTGGAATATTGTGTCCAGTTCTGGGCACCACAATTCAAGAGAGATCTTGACAAGCTGGAATGTGTCCAGAGGAGAGCGACTAAAATGATAAAAGGTCTGGAGAACAAGCCCTATGAGGAGCGGCTTAAGGAGCTGGGCATGTTTAGCCTGAAGAAGAGAAGGCTGAGAGGAGATATGATAGCCAGGTATAAATATGTGAGAGGAAGCCACAGGGAGGAGGGAGCAAGCTTGTTTTCTGCTTCCTTGGAGACTAGGACGCGGAACAATGGCTTCAAACTACAAGAAAGGAGATTCCATCTGAACATAAGGAAGAACTTCCTGACTGTGAGAGCCGTTCAGCAGTGGAACTCTCTGCCCCAGAGTGTGGTGGAGGCTCCTTCTTTGGAAGCTTTTAAACAGAGGCTGGATGGCCATCTGTCATGGGTGATCTGAATGCAATATTCCTGCTTCTTGGCAGAATGGGGTTGGACTGGATGGCCCATGAGGTCTCTTCCAACTCTTTGAGTCTATGATTCCATGATTCTATGATTATTTTTGCTATATTGTACTATGCCACTATACTGCAATATTCTTAGTAATATTACATGTAATATATAATATACAATCATATTGTATTATTAATATTATATTGTATTACATTATAATATTATCAATATTATATGTATATACAATATATTATTTCATTAGCACAGTACAATGTTAGTATCTGCTTCAATCCCAAAATAAAATAACTGAATTAATATTGCCGCTACCGTAGGGGAAGACGGTCCCAAACCTGACCGATCGAGCAGCTCGAAGCGCATGCAGGCCATGAGGCGGCGTCACAACGCGGGCAGCAACCCCACGCCTCCGTCTTCGGTGATGGGATCCCCACCCAGGTAAGCCTTCTCCCTTTAGGTTCTTGTGGGGCTTTTCGGGCTATAGGGCCATGTTCTAGAGGCATTTCTCCTGACGTTTCGCCTGCATCTATGGCAAGCATCCTCAAAGGTAGTGAGGTCTGTTGGAACTAGGAAAAAGGGTTTATATATCTGTGGAATGACCAGGGTGGGACAAAGGACTCTTGTCTGCTGGAGCTAGGTGTGAATGTTTCAACTGACCACCTTCATTAGCATTTGAAGGCCTGGCTGAGCCTGGGAAAATCTTTTGAGAGGTGTTAAGATGTGCCTGGTTGTTTCCTCTCTGCTGTTTTGCTGTTGTAATTTTAGAGTTTTTTAATACTGGTAGCCAGATTTTGTTCATTTTCATGGTCTCTTCCTTTCTGTTGAAATTGTCCACATGCTTGTGGATTTCAATGGCTTCTCTGTGTAGTCTGACATGGTGGTTGTGAGAGTGGTCCAGCATTTTTGTGTTCTCAAATAATATGCTGTGTCCAGGTTGGTTCATCAGGTGCTCTGCTATGGCTGACTTCTCTGGTTGAAGGAGTCTGCAGTGCCTTTCATGTTCTTTGATTCGTGTTTGGGCAATGCTGCGTTTGGTGGTCCCTATGTAAATCTGGCTACCAGTATTAAAAAACTCTAAAATTAAAAAACAGCATTAAAAAACAGCAAAACAGCAGAGAGGAAACAACCAGGCACATCTTAACACCTCTCAACAAGAGATTTTCCCAGGCTCAGCCAGGCCTTCAAATGCTAATGAAGGTGGTCAGTTGAAACATTCACACCTAGCTCCAGCAGACAAGAGTCCTTTGTCCCACCCTGGTCATTCCACAGATATATAAACCCTTTTTCCTAGTTCCAACAGACCTCACTACTTATGAGGATGCTTGCCATAGATGCAGGCGAAACGTCAGGAGAAATGCCTCTAGAACATGGCCCTATAGCCTGAAAAACCCACAAGAACCTAGTGATTCCAGCCATGAAAACTTTTGACAATACCTTCTCCCTTTGCTTGTTTTTGATGTCATTTGGCCGGATATGGCTGTGGCCATTCACCGCCTGCCTCCCCTTTTGTGCAGCCTCCAGGATTTGCAGCGGGGCCGTGCCTCCTCGCATTCCCGGGCGCTCACCCTCCCCTCGGCCCTGCAGTTCGCCAGCTCCCTCCTGCTTCCTCGCGGCGCCATCCACGAAGCATGCAACTTCGACGACACTTCGGAGGGGGCCGTGCATTATTTCTACGACGAGAGTGGTGAGTGGGGTGCGGCGGAGGGAAAGCCAGGGATGCATTGCCTCAAGCACTTGGTAGCATAATATAATATATTGTATATACATATAATATTTACTAGCTGTACCCGCCACGCGTTGCTGTGGCCAACCTTCCCTCCCTCTTTCTCTCCTCCCTTCCCTCTCTCCCCTTTCCTCTTTTTCTTTCCCTATCTCTCTTCTTTCTTCCATCTCTACCTGTTTCTTTCCTCCCTTTCTTTGCTCTCTGGTTACATCCTTCCTTCCCTATCTTTTGTTCCTTCTCTCCTTCCTTCCCTCTCTTTTCCTTTCACTTTTTTATTTCCTTCTCTCCTTCCTTGCTTCTCTATCTTTCTTTCTTTCCCTCCCTGCTTCTCTCCTTCCTTCCTTCCCTCCTTCTCTCATTACTTCGAGGGAAAGCCAGGGATGCATTGCCTCAAGCACTTGGTAGCATAATATAATATATTGTATATACATATAATATTTACTAGCTGTACCCGCCACGCGTTGCTGTGGCCAACCTTCCCTCCCTCTTTCTCTCCTCCCTTCCCTCTCTCCTCCCTTTCCTCTTTTTCTTTCCCTTTCTCTCATCTTTTTTCCATCTCTGCCTGTTTCTTTCCTCCCTTTTTTGCTCTTTGGTTCCTTCCTTCCTTCCTTCCTTATCTTTCGTTCCTTCTCTCCTTCCTTCCCTCTCTTTTTCCTTTCACTTTTTTATTTCCTCCTCTCCTTCCTTGCTTCTCTATCTTTCTTTCTTTCCTTCTTTCACTTCCTCCCTTTTTCCTTTCACTTTTTTATTTCCTTCTCTCCTTCCTTGCTTCTCTTTCTTTCTTTCCTTCTTTTCCTCCCTCCTTCTCTCCTTCCTTCCTACCCTCTTTTCCTCATTCTCTCGTTACTTCTTGACTGTCCCTTCCATTTAATATTGTATTTATATCTTACATAGAAAGAAGGAAAGAGGGACAGGAAGGAAGGAAGGAAAAAGGGAGGGAGGGAAAGAAGGGAAGGAAGGAAAAGAAAGAGGGAGGGACAGGAAGGAAGGAGAAGGAAGGAAGGAGGGAAAGAAAGAAGGAGGATTAAGAAAGGAGGGAGGGAAGGAAGTGAAGGGGAAGGAAATGAAGAAAAGGAAAGAAGGAGGAAAGGGAGGGAGGAAAAGAAGGAAAGGAAAAAGGAAGGAAGGACAAGAAGGAAGGGAAGGAGGGAAAGAAGGAAAGGAAAGAGAAGGAAAGAAGAAAACGAAAGAAAGGAAAGGGAGGAAAGAAGGGAAGGGAGGGAGAGAAGGAAGGTCCTTCATTCAAGCACCGTGGACCTTCCTCGCTGCCTCCTCCTTCTCTTCTCCTCCTCCTCCTCCTCCCCTTCTTCCTTGCGTGGAGCACTCCTTTCCAACAGGGAAAGGAGGAGGAGGAGACTGCTCTCTTGACATAGAAGGGGAAGAGAAGGGGCTGCATGCGGCAAGCCTCCACCTCCACTCCACTCGCTTGTGTGTGTGTGTGTGGCCATACACGTGTGCCTGGCTTTAACGGCCAGCTGTTTCCCCGCGAGGAGGAGGAGGGAGCGTGGCCATGGGTCTCGGTAGACATGCAGTTTCTCCTTTGTGGACATGCAGTTTAGAAGTCCTTTCTGCTTTTTGTTTTCATTGTTTTTTTGAGTGGAGAACATACACTGGGTTGTTAGGGACATAGTGTCCAAATGTGGTGTCAATTGCCCCAGTGGTTTCTGAGTTCTGATGGCATCACAAACAAACATTACAATTTTATTTAAATAGATATATGATATTATAATGTGATACAACAATATAATAATAATAATAATAATACGATACTATAATTATATTATTTATATTACATGTAATATTACTAAAATATTTCAATATAATGGTGCAGTACAATATAGTAATATATAATACTGATATTGAGTGGCTTACAAGATATATTTTCATACAATATATTATATTATTAGCATCGTACGATATCAGTATTGTATATTACTATATTTCACTATACCATTATATTGTAATATTATATGTAATGTAAATATATAATTATAATATTGTATTATTATTATTACTAGTATTATATTGTATTACATTATAATAATACAAATATATGTGTATACAATATACTATATTATATTATTAGTAAAAACAAGATGGAAATGTCTTCTGGTCCCCTCTGACTTCACTCTGGCCAAAGTAGTAGTTGGTCCTCCCAACTGATGATATAGGGTCATTATTGATATAATAATTAATTATTATTAATTAATTATTAAATATAAATAATATAATAATTAATCATTATTAATTAATTATTAAATATAAATAATAATAATTTAATCATTATTATTTATCATTATATCATGATAATATGATAATTAATTGAATTTATTTATTTATTTGCAGTATTTATATACTGCTTTTCTCACCCCTAGGGGGACTCAAAGCGGTTTACACATAGATAATGCCAAAAATTCAATGCCTTACAACTACAGTAGTAAAACCACACTATAAACATAAAACACATTAAAAACAGTACATCATAAAATATCAAAACAGTTATTAAAACCATAAAACAATCTCATCAATTAAACAAATAAATAAATAAATAATAACTATAACTAAATAAATAAATAAATAAATAAATAAAATAAAAATTTAAAAATCTGAAAGGCACAACACAAGTATCTTGATATATCTCTCTCTTTTTTTTTTCCTCCCATTCACCAGGAGTCCGACGGTCCTACACGTTTGGCCTATCAGGAGGTGGCTATGAGAACCCAGTGAGCCAGCAAGTCAGCATGGACCATGCCACCAACAGCGGCTGGTGAGGCTTCCTTGAACCGCTCTCACGGCACTTCACCTGGGCCTTCTAGGGAGTCAGGGATTGGGGTTCCATAAGTACAGCTGTCTCATCGCTTTTCCTTCTGTTTTGGCAGGGACCGGCATTCGCATTCCTCCAGCTTCAACTCCGCAGAGGCCCCCGAAGGGACCCCGGCCCTGACATTGCTGCAGCCACGTCCCGTGTCCCTCCAGGGCATGCAGGTGCGGAGGGTCCCACTGGAGATTCCCGAGGTGAAAACAGTGCTCGGATTGCTCAGCATTGATCAGATATTCGACATAAGCCGCTTGGTGTGCCAAGTTTGCAAGGACGGGATTAATACACACACGCACGCACACACACACACACACACACACGCACACACACACACACATATATATATATATATACCATATATACTCAAGTATAAGCCGACCCGAATATAAGCCCCCCTTCTTTGCTCTTTGGTTGCATCCTTCCTTCTCTCCTTCCTTCCTTCCCTGTCTTTTGTTCCTTCTCTCCTTCTTTCCCTCTCTTTTTTCACTTTTTTATTTCCTTCTCTCCTTCCTTGCTTTTCTATCTTTCTTTCTTTCCTTTCTTCTTTCCCTCCCTCCTTGTCTCCTTCCTTCCTTCCTTCCTTCTTTCCCTCCTTCATTCCTTCCCTCTTTCCCTCGCTACTTCTTGACCGTCCCTTCCATTTAATTTGTTATAGTAACATATTATATAGTAATCTATATAACAATATATAAAATACTGTATTTATATCTTACATAGAAAGAAGGAAATGAAGACGGAAGGAAGGAGGGAAAGAAGGGAAGGAAAAGAAAGAAGGAGGGACAAGAAGGAAGGAGGGTAAGGAAGGAGGGGGTGAAGAAAGGGAGGGAAGAAAATGAAGGGGAAGGAAATGAAGAAAGGGAAAGAAGGAGGAAAGGAAGGGAGGGAAGAAGGAAAAGAAGAAAAGAAAGAAGAAAGGAGGGAGGGAGGGAAAGAAGAAGGGACAGGAAGGAAGGAAGGGAAGGAGAAGGAAGGAAAGAGGAAGAAGGGGGAAGAAAGGAGGGAGGGAAGGAAGAAGAAAGGGAAAGAAGGAGGAAAGGAAGGAAGGAAAGGAGGGAAAGAAGGAAAGGAAGGAGAAGGAAGGAGGGAGGGACAGGAAGGAAGGAGGAGGAGAGGAAAGGAAGGGGAAGGAAGGAAGGAAGAAAAGGAAAGAAAGGGAGGAAGGAAAGAAGGGAAGGGAGTCCTTTCGGGTGGAGTGTAGCAGACGTAGCTTCCTCCTGTGTGTGTGTGTGTGTGTGTTTTATATGTGTGCTCGTGTTGCCGGAGACAGGCGAGCAGGTCAGACAGAAAGAAAAGAGTTAAAAAAGAAAGAAAGGTCTACAGAAAGTCCGTCCCCCACCTGCCGGCCTCTTCCAACAGGGAAAGGAGGAGGAGGAGGAGGAGGAGGAGACCACCCTCCTGGCAGAGCAGGGAAAGAGAAGGGGCTCTATGCGGCAAGCCTCCCCCTCCACTCCCATGCTGCCCACTCTCGCTTGTGTGTGTGTGGGGTGGTGGGCATGCACGCTCGCCTGGCTCCTCAAGCTTTAACGGCCGGCTGTTTCCCCGCGAGGAGGAGGGGGCGTGGCCATGAGTCTCTTTGTAGACATGCAGAAGTGCTTTCTGCTTTTTGTTTTCGTGGGTTTTTTTTAGTGGAGAACATACATTGGGTTGTTAGGTGTATTGGAGCCAATTCATCCAGGGGTTTTTGAGTTCTGTGAATACCACAAACGAACATGACATTTTTATTTATAGAGATTGAAAAACATTGAACCTACTGTTTCCACAATTAATGTAATTTTATTGGTATCTATATTTATTTTGTATTACCAGTAGCTGCTGCATTTCCCACCCTCGACTTATACTTGAGTCAATGTTTTCCCGTTTTCGGTGGTAAAATTAGGTGCCTCGGTTTATTTTCGGGTCGGCTTATACTCAAATATATATGGTAAGTGGATTGTCTGCTTTGATAATCTGGATTATATGGCAGTATAGAAGGGGCCTGAGGCTGCATCTACACTGCCATATAAAATCCAGATTATCTGCTTTGAAATGGATTATACAGCAGTGTAGATCCATCCAACCTGAAGGAGAAAAAGGGCAGCCATCATGCAAGCCTTCCCTCCATCCCAACTATCAATGCCGTGACCTCAGAAGGAGGGAAGAAAACAAAGAAGGTATCTGAACTAGTGTTGCTCTTTCCTTAGTTCGACCTCCTGGATCAGGAGTCGCTGCACGAGTCGCAGGAGAACACGCTGATGATCGAGGACAAGTGCCACCCACGGCAGTACTACAAGTTCTGGGTGCTGCCCGGGCGCTGGATGCGGGTGCGCTACGACCGTCTGGCCCTCTTGGCTCTGCTGGACCGGTGAGCGCCTCGCCCGGATTCTGGCTCCCTTGTGCCCACCCTTACTGCTGGGAATACCAGTTGTAAACAAGTCTCTTTCCACCCCTTCCAGGAACCGCCAGGTGATCGAGAACATCTTTGTGGTGCTGCTGGTGAGCCTGGTGGCCTTCCTCGGCTACCTCCTCCTCCTGCAGGGCTTTTTCCGGGACATTTGGGTGTTCCAGTTCTGCCTGGTCATTGCCAGCTGCCAGTATTCCTTGCTGAAGGTGAGGCCATTTCCCATATCGTTCTCCTATACCACCTTTCTAATGATGTGGCCCTTAAATAAAGTTCCTCGTGTTATGGTGACCCCCCAACCATATTTTCGTTGCGACTTCATAAATAATTTTGCTACTCTTATGAATTCTAATGCAAATATCTAATATGCAGGATGTATTTTCATCGTTACAAATTGAACATAATTAAAGCATAGTGATTAATCACAAAAACAATATGTTTGGGGAGTATGGACAACGGATGATGGGATTTGTAGTACCTTCAACTAATTGATCTCTGACTTCCACAGACCATTGAGACCTCCATAAATTATAGACCTGGACCAAATTTGGCACACAGAACTCCCATGACCAACAGAAAATACTGGAGGAGGTTGGGAGGAATTGACAGTGATTTATGGGAGATGTAGTTCACCTATATCCAGAAAGTAATGCTAGGGAAGTAATGCTACCTCTATTCCGCTTTGGTTAGACCACACCTGGAATATTGTTTCCAATTCTGGGCACCACAATTCAAGAGAGATCTTGACAAGCTGGAATGTGTCCAGAGGAGGGCGACTCAAATCAAGGGTCTGGAGAACAAGCCCTATGAGGAGCGGCTTAAGGAGCTGGGCATGTTTTGCCTGCAGAAGGATGAGAGGAGATATGATAGCCATGTATAAATATGTGAGAGGAAGTCAGGAGGGAGCGAACTTGGAGACTAGGACGCAATGGAACAATGGCTTCAAACTACAAGAGAGGAGATTCCATCTGAACATAAGGAAGAACTTTCTGACTGTGAGAGTTGTTCAGCAGTGGAACTCTCTGCCCCGGAGCGTGGTGGAGGCTCCTTCTTTGGAAGCTTTTAAACAGAGGCTGGATGGCCATCTGTCAGGGGTGATTTGAATGCAGTATTCCTGCTTCTTGGCAGGGGGTTGGACTAGATGGCCCAGGAGGTCTCTTCCAACTCTTTGATTCTATGATTCTATGAAAGCACTGTGAACCCAAATGACTATGGACCTGGACCAAACTTGGCATGAATACTCAATATGCCCAAATTTGAACAATGGTGGAGTTTGGGGGAAATGGATCTTGACATTTGGGAGTTGCAGTTGCTGGGATTTATAGTTCTTCTGCCATCAGAGTGCATTCTGAACTCCAACAAAAACTGAAATTGAAGTAGCTTGGCATACAGAACTCCCATAACCAACAGAAATTACTGGAGAGTTTTGGGGTTATTTTCCTGACATTTGGGAGTTGCTGGGATATATAGTTCCCTCCCATCCAAAAGCATTCTGAACTCATGCAACCATGGAATGGACCCAAACGTGGCACAGAGAACTCCCATGGTCAACAGAAAATACTGGAGAGGCTTGGGGAACTGGGACCTTGGCATTTTGGAGCTGCTGGGATATATAGTTCCCTCCCATCCAAAAGCATTCTGAACTCATGCAACTATGGAATGGACTCAAACTTGGTACAGAAAACTCCCATAGTCAACAGAAAATACTGGAGGGGCCTGGGGAACATAGACCTTGGCATTTTGGAGCTGCTGGGATATATAGTTCCCTCCCATCCAAAAGCATTCTGAATTCTGAGCTTGGAAAGAGGCAAAGGCCGGGCGGTGAAGGCTCCACGGATGGCCCGGCATTGAGGACGGCAGGAAGATGTTTACCCACCTTGCAGGCCAGAACAGAGGGGAGTCTTCTTCCCCCGTGCCTTTGCCCCCAAAGCTCCTCCTCCTGACTGCCCACAGGTCTGTGGAAAGACCAGGATGAGGAGCCTGCCAGGAGTGCCATTTGGCTGGCTCAGGGGGTCGGCAGCCATTTTGGAGGGGGGCGTGGCCAGCCAAGACAACTTCGCGACCCCCTGAAAATGGCCAAATGACCCCCTCAGGGTCGTGACCTCCAGATTGAGAACAACTGTCCTATACAAAGAGCAGTGGTTCTCAACCTGGGGTCCCCAGATGTTTTTGGCCTTCAACTCCCAGAAATCCTAACAGCTGGTAAACTGGATGGGATTTCTGGGAGTTGTAGGCTAAAAACATCTGGGGACCCCAGGTTGAGAACCACTGCCCTAGAATTGGAGCTGTTTGCACCCAAGTCCAACCACACTGGACTTGATGATGCCAGTTCTTGGCATATGATGGGGAATCTTCATCGTAAACCTCTTCCATCTCGTCATCCGTGTCCTTTGGTGTGCAGCCTTCCAAGGAAAGGAACTGTTGTGGCTCAGCTAGAGCCTCAGGAAGAGCAGGAAGAGGATGATGGGTTTCAGATTCCTATTGTTGAAACAGACAATGTTGATGCTGAAGACGAGGAGTTCCAGTTTCCCATGGGAAGGGATGTTGTCTTAGAAGATGTTTCTGATCTTAGTAAAACTTCACAGGTGGAGGAGGCGAGCCAACCTGTGAGCTCTCTGCCTGCCGAGTCTCAGGCTGCTGATTCCCAGCTCCAGGATAATGAGTTATTCAACCTTGAAGGCTCTGCAGATTTAGATAGCTTGTAACTCAGGGTTCGCCATAGTACAAGGCTTGCAAACAAGAGAGAGGTTAGAGGTCAAAGGAATGCTTTCATGCTGGGAAAGTCTATTTAGTGAGCTGATTGAAGGCAACCTTTTGTCAGTGCAACTTCAGCGAACACCCTGATAGCTTCTTGGGATTGCCTGGGCTTTTGAGCAATGCTTTTGGCTTCTTGGGACTTTGATTTGGATCTTGGCTTCTTGGGACTCTGTCATGCTGCCATGGAATCTTGTTTGATCAATGCTTATGGATTATGCTTCATGTTATTTGCCTTTTCGACTTTGGAAACTCGGCCTTTGCATTTAAGACTCTGTTTAGCTATTGAACTTTTGCAACATTACTTTTGTGTTTAAGACTTTGCCTTTTCTTTAATAAACTACAAAACCTACAGCCTTGGTGTGTGTGGTGTTCTGAGCAAGGTGAATCTATCCTGACATGCGACAGGAACTGGAGGACTGCTCTGTCTTCAACTGGGTCCATTCTCAAACCTCACTCCACTTCAGCACTTGTCGCATAAAAACCATTATCAGTTCTGAGTTGTACATTGGCACGTAACCTATAGAGACTTATATCCTTACACACAGGCAGTTTCAGCGTCCTGTGATAAATAGAAGTGGGTCAGGGGAAATCTTTAAGGAACACCCCTCGTATTTGTTTTCCTTTTAGTTTAGTGGTTTAGCATTTGTCCCCTATTACACTGCTGTTACTAATACTTAGTGTTGCTTGTTTTCCCTCCAGAGTGTCCAGCCGGATGCAGCTTCCCCCATGCATGTGAGTACCCTTCAACAACAACAACACTTCAACAACAATTTTATTGATTAGCCAGTTGGCTTTATCAAAAACAGACAGTGCAAACATAACATACAACATATGTCTGATCCTCTTAAAATAGAATACAAATATATAGGAATTTATCAACTTAAACCAATGTAGCTTAGCCGTAGATATATGCATCAACTATCCTCGTCTGTATGTATGCAGAACACATCATGCGAGGATGTGCGGGGCTTGAGGAATGCAAAGCTGGGGTGAAAATTGCTGGAAGAAACATTAACAACCTCAGATATGCAGATGACACCACTCTGATGGCCGAAAGCGAGGAGGAGCTGAGGAGCCTTCTAATCAGGTGAAAGAAGAAAGCGCAAAAGCTGGGTTGCAGCTAAACATAAAAAACCAAGATTATGGCAACAAGAATGATTGACAACTGGGAAATAGAGGGAGAAAATGTGGAGGCCAGTGACAGACTTTGTATTTCTAGGTGCAAAGATTACTGCAGATGCAGACTGCAGCCAGGACTTCTTGGGAGGAAAGCAATGGGAAGGAGAGCAACGACCAGTCTCGATAAAATAGTGAAGAGTAGAGACATCACACTGGCAAACAAGATCCGCATAGTTAAAATGGTATTCCCCATAGTCACCTACGGATGTGAGAGCTGGACCATAGGGAAGGCTGAGCGAAGGAAGATAGATGCTTTTGAACTGTGGTGTTGGAGGAAAGTTCTGAGAGTGCCTTGGACTGAGAAGATCCAACCAGTCCATCCTCCAGGAAATAAAGCCCGACTGCTCACTGGAGGGAAGGATACTAGAGAAAAAGTTGAAGTACTTTGGCCACATCATGAGGAGACAGCAAAGCCTAGAGAAGACAATGATGCTGGGGAAAGTGGAAGGCAAAAGGAAGAGGGGCCGACCAAGGGCAAGATGGATGGATGGCATCCTTGAAGTGACTGGACTGACCTTGAAGGAGCTTGGGGTGGTGACAGCCGACAGGGAGCTCTGGTGTGGGCTGGTCCATGAGGTCACGAAGAGTCGGAGACGACTGAACGAATGAACAACAACAATCCTCGTCTCCCCTACACTGCACCCCAATTTGATCTATGAACTCTGATCTCCTTTTAGCAGCTTTAAACAAATAAAGGCCAACTTTTACTGTCAGAATGGGGTTGTAACCAGCCAACAAAAATGAGGTTTTAGCCGCTGTATCCCAGCTTATTTTATTGCAAATAAAACATGTGAGTACCCAATTGTCAAGAAACCGACCAAGAACGAGATTAATATAAATAAATAAATAAGAAGGGGAGCCAGGAGGACGTTGCCATCTTGTCCCCTGTGACATCAGCGCCCCTCCCCCAACACCAACGGCCACTTTGGGGCCAGAATAAAGAAGGGGAGCCAGGAGGACGTTGCCATCTTGTCCCCTGTGACATCAGCGCCCCTCCCCCAACACCAACGGCCACTTTGGGGCCAGAATAAAGAAGGGGAGCCAGGAGGACGTTGCCATCTTGTCCCCTGTGACATCAGCGCCCCTCCCCCAACACCAACGGCCACTTTGGGGCCAGAATAAAGAAGGGGAGCCAGGAGGACGTTGCCATCTTGTCCCCTGTGACATCAGCGCCCCTCCCCCAACACCAACGGCCACTCTGGGGCCAGAATAAAGAAGGGGAGCCAGGAGGACGTTGCCATCTTGTCCCCTGTGACATCAGCGCCCCTCCCCCAACACCAACGGCCACTTTGGGGCCAGAATAAAGAAGGGGAGCCGGGAGGACGTTGCCATCTTGTCCCCTGTGACATCAGCGCCCCTCCCCCAACACCAACGGCCACTCTGGGGAGAATAAAGAAGGGGAGCCAGGAGGACGTTGCCATCTTGTCCCCTGTGACATCAGCGCCCCTCACCCAACACCAACGGCCACTCTGGGGCCAGAATAAAGAAGGGGAGCCAGGAGGACGTTGCCATCTTGTCCCCTGTGACATCAGCGCCCCTCCCCCAACACCAACGGCCACTCTGGGGCCAGAATAAAGAAGGGGAGCCAGGAGGACATTGCCATCTTGTCCCCTGTGACATCAGCGCCCCTCCCCCAACACCAACGGCCACTCTGGGGCCAGAATAAAGAAGGGGAGCCAGGAGGACATTGCCATCTTGTCCCCTGTGACATCAGCGCCCCTCCCCCAACACCAACGGCCACTCTGGGGCCAGAATAAAGAAGGGGAGCCAGGAGGACATTGCCATCTTGTCCCCTGTGACATCAGCGCCCCTCCCCCAACACCAACAGCCACTCTGGGGCCAGAATAAAGAAGGGGAGCCAGGAGGACGTTGCCATCTTGTCCCCTGTGACATCAGCGCCCCTCCCCCAACACCAACAGCCACTTTGGGGCCAGAATAAAGAAGGGGAGCCAGGAGGACATTGCCATCTTGTCCCCTGTGACATCAGCGCCCCTCCCCCAACACCAACAGCCACTCTGGGGCCAGAATAAAGAAGGGGAGCCAGGAGGACATTGCCATCTTGTCCCCTGTGACATCAGCGCCCCTCCCCCAACACCAACAGCCACTCTGGGGCCAGAATAAAGAAGGGGAGCCAGGAGGACATTGCCATCTTGTCCCCTGTGACATCAGCGCCCCTCCCCCAACACCAACGGCCACTCTGGGGCCAGAATAAAGAAGGGGAGCCAGGAGGACGTTGCCATCTTGTCCCCTGTGACATCAGCGCCCCTCCCCCAACACCAACGGCCACTTGGGGCCAGAATAAAGAAGGGGAGCCAGGAGGACATTGCCATCTTGTCCCCTGTGACATCAGCGCCCCTCCCCCAACACCAACAGCCACTCTGGGGCCAGAATAAAGAAGGGGAGCCAGGAGGACGTTGCCATCTTGTCCCCTGTGACATCAGCGCCCCTCCCCCAACACCAACGGCCACTTTGGGGCCAGAATAAAGAAGGGGAGCCAGGAGGACGTTGCCACTCTGGGGCCAGAATTGTTTTTATACCATGTCTTGAATTTTGTTGTTCCTATGTTGTAAACCGCTGTGAGTCGCCCCTGGGCTGAGAACAGCGGTATATAAGCAAAGTAAATAAATAAATAAATAAATAATAATATGGATAGGAAAGTTGCATTCTTAATGTGCGGACTTGTGGCCTACTTTTCAGTGACCGGTTGTGCATTTCTTTTTTTTTAAGTTAATAATAATAATATGTCGGCCTACAATGTTCAAACTGCTGACAGGCATAACAGCTGAGCAAATCCAGGATCACTTGGAGGAAAATAACATCTTGCCAGTAGAACGAAAAGGCAATAAAAGAAGAAGTAGGGGCATTAAAGATCAGCTTCTGATTGACAAGATGATACTGGAGAATTGCAAAAGCTGCAAAACAAACCTCTATACAACTTAGATTGATTACAAAAAAGCAGTTGAGCCACATAGTTGGATCATCAAATGTCTAGATGTCATCGGGGTTTGTGAAAATATTAGCAAGTTTACTGAAAATGCAATGAAACAATAGAAAACTGAGTTGTTTGTGGGCAACAAAAGCTATGGAACTGTTATCATCAAGAGAGGAAAACATTCCCATCCAAACCCACGTAATGAAGGTGGAGGCATTACTTTTCATTTAACTCTCGTAGATGGATCATCAAATGTCTAGATGTCATCGGGGTTTGTGAAAATATTAACAAGTTCACTGAAAACGCAATGAAACAATGGAAAACTGAGTCGTTTGTGGACAACGAACGCTGCGGAACTGTTAATATCAAGAGAAGGATTTTCCAGGGTGACTCACTGTCATCACTGTTGTTCATCATTGCAATGATCCCACTGCCCGTAATTCTACAGAAAGCAAACCTGGGCTACCAAATGACAAGAAGTTCACCAAAAATTTCCCATTTGCTGTACATGGATGATCTAAAGCTTTATGGGAAATTAGAAACTGAAATCCAGTCACTGACCAATACAGTCAGAATCATCAGTATGGAAACAATATCATATGAAAGCTGACTGGCACAACCTGGGGATCACAATCAGACACAGTGAAGACATCTGCCTTTGCGCTATGCTACTCTGCTGCTGAGTTTGCATGCCCGGTGTGGTACACATCTCACCATGCTAAAACAGTGGATGTGGCTCTTAATGAGACATGCCACATGATCACGGGGTGTCTGCGCCCTACACCACTGGAGAAATTACACTGTTTAGCTGGTATTGCACCACCTGACATCCGCCGGGAAGTAGCAGCCAATAGTGAAAGGACCAAGGCAGTGACATCTCCAGCTCATCCCCTGTTTGGGTATCAGCCAGCACATCAATGACTTAAATCAAGTAATAGTTTTCTAAGATCTACAGAGACACTCGCTGGAACACCTCAGCAAGCGAGAGACCAAAAGTGGCAGGCTCAAACCAATGGCTGATACCAAATGAGAGACTCCCCCCTACGCACACAGAAGACTGGGTGACTTGGAAGGCGCTGAACAGACTGCGCTCTGGCACCACGAGATGCAGAGCCAACCTTAAGAAATGGGGCCACAAAGTGGAATCCACGACATGCGAGTGCGGAGAAGAGCAAACCACAGACCACCTGCTGCAATGCAACCTGAGCCCTGCCACATGCACAATGGAGGACCTTCTTGCAGCAACACCAGAGGCACTTCAAGGGGGCAGATACTGGTCAAAGGACATTTAACCAACTACCAAGCTTGCAAATTCTGTGTTTTGTCTGTTTGTTTGATTGTTTGTTTTGTTAAAAATGTAATACAAATGTCTGGTTGCTGATGACACGATAAATAAATAAATCAGTATGGAGTTCGGCCTAGACAAATGTGCCACAGTGGCATTAAAGAAAGGGGAAATTACTCACAGCGAGGGCATAGAGATGCCAAACGGACAAACCATCAAGTGCAATCAGCCTGAAGCCTGTCAGTACCTGGACATACTACAGTTGGACAATATCAAGCATGGGCAAGTGAAAAATGTGGTCAACAAGGAATATGTCCAAAGAGTCAGGAAGGTTTTGAAGAGCAAATTAAATGGCGGAAATGCAATCCAGGCTCTCAACCCCTGGGCCATCCCCGTCATGAGATGCACGGCTGGGATTGTGAACTAGACACAAGCAGAGCTGGAGGATCTGGACAGAAAAACAAGAAAACGGATGACAATCCACTACGCATTACACCCGCATAGTGATGTTGACAGACTTCACCTGCCCAGAAAATCAGGCGGCAGAGAGAGGGATTCTGCAAGGGAAACAAATGATAGAAGAAGAGAAACACCCCTGGCACAGTGATTCTCAGCCTTCCTAATGCCGCGACCCCTTAATACAGTTCCTCATGTGGTGGTGACCCCCCAATCATAAAATTATTTGTGTTGCTATTTCACAACTATAGTTTAGCTACTGTTATGGATCATAATGTAAACATCTGATATGCAGGATGCACTTTCACTGGAGCAAATTTGGCACAAATACCAAATACGCCCAAATTTGAATACTGGTTGGCTTGGGAGGGATTGCTATTGTCATTTGGGAGTTGTAGTTGCTGGGATTTATAGTTAAGCTACAATCAAAGAGCATTCTGAACTCCACCAACAACAGAATTGGACCAAACTTGGCACACAGAACTACCATGACCAACAAAAAGTACTGGTAGGGTTTGGTGGGCATTGACCTTGAGTTTTGGAGTTGCAGTTCACCTACATCCAGAGAGCACTGTGGACTCAAACAATGATCGATTTGACCAAACTTCACATAAATACATTAGCATGAATACTCAATATGCTCAAATGTGAACACTAGTGGAGTTTGGGGAAAATAAACAACATTTGGGAGTTGTAGTTGCTGAAATTTATAGTTTATCTACAATCAAAGAGCATTCTGAGCCCCACCAATGATAGAATTGGGCCAAACTTTCCACACAGAAGCCCCATGACCAACAGAAAATATTGTGTTTTCTAATGGTCTTTGGCGACCTCTCTGACACCCCATCATGACCCCTCCAGGGGTCCTGACCCCCAGGTTGAGAAACACTGCCCTGGCAGATGATGGGAAAGGCAGTCAAGAACCAACATTGAGGGAAGTCAAGAGTAGTAAACTGCATCGGGTGCAAAAGACAAAAAGGGAATACTATAAAAACACAATCCAGAGCAGAAGAGAAAACTGTCCAAAGAAGTCTCTCCACGGACAGTTCCTGGGAAAAACTGAGAGCCAAATTGACAAAGAAAAAACATGGTTGTGGCTCACAAATGGGACTCTGAAAAAGGAGACAAAAGAGGGCCTGATTCTTGCAGTCCAAGAACAAGCCATTCGAACCAAGGCCATCAAAGCCAGAATTGAAAAGTCGACGACAGATCCCAAGTGTAGACTCTGCAAGGAAGCAGGTGAAACAATAGATCCCTTTCTCAGCTGCTGCAAGAAGATCGCGCAGAGAGACTACAAATAGAGGCACAACATCCTTGCTCAGGTGAGTCATTGGAACTTGTGCCACAAATCCCATCTGCCTGCGACAAAGAACTGGTGGGATCACAAGCTGGAAAAAGTTACAGAAAATGAACATGTCAGACTATTCTGGGACTTCTGAATTCAGACTGATAGAGTTTGGGAGCAAAAGACTGACCTCACGATCGTGTTAAAAAACAAAGTATAGATCGTCGATATTGAAATTCCAGGCAACAGCAGAATTGACAAGAAGCAACTGGAAAAGCTTACATGATATGAAGATCTACAGATCAAACAGCAAAGACTCTGGCACAAGCCAGTCAAGGGGGTCCCAGTGGTGATTGGCACATTGGGTGCAGAACTTAAAGACCTTGGCCTGCACTTAAAAACAATCAGCACTGACAAAATTACCTCTGTGAGCTGCAAAAGGCCACGTTACTGGGATCTGCACACGTTATTTACCGATACATCACATAGACCTAGACACCCTTTGGGGAGACGGTGGCGGGGTATAAATAAAGATTATTATTATTATTATTATTATTATTATTATTATCCTAGACACTTGGGAAGTGTCCGGCGTGTGATCCAATACAACAACCAGCATAATAATCTTGTTTTCCGTGCACTAACCTTGTTGTGTTTCAAATAATAATAATAATAATTACTATTATTATTATTTATTGTGTAATTAATGTGAAGCCTGTTGGGCATTTCTGAGCTTCAGGCCCCTGTTTGTGAGAGGGCATCATTCCACAGTGGGTCACAAAGCAGACACGCACACTGCTTGCTGTCAGAAGGGCTTTTCAGCCTCCCCTTCCTTCCGGCAGGGCCACAACTGGATCATCGCCTACAGCCGCCCCGTTTACTTCTGCGTGGCCTGCCTGCTGATTTGGTTGCTGGACCTCTGCGCCCGCACCGTGCCCCTCCCGCCCGTGGCCTTCTACGACCTCACCCTCTTCTCCGCCGAATTCTTCTACTGCGCCCGAAACGTTGTGATTGGTGAGGATCATTTCGGGAGGTCCGTAGAACGTCTGGGTGGTTCATTTGGAATTTCTCCCTGTTTACTGTCTCCTTTTCTTTTCTCCTCCCACCCCCCCCCTCCCCCCCCCCCCCCCCCCCCCCCCCTCCCCCCCCCCCCCCCCCCCCCGCTCAGTCTTCACCCTCTGCTTCCCAGCGATCTTCCTCTTTGGACTTCTCCCCCAGGTCAACACTTGCTTCATGTACCTTCTGGAGCAGGTGGACATGAACATCTTCGGTGGAACAGGTACAGAGAAAAGGGGACCGCATACCATAAAACCAGCATCTCCCTTGCCCTCAAGACCCTCCCCGTGAATGTATAGCAGAGTAACTTATTAGCAGCACAAATAAAGTTCAACCTTCACGCTGGAGCTTCACACACGAGGCCTTCTCATATAGAGGCTTACCTCACACAGAGGCTTCTCTCACAGACTAAGGCATACCTCACACTGAGGCATTCTCACAGACTGAGACCTTTCTCCCACTGAGGCAAACTAACACAGATGCCTACTAAGCTACAATAACAAGGTTTCCACACTTCCTTCTTTGCTTCCATGCTGGGCTTCTTCCTCATGCAGATAAACAGCTTCACTCTCACAGAGCCTTCTCTCACAATGAGCTTATACTAGAACTTCACACAGTAACTTTTTTAATACAGCAGGCTTTATACTGGAGCTTTGCACATGAAGCTTTACATGCAAGGCCTTTCACGTGAGGCCTTCAAACTGGAGCTTCTCTCACTGAAGCTTCTAAGACCAGGCCTCCTCATAGACCAAGGCCTACCTCACACTGTGAGGCCTACCTCACACTGTTAGGATTGCACTCACAGACTAACACCTACCTCACACTATGATACCTTCTTTCATAGACTAAGGTCTACCTCACACAGAGACTACTCTCACAGACTAAGGCCTGCCTCACACTGTGAGGCCTTCTCTCACAAAGCCCTACCTCACACTGTGAGGCTTTCTTTCACGGACTAAGGCCTAACTCACTGTGAGGCCTTCTCTCACAGACTAAGGCTTACCTCACATCGTGAGGCCTTCTCTCACAGACTAAGGCCTACTTCACACTGTGAGGCCTTCTCTCACGGACTAAGGCTTACCTCACATCGTGAGGCCTTCTCTCACAGACTAAGGCCTACCTCACACTATGAGGCCTTCTTTTATAGACTAAGGCTTACCTCACACTGTGAGGCCTACCTCACACAGTCTTCTGTCACAGACTAAGGCTTACCTCACACTGTGAGGCCTTCTCTCACAGACTGAGACCTTTCTCCCATTGTGAGGCCTTCTCTCACAAAGGCCTACCTCACATTGTGAGGCTTTCTCTCACAGACTAAGGCCTACATCACCCTGTGAGCCCTTCTTTGACAGACTAAGGCCTACATCACCCTGTGAGCCCTTCTCTCATAGACTAAGGCCTAGCTCACACTATGAGGCCTTTTTTCAGACTGAGACCTTTCTCCCACTGAGGTTTACCTCAGACTGACGGCTACTAAGCTACAGGCACACCTGCTTATGTTGAACTGCGGCTTTTGCTGAGTCATTGCATTCACTTAACCTTTTGGGTGTTAAAGATGAGCGTTAGATTCAAGTAAATACAGTAATCTTTGTCAGAAATATTAAAAATTAACTAGGTATTTTGCAATTTAAATTCTACAGCATAGATGCATTCAATGTCATAGACATACAACATATATAGACAGACACAGAGGCAATTTAACATTCCAGCTTTCCGGCTTCATGAGGGTATACCCGATTCCGGCCACAGGGGGAGGTGCTGCTTCACAGTCCACTTGTGACACCTTGATGGGGTACTTCCTCATTCTTACGCACACTGCTGGAAGGTGGCATCGTAAATTAGTGAAATTAGCCTCCCCGCATAAAGTGGTACCTAAATTTCCTACTTGACAGATGCAACTGTCTTTCATGCTGCATAGGTCAACAGCAAGCTAGACTATTAATGGTCGGGAGCTCACTCTAACCCGGACTGGCTTCGAACTCATGACCTCTCGGTTAGTAGTGATTTAATGCAGTTGGCTACTAACTAACTGCGCCACAGCCCGGTCAATACTTGAGTCAATACGGGTATTTTTTTTCCCCACTTGTGAATGCCTGTGATACTTATGGATGTTGTCTCTTTTTCTTTCCTCAGCTGCCACCAGCCCCCTCACGGCCTTCTTTGCGCTCTTGCGCAGCATCCTAGTGGCAACCCTTCTGTACGGCTTCTGCCTTGGAGCGATCAAGGTACCCTCTTTCACCTGAGTGTGTATGTGAGCGAGCTGTTGAGAGACGTTGTGGGAACAGTCACAGTCGAAATGTACGGACTTCAACTCCGACTTTCCAACAAGCCTTTAGAATACAAAATGCCTAGCTTGTTGCAGGTTTATTCTCAGGAATTTAGGAATGTATTCATCGCGAGTCCAGGTTCAGCAGAAGATGCCTTTTGGCACTCAGTTTGGGTGGTCAAGTGTTTTGGCTTGAGTTGGGGCATTGGGAGGCTGAGGTTTGTGGGATCTAACCACTATTGCTCTCTTCCTGCCTTTAGACTCCGTGGGGTGACCAGCATGTGCCCGTCCTCTTCTCTGTCTTCTGTGGTCTCCTCGTGGCACTTTCCTACCACCTGAGCCGCCAGAGCAGTGACCCAACTGTCCTCTGGTCTGTATCCTGCCATGGATGGGGAAATTATTATTATTGTTGTTGTTGTTATTATTATTGTTATTGTTATGTTGACAAAGGCTTTCATAGCTGGAACACCTTCCAACAAAGGATCCCTAGGCAGGAAGCAGCCAGGTTTTGAAGCTGCAAGGCCATTCAATGCTAATCAAGGTGGCCAATTGCAACATTTACACTTGCCTCCAGCAGACAAGAGTTCTTTCTCCCACCCTGAACATTATTCCACAAATATATATCTAGGATTCCCTCAGGCAGGAAGCAGCCAGGCTTTGAAGCTGCAAGGCTACTCAGTGCTAATCCAGCTGGCCAATGGCAACATTCAGACTTGCTTCCAACAGACAAGAGTTCCTTCTCCCACAGAAAAATATAGGACTCCGCCAGGGAGGAAGCAGCCAGGCTTTGAAGCTGCAAGGCCACTCAATGCTAATCAAGCTGGCCAATAGCAACATTCAGACTTCCCTCCAACAGACAAGAGTTCCTTCTCCCACAGAAAAATATAGGACTCCGCCAGGCAGGAAGCAGCCAGACTTTGAAACTGCAAGGTTATTCAATGCCAACCAAGGAGGCCAATGGCAACATTCACACTTGCCTCCAGCAGACAAGAGTTCTTTCTCCCACCCTTGACATTATTCCACAGATATATAGCTAGGATTCCCTCAGGCAGGAAGCAGCCAGGCTTTTAAGCTGCAAGGCCATTCAATGCTAATCAATGTGGCCAATGGCAACATTTACACTTGCCTCCAGCAGACAAGAGTTCTTTCTCCCACCCTGAACATTATTCCACAGATATATATCTAGGATTCCCTCAGGCAGGAAGCAGCCAGGCTTTGAAGCTGCAAGGCTATTCAATGCCAACCAGGAGGCCAATGGCAACACTTGCCTCCAGCAGACAAGAGTTCTTTCTTTCTCCCACCCTGGACATTTTTCCACAGATACATAAACCCCATTTGCCTAATTTCCAACAGACACCTCAACCACTGAGGATGGAGCACTTCCTCATTCTTTTGCATGCTTGCTGGAGATTTTTATGGCATAAATTAGTTAAATTAGCCTCCCTGCATAAAGCGGTACCTAAATTTCCTACTTGATACATGCAACTGTCTTTCGGGCTGCAAGGGTCGACAGCAAGCTAGACAAATGGTTGGGTGCTTACTCCGACCCGGGCTGGTTTCAAACTCATGACCTTTCATGAGTTGTTGTGTTGACGAACGCTTTCATAGCTGGAACACCTCCCAACAAAGGATCCCCAGGCAGCAACCAGCCAGGCTTTGAAACTGCAAAGCCATTCAGTGCTAATCAAGGTGGCCAATGGCAACATTTACACTTGCCTCCAGCAGACAAGAGTTCTTTCTCCCACCCTGAACATTATTCTACAGATACATAAACCCCATTTGCCAGATTTCCAACAGACACCTCAACCACTGAAGATGGAGTGCTTTCTCATTCTTTTGCATGCTGCTGGAGATTTTTATGGCGTCATAAATTAGTTTAATTAGCCTCCCTGCATACAGCGGTACCTAAATTTCCTACTTGACATGTGCCACTGTGTTTTGGGCTGCAAGGGTCAACAGTAGTACTTCCTCATTCTTTTGCATGCTGCTGGAGATTTTTATGGCGTCATAAATTAGTTTAATTAGCCTCCCTGCATAAAGCGGTACCTAAATTTCCTACTTGACATGTGCTACTGTGTTTTGGGCTGCAAGGGTCAACAGTAGTAGTTCCTCATTCTTTTGCATGCTGCTGGAGATTTTTATGGCGTCATAAATTAGTTAAATTAGCCTCCCTGCATAAAGCGGTACCTAAATTTCCTACGTCACACGTGCAACTGTCTTTCGGGCTGCAAGGGTCGACAATAGTAGTACCTCATTCTTTTGCATGCTGCTGGAGCTTTTTATGGCGTCATAAATTAGTTAAATTAGCCTCCCCACATAAAGCGGTACCTAAATTTCCTATGTCACATGTGCAGCTGGTTTTTGGGCTGCAAGGGTCAACAGTAGTGCTTCCTCATTCTTTTGCATGCTGCTGGAGCTTTTTATGGCGTCATAAATTAGTTAAATTAGCCTCCCCGCATAAAGCGGTACCTAAATTTCCTACTTGACATGTGCAACTGTCTTTCGGGCTGCAAGGGTCGACAGCAAGCTAGACAAATGGTCGGGAGCTTACTCCGACCCGGGCTAGCTTCGAACTTCAAACTGATTCCCAACCAGCTGCGTCACAACCTGGTCTGTGTTCCCCTTTCTGCCTTTTAGGTCTCTGATCCGAACCAAGCTCTTCCCCGAATTTGAGAACCAAAGTGTGGAGAGCCCCTCGGTTGCGATTAAGGACCCGCTGCCTGAAAAACTGCGTAGTTCACTGGTAAGTGGGTCTGTAGAGTGGAATATCAGTAGGAACAGATAGTCAAGACCAGGCATGGGTAAACTTCGGCCCTCTGTGTGTTTTGGACTTCAACTCCCACAATTCCTAACAGCCTACCAGTTTGTCCTGAGTGGCATGTCAGCTTGGATCATGGCTGACCAAAGGGGAAGTCTGCTGGGGAGAGAAAATTGGGGAAGAGTTTAGAAGGACAGAAGTTGCCTGGGGAAATGGACCCAAAATAGTAAATAATAAATATAATAATAAATATAATAATAATAATTATTATTATTATTATTATAATAATAATACGGTTACAGATCAGGTGTGTGTGTTTTTAGAGTTTTTTAAGCGATAATAATAATAATAATAATAATAATAATAATAATAATAAATAACATTAAGACCAGAAATTCGCAACATTAAAAGCAGAAAGTCCCTAATGTTATGAGCCACAGCAACGCATGGCAGGGGATGGCTAGTAAATAAAAAAAATTGTAATGTTCGTTTGTGGGATTAACATAACTCAAAAACCACTGGAGGACTTGACACCAGATTTGGACACTATACCCCTAACAGACCAACAAGTGACCATCACTCATAAAACCTCCCAAAAAACTTTGGAAAGGACTTAAAAGCTCAAAAATCTAAATGATGGAAAGGTAAATGATGTTACAGAAAGAAAGGGAAGGAAGGGGAGAAAGAAAGAGAGAGAGGGAAAGAAAGAGGGAGGGGAAAAAGAAGGAAGCATGGAAGCAAAGAGCGAAGGAAGGAAGGAAAACGGTAGAGAAGGAAGAAAGGAGAGAAAAAGAAGGAAAAGAAAAGGGGAAGGAAGGAAAAGTAATAAGGGAAGGAAGGAGAGAGGGAAAGAAGGAGAGAAAGGGGAGAGAAGGAAAAGGGAAGAGAAGGAAAGATGGGAGTAAAAAGTGAAGGAAGGAAGGAAAGAAGTAGAGAAGGAAGAAAGGAGAGAAAGGTAGGGAAGGAAAGAAGGAAAAAGAGAAGGATGGAAGCAGAGTTGGAGGAAGGAAGGAAAGAAAGAAGTAGAGAAGGAAGAAAGGAGAGAAAGGTAGGGAAGGAAAGAAGGAAAGAGAGAAAAGGGTGGAAGCCAAAGGGAAGGAAGGAAGGAAGGAAGGAAGGAAGGAAGGAAGGAAGGAAGGAAGGAAGGAAGGAAAGAATGAAAGTAAGAAAGAAGTAGAGAAGGAAGAAAGGTAGGGAAGGAAAGAAGGAAAAAGAGAAAGAAGGATTGAAACAAAAAGTGAAGGAAGGAAGGAAAGAAAAGAGTAGAGAAGGAAGAAAGGAAGAAAGGTAGAGAAGGAAAGAAGGAAAGCAAAAAGTGAAGGAAGGGAGAAAGGAAGGATGGAAGCAATAAGTGAAGGAAGGAAGGAAGGAAAGAAGTAGAGAAGGAAGAAAGGAGAGAAAGGTAGGGAAGGAAAGAAGGAAAAAGAGAAAGAAGGATGGAAGCAAAAAGTGAAGGAAGGGAGAAAGGAAGGATGGAAGCAATAAGTGAAGGAAGGAAGGAAGGAAAGAAGTAGAGAAGGAAGAAAGGAGAGAAAGGTAGGGAAGGAAAGAAGGAAAAAGAGAAAAATGGGTGGAAGCCAAAGGGAAGGAAGGAAAGAATGAAAGTAAGAAAGAAGTAGAGAAGGAAGAAAGGAGAGAAAGGTAGGGAAGGAAAGAAGGAAAAAGAGAAAGAAGGATTGAAACAAAAAGTGAAGGAAGGAAGGAAGGAATAAGTGAAGGAAGGAAGGAAGGAAGGAAGGAAGTAGAGAAGGAAGAAAGGAGAGAAAGGTAGGGAAGGAAAGAAGGAAAAAGAGAAAGAAGAATGGAAGCAGTAAGTGAAGGAAGGAAGGATGGAAGGAATAAGTGAAGGAAAGAAGGAAAGAAGTAGAGAAGGAAGAAAGGAGAGAAAGGTAGGGAAGGAAAGAAGGAAAAAGAGAAAGAAGGATGGAAGCAAAAAGTGAAGGATGGAAGGAAAGAGGTAGAAAAGGAAGAAAGAGAAAGAAGGAAAAGAAAATTGGGGAAGGAAGGAAAGATGTAGAGAAGGAATGAAGGAAAGAGAGTGAAGGAAGGAGGGAAAGAAGGAGAGAAAGAGAGGGAAGGAAAAAGGAAGGATGGAAGCAAAAAACAAAAGAAAGAAGTAGAGAAGGGAGAAAGGAGAGAAAGGGAGGGAAGGAAAAAGAGAAAGAAGGGTGGAAGCAAAAAGTGAAGGAAGGAAAGGTAGAAAAGGAAGAAAGGAGAGAAAGAAAAATGGAAATAAAAAATGGGGGAAGGAAGGAAAGATGTAGAGGAGGAAGGAAGGAAAGGGAGTGAAGGAAGGAGAGAAAGAGGGAGGGAAGGTTGGCCACGGCAATGCGTGATGGGTATAGCTAGTAATCTATATAAATAAAACGGCTCAAAAACCACTGGACGAATTGACACCAAATTTTGGACACGATACACCTATCAGGCCAAAGAAAGACCATCACTCCTAAAACACTGAAAAACACAGCAGAAGAGCCTTAAAAAGCCAAAAAATTAAAAATTACATGTGCAGAACCACATATATACACACATATATACATATATATACACACACAAAACACAGACTGGGCCGTAGCCATGTGTGGCAGGGGACATCTAGTTTATAATATACCAATATGTGATCTTTAAAACAGGATTACATATAAACAGTATTAAAAATTTAGTTAAAGTCCATTACACATTCAAAGTTAAAAAGCACAGCAATAATAATAATACAAAATATAATATAATAATAAAATAAATAAAATTCATTCATTCAATATTTTTGTGGCATAGGTAATTGAAAATACGAATATTCAATTGTGGATAAAGGGGTCATACTGTATGATTTGATTAGTCGTTGGGTAGCATATTTCTTTGGGGAACTGAATTTGCGTGGATCAGCGTCTCACCTACTCCCTTCTTCCTCCGCATCTTGCCTTTTGCCATTGCTGTGATCCAGCGGGAGATCCTCCATTCAGACCTGGTGATGTGTGCCGTCATCGCCGTCTTGACCTTTGCGATCAGTGCCAGCACCGTCTTCATCGCTCTGGAGGTACCTCAGGGAAAACAGGAGGGCATAGGGAACCTTGACTTAAGAGCACCCCAATGTAGGATTGTTTGGGTTAAGAGCCATTGCCCGGCCAGATTTTGCTTTGACATAAGAGCAGCGTTTTGAGTTAAGAGGGAGCGTGATGGGTTTGTGGGCTGTAATAAATATTGTTATTATTGCTACTGATGGGTCTATGGACTGCACTAAATGTTGTTACTGATGGGTCTATGGACTGTAATAAATGTTGTTGTTCTTACTGATGGGTCTGTGGACTAATAAATGTTGTTGTTGTTACTTATGGGTTTATGAACTGTAAATAATATTCGTGTTGTTACTGATAGGTCTATGGACTGTAATAAATGTTGTTGTTACTGATGGATCTATGGACTCTAATAATAGTTGTTGTTATTGATGGATCTATGAACTCTAATAAATGTTGTTGTTGTTACTGATGGATCTATGGACTCTAATAAATGTTGTTGTTGTTATTGATGGGTCTATGGACTAATAAATATTGTTGTTGTTATTGATGGGTCTATGGACTGTAATAAATGTTACTGATGGATCTATGGACTCTAATAATAGTTGTTGTTGTTATTGATGGATCTATGGACTCTAATAATAGTTGTTGTTGTTACTGATGGGTCTATGGACTAATAAATATTGTTGTTGTTGTTATTGATGGGTCTATGGACTGTACTAAATGTTACTGATGGATCTATGGACTYTAATAATAGTTGTTGTTGTTGTTGTTAYTGATGGATCTATGGACTCTAATAATAGTTGTTGTTGTTGTTACTAATGGGTCTATGGACTAATAAATATTGTTGTTGTTGTTATTGATGGATCTATGGACTTTAATAATAGTTGTTGTTGTTACTGATGGATCTATGGACTCTAATAATAGTTGTTGTTGTTGTTGTTGTTATTGATGGATCTATGGACTCTAATAATAGTTGTTGTTGTTACTGATGGATCTATGGACTCTAATAAATGTTGTTGTTGTTGTTACTGATGGGTCTATGGACTAATAAATATTGTTGTTGTTATTGATGGGTCTATGGACTCTAATAATAGTTGTTGTTATTGATGGATCTATGGACTCTAATAATAGTTGTTGTTGTTGTTACTGATGGATCTATGGACTCTAATAAATGTTGTTGTTGTTGTTACTGATGGGTCTATGGACTAATAAATATTGTTGTTGTTATTGATGGGTCTATGGACTGTACTAAATGTTACTGATGGATCTATGGACTCTAATAATAGTTGTTGTTGTTGTTGTTATTGATGGATCTATGGACTCTAATAATAGTTGTTGTTGTTGTTACTAATGGGTCTATGGACTAATAAATATTGTTGTTGTTGTTATTGATGGATCTATGGACTTTAATAATAGTTGTTGTTGTTACTGATGGATCTATGGACTCTAATAATAGTTGTTGTTGTTGTTATTGATGGATCTATGGACTCTAATAATAGTTGTTGTTGTTACTGATGGATCTATGGACTCTAATAAATGTTGTTGTTGTTACTGATGGGTCTATAGACTAATAAATGTTGTTATTGATGGGTCTATGGACTGTAATAAATGTTGTTGTTACTTAATGGGCTTATGAACTGTAATTAATATTGATGTTGTCGGTACGGATGGGTCTATGGACTGTAATAAATGTTGTTACTGATGGGTCTATGGACTAATAAATATTGTTGTTGTTACTGATGGGTCTATGGACTAATAAATATTGTTGTTGTTACTGATGGGTCTATGGACTAATAAATATTGTTGTTATTGATGGGTCTATGGACTGTAATAAATGTTGTTGTTGTTACTTAATGGGCTTATGAACTGCAATTAACATTGATGTTGTTGTTACTAATGGGTCTGTGGACTAATAAATGTTGTTGTTGGTACGGATGGGTCTATGGACTGTAATAAATGTTGTTGTTACTGATGGGTCTATGGACTGTAATAAATGTTGTTACTGATGGATCTATGGACTAATAAATATTGTTGTTACTTAAGGGTTTATGAACTATAATTAACATTGTTGTTACTGATGGATCTATGGACTGTAATAATTGTTGTTGTTGTTGTTACTGATGGGTCTATCGACTAATACATGTTCTTGTTACTTATGGGTTTATGAACTGTAATTAACATTGTTGTTGTTACTGATGGGTCTATGGAGTGTAATAAATATTGTGTTGTTATGTGTATAGATCTGTTATTTACCCATTTTCTTATAACAAAAAAATGGGGGAAGTTTTGAGCTTCCAGAACAGATTTATAGCATTTCAGTGGGAAAAATTCAGTTTTGAGATAAGAGTGTTTCGAGTGAAGAAACTCTTAAGTCAAGGCATCACTGCACTTTGGGAATTTAGGGGAGCGGCTTTGTGGACAGCGCTGTACTTAGCTCTATGTTGTTCTTCTCAGTCTGTCCTAGGTTATGTGCTCTACGCCTTGGCGGGCCTGGTGGGCTTTGTCACTCACTACCTGTTGCCGCAGCTTCGGAAGCAGCTGCCCTGGTTCTGCCTCTCCCAGCCGGTGCTGAAGCCACGCGAATACAGCCAGTTCGAAGTGCGCAGTAAGTAGTATAACGTCATTTTGGGGAGAAGTGAGGCTGTGTTCATGCATTCCGATATCAGCGATGCCTTCCTCATTCCATCTTCTCAGGCGCTGCCCAGCTGATGTGGTTCGAGAAGCTCTACGCCTGGCTGCAATGCGTGGAGAAGTACTTCATCTACCCGGCCGTGGTGCTCAATGCCCTCACCATCGATGCCCACTTGGTCAGCAGCCCAAGGCAGGACAAGTTCTGCATCTAGTACGTGCCACGCCAAATGTCTTCTCATGCAAATTAGATGTCCTCAACTTCACATCCCCTAGAACAGCATTTCTCAACCAGGGGGGGTTTAAATGATATTTACCCACTTGTGCTGCTTTTTTTATCTGTTTTATACTAATTTATGCTATGCTTTTAATACAAAATAAATAAATAAACATGGAAGTCGGGACCCCTGTGGGGGTCGTAAGAGGGGTCGCCAATGACCGTCAGAAAACACAATATTTTTGTTGGTCATAAGGATTATGTGTGGGAAATTTAGCCCAATTCTATCGTTGGTGGAGTTCAGAATGCTCTTTGAGTGTAGGTGAACTATAAATCCCAGCAACTACAACTCCCAAATGTCAAGATCTATTTTCCCCAAACTCCACCAGTGTTCACATTTGGGCATATTGAGTATTCATGCCAAGTTTGGTCCAGATCCATAATTGTTTGAGTCCACAGTGCTCTCTGCGTGTAGGTGAACTACAACTCCAAAACTCAAGGTGAATGTCCCCCACACAGTTCCAGTATTTCCTGTTGGTCATGGGATATCTGTGGGCCAAGTTTGGTTCCATTCCATCATTGGTGGGGTTCGGAACGCTCTTTGATTGTAGGTGAACTATAAATCCTAGCAACTACAACTCCCAAATGTCAAGATCTATTTTCCCGAAACCCTACCAGTGTTCACATTTGGGAATATTGAGTATTCATGCCAAGTTTGGTCCAGATCCATCATTGAGTCCATAGTGCTCTCTGGATGTAGGTGAACTACAACACCAGAACCAAAGACCAATGCCCACCAAACCCTTCCAGTATTTTCTGTTGGTCATTGGAGTTCTGTGCGCCATGTTTGGTTCAATTCCAACATTGGTGGGGTTCGGAATGCTCTTTGATTGTAGGTGAACTATAAATCCCAGGAACTATAACTCCCAAATGTCAAGGTTTATTTTCTCCAATGATGGCACGATCGTCAGTATAGAATTATTTGTTGTGTCAGGAGCAAACCAGTTGTATTGCATTTTTAACAAACAAACAAACAGATAGACAAAACACAAAGTTTGCAAGCTTGGTAGTTGATTAAATGTCCTTTGACCAGTATCTGTCCCCTTGAAGTGCCTCTGGTGTTGCCGCAAGAAGGTCCTCCATGGTGCATGTGGCAGGGCTCAGGTTGCGTTGCAACAGGTGGTCAGTGGTTTGCTCTTCTCCGCACTCGCATGTCGTAGATTCCACTTTGTGGCCCCATTTCTTGAGGTTGGCTTTGCATCTCGTGGTGCCAGAGCGCAGTTTGTTCAGTGCCTTCCAAGTCGCCCAGTCTTCTGTGTGCCCAGGGGGGAGTCTCACATTGGGTATCAGCCATTGATAGAGGTTCTGGGTTCGAGCCTGCCACTTTTGGACTCTCACTTGCTGAGGTGTTCCAGCGAGTGTCTCTGTAGATCTTAGAAAACTATTTCTTGATTTGAGTCGTTGACGTGCTGGCTGATACCCAAACAAGGGATGAGCTGGAGATGTCTCTGCCTTGGTCCTTTCATTATTGGCTACTCCTTCCCGGCGGATGTCAGGTGGTGCAATACCGGCTAAACAGTGTAATTTCTCCAGTGGTGTAGGGCGCAAGCACCCCGTGATAATGTGGCGTGTTTCATTAAGAGCCATATCCACTGTTTTAGTGTGGTGAGATATGTTCCGCACTGGGCATGCATACTCAGCAGCAGAGTAGCAAAGCGCAAGGGCAGATGTCTTCACTGTGTCTGGTTGTGATCCCCAGGTTGTGCCAGTCAGCTTTTGTATGATATTGTTTCTAGCGCCCACTTTTTGCTTTGTATTCAGGCAGTACTTCTTGTAGGTCAGAGCACGGTCCAAAGTGACTCCCAGGTACTTGGATGTGCTGCAATGCTCCAGTGGGGTTCCTTCCCAGAAAATCCTCAGTGCTCGAGAGGCTTGTCTGTTCTTAAGATGGAAAGCACACGTCTGCATTTTAGATGGATTAGGAATCAGCTGGTTTTCCCTGTAATAGGCAGTAAGAGCACCTAGAGCTTCAGAGACCTTCTGTTCAACCATCTCAAAGCTCCCTGCTTGAGCAGTGATGGCACAATCATCAGCATAGATGAAACTCTCCGTCCTTTCTGGCAGTGGCTGGTCATTTGTGTAAATGTTGAACATTGATGGAGCAAGCACACTCCCCTGAGGCAGGCTGTTCTTCTGTTTCCGCCATCTGCTTCTCTGGCCCTGGAACTCAACAAAAAAGCTCCTGTTTTGTAGCAGATTTCCTACAAAGCTCCTGATCACTGTTGTGTTGCCTTTCTCCAGTTGCCGCGCTCTCCTCCTCACCATTGCCGGCATGAAGCTCCTGCGTTGCTCCTTCTGCTGCCCACCCCAGCAGTACGTCACCTTGGGCTTCACCGTCCTCCTTTTCCAGTTCGACTACAAGCAGTACTCCGAGGGTTTCCTCACCGACTACTTTGTCATGTCTATCCTCTTCAGCAAGGTACGTGTTGCCCTAGGACTGCCTTCCTTTGCTCCTTTTGCTGTAGGACAAACCCAAAGGCCAGTCGCCAGGGTAGTTAAGACTGATCGACTTTTAAATATATATATTTGGATTAAAGTTCATCTGGAATTAAATATACAACAAAGGAGACTCTTAAGAGTTTAGAGTCGGCACATTTCTTTCAGCACCATCTGTAGTTGCTTCCGACCCCACCACCCTGATTTCTCAAATCCCCTTGTAATGAATCCCTTGCCTTGGTAGGCTAGCTTAGGCCTAAGGAAGTGGGCCTGGCGAAGCCACGGCATCCATTTTAGAGAAGGGAGACAGGGAGATTCCATCTTAGGTTAGGTTTGCCTTGAGGGGGCGTGTTTTAGTCTAGGAGGGAAAATCAGAAGGCTAGGATTGGTTAGAGCGATGGGGGCGGAGCCTAAGTGGTCTGAAGGGGGAAAAAGAGACTTTTAAACTGAGGCTTGAGTTCCCCAGTTTGGGAGTTGGAGCTTGGAAAGGATTGAGAGAAAAAGGGTGTTAGTGAGAGCAGTTTGGGTTTGGAAGAAACAGTTTGGGTTAGTCTTTTGTAGAGTATTGTGGAACAGAACCCTGTTAGTGGTCTGTTCATTTTCCTAAGGAAGGCTAGTTCAGGTGTTTGGTTTGTTTCCTAAGGAGGATTTTTGTGGGAGTTACTTTCAGAGATTCATTTCCTGAAGTAATTTTCTGTGTTGAAACCTTTAAGACTTGTAACCCAGAAATGTTAAGATCTTTTCTCAAACATAACAACAAGCTTTGTATACCTGAAGTTTACTGAAACCAATAAGCATTTGTACCTGAATATTTCAAGCCTGTTCAATAAACGTTCTTGTTATTTTTATCAACTTATACCAGCCTCAGTGTGAATACCTTTATGATCAAAGCCTTATTCAAGTCAGCTTTTAACAGCCTCTAAGAGCACTATAGTGACACAGAGTATTTTACTGAACAATCTCTCAATAATACCGCAGCCTGTTTATTATTAATATGGTGGCAGCGGAAATCTTTTAAAGAAGTTTATATTTCAAGCCTGTTCAATAAACGTTCGTGTTATTTTTATCAATGTGTACCAGCCTCAGTGTGAATACCTTTGTAGTAAAAATATTCAGTTGGTTCAACAACTATACTCCCTCTATATTTTGGTGAGATAATCTGTAGTGGTGCCATCATTATAATTTGGTGAAGCAGCGAGTGGTTGGGTTTATTTTATATATATAAATATATATATATATTCCCCCATATAAGAATTTCAATTTTAAAATCTACTCTCTCTCAACTTCTGTGTTTAACATCTCCTTTTCTCTCTGTCTTCTTTTCCCCTTCATCCCTTTATTCCTATTCCAGTTGTGGGACCTGCTCTACAAACTGCGCTTTGTTCTCACCTATATCGCCCCATGGCAAATTACGTGGGGCTCGGCTTTCCATGCCTTTGCCCAGCCTTTCGCCGTTCCTCGTATCCTTTTGTGTACATCCCTCCTTGAAATAATAATAAATGTAATAGCAATAATAACAAATAGAGAGAAATGATAAATGTAATAATTACTTGCGTAAAATAACATAAATGTAATAATAACAATAATAGAGTAAAATAATAAAAGTAATAATAATAATAAATAGAGTAATATACAAAATGTAATAATTAATTGAGTTAAATATGTAAATGTAATAATAACAATAATAAATAGAGTAAAATAATAAAAGTAGTAATAATAATAATTACAATAATATAAGAAATGTAATAATTGAGTTAAAAATGTGAATATAATAGCAATAACTAGAAAAATAATAAATGTAATAATTACTTGCGTAAAATAATGTAAATGTAATAATAATCATAATAATAATAGAGTAAAATAATAAAAGTAATAATAACAATAATAAATAGTGAAGTAATAAATGTAATAATTACTTGGGTAAATAATGTAAATGTAATAATAATAATAATAATAATAGAATAAAATGATGGAAATGTAATAACAGTAATAATAGAGTAAAATAATGAAAGTAATAAGAGTAATAGAAGAAATGTAATAATTAATTGAGTTAAAATGTAAATATAATAATAATAGAGTAAAATAATAAATAATAATTACTTGAGTAAAATAATGTAAATATAATAATAATAGAGTAAAATGATGGAAATGTAATAATAACAGTAATAATAGAGTAAAATAATAAAAGTAATAATATTAGAGTAATATAAGAAATGTAATAATTAATTGAGTTAAAAATGTAAATGTAATAACAATAACAAATAGAAAAATAATAAATGTAATAATTGCTTGCGTAAAATAATGTAAACGTAATAATAATAATAAAATGATGGAAATGTAATAATAACAGTAGTAATAGAGTAAAATAATAAAGGAATAATAATAGATAGAGTAATATAAGAAATGTAATAATTAATTGAGTTAAATGTAAATGTAATAATAACAATAATAAATAGAGTAAAATAATAAATGTAATAATTACTTGAGTAAAACAATGTAAATGTAATAATAATAATAAATAGAGTAAAAAATAAATGTAAAAATATTAGAGTAAAATACTACTACTACTAGTAGTAGTAGAGTAAAATACTACTAGAGTAAAATACTACTACTACTACTACTACCAATAATAATAATAATGAGTAAAATGATGGAAATCTAATATTTATTTATTTAAAACTTTTATATGCCGATCTTCTCTACCTCCGTAAAGGGACTCAGCCTGGTAATAATAGAGTAAAACAATAAATGTACTACTAATAATAGATTAAAATAATAAATGTAATAATAACAATAATAGATAAAATAATGAAGGAAATAATAATAATAGAGTAAAATAAATGTAATAAAATAATAATAGTAAAATAATATAAATGGAATAATAACAACAACAACAGTAATAAATAGTCAACTGTGAATTTGTCAACTGCAAAAGGCCACCTGACTTGGATCTGCGCACATCATTTGGAAATACATCACACAGTCCTAGACATTTGGGAAGTGTTCGACTTGTGATTTTGTGATACGAAATCCAGCATATAGATCTCGTTTGCTGTGACATACTGTGCTTTTGTGTCAGTAAAATAATAATAATAATAATAATAATAATAATAATAATAATAATACATCACACAGTCCTAGACGCTTGGGAAGTGTTTGACTTGTGATTTTGTGATACGAAATCCAGCATATAGATCTCGTTTGCTGTGACATACTGTGCTTTTGTGTCAGTAAAATAATAGAGTAAATAATAAATGTAATAATAATAATAATAATAATAATAATAAGGAAATAATAAATAACTTTGACTTACTTATAAGCCGAGGGAGGCTTTTTCAGTCTGAAAAACCCGGCTTATACTCGAGTATATAGGGTACTTTTCCTGCTCTAAAATTCCATATGGAAGCTGCCGTTTTCTCGAAGGATCTGGATAGTTTTTGTGAAATCCTAGTCCTGGGTGATATGGTAGACAAGGGGGAGAGAGAGAGCCCAAAAACAAATCGAAATAAGACCAAATTCAATCAGCGTACTGGGGCGAAATACAACGGAAGCAAGATGGCTTTGCATTTTGCAATAATAATAATATAATAATAATAATAATAATAATAATAATAATAATAACCCAGCTGTCAGTGTTTCCTTCTAATCTGGCTGTCTTCCAAAGCGACAGAAATGGCCGAAATGCAAATGGGAGATCCTACAAGCAAAGGGTTCCTTCCTAGCTGGACGCTATCCAGCTGGCTCTGTCCTCCTTCCTTCCAGGCAGGATAAAAGAGGAACCACGGAGTGTGTCTCCTTCTGTATTTTGTTCCTTCCCTTTTGAAAAAAAAAATTGGAACACCTGGCCGCCGTTTCCTTGACCACGCTCTCCCCAGACTCGGCCATGCTGTTTGTCCAGGCGGTGCTTTCGGCGCTCTTCTCCACGCCTCTCAACCCGTTGCTGGGCAGCGCCGTGTTCATCATGTCCTACGCTCGCCCCGTCAAATTCTGGGAGCGCGACTACAAGTGAGTAAGGGAGCAGAAGGCTTACCCTCCAGAGCAGGGTTGACACGGCTGCGTTCTTGTCCACCCATACGTCTCAATTTGTGTCTTTCCTTCTCCTCAGCACCAAGAGGGTGGACCATTCCAACACACGGCTCGCCACACAGCTTGACCGCAACCCAGGTGTGTTTCCACCTTATTTATTTTTCGTGTCAGAAGCAAGTAGGGGGTACAGTTAAAATGCATTTAAAAACACAAATGAAGTTACTGTATATTCCGGCATATAGGACGACTGGGTGTATAAGACGACCCCCAATTTTTCCAGTTACAATATAGAGTTTGTTTGTTTATTTATTTATTTATTATTCAAACTTCTATGCCACCACTCCCCTGGGGCTCGGAGTGGCTTACAAGAATGACTAAAATCTAACACAATTTAAAAACAATTTAAAAACGGCAATATCAAAAATCAAAGGCCTGTCGAAACAGGTATGTCTTACATGCCCTGCAGAAAGCTGATAAGTCCCGCAAGGCACGGACTTCGGGTGGCAGAGTATTCCAGAGTGATGGTGCCACTGCTGTGAAGGCTCTGCGTCTGGTTGCTGTTGAACGCAAGGTCTTGACACTGGGAATTTCCAATAGATCTTGGTCCTCGGAACGGAGGGATCTCTGGGGTTGGTAGAGGGTGAGGCGGTCCCTCAGGTACATCGGCCCCAGACCATGCAAGGCCTGAAAGGTGAGGACCATCCCTTTGAAAGTGATCCGGTGCTCAATTGGTAACCAATGCAGCTGTAATAAGATTGGTGTGATGTGGCATCTCATCGGAATTCCCGCAAGAAGCCGAGCAGCTGCATTTTGTACCAACTTGAGCTTCCGGATCTCCGACAGAGGAAGGCCAATGTAGAGGGCATTACAGTAGTCCAGTCTTGAAATGACCGTGGCCTGGATCACCATAGCAAGGTTGTCCCTGGACAGGGAGGGGGCCAGCCATCTAGCCTGCCGCAGGTGAAAGAAGGTGGTTCTGCTCACGGCCTCCATCTTCAGCAGAGGGTCCAAAAGGACTCCCAGACTCTTGACCAACGATGACGGGCGTAGCGCCTCGCCATCCAGGGTAGGCAGCTGGATGTCCCCACTGCCCGGTTGACCCAGCCATAGGATCTCCGTCTTTGCTGGATTCACCCTCAACCTGCTGGCACGCAGGGATCGCCGTATAAGACGACCCCTCTTCCAACGCATACCAAACAAAATTTAAAAAACATCAGATTTGATTTCAATTTGGTAATTTAACTATTACTGTCCCTCCCTCTCTGCCTCTCAAATCTTGCACATGCGCACTTGCACCTCTTCACTGCAGTCTTCAGGAGCGAGATCTGAGAGACAGAGGAGGAGAGATGGTAATAGGATACAAGGGCTGGCCAGACAGGTAAAAGAGTTGTGTTTTTCTGGGCCCAGAGCCACTCTTATCTCTTTTTTTCCATACCCCGGGTGCCCCGGACGCCCGCAGCTTGCTTCACCCTTCACTTACACCTTCCCGGTGAGGCACCCCTTCACCTCATCATCAGGACCGTATTAAGTCCACGAATCCTGATGAATGGATTTTCTTCTATCATACTGGTACAGCGTCACCCTTAGTGCTTTCATACAGTTGCTGCATACGACAGGGACGGGACCAGTGCCATTTTTGAGCTCCCCTCACCATCTGCAGCAACCACAGTTTCAGCACCCACTCTATAAGACTACTCCTGACGTATAAGTCTACTCCCGGTGTATGAGACGACCCCTGACTTTTGAGAAGATTTTCTTGGGTTAAAAAGTAGTCTTATACACCAGAAAATACGGTATTTATTTATATTTATCACTAGCTGTCCCCTGTCATGTCTTTCTGCTTGTGGGTAAACAGTATTTCTTGCTGTTTCTTTGTCAGTGTTGATGTGGAAATTGTCTGGTTAGCCTACTCTGGAACATGGAACATATTATTGTCCTTCTTTAGGGGTTCCTTTCAAATCTATGATATTATATATGCATCTATGTGTGTGTGTGAATCATACCTATCTATATCTATGGCTGGATGGCTCTTTGTCTGGAGGACTTTGATTACGTTTTCTTGCCCTGATGAAGGGAGTTGGATTAGATGGCCTTATGGGTTGTTATGGGTTCTGTGTGGGAAGTTTGCCCCGATTCTGTCGTTCGTGGGGTTCAGAATGCTCTTTGATTGTAGGTGAACTATAAATCCCAGTAACTACAACTCTCAAATGTCAAGATTCTATTTCCCCCAAACTCCATCTGTGTTCATATTTGGGTGTATTGAGTGCTTGTGCCAAGTTTGGTCCAGATCCATCATTGTTTGAGTCCACAGTGCTCTTTGGATGTAGGTGAACTACAACTCCCAAACTCAAGGTCAATGCCCACCAAACCCTTCTAGTGTTGTCTGTGGGTCATGGGAGTTCTGGTGCCAAGTTTGATTCAATTCCCTCGTTGATGGAGTTCAGAATGCTCTTTGATTGTAGGTGAACTATAAATCCCGGCAACTACAACTCCCAAATGACAAAATCCTAATTTTTTGAGTGATGGTTGCGCTTTGTGTTGTGAGACTTTTGTTGCCAAATTTGGTGTGATTTCGTTCATTGGTTCTTTTGTTTTTAAGGTACTCATTATGCACAGAGCATTTTATATATATATAGATGTTCCAGAGTAGGCAAACCAGACACTCTGCACATCAACACTGACAAAGAAACAACAAGAAATACTGTTTACCCACAAGCATAAAGAAATTACATAAATAAAAACCAACACTTTCTCATTACTTTATTTTCCAAATCACCAGACTGGGCCACAGCAACATGTGGCAGGGGGACAGCTAATAATAATAATAATAATAATAATAATAATAATAATAATAATAATAATAATAAAAAATCACACACTCCTAGATGCTTGGGAAGTGTTCGACTTGTGATTTTTTGATACGAAATCCAGCATATAGATCTCGTTTGCTGTGACATACTGTGTTTTTGTATCAACAATAATAATCATAATCTTTATTTGTACCCCACCACCAAAGGGGACTCGGGGTAGCTAACATGAGGCCAAGCCCAAAATTACCGCTTTGCCTTGCTCCTTCGTTTCACTTTTCCGCCTCTCTGGGCAGGTGCAGATGACAACAACCTGAACTCCATCTTCTACGAACACCTGACGCGCTCGCTGCAGCACACGCTCTGCGGAGACCTCATGCTGGGCCGGTGGGGCAACTACACCACGGGCGACTGTTTCATTCTGGCCTCGGACTATTTGAATGCCCTGGTGCACCTCATCGAAATCGGCAACGGCCTGGTCACGTTCCAGCTGCGGGGGCTTGAGTTCCGGGGTGAGTAGTTGCAACTGCGGCTCGGGAAGGATGTGGACAGGCTGGACATTGACAAGAGGAGAGTCACTGACATGGTCAAAGGCCTGGAATTAATGAGGAGCAACATAATTATAATTATAATCTATATAAATAAAAATGCAGTGTTTGTTTGTGGGATTAACATAACTCAAAAACCACTGGACGAAATGACATAAAATTTGGACACTATACCCCTAACAGACCAACAAGTGACCAGCTGGAATGTGTCCAGAGGAGAGCGACTAAAATGATAAAAGGTCTGGAGAACAAGCCCTATGAGGAGCGGCTTAAGGAGCTGGGCATGTTTAGCCTGAAGAAGAGAAGGCTGAGAGGGGATATGATAGCCATGTATAAATATGTGAGAGGAAGCCACAGGGAGGAGGGAGCAAGCTTGTTTTCTGCTTCCCTGGAGACTAGGACGCGGATCAATGGCTTCAAACTACAAGAGAGGAGATTCCATCTGAACATGAGGAAGAACTTCCTGACTGTGAGAGCCGTTCAGCAGTGGAACTCTCTGCCCCGGAGTGTGGTGGAGGCTCCTTCTGTGGAAGCTTTTAAACAGAGGCTGGATGGCCATCTGTCAGGGGTGATTTGAATGCAATATTCCTGCTTCTTGGCAGAATGGGGTTGGACTGGATGGCCCATGAGGTCTTTTCCAACTCTAGGATTCTATGATTCTAGGATTCTATGATCACTCGTAAGCCCCCCCCCCCCCGAAAAACAGCGGAAAGGACTTAAAACCCCCCAAAAATCTAAATGACGAAAAGCTAAATGATGATACAGAAATAAAAAAGGGAAGGAAGAGGGAGGGAAGGAAGGAGAGACAAAAAGAAAGAAAGGGAAAGAGGGAAGGAAGGAAGGAAAGAGGTAGAGAAGGAAGAAAGAGAAGAGAGGAAAAAAAAGGGGGGGAAGGAAGGGAAGAGAAAAGGAAGGAAGGAAGAGGGAAAAAAGGAAGGAAAGAGCGAAGGAAGGAGGGAAAAAAGGAAAGAAAGAGGTAAGAAACAAGGAAAGAGAATAGAGGATGGAAGCAAAAAGCAAAGGAAGGAAGGAGATAGAGAATGAAGAAAGGAGGGCTTTTCGCTTCCATCCTCTATTCTCTTTCCTTCTTTCCCTCCTCTCTTTCTTTCCCTCCTTCCTTCGCTCTCTCTCTCTCTTTCCTTCCTTCTCTTTTTTCTTTCCTTTTGTTCTTCCTCTTTTTTCTTTCCTTCCTTTCCCTTTTCTTTTTCTTCTTCTCCTTTCTCTCCTTTCTTCCTTCTCTACCTCTTCCTTCCTTCCTTCCTTCTCTCTTTCTTCTTCCTTTTCTACTTCTTTCCTTCTTTCCTTCGCTTTTTGCTTCCATCATCTGTTCTCTCTTTCCTTCTTTCCTTCCTTCCCTCTTTCTCTCCTTCTTTCTCTGCTTCGTCCGCTCTCTCTCTCTTTCCTTCCTTCTCTTTTTTTTTCCTTCTGTCCTTCCGTCTTTTTCTCTTTCCTTCCTTCCCTCTTTTTCTTTTCCTTCTACTTTCTCTCCTTTCTTCCTTCTCTACCTCTTTCCTTCCTTCCTTCCTTCCTTCCTTCCTTCTTTCCTTACTTCCCTCCCTTCCTCCCTCTTTCTTTCTTTCTTTCTTTCTTTCTTTCTTTCTTTCTTTCTTTCTTTCTTTCTTTCTTTCTTTCCTCCCTCTTCCCTTTTTTCTGTATCGTCATTTAGCTTTTCTCATTTAGCTTTTTTGGGTTTTTAAGTCCTTTCCACTGTTTTTTGGGGGGATTTTATGAGTGATGGTCACTCGTTGGTCTGTTAGGGGTATAGTGTCCAAATTTGGTGTCAATTCGTCCAGTGGTTTTTGAGTTATGTTCATCCCACAAACGAACATTACATGTTTATTTATATAGAATTATTATTATTATTATTATTATTATTATTATTATTATTATTGTATTGTCGAAGGCTCATGGCTGGAATCACTAGGTTCTTGTGGGTTTTTTCGGGCTATATGGCCATATTCTAGAGGCATTTCTCCTGACGTTTCGCCTGCATCTATGGCAAGCATCCTCAGAGGTAGTGAGGTCTGTTGGAACTAGGAAAAAAGGGTTTATATATCTGTGGAATGACCAGGGTGAGACAAAGGACTCTTGTCTGCTGGAGTTAGGTGTGAATATTTCAACTGACCACCTTGATTATTACTATTATTACTATTATTATTATTATTATTAAGTTTATTTATGTCCCGCTTTATACAGAGGGTGCCTCCCGTCAACAGAGGCAGCTCAGTGATTCCAGCCATGAAAACCTTCGATAATACATCATCCTAATACTCATGAGCCCGTTGTCGTGCCCGTTTGTAAGCCGACGTGTGTGTTGCTCCTTTCCCCAGGAACCTATTGCCAGCAGCGGGAAGTGGAGGCCATAACGGAAGGGGTGGAGGAGGACGAGGGCTGCTGCTGCTGCGAACCGGGCCACTTGCCCCGCATGCTGAGCTTCAACGCCGCCTTCGGGCAGCGCTGGTTGGCCTGGGAGGTGGCCGCCACCAAGTACGTCCTGGAGGGCTACAGCATCAGCGACAACAACGCCGCCTCCACCCTCCACGTCTTCGACCTGCGCAAGAACCTCATCACTTACTACGTCAAGGTAGGCCTCAGGGCACGTTTAGCATCACAGAGTCCTGATTATTTATTTATTTATGACATATGTGTCCCATCCTTCTCACCCCAAAGAGGACTCTGAGCAGCTTACAAGTTATACGTACATATTATTAGTAATATTTCTTAATATATCAATAGTATATGTATATAAAATATATTATTAGCATAGCACAATATTAGTATTATATGTTGCTACATTGTACTATACTGTACTGCAATATTATTAGTAATATTTCATAATATATAATTACTATATTATTATTAGTATTACATTGTATTACATTATAATGTTAATATCAATATTAAATGTATATAAAATATATTATTAGCATAGCATAATATTAGTATTATATATTAGTATAATATATAATATTATACAATATTAGTATTATATATTAGTATAATATATAATTAGTATTATATATTAGTATTATATATTAGAGAAGGTGGCGAGACTATACAGAAGATCTGTATAGGAAGGATAATAATATTGAGGATAGTTTTGACGGTGTGGAGAATGAATTAGAACCAGACATCCTGAGGAGTGAGGTTGAATGGGCCTTAAGAAGCATTGCTAACAACAAGGCAGCAGGAGACGACGGGATCCCAGCTGAACTGTTTAAAATCTTAAAAGATGATGCTGTCAAGGTGATGCATGCCATATGCCAGCAAATACGGAAAACACAAGAATGGCCATCAGACTGGAAAAAATCAACTTATATCCCCATACCAAAAAAGGGAAATGCGAAAGACTGCTCAAACTTCCGTACAGTGGCCCTTATTTCATCATGCCAGTAAGGTAATGCTCAAGATCCTGCAAGGAAGACTCCAGCAATACATGGAGCGAGAGTTGCCAGATGTTCAAGCTGGGTTTAGAAAAGGCAGAGGAACGAGAGACCAGGTTGCCAATATCCGCTGGATAATGGAGAAAGGCAGGGAGTTTCAGAAAAAACATCTACTTCTGCTTCATTGACTATTCTAAAGCCTTTGACTGTGTGGATCATAATAAATTGTGGCAAGTTCTTGGTGGGATGGGCATCCCAAGCCTCCTTCCCTCTCCTGAGGAATCTGTACAAGGACCAAGGAGCAACAGTCAGAACTGACCACGGAACAACTTTGGCGGTTGGCCCCGCCCACTCTCCCCTTGCGAGTATAAGTAACACGTGGGCGGCACCACCACCTCAGTTCTCTTCTTCCGCCGCAGAAGCAGCCAGAAAAACCGAGGCATGACAAACAGCGGGGAGGATGGGCGGGGATGTGCAAATTCTCAGGTGACCACTCGGGAAACTACGGTTACAGGTTGAGAACCACTGTTCTAGATAGATTTGAAAAACTTTGGCAGTTGGCCTCGCCCACTCTCCCCTTGCGAGTATAAGTAGCAGGTGGGTGGCACCACCGCCTCAGTTCTCTTCTTCCGCCGCAGAAGCAGCCAGAAAAACCGAGGCATGACAAACAGCGGGGAGGATGGGCGGGGATGTGCAAATTCTCAGGTGACCACTCGGGAAACTACGGTTACAGGTTGAGAACCACTGTTCTAGATAGATTTGAAAAACTTTGGCAGTTGGCCTCGCCCACTCTCCCCTTGCGAGTATAAGTAGCAGGTGGGTGGCACCACCGCCTCAGTTCTCTTCTTCCGCCGCAGAAGCAGCCAGAAAAACCGAGGCATGACAAACAGCGGGGAGGATGGGCGGGGATGTGCAAATTCACAGTTGACCACTCGGGAAACTACGGTTACAGGTAAGCAACCTATATTTCCTGTCTGTCTGTCTCATCCCAACTCTGTCCAACCTCTCCTTCTTGCCCCTTGCAGAGCATCATTTACTACGTGACTCGCTCCCCAAAGCTAGACGACTGGCTGGGCAACGAAGGCATCCAGGAGGCCCTGCAGCCCTGCAGCTCCCACAGCTACGCCGACAACGACCCCACCTTCAACCTCAACATCGACGAGGACTACGACCACCGCATGTCGGGGATCTCCCTGCCTTCCTTCTGCAACATCTACCTCGAATGGATCCAGTATTGTGCGGAGCGCAGGCAGAAGGTGGGTCTCATCGCAGCGGGAGGAGCAGCGGAGGAGGAGAGCCACCGATGTTTGCTTTCTCCAACCAATTAGGATTCCTTTAACCCAAGCATGGGCAAATTTAGGCTGTAAGGAATGGTGGGAGTTGAAACTCAAAACATGTAGATGGCCAAAGTTTGCCTATTCCTGAATCCCTCTGCCTAACAATAATCTATATAAATAAAAATGCAATGTTCGTTTGTGCGATTAACATAACTCAAAAACCACTGGACTAATTGCCACCAAATTTGGCCACAAGACACTTACTAACCCACGGAGCGACCATCACTCAAAAAACTGATTTTGTCATTTGGGAGTTGTAGTTGCTGGGATTTATAGTTCACCTACAATCAAAGAGCATTCTGAACTCCACTAACGATGGAATTGAACCAAATGTGGCACACAGGACTCCCATGACCGACAGAAAACACCAGAAGGGTTTGGTGGGGATTGACCTTTTGGAGTTGTAGTTCACCTCCATCCAGAGAGCACTGTGGACTCAAACAATGATGGATCTGGACCAAACTCTACACGAATACTCAATGTGCCCAAATGTGAACACTGGTGAAGTTTTGGGAAAATAGAATCTTGACATTCCGGAGTTGTAGTTGCTGGGATTTGTAGTTCACCTACAATCACAGAGCAGTCTGAATCACACCAATGATAGAATTGGGCCAAACCCTCCACACAGCAACGCGTGGCAGGGGACGGGTAATAATAATAATAATAATAATAATAATAATAATAATAATAATAATAATAATAATAATAGACACTTGGGAAATGTTTGATGTGTGATCCAATACAACAGCCAGCATAGTGATCAACACAATAATAATATGTTTTTAAAAACTTCCTGCCTCTTGGAGTATGTCAAGAGTGCTTTTTGGTTCTCTCCAACCCAGGTATGGGTGGAACCTGCTTCCAATCCCAGGTAATTTAGTCATTGGTTCTGTTTCATTGGACAAAATGAACTTGAGCTCTTAGGATCCTGCCATAGGATTCAAAACGATCTTGACAGATTAGAGAGATTGGCCAAAACTAACAAAATGAAGTTCAACAGTGACAAATGCAAGATACTCCACTTTGGCAGGAAAAACGAAATGCAAAGATACAAAATGGGGGACGATGAGGCCTGGCTCGAGAGCAGTACGTGTGAAAAAGATCTTGGAGTCCTCGTGGACAACAAGTTAAACATGAGCCAACAATGTGATGTGGCGGCAAAAAAAGCCAATGGGATTTTGGCCTGCATCAATAGGAGCATAGTGTCTAGATCTAGGGAAGTAATGCTACCCCTCTATTCCGCTTTGGTTAGACCACACCTGGAATATTGTGTCCAATTCTGGGCACCACAATTCAAGAGAGATATTGACAAGCTGGGATGTGTCCAGAGGAGGGCGACTAAAATGATCAAGGGTCTGGAGAACAAGCCCTATGAGGAGCGGCTTAAGGAGCTGGGCATGTTTAGCCTGAAGAAGAGAAGGCTGAGAGGAGATATGATAGCCATGTATAAATATGTGAGAGGAAGCCAGGGAGGAGGAGGGAGCAAGCTTGTTTTCTGCTTCCCTGGAGACTAGGATGCAATGGTTGTTGATTGTTAATTTGCGTTATTTTGTTTTATTGCTGTTGTATGTTACGGGCATCGAATTGTACCTTGGATGTGTAAGCCGCCCTGAGTCCCCTTCAGGGTGAGAAGGGCGGGGTAAAAAGTAAACCAAATAAATAAATAAATGGAACAATGGCTTCAAACTACAAGAGAGGGGATTCCATCTGAACATGGGGAAGAATTTCCTGACTGTGAGAGCCATTCAGCAGTGGAACTCTCTGCCCCGGAGTGTGGTGGAGGCTCCTTCTTTGGAAGCTTTTAAACAGAGGCTGGATGGCCATCTGTCAGGGGAGATTTGAATGCAATATTCCTGCTTCTTGGCAGAATGGGTTTGGACTGGATGGCCCACGAGGTCTCTTCCAACTCTTTGATTCTATGATTCTATGTGGGCAAAACGTCAGGAGAGAATGCTTCTGGAACATGGCCAGACAGCCTGGAAAGCTCATAGCAACCCAGTGATTCTGGCTATGAAAACATTCAATAACACATAATACTAATAGTTTGACACCTCTGACACATCTAATCCCTCTACTTAATAATAATAATAATAATAATAATAATAATAATAATTATTATTATTATTATTATTATTGGAAAGAATAAACATTGACAAAATCACAATCTGTCAACTGCAAAAGGCCACCTTTCTGATCTAGAGATTCCTGGAAAGCATATATTTGTAGGTCTTCCAAGGCAGTTCTCAGCATATACTTCCACTGGGATTTTTGGACTGTCTTTACTCGCAGCCAAGTTGCCTCTCAGCTATATCTCACTTTTTGCCATTGCAGACGGTGGACCCGGACTGGAACTCACCTCTCGTCACCCTTTGCTTCGCGCTTTGCATCCTGGGACGCCGGGCCCTGGGCACCGCCTCCCACAGCATGTCAGCCAGGTGAGGTCACACCTCTTGACAACACCGTCCAACCGCTGTGGAAAATAACCCAGGCTTTTGGATATGTATTTATTTATTTACATTTTTATGCCGCCCTTCTCACCCCGAAGGGGACTGAGACCGACTTGCAAGATATATATACATACAATATACTATATTATTAGCATAGCACAATATCAGTATTATATATTACTGTATTGTACTATACCATTGCACTGTAATATTATTAGTAATATTACATGTAATATAAAATATATTTTATATTATTATATTTTATATTACATTTAATATTACTATTGTTATTAATATTATTGTTATTACATTTATTATTTTATTCTATTTGTTATTGTTATTACATCAATTATTTTACTCTATTATTATAATTATAATATATTATTATTATTAGTATAATATTGTATTACATTATAATACGGTTTTAATGGACTATGATGGACTGCTTTTAGGATTACGACTGAATTTGGCATGGTATTTAATGTTTTTATATTGTTTTTATACGGTTTTATTATATTACTAGCTATACCCACCACGCGTTGCTGTGGCCAACCTTCCCTCTTTCTCTCCTTCTTTCCCTTCTTCCTTCACTCTTTCCTACCTCCCTTCCTTCCCGTCTTTCCTTCTCTTCTTCCTTCCTTCTCTATCTCTTTCCTTCCTTCCCCCCTTTTTTCTCTTCTGCTGTCTTTCTTTCCTCTTTCCTTCTTTCCTTCCCTCCCTCTTTCTCTACATCTTCCCCCTTCCTTCACTCCCTTTCCTTCCTTCTTTCCCTTTCTTTTCTTCTCTCCTTCCTTCCTTCTCTAACTTTCCTTCCTTCCCCCTTTTTCTTTCCCTCCCTCTTTCTCTCCTTTTTTCCTTCTCTACCTCTTTCTTTCCTTTCTTCTCTCTTTGCTTCTGTGCTTCCTTCTCCCTTTCCTTCCTTCTTTCCCCTTTTCTTTTCTTCTCTCCTTTCTTCCTTCTCTAACTTTCCTTCCTTCCCCTTTTTCTTTCCCTCCCTCTTTCTCTCCTTTCTTCCTTCTCTACCTCTTTCTTTCCTTTCTTCTCTCTTTGCTTCCCTGCTTCCTTCTCCCTTTCTTTCCTTCTTTCCCCTTTTCTTTTCTTTTCTTTTCTTCTCTCCTTCCTTCCTTCTCTAACTTTCCTTCCTTCCCCTTTTTCTTTCCCTCCCTCTTTCTCTCCTTTTTTCCTTCTCTACCTCTTTCTTTCCTTTCTTCTCTCTTTGCTTCTGTGCTTCCTTCTCCCTTTCCTTCCTTCTTTCCCCTTTTCTTTTCTTTTCTTTTCTTCTCTCCTTCCTTCCTTCTCTAACTTTCCTTCCTTCCTCTTTTTCTTTCCCTCCCCTTCTCTCCTCTCTTCCTTCTCTACCTCTTTCTTTCCTTTCTTCTCTCTGTGCTTCCTTCTCCCTTTCCTTCTTTCTTTCCCTCCCTCCCTCTTTCTTTTCTTCCATTCTTTTTTTCCCTTTTTCCTCCCATCTTTCTTCCCTTTTTTCTGGATTGTCATTTAGCTTTTCATCATTTGCTTTTTGGGGCTTTTTAAGTCCCCTCACTTGTGTGAGTGAAGGACATACACTGGGTTGTTGGGTGTCTTGTGTCCAAATTTGGTGTCCATTCGTCCAGTGGTTTTTGAGTTCTGTTAATCCCACAAACGAACATTACATTTTTATTTATATAGATGTATATTTATGCTTTTCTTATTGTGGGCACTATGCTGTGCTGGTTGTTAGCCGCCCTGAGCCCCTCTGTGGACGTGAGATAGGACAGGATATAAATGCTCTAAATAACACGCCAAACTCCTCTGGGACTTCCAGATTCAGACGGACAGAGTTTTGGAGCATAATGCTCCTGACCTCACAATCGTGTTAAAAAACAAAATATGCACACATTATTTGCCGATACCTCACACAGTCCTAGACACTTGGGAAGGTCCGACGTGTGATCCAATTCAACAACCAGCAGAGTGTCTGCTGTGGACTCATCTTGTTGTGTTTCAAATAATAATAATAACAGTAAAGCATTTGACTCACTTCCACATTGTTGGATCATCAAATGTCTAGATGTCATCGGGGTTTGTGAAAATATTAGAACAAGCCAGTCAAGGTGGTCCCAGTGGTGATCGGCACACTGGGTGCAGTGCCTAAAGACCTTGGCCTGCACTTACGCATAATCAGTACTGACAAGATTACCATCTGCCAGCTGCAGAAGGCCACCTTACTGGGATCTGCATGCATTATTCGCTGATACATCACACAGTCCTAGACACTTGGGAAGGGTCCGACGTGTGATCCAATTCAACAGCCAGTAGAGTGACCTTGTTTGCTGTGGACTCATCTTGTTGTGTTTCAAATAATAATAATAATAATAGTAATAATAATAATAATAATAATAATAATAATAATAGGGGTCTTGTGGGCACATGATGTACCATTTCCTGCATGGCCGACCTTTAAGTGTTCCTCTCTGTATCTCCGCAGCCTGGAGCCTTTTCTATACGGCCTCCATGCACTTTTCAAGGGGGACTTCCGGATCACTTCGCCCCGTGACGAATGGGTCTTTGCCGATATGGACCTGCTGCATCAAGTGGTGGCCCCAGGAGTGCGCATGTCTCTCAAGCTGCATCAGGTGCGTTTCGTCCCCTTGGTTGAAGGAGGCCTCCATTTCCTTGGTGGGTTTCTTAGAGTCTCCACATTTGCAGGGTTTGATTTTCACAGGTTTGATTAATCGTGGATTTCATCTAGATCCTTCACCATGATTGACAATGCTGGTGTGCTTTGAGCTTTGTAGAAAGAACACTGATTGTTTATTTACAGCCTATTGTATTATTATTAATATTATATTGAATTACAATATTATCCAAACTCCATCCGTGTTCATATTTGGGCATATGAAGTATTCGTGCCCTGCTCTTCCCTCCCGCTTGGAGTCTCAGAAACAGCCCTCCCCTAAAAGAAACCAAGGAGCTTCTTTTAGCAGGGAGAAGGAACAGGGAATTTTGGAGTAGTGAATCCCACAAGCTACCTGAAATTATAAGAAACTTCACGATAAGGATCACACTGCTGTGCCACCAATTACAAGGAATATCACAGGTGGGAAATTGATAAAACAGGGAAAGATATAATTGTGTGTAGATGTATTTGAATGATGTCTGAAGTGAGAGGTTTTCGAAAGGCTTCTTCAATTGGGTACGCTGCCACCTTATGGTTTAGTACTCAGGCTGAGTTATATGTGTGGAGAGGATACTTAGTAACACCCTTCTGTGTTACAATAGTGTTTATTTTCTTCAGAGGGTTTAAATACCAATGACGTTCACACACAGGCTGTTGTAAAATGTTAACTATAATGAAACGTTTATTTCACAGGCTTAAACTCTTCTGGTACAAATGCGTAATGGTTTCTGTAAGTTAATGGCACAAAAGCTTTTGGTTACGTTTGATATACAATTCTTAGATGGGTACTGGGTTCAAATCTAGAGTTAACAAACATGAGATTATCACAGGAAACTAATCTCTGATGATAATTCCAAACCAAATTCCCACTTTCTGGAATCTAGACAAACAATCCTTGGCCTAGCCTTCTTCAGGAATAAAAGAAACAGACTATAAGCAAGGTCCTGTTCTCACTGTCAGTATTCCTGGCTAATTCCACTAGCCCTTGAATACTACAGAAGATTAACCCAGCTCTCCTATCTAGTAGGCTTGGGCGATCCAGTTAGTTAATTTCATTATTCGTTATTAATTTGTATTTAAATTAGCTTACGATCCAATATCGAGCCATGCAGGAATAGTGTGAGGAGTAATTAAGAATCGAAACAATTTTTCCAATTTTCGTAATTATTTTCGTAATTTCGTAATTATATTTTATAATATACAATTATAATATAATAATATAATATTATAATAATATAATATATATTATATATTATATTATATTATTATAATACTATTATATTATAATATTGTATATTATATTATTATATTATAATTGTATATTATAATATAATGTAATATAATATAATATATAATATAATAATAATATAATATAATATACAATAATATAATATAAGAATATTATATAAACCGCTTTGAGTCGCCATTCCGGCTGAGAAAAGCGGTATAGAAGTAAAGCAAATAATAATAATAATAATAATAATATAATAATATAATATAATATACAATAATATAATATAATATAATAATATTATAATATAATATACAACAATATAATATAATTATATTATAATAATATAATATAATATAATATACAATAATATAATATAATAATATTATAATATAATATACAACAATATAATATAATTATATTATAATAATATAATATAATATAGTTGTTAGTTTTATCACACCAACAGTCAACAACAGAGGGAGAGGGAAGCTTCAGAAGTTCCCCGTCACATTTGGAGGTTTTTTTAGCATATTGCGCAATCACATCCGCCATTAACAAATCGATTCGTAATTTACGAAATTTCGGAAATTTCAAAATCTTAAATTTTGGAAGTCCGCAGAATTTCGAAACGCCCGCGCACCCTAGAAGCAAAACGAGTTTAGAACCATTTTTTTTCTTGATCGCCCAAGCCTACTATCTGTCCATCTCTACGTGGGGTTGCCTTTGAAGACAGTCCGGAAGCTCCAGTTAGTCCAACGGGCGGCAGCCATGATTCTAACAGGAGCGGGGCGCAGGGAGCATACAACTCCCTTGCTGAACCAGCTCCACTGGCTGCCGATATGCTACCGGGCTCAATTCAAAGTGCTGGTTGGCCTTTAAAGCCCTAAACGGTTCTGGCCCAACTTATCTATCCGAACGTATCTCAGCCTATCAGCCCACCAGGACCCTAAGATCTTCCGGAGAGTCCCTTCTCTCTATCCCTCCAGCTTCAGAAGTGCGGCTGGCGGGAACGAGAGATAGGGCCTTCTCTGTGGTGGCCCCCCGGCTTTGGAACACCCTCCCTATAGAGGTACGATCAGCCTCTTCACTGATGGTGTTTAGGAAGAGACTAAAAACATGGCTGTTCAAACTAGCATTCGGCTAATCTGTGGCAATCGATCGATTCTTGGTGACTATGGACAGAAAATATGGACAACGATCTTTGGACTGTGATTTCAACTCGAGACATATGGGATTATTATTGGTGGCCCAATAATTTGTTGTTGTATGTGTATATGTTTTAAATTGGAGACTGTTTTTAATCTGCTGTAAACCGCAATTGAGTCGCCGATCCAGGCTGAGAAATTAGCGGTATACAAGTGTACCAAATAAATAAATAAATAAATAAATACTATCTAGCACTATCCAACTGTGAACACCAACCGACTACCTAACTCCCAACTGACAAATCCCAACTGACTAAACTCAAGCCTCCAATTCAGAAAGTACACTTTTTTCCTCTATTCGAATGTTAGGTTCCACCCCCTATTCTTAACCAATCCTGGCCATCTACTCTTTGCTTACTGGACTAGGACACGCCCCCTCTAAGAAAACCTGACCTGTCTCCCCGTTTCCCTAATCTAAAATGACCACCAGGGCTTCGCTAGGCCCAAATTCTGGCTGCTAAAGGTAAGGGTTCTTCACACCAGCCAATTACAGCAGGAGAATTCGCCCTCTGTTTCCAAAAAGAGATGGACAGGTGGAGAGATCTTCAGCTTTCTCTGTCAAAGGGGTTCCTCAGACTATCAGAAATACATGCTTTGGCGAAGCCCCCTCACAACCCCTCTGGGGGTCCCAACCCCCAGGTTAAGAAACGCTGTCCTACAGGAATCCGTTTGACTGTTTTCGACCCGCGTTGTTAGGTAACATCACTGCTTCTTCCCCTTTCAAGGACCACTTTACCTCCCCGGACGAGTACGACGACCCAGCCGTGTTGTACGAGGCCATCCGGTCCAACGAGGAGAAGATGGTGATCTCCCACGAAGGGGACCCGGCTTGGCGTAACGCCATCCTCACCAACACCCCGGCCCTGCTGGCTCTGCGCCACGTGATGGACGACGCCAGCGACCAGTACAAGATCATCATGCTCAACAAGCGCTACCTCGGGTTCCGCGTCATCAAGGTGAGGAGCAGATATGACTCTGGAAACTAAGTACAGGGGAGGGCAGTAGCTGAGGTTGATCTGAATGGTATAGAAAGGGTTTACCTCATGGGAACGCCTGTCTACATGCTCCCACAACCCCCAGTCTGTGAGGGAAAACTACCTTAAAATATAGCAGAGCATCCAAAAACAAACAGGATACTGAAAACTGAGCATTCGGCTCATTAGCGAGCAGAGCGTAAAGCGCCGTGTGATGTGGCTGTAAAGAATTCAGAGCTTAGGAGGCAGACATGCGGAGTCTTAAAAATCACAATAGGGTTAATCTATATCAGCGGTTCTCAACCTGGGGGTCGCGACCCCTCGGGGGGTCGCTTGGCCATTTTCTGGGGGTCGCAAAGCCGCATTGGCTGGCCACGGCCCCTCCAAAATGGCGGCCGACCCCCTGCGCCACTGGCATTCCCGCGCGCAAAGCCATCCGCCTGTCCCTCATCTTCTTCTGATGGCAGAAGGAGGTGAGGGATGGCCGAGTGGCTCCTTGGGCGCCCCTCGCCTGCTGTGCTCTCCTGCCGGCAGGCAAGGGTGCGGAGCAGGCGAGGGCTCTTCGTTGCAGGTGAACTATAAATCCCAGCAACTGCATCTCCCAAATGTCAAGGTCTATTTTCCCCAAACTCCACCAGTGTTCACATTGGGGCATATTGAGTATCTGTCCCAAGTGTGGTCCAGATCCATCATTGTGTGAGTCTGCAATGCTCTCTGGATGCAGGTGAACTACAACTCCCAAACTCAAGGTCAGTGCTCACCAGACCCTTCCAGTATTTTTCGTTGGTTGTGGGAGTTCTGTGTGCCAAGTTTGGTCCAATTCCATCATTGGTGGAGTTCAAAATGCTCTTTAATTGTAGGTGAACTATAATTCCCAGCAACTACAACTCCCAAATGACATAATCAATTTTCCTTCCAACCCCACCAGTATACAAATTTGGGCATATTGGGTAACGTAAGGTAAAAGTTTTCCCCTGACGTTAAGTCCAGTCGTGTCCAACTCTGGGAGTTGGTGCTCAATTTCTAGGCCAAAGAGCCGGTGTTGTCCATAGACACCTCCAAGGTCATGTGGCTGACATGACGGCATGGAGCGCTGTTGTTGGGTATTTGTGCCAAATTTGGTCCAGTGAATGAAAATACATCCTGCATTTCAGATTTTTTACATTATGATTCATAACAGTAACACAATTACAATTAGGAAGTAGCAATAATAATAATTTTATGGTTGGGGGTCACCATAGAATCATAGAATCAAAGAGTTGGAAGAGACCTCATGGGCCATCCAGTCCAACCCCGTTCTGCCAAGAAGCAGGAATATTGCATTCAAATCACCCCTGACAGATGGCCATCCAGCCTCTGTTTAAAAGCTTCCAAAGAAGGAGCCTCCACCACACTCCGGGGCAGAGAGTTCCACTGCTGAACGGCTCTCACAGTCACCACAACGTGAGGCACTGTATTAAGGGGTCGCGGCATTACGAAGGTTGAGAACCACTGATCCATATAAATAAAAATGTCATGTTTGTTTGTGGGATTAACACAACTCAAAAACCACTGGACGAATTGACATGAAATTTGGACACTATACCCCTAACAGACCAATGAGTGACCATCACTCATAAAACACTGAGAAACACAACAGAAGAGACTTAAAAAGCAAATATATATATATAAATAAATAAAAAATACATTACAACGCATGTGCAAAACCATATATATATATATATATATATATATATATATATATACATACATGCACACACACATGCACACACACACGCACACACACACACAAAGCACATATACACAGATTGGGCCACAGCTATGTGTGGCAGGGGATGGCTAGTAATCTATAGAAATAAAAATATAATGTTGGTTTGTGGGATTAACATAACTCAAAAACCATTGGCTTAACTGACACTAAATTTGGACACAAGAGACCTATCAGGCCAACAAGTGACCATCACTCATAAAAACACTGGAAAACGCAGCAGGAGGAACTTAAAAAGCCAAAAAAAAATTGAAAAATACATTACAACGCATGTGCAAAACCACATATATCCGCATACACACATATATTCACACACAAACACATATACACAGACTGGGCCACAGCAACACGTGGTAGGGGATGGCTAGTCTATATAAATAAAAAATGTAATGTTCATTTGTGGGATGAGAGAAAGAAGGAAAAAAAGGTAGAGAAGGAAGGAGGGAGAAAAGAAGGGAGAGAAGGAAGGAAAAAAGAAGGGTAGAGAAGGAGGGAGAGAATGATAAAGTGAAAGAGGGAAGGAAGGAGAGAAGGAATGAAAGAGGAAGGAAGGAAGGAAAGAGACAAGGAAGGATAGAATCAAAGAGCAAAGGAAGCAAGAAAAGAAACAGGTAGAGAAGGAAGGAGGGAGAGAAAGAGGGAAAGAAGGAAAAAAAGGTAGAGAAGAAAGGAAGGAGAGAAGGAGGGAGAGAAAGGGAAAGAAGGAGAGAAGGAAAAAGAAAGGTAGAGAAGGAAGGAAGGAGAGAAGAAGGGAAAGAAGGAGGGAAGGAGACAAAGAAGAAAAGAAAGAAAGATAGAGAAGGAAGGAAGGAGAGAAGAAGGGAAAGAAGGGAGGGAAGGAGAGAAAGAAGGGGGGAAAAGGTAGAGAAGGAAGGAGGGAGAAAAGAAGGGAGAAAAGGAGAGAAGGAAGGAAAAAAGAAGGAGAGAGAAGGAGAGAGAGAATGATAAAAGAAGTGAAAGAGGGAAGGAAGGAGAGAAGGAATGAAAGAGGAAGGAAGGAAAGAGACAAGGAAGAATAGAATCAAAGAGCAAAGGAAGCGAGAAAAGAAACAGGTAGAGGAAGGAAGGAAAGAGACAAGGAAGGATAGAACCAATGAGCAAAGGAAGCGAGAAAAGAAACAGGTAGGGAAGGAAGGAAGGAGAGAAGGAGGGAGAGAAAGAGGAAGGAGAGAAGGAAAAAAGGTAGAGAAGAAAGGAAGGAGAGAAGGAGGGAGAGAAAGGGAAAGAAGGAGAGAAGGAAAAAAGAAAGGTAGAGAAGGAAGGAAGGAGAGAAGAAGGGAAAGAAGGAGGGAAGGAGACAAAGAAGAAAAGAAAGAAAGATAGAGAAGGAAGGAAGGAGAGAAGAAGGGAAAGAAGGGAGGGAAGGAGAGAAAGAAGGGGGGAAAGGTAGAGAAGGAAGGAGGGAGAAAAGAAGGGAGAAAAGGAGAGAAGGAAGGAAAAAAAGGAGAGAGAAGGAGAGAGAATGATAAAAGAAGTGAAAGAGGGAAGGAAGGAGAGAAGGAATGAAAGAGGAAGGAAGGAAAGAGACAAGGAAGGATAGAATCAAAGAGCAAAGGAAGAGGAAAGAAAAAGGTAGAGAAGGAAGGAAGGAGAGAAGGAGGGAGAGAAAGAGGGAAAGAAGGAGGGAGATAAGAAAAAAAGGTAGAGAAGAAAGGAAGGAGAGAAGGAGGGAGAGAAAGGGAAAGAAGGAGAGAAGGAAAAAAGAAAGGTAGAGAAGGAAGGAAGGAGAGAAGAAGGGAAAGAAGGAGGGAAGGAGACAAAGAAGAAAAGAAAGAAAGATAGAGAAGGAAGGAAGGAGAGAAGAAGGGAAAGAAGGGAGGGAAGGAGAGAAAGAAGGGGGGGAAAGGTAGAGAAGGAAGGAGGGAGAAAAGAAGGGAGAAAAGGAGAGAAGGAAGGAAAAAAGAAGGAGAGAGAAGGAGAGAGAGAATGATAAAAGAAGTGAAAGAGGGAAGGAAGGAGAGAAGGAATGAAAGAGGAAGGAAGGAAAGAGACAAGGAAGGATAGAATCAAAGAGCAAAGGAAGCGAGAAAAGAAACAGGTAGAGAAGGAAGGAAGGAGAGAAGGAGGGAGAGAAAGAGGAAGGAGAGAAGGAAAAAAAGGTAGAGAAGGAGGGAGAGAAAGGGAAAGAAGGAGGGAAGGAGAGAAGGAAAAAGAAAGGTAGAGAGGAAGGAAGGAGAGAAGGAAATAAAAAAGTGAAAGAGTGAAGGAAGGAGAGAAGGAATGAAAGAGAGAAAGAGGGAGAGAAGGAAGGAAGGAAGGAAAGATACCAGGAAGGATAGAACCAAAGAGCAAAGGAAGCGAGAAAAGAAACAGGTAGAGAAGGAGGGAGAGAAAGAGGAAGGAGAGAAGGAAAAAAAGGTAGAGAAGAAAGGAAGGAGAGAAGGAGGGAGAGAAAGGGAAAGAAGGAGAGAAGGAAAGAGAGAAGAGAAGGAGAGAAGAAAAAGAAAAAAGTGAAAGAGAAAGGAAGGGGAAGAAGGAAAAAGAGAGAGAAAGATGGAAGGAAGGAAAGAGAAAGGAAGGATGGAAAAAGAGCAAAGGAAGGAGGAAAAGAAAAGGAGGGAAGAAAGGAAGGAGAGAAGGAGGGAGAGAAAGAGGAAGGAGAGAAGGAAAAAAGGTAGAGAAGAAAGGAAGGAGAGAAGGAGGGAGAGAAAGGGAAAGAAGGAGGGAAGGAAAAAAGAAAGGTAGAGAAGGAAGGAAGGAGAGAAGGAAATAAAAAAGTGAAAGAGTGAAGGAAGGAGAGAAGGAATGAAAGAGAGAAAGAGGAGGAGGGAAGGAAGGAAAGAGACAAGGAAGGATGGAACCAAAGAGCAAAGGAAGCGAGAAAAGAAACAGGTAGGGAAGGAAGGAAGGAGAGAAGGAGGGAGAGAAAGAGGAAGGAGAGAAGGAAAAAAGGTAGAGAAGAAAGGAAGGAGAGAAGGAGGGAGAGAAAGGGAAAGAAGGAGGGAAGGAGAGAAGGAAAAAGAAAGGTAGAGAAGGAAGGAAGGAGAGAAGGAAATAAAAAAGTGAAAGAGGGAAGGAAGGGGAGAAGGAACGAAAGAGAGGAAAAGGGGAAGGAAGGAGGGAAAGAGACAAGGAAGGATGGAACCAATGAGCAAAGGAAGCGAGAAAAGAAACAGGTAGGGAAGGAAGGAAGGAGAGAAGGAGGGAGAGAAAGAGGAAGGAGAGAAGGAAAAAAGGTAGAGAAGAAAGGAAGGAGAGAAGGAGGGAGAGAAAGGGAAAGAAGGAGAGAAGGAAAAAAAAAAGGTAGAGAAGGAAGGAGAGAAGGAAATAAAAAAGTGAAAGAGAGAAGGAAGGGGAGAAGGAACGAAAGAGAGGAAAAGGAGGAAGAAAGAGGAAGGAAGGAAGGAAAGAGACAAGAAGGATGGAACCAAAGAGCAAAGGAACGAAAGAAAGAAAGGTAAAGAAAGAAGAAAAAGAAGGGAAAGAAAAAGAGGGAAGGAAGGAGAGAAAGAAAGGAGAGAAAGAGGGAGGGAAGGTTGGCCACAGCAACGTGTGGCGGGTACAGCTAGTAAATAAATAAATATAAATGCACAGGATAAAATGGTCTGAGGGAGGAGCTCAAAAGGGGCGAACTGTTGGGATAAACTCTTCCTCGTTGAGGACTTGAGGCTTGGGCAGTGTGGGGTTGAATCCCAACAGTCACCACCTCCTTCTCTCCGTCTCAGGTGAACCGGGAATGCGTGCGAGGCCTCTGGGCAGGGCAGCAGCAAGAGCTGGTCTTCCTCCGGAACCGGAACCCGGAGCGCGGCAGCATCCAGAACGCCAAGCAGGCCCTGCGCAACATGATCAACTCCTCCTGCGACCAGCCCATCGGCTACCCCATCTACGTCTCGCCCCTGACCACCTCCTACGCCGGCAGCCACCTGCAGCTCCATTCCCTGTGGGGCGGTCCCATCAGCTTGCACAATATCTCGACGTGGTTCATACGCAATTGGGAGAGGTGAGGCATTCGCACAGTCCAGTTGGGATGAGGGGGGAGGCTTCCCATTGCTGCGGGATGTGCTGGTACGTGAAGTGAGTCATAATAATAATAATAATAATAATAATAATAATAATAATAATAATAATAATAATCTTTATTTAAACCCTGCCACCCAGGGCCGTAGCCAGAAAAAAAATTCGGGAGGGGTTGAAATTTTCGGGGGGGGGTTGAAAATTTCGCAGGGGGGGTTGAAACCTGCCTCCTAGCTCACGCTGAAGCAAAGAGCACAGCAGAGGGCAGAGCAGCCTTCCATAGCCTGCAGCTCCGCCCTTGTCAACCACCTCCACCAAGTCTGGCCTCCTTAATGAGAGGCAATTTTTCTCCTGACGTTTCGCCTGCATCTATGGCAAGCATCCTCAGAGGTAGTGAGGTCTGTTGGAAGTAGGACAATTGGGTTTATATATCTGTGGAATGACCAGGGTGGGACAAAGGACTTTTGTCTGCTGGAGTTAGGTGTGAATGTTTCAGCTGACCACCTTGATTAGCATTTAATGACTTGGAAGTGCCTGGGGGAAATCACTCTCAACAAAAGATTTCCCCCAGGCACTTCCAAGCCATTGAATGCTAATCAAGGTGATCAGCTGAAACATTCACAGCTAACCCCAGCAGACAAAAGTCCTTTGTCTCACCCTGGTCATTCCACAGATATATAAACCCATTTTTCCTACTTCCAACAGACCTCACTACCTCTGAGGATGCTTGCCACAGATGCAGGTGAAACGTCAGGAGAAAAATTGCCTCCAGAACATGGCCATATAGCCCGGAAAAACCTACGACAACCCAAAATCGTTGATGTTGTTCTTTCGGATCCATGTCTCAACGCTTTGGCTTTCTCTCCTCCATCCACAGGCTGCAGAAAGGCTGCGGAGCGGGTTGCAACAGCGGAGGGAACATTGACGACTCCGACTGCGGAGGGGGCACCGCCTCGGTCAACAACAACCCCCAGGTCCACGGGCCCCAGATTCCTGGGAGCCAGGCTCACAGCGCTGGGCCACCCGCCGCCAGCCCAGCCGAGCCCCCAGCCACCACTGCCCAGCCTCAGGCAGGTAAGAAGCCCCCCTCGGCCAGGAACTACGGTCTCCTACCATCTCACAGATCCCCAAGGGTTCTCCAGCACTTCCTTCCCATTTTGGAAAAACAACTTGAGTATCTATACTATGCCATTGTATACAATGGGATCTGAGTATTTGTACCATGACTTTGTATGCAATGGGACTAGACTATCTCTACTACGTCATTGTATACATGGGACTTGAGTATCTACTATGCCATTGCATGCAATGGGACTTGAGTATCTCTACAATGCCATTGTGTACAATGGGACTTGAGTATCTCTACTATGTCATTGTATGCAGTGGAACATGAGTATCTCTACTACGTAATTGTATACAGTGGGACATGATATCTGTATCATGCCTTTGTATGCAATGGGATTAGACTATCTCTACTACGTCACTGTATACGTGGGACTTGAGTATCTATATTATGCCTATGTATGCAATGAGACTTGAGTATCTCTATTACGTCATTGTATGCATGTGACTTGAGTATGTATACTATGCCATTGTATGCAATGGGACTTGAGTATCTACTATGTCACTGTGTGCAATGGGACTTGAGTATCTCTACTACATCATTGTATACATGGGACTTGAGTATCTACTATGCCATTGTATGCAGTGGGACTTAAGTATCTACTATGTCACTGTATACAATGGGACTTGAGTATCTCGACTACGTCATTGTATACATGGGACTTGAGTATCTACTATATCACTGTATACAATGGGACTTGAGTATCTCTACTATGCCATTGTATACAGTGGGACTTGAGTATTTCCTATGCCATTGTATACAGTGGGACTTGAGTATTTCCTATGCCATTGTATACAGTGGGACTTGAGTATTTACTATGCCATTGTATACAATGGGACTTGAGTATCAGTACTATGCCATTGTATGCAATGGGACTTGAGTATCTACTATGCTATTGTATACAATGGGACTTGAGTATCTACTATGCCGTTGTATGCAGTGGGACTTAGGTATCTACTATGCCATTGTATGCAATGGGACTTGAGTATCTCTACTATGCCATTGTATACATTAGGACTTGAGTATCTACTATGCCATTGTATACAATGAGACTTGAGTATCTACTATGCCATTGTATAGAATGGGACTTGAGTATCTATACTATGCCTATGTATGTAACAGGACTTGAGTATCTCTACTATGCCATTGTATACAATGGGACTTGAGTATCTATACTATGCCAGTGTGTACAATAGTACTTGAGTATCTTACTATGCCATTGTATACAATGGGACTTGAGTACCTATACTACGTCACTGTATGCATGATAGTATTCATAGGATCACTGATTCTTTGAATTGGATGGTTCCCCAAAGGCTTTCTAGTCTCACCCCCATATACGAGAAGATACTCCCAAAGGATGTCCTTCCGGGTAGAGACTTTGTGTAAAGATCTCCAACTACCCTTGGAGGCTATCCGTTCCACTGTTGATTGTTTCTGTCCTCGTTGTCTCCGCAGAGCAAGAACCCGGCCTCCCTGCTCCGAGCCACAGCTGGCTGGTCCAGCCCCAGTCGGCCCATGCGTCGAGCCAGGGAGAAGGACGCCCCACCCCGACCCCAGCTGCGTCTTGGCCGCCCGGCCCACACTTCTTGGGAAGCCAGCTCTCCTGCGCCAGCTCCTTGGCATCGATGGCCGAGGGCGTGGGACGTGGGCCCCTTCCGCTCCGCCCAGGGCTCGGGGCCCCATCCCCATTTGCCTACGAGGGCCTCTGCGGCAAGTGGAGCCTGCCCAGCCGCAAAGGACTGAGCGGGTTGGGGGGCAACGATAGTGAGGCCCTCCCGGGAACACCTATGCCTCGCACAAAGAATCCGCATTTATCATCGGCTGTTGCTGCGCTGGGGACACCGGGCCTTGTGGGGAGCCCTAAACCTCAGGTAAATCTCTCCTTCGGTACTTGATTTCTTTTCCTTCCAGATCAAATCAGGCCTGGGCCAACTTCAGCCCTCCCTCCAGGGGCTTTGGACTTCGACTCCCACAATTCCTAACAGATTTGGGCACTTTGTTTGCCGTAGATTCTGTTTCGACATGTGGTCCATCTTCTCTAAGGCAGCAAATGGCCACATTAAGGGTTATCAAATGCTTTTTCGTCATCTAAACAGATGCGGATAGATCAAATGCCCTTGTTGAGATATTGAAGAGAGATCAGACAAAGGAGCTGCTAGACCAGGCATGGGCCAACTTCAGCCCTCCCTTCAGGTGTTTTAGACTCCAGCTCCCATAATTCCTAACAGATTTGGGCACTTTGTTTGCCGTAGATTCTGTTTCGACATGTGGTCCGCCTTCTCTAAGGCAGCAAACGGCCACATTAAGGGTTATCAAATGCTTTTTCGTCATCTAAACAGATGCGGATAGATTCAAATGCCCTTGTTGAGATATTGAAGAGAGATCAGCCAAAGGAGCTGCTAGACCAGGCATGGGCCAACTTCAGCCCTCCCTCCAGGTGTTTAGGACTCCAACTCCCACAATTCCTAACAGATGTGAGCACTTTGCTTGCCGTAGATTCTGCTTCGACATGTGGCCCACCTTCTCTAAGGCAGCAAATGGCCACATTAAGGGTTATCAAATGCTTTTTCGTCATCTAAACAGATGCGGATAGATCCAAATGCCCTTGTTGAGATATTGAAGAGAGATCAGCCAAGGGAGCTGCTAGACCAGGCATGGGCCAACTTCAGCCCTCCCTCCAGATGTTTTGAACTCCAGCTCCCACAATTCCTAACAGACTCAGGCACTTTGCTTGCCGTAGATCCTGCTTTGACATGTGGCCCACCTTCGCAGTGGCAGCAAATGGCCACAGTAAGAGTTATCAAATACTTTTTTGTCATCTAAAAAGATGTGGATAAGTGTTCCCTCACTTATTGCGGGGGTTACGTTCCAGGACCACCTGCGATAAGTAAAAAACTACGAAGTAGGGACCCCCTCCCCTTTCCTCCTCGCCCTCTTTACCTTCCTCTTCCTCCTCCTCGTCGCTGCCTGCGCCTCTTGCTGCCACTTTGGCTCTGCGATTGAGGTGGCAGCAGAAGTGTCGCAGGGCCCAAGCTGCGGCAAGAAGTCCAAGTGGTGATGAGGAGGAGGAAGAGGAAGGTAAAGAGGGCGAGGAGGGAAGAAGAGCTGCTCCCTCGCCCTCTTTACCTACCTCTTCCTCCTGCTTGTCGCTGCCTGTGCCTCTTGTTGCCGCTTGGGTTCTGCGACTAAGGTGCCGGCAGAGGTGTTGTGGGGCCCAAGCAGCGGCAAGAGGTCCAGGCAGTGTTGAGGAGGAGGAAGAAGAAGGTAAAGAGGGTGAAGAGGGAAGAAGAGCTTCCCCCTCGCCCTCTTTACCTTCCTCCTCCTCCTCCTCGTTGCTTCCTGTGCCTCTTGCCGCCGCTTGGGTTCTGCAATTGAGGAGGCAGCAGAGGTGTCGTGGAGCCCAAGCAGCGGCAAGAGGTCCAGGCGGTGATGAGCAGGAGGAAAAGGAAAGTAAAGAGGGTGAGGAGGGAAGAAGAGCTGCCCCCTCGCTCTCTTTACCTTCCTCTTCCTCCTCCTCGTCGCTACCTGGGCCTCTTGCCGCTGCTTGGGCCCTGCAATTGAGGAGGCAGCGGAGGCGGCGCAGGCCCGTGTTTTGGACTCCAACTCCCACAATTTCTAACAGATTTGGGCACTTGGTTTTCTGTAGATTCTGCTTCAACATGTGGCTCACCTTCACTATGGCAGCAAACAGCCACATTAAGAGTTATCAAATGCTTTTTCGTCATCTAAAAAGTTGCATATAGATCCAAATGCCCTTGTGGAAATATTGAAAAGAGATCAGCCAACGAGCTGCTAGACCGGGTATGGGTCAACGTCGGCCCTCCCTTCAAGTGTTTTGGACTCCAACTCCCACAATTCCTAACAGGTTTGGGCACTTTGCTTACCCCAAATGCCCTCGGTGAAATATTGAAAAGAGATCAGCCAAAGGAGCTGCTAGACCAGGCATGGGTCAACTTCATCCCTTCCTTCAGGTGTTTTGGATTCCAACTCCCACAATTCCTAACAGATTTGGGCACTTTGCTTGCCGTGGATTCTGCTTCAACATGTGGCCTGCCTTTCTAATGCAGGAAACGGCCACATTAAGAGTTATCAAATGCTTTTTTGTCATCTAAAAATATGCATATAGATTCAAATGCCCATGTTGAAATATTGAAAAGAGATCAACCAAAGGAGCTGCTAGACCAGGCCTGGGCCAAGCCCTCCCTTCAGATATTTTGGACTCCAACTCCCACAATTCCTAACACATTGTGGGAGTTGAAGTCCAAAACACATGGAGAGATGGCCAAAGTTGGTCAATGCCTTATTAGCCATCCTGAATCTTAGCGTCACCGTCAAATGAGAAAATTTGAGGGGAAAGACGTGAGTTGGAATGTCTCTTCATCTGAGTGCTTCAGAAAACGTGTGCAGCTCTCCGAAATGGGCAGAATGTTATTTCCGGTGCCCACAAGGGTCAAAGCTCTCCAGACAGATGGCCATCCAACCTCGGTATTGAAATCTTCAGACACAAATAAAATTCAATCTTCACACTGGAGCTTCACACCAGATAACCTTCTCATGCCAAGGCTTACCTCACACTGAGGCTTTCTCACAGACTGAGGCCTTTCTCCCAACAAGAAATACTGTTTACCCACAAACAGAAAGAAATTACATATATTAGAAACCAACACTTTCTCATTACTTTATTTTCCAGATCACCAGACTGGGCCACCGCAAGCTAGTAAATTGAGTAAAATAATAAAGGTAATAATAATAATAATAATAGATTAAAATAATGTAAATGTAGTAATAATAGTAATAATAATAATAATAATAATAGAGTAAAATAATATTGCATGTAATATAAAATAATTATAATTATATATTTATATTACATGTAATATTACTAATAATATTACAGTATAATGGTATAGTACAATATATTTATTTATTATTATTTATTTACAGTATTTATATTCCGCCCTTCTCACCCCGCAAGGGACTCAGGGCGGATTACAGTGTACACATATATGGCAAACATTCAATGCCAGAGACACACAACACATATAGAGAGACAGTCCGGGGGTATTTAATATACCCCCGGACTGGCCACCAGGGGAGCTGTCGCTTTCATCGTCCATCTGCGACACTAATGAAGTACTTCCGCATTCCCCGCATGCTTTGCTGGAGTCTTTTTTATGGCCTCGTAAATTAGTTAAATTAGCCTCCCCACACATAGGTGGTACCTAATTTTACTACTTGACAGATGCAACTGTCTTTCGGGTTGCAAAGGTCGACCACAAGCTGCACAATTGGTCGGAAGCTCACTCTGACCTGGGCTGGCTTTGAACTCGTAACCTTTTGATCAGAAGTGATCTTAATGCAGCTGACACTCAGCTAGCTGTGCCACAGTCTCGGTGCTTGCACTGTGCTAATAATATATTGTATGTGTGTGTGTGTGTGTGTGTGTGTGTGTGTGTGTATATATATATAGTAAGCCTCTCTGAGTCCTCTTTGGGGTGAGAAGGGCGGCATAGAAATGTCATAAATAAATAAATATTTACATTCCGATTCATAGCGGTAGCAAAAGGACAGTTGCAACGAAAATAATGTATCGTCGAAGGCTTTCATGGCCAGAATCACTGAGTTGTTGTAGGTTTTTTCGGGCTATATGTATTTAAAAACTCTAAAATTACAACAGCAAAACAACAGAGGGAAAACAATCAGGGAATCGGGGACATCTAATCACCTCTAAACAAAAGATTGCCCCAGGCACTGCCAGGCCATCAAATGCTAATCAAGGTGGTCAGTTGAAACATTCACACCTAGCTCCAGCAGACAAGAGTTCTTTGCTCCACCTTGGTCACTCCACAGATATATAAACCCGTTTTCCTAGTTCCAACATACCTCACTGCCTCTGAGGATGCTTGCCATAGATGCAGGCGAAACGTCAGGAGAGAATGCCTCTAGAACATGGCGATATAGCCCGGAAAAACCTACAACAACCCAACGAAAATAATGTTATGCTTGGGGGTCACCACAACAGGAGGAACTGTATTAAGGGTTCGCAGCATTGGGAAGGTGAAGAAATACTGTGTTAGACTGATATACCTAGATATCTCTTTGAACTGTCAGGGACAAAGATATGCCAGTGCACAAAAACAGATAGATAGATAGATAGATAGATAGATAGATAGATAGATAGATAGATAGATAGATAGATAGATAGATAGATAGATAGATAGATACTAGAACTGATAGATATATCGATTGATCAATAGGTAGATAATATAACTGATGGATGAATGGATGGATAGACAGACAGGCACTAGGACTGATAGATCAATTGATCAATAGGTAGATAGATACTAGAACTGATGGATGGATAGACAGATAGGACTGATAGATCAATTGATCAATAGGTAGATAGATACTAGAACAGATGGATGGATGGATGGGTGGATGGACGGATGGACGGACAGGCAGGCAGGCAGGCACTAGGACTGATAGATCAATTGATCAATAGGTAGATAGATACTAGATAGGATGGATGGACGGACGGACAGACAGACAGACAGATAGATAAACAGACAGTTAGACAGACACTAGAACTGATAGATAGATGGATAGATAGATCAATAGATCGATAGACAGATACTAGAACGGATAAATAGATTGATCAATCAATAGATAGACACTAGAACTGATAGAAGGATGGATGGACAGACGGACAGATAGATAGACACTAGAACTGATAGATAGATAGATAGATAGATAGATAGATAGATAGATAGATAGATAGATAGATATACTAGAACTGATGGATGGATAGACAAACAAACACTAGAACTGATAGATTGATTGATCAATAGATAGATAGATACTAGAACTGATGGATGGATAGAAAAGTAGCTAGATAGACATTAGAACAGATAGATGGATAAATATATAGATAAACAGACACACAGAAACTAGAACTGATAGACAGACAGACAGACAGACAGACAGACAGACAGACAGACAGACAGACAGACAGACAGACAGACAGACAGACAGACAGACAGACAGACAGACAGACAGATAGATAGATAGATAGATAGATAGATAGATAGATCAAGAAACTGTATTAAAGGCATTTGAAAGGTTGAGAAACACTGCTTTAAGGATTTCTGCTTTGCACCATGCCCCGAAAATCAATACTGCAAAAATCCGTTAATACAGGGTGCGGCAGCATAACTTCCTTTTTTCAATGCGTGCCATTCAGTCGGTTGAAGACGTAATGGACCGCTCGTGGTCTCATTCGAGAGGCGGGAGTATAAAGTTCTGTCCCGACACTGTTCGGTCGCCATCATGCGTTGGAACAGTGAGGAGCGTGCTTTTGCCGTCGAGGCCTACTTTTCGAGCGGATGTTCTGTGATCGCAACCCAGCACTCCTTTCGGAATCCTATTTATTATTTATTTACTTCGCTTGTATACCGCTCTTCTCAGCCCTTAGGCGACTCAATATAGCCCCGTTGGCCCCTGTTCCAGACCGGAAATGTATTCTGACGTGGCTCACTACATTCAGACAAACGGCAAGTGCGACAAGACAAAGAACTGGAGTCCCTCGGCCCATGAGATCATCTGAGAACATTGAGGCAGTGAGAGCTTCAAGGTTGTGATCATCACAGCGTTCTGCGCGCAAACACGCGTCTGCCCTTGGACTTTCTGATCGTTCTGTAAGGAGAATTCATAGAATCATAGAATCAAAGAGTTGGAAGAGACCTCCTGGGCCATCCGGTCCAACCCCATTCTGCCAAGAAGCAGGAAAATTGCATTCAAAGCACATCTCACAGATGGCCATCCAGCCTCTGTTTAAAAGCTTCCAAAGAAGGAGCCTCAACCACACTCCGGGGCAGAGAGTTCCACTGCTGAACGGCTCTCACAGTCAGGAAATTCTTCCTCATGTTCAAATGGAATCTCCTTTCTTGTATTTTGAAGCCATTGTTCCATTCCCTAGTCTCCAGGGAAGCAGAAAACAAGCTTGCTCCCTCCTCCGTGTGACTTCCTCTCACATATTTATACATGGCTATCATATCCCCTCTCAGCCTTCTCTTCTTCAGGCTAAACATGCCCAGCTCTTTAAGCCGCTCTTCATAGGGCTTGTTCTCCAGACCCTTGATCATTTGAGTCACCCTCCTCTGGACACATTCCAGCTTGTCAATATCTCTCTTCAATTGTGGTGCCCAGAATTGGACACAATATTCCAGGTGTGGTCTAACCAAAGAGGAATAGAGCATGGGGAGCATGGCTTCCCTAGATCTAGACACTAGGCTCCTATTGATGCAGGCCAAAATCCCATTGGCCTTTTTGCCGCCACATCACATTGATGGCTCGTGTTGAACTTGTTGTCCACGAGGACTCCAAGATCTTTTTCACACGTACGGCTCTCGAGCCAGGCATTGTTCCGCATTCTGTCTCTTTGCATTTCGTTTTTCCTGCCAAAGTGGAGTATCTTGCATTTGTCCCCGTTGAACTTCATTTTGTTAGTTTTGGCCATTCATCTCTCTAATCTGTCAAGATCCCTTTGAGTCCTGCTCCTGTCCTCTGGAGTATTGGCTCTCCCTCCCAATTTGGTATCGTCTGCAAACTTGATGGTCCTGCCTTCTAACCCTTCATCTAAGTCATGAATGAAGATCCTGAACAGGACCGGGCCCAGGACGGAACCCTGTGGCACTCCGCTTGTCACTTCTTTCCAGGATGAAGAGGAAGCATTGGGGAGAATCACCCTCTGGGTTCGTCCATTTAACCAATTCCAGATCCACCCCACCGTAGTTGTGCCTCGCCCACATTGGACTAGTTTCCTTGCCAGAAGGTCATGGGGGACCTTGTCAAAGAAGGCCTTCCTGAAATCCAGACACGCTACATCCACGGCATTCCCCGCATCTACCCAGCTTGGAACTCTATCGAAAAAAGAGATCAGATGAGTCTGGCATGACTTGCTTTTGATAAATCCATGTTGACTATTAGCGATGACCGCATTCCTTTCTAAGTGTTTGCAGACCACCTCCTTGACAATCTTTTCCAGAATCTTGCCTGGTATCGATGTGAGACTGACCGGACATTGGTCATTGTTTGGGTCATCCTTTTTTCCCTTCTTGAAGATTGGGACCACACTGGCCCTCCTCCAATCTGCTGGAACTTCTCCCGTTCTCCAAGAACTCTCAAAGATGGTTGCCAATGGTTCCGAAATGACTTCCGCTAGTTCCTTCAATACTCTTGGGTGTAGTTGATCTGGCCCTGAAAGGGGACTTGAACTCATTTAGAGCGGCCAGGTGTTCCTGGACAACTCGTTTCCCAATTTGGGGTTGGATGTTCTGAACGTGACTTCTTCAATTCTCAGAGGAACGTGTGTGAGGTTCTTCTTGAAGTTGTTCCTGAGAACGCTATTGTTTTTTTTTTTTCAGTGATGAAGCCCATTTTCATTTGTGTGGATCCGTCAAGAAACAAAACATGCACTATTGGGCTGACAACAATCCTCAAGAATGGCATCCAAGGCCTTTGCATTCACCTAAAATCACAGCGTGGTGTGCCATTTCCTCAGCTGGAATTGTTGGTCCCTGGTTCTTGGAGGAAAATGAAGTCGCAGTGACAGTGAATTCGGACCGGCATGTAAACATGTGACAGGAATTTTTTTCCCATGGCTAGATGGGTTGGACTTAGGGGACATTGGGTTTCAACAAGACGGTGCAACTGCACACACTTCAAGAGCATCAATGGCTGTTTGGAGGGAACACTTCCCAGAGCGCCTCATCTCTATTCGGGGGGATTTGGTGTGGCTGGCCTGCTCTCCAGATTTGGCCCCTTGTGATTTTTTTCTCTGGGGTTTTTTTGAAACCCCATGTTTCTGTGAACTGTCCAAGGACCCTCCAAGATTTGAAGACCAACATCCAGGAAGAAATTGCCAACATAACGCCTGTTATGCTGGCAAGAGTCATGACAAACACCAGAAATCGGTTTCCTCTTCGTGGAGTCTGTGAAAGATGCACATAATGGGTTTTAGTTCTGTGCATGCACAGCTGTTCAGAACCTTCTAGAATCTTGTAAAAGAAACATTTTGGCAGAGGCCCCGACCACTCTCTCCAATACTATAAATGCTTCAAGTGGGGACTGTGCTTTAGTTCCTTTTTCCGCGTGTATGGAGAATGGGGGACGTCACCTACCTAATTTGATCTTCAAAACTACGTAAAACAAAACTTTAGGTATGCGCCTACATTATTAAAAAAAATCTGATGCATACAATGGGTTTTATTAAGTTTTGAAAAAAAGGAAGTTATGCTCCTGCACCCTGTAGAACTGCGGGATGTAAATACATCAGTGGGGGGAAACGAAGGCATCCCCAAAGAAAAGCAGAATCTGGAGGATGGAAAGGCGATTGGGAAAGGGATCGGAGTATTTTTTAATAAGCTGAAGGGGATGCAAATGCGGCTGAGCCGGAGAGGGGATGAGAGACCCCCCCTCCAGAGACCTCAATGATCTCCAGCAGCCAATGGCGCTCGAGTCCTCCTCCTGCCCTTCAGAAAACAGGCACCTCCGCAGCGTTGTCCTGCGGGAAGGGAAGCCGGCCTAATAGCTTTCCATTAGCCCTAATCGGATTGCGGAGCTCAGAAGGGCACCCCACTGTGCCTAGCCACCTGGCAAGGGGGATGGATGGATGGAGCCGCCGGCAGCACAGAGGAGACGGGGACGGCCGTGTAAAGTGCGTGCAAACAGCTGAGTGAGAGAAGAATGCCCTTGCATATGTGCAAACGACCTACATTTCCATAGTATCCTAACAAACGGGGGGGGGGGGGGAATATACAATATTACAGGGTTGTAAGTTTTTCGGACCATCTGGCCATGTTCCAGAAGCATTCTCTCCTGATGTTTCATCCACATCTATGGCAGGCATCCTCAGAGGTTGTGAGGTATGTTGGAAACTAGGCAAGAGGGGTTTATATATATGTGGAACTTTGCTTGCCGTGGATTCTTCTTCAACATGTGGCCTGCCTTTCTGATGGAGGAAATGGCCACATTAAGAGTTATCAAATGCTTTTTCGTCATCTAAAAATATGCATATAGATTCAAATGCCCTTGTTGAAATATTGAAAAGAGATCAGCCAAAGAAGCTGCTAGACCAGGCCTGGGCCAAGCCCTCCCTTCAGATATTTTGGACTCCAACTCCCACAATTCCTAACGGATTGTGGGAGTTGAAGTCCAAAGCACGTGGAGAGATGGCCAAAGTTGATCAATGCCTTATTAACCATCCCGAATCTTAGCGTCACCGTCAAATGAGAAAATTTGAGGGAAAGACGCGAGTTGGAATGTCTCTTCATCTGAGTGGAATGTCCAGGGTGGGTGACCGCAAGGGTCAAAGCTCTCCAAAGCTCTGCATAGACACCTCCAGAGAAAGAAGCAGACTCCACCAGATTCCCAGGCAGCATAATCTTTTGGGCGAGTGGGCTGATTAACAAAAGACCCTCATTATGAATGTACTGCAAAGTAACTTATCAGCGCCAGTGTGACGCAGCACCAGTAGCCCAAAGTGATAAAAAGAACTAAAACACACATCTCTTCCATAGGAAGAGATATCTCTTCCATAGGAAGCTTTTCTTTGTAGTAAAATAATGTGGTTGCACTATTTACCAGAACAAGGTTTCGATGACACAAATAAAGCTCAGCCTTCACACTGGAACTTCACACACGAGGCCTTCTCATACCGAGGCTTACCTCAAACAAAGGCTTCTCTCACAGACTAAGGCTTACCTCACACAGAGGCTTCTCTCACAGACTAAGGCTTACATCACACAGAGGCTTCTCTCACAGACCAAGGCCTACCTCACACTGTGAGGCCTTCTCTCTCAGAGTAAAGTCTATCCCACGCTATGAGGCCTTCTCTTGCAGACTAAGGTCTACCTCACACTGTGAGGCCTTTTCCCGCACACTAAGGCCTACCTCACACTGTGAGGCATTCTCTCTCAGACTGAAGTCTACCTCACACTGTGAGACCTTCTCTTACAGACCAAAGCCTACCTCACACAGAGGCTTCTCTCACAGACTAACACCTACCTCACACTCTGAGGCCTTCTCTCACAGACTGAGACCTTTCTCCCACTGAGGCAAGTTAACAGTGACGCCTACTAAGCTACAGGGACACCTGCTTATATAAAACAAGGTTTCGATGACACAAATAGAGTTCAGCCTTCACACATGAGACCTTCTCATATCGAGGCTTGCCTCACATAGAGGCTTCTCTGACAGACCAAGGCTTACCTTGCACAGGGGCTTATCTCACAGAGTAAGGCCTACCTCACACTTTGAGGCCTTCTCTCTCAGACTAAAGTGTACCTCACACTGTGAGGCCTTCTCTCGCAGACTAAGGCCTACCTCACACTCTGAGGCCTTCTCTCACAGACAAAGGCCTACCTCACAGTCTCTCACAGACTGAGACCTTTCTCCCACTGAGGCAAACTTAACACACAGGCCTACTAAGCAACAGGGACACCTGCTTATATAGAATAAGGTTTTCATGACACAAATAAAGTTCAACCTTCACACAGGAACTTCACACATGAGACTTTCTCATATCGAGGCTTACCTCACACAGAGGCTTCTCTCAGAGACTAAGGCTTACTTTGCACAGAGGCTTCTCTCACAGAGTAAGGTCTACCTCACACTCTGAGGCCTTCTCTCTCAGACAAAGGCCTACTTCACACTCTGAGGCCTTTTCTCACAGACAAAGGCCTACCTCACACTGAGGCCTTCTCTCACAGACTGAGACCTTTCTCCCACTGAGGCAAACTAACACAGATGCCTACTACGCTATAGGCAAACCTGCCTATACAGAACAAGGTTTCCATGACACAAATAAAGTTCAGACCAATGTTATCTCTTCCACACAGGAACTTATGATACGAGACCTTCTCATATCAAGGCTTGCCTCAGACAGAGGCTTCTCTCACAGAGTAAGGCCTACCTCACACTGTGAGGCCTTCTCTCTCAGGCTAAAGTCTACCTCACACTGTGAGGCCTTCTCTCACAGACAAATGCGTACCTCACACTCTCTCGCAGACCGAGACCTTTCTCCCACTGAGGCAAACTAACACAGAGGCCTACTAAGCTACAGGGACACCTGCTTGTATAGAACAAGGTTTCTTTCCATGACACAAATAAAGTTCAACCTTCATACAGCAACTTCACACACGAGACTTTCTCATATTGAGGCTTCCCTCACGCAGAGGCTTCTCTCTCAGACTAAAGTCTACCTCACACTGTGAGGTCTTCTTTCACAGACACAAAGTAAAACCTTCACACTGCAACTTCACACACGAGACCTTCTCATATTGAGGCGTGCCTCACACAGAGGCTTCTCTCACAGACTAATTCTTACCTTGCACGGAGGCTTCTCTCACAGAGTAAGGCCTACCTTACACCGTGAGACCCTCTCTCTTTCTCTCTCTCTCTCAGACTAAAGTGTACTTCACAATCTGAGGCCTTCTCTCAGAGAGACCTTTCTCCCACTGAGGCAACCTAACACAGAGGCCTACTAAGCTACAGGCAAACCTGCTTATACAGTACTGCAGCTTTTGCTGAGACATTGCATCCATTTTACCCTTCATTGCTTGTAATTAAAAATATCTATTTAGTTTTGAATATTTCTGACCCCCTTTTCCTCCTCCTCCTCTCTCCCACAGACCCCCGAGGCCTCCAACGACTGCACCCCGTTGCCTCTGGAACCTCCCGCCGCGCTCCAAGGAAGCGGCCCGGTCTCCGAACCCATTGTGACCGAATGGGGACGGCCACGGGAAGAGGAAGAGAGCCCAGCCGCCGGGCAGCCCCTCCTGGACCATCAGTACTGAATCCGGGGGACACCGCTCACCCTAAAATGAAACGAACCACGGGCTGGTCCCGTTTTTGACTCTCCCTTGGCCCTTTTTCGGGGGGACGGGAACACGCTCTCCGCTTGCCCCTCCTCCTCCTTCAGGACCATGGACAGCAATAAGGGGAGGGAGGCTGCCCCCCTCCTGACCGCTGCAGCCTTCTGTGCCCCCATTTCCCCTCTCCTGGCCCCCCACGACTTGCCTGCAGGGGCAGGCTTTACTCTTTTGGGGGGCAGCCAAGAGGGGGAGGACTCCACGCACCACCAACATTGCCCCTTTGCCCGCCGGCCTCCTGGTTTCCCCTTCAAGGACACTTCTGTTCATTCTTTTCGTCCTTCCTGTTCTTGTCGTCAATTCTGGGGGTTAATAAGAAAAATAATTTTCATCCTCTGTTTTATTTTCTTCCTGCGTTCCTAACCTCGTTCGACCAAAGCCTGGATTTTGGGTGTTTCTCAACCAAGAAATCGGGGTGTCAGGGGAGTCCCCAAAGACCATCAGAAAACACAGTATTTTCTGTTGGTCATCTGGGGTTCTGTCCAAAATTGGTTCAATTCTATCGTTGGTGGGGTTCAGAATGCTCTTTGATTGTAGGTGGACTATAAATCCCAGCAACTACAACTCCTAAATGTCAAGGGCTACTTAGCCCAAACACTACCAGTGTCCACATTTGGGTATATGGAATATCCGTGCCAAGTTTTGTCCAGATCCATCATTATTTCAGTCCTTAGTGTTTTCTGGATGTAGGTGAACTACAAATCCCAAACTCAAGGTCAATGCCCACCAAACCCTTCCAGTATTTTCTGTTGGTCATTGGAGTTCTATGTGCCAAGTTTGATTCAATTCCGTCATTGGTGGAGTTCGGAATGCTCTTCGATTGTAGGTGAACTATAAATCCCAGCAACTACAACTCTCAAATGTCAAGGACTATTTTCCCCAAACTCCACCAGTGTTCACATTTGGGCATATTGAGTATTTGTGCCAAGTTTGGTCCAGATCCATCATTGTTTGAGTCCATAGTGCTCTCTGGATGTAGGTGAACTACAACTCCAAAACCCAAGTTCAACGCCCACCAAACCCCTCCAGTATTTTCTCTTGGTCGTGGGAGTTCAGTGTGTCATTTTTGGTTCAATTCCATCGTTGGTGGGGTTCAGAATTCTCTTTGATTGTAGGTGAACTATAAATCCCAGCAACTACAACTCCCAAATGTCAAGGTCTATTTTTCCCAAACTCCATCAGTTCTCACATTTGGGCATATTGAGTATTTGTGCCAAGTTTGGTCCAGATCCAACATTATTTGAGTCCCCAGTGCTCTCTGGATGTAGGTGAACTGTAACTCCCAAACTTGTTACAGTGATGGGAGTTCTGTGTGCCATGTTTGGTTAATTCCATCGTTGGTGGAGTTCGGAATGCTCTTTGATTGTGGGTGAACTATAAATCCGAGCAACTACAACTCCCAAATGTCAAGGACTATTTTCCCCAAACTACACCAGTGTTCACATTTGGGCATATTGAGTATTTGTGCCACGTTTGGTCTAGATCCATCATTGTTTGAGTCCATGGTGCTCTCTGGGTGTAGGTGAACTACAACTCCAAAACTCAAGGTCAATGTCCACTAAACTCTTCCAGTATTTTCTGTTGGTCATGGGAATTCTGTGTGCCAAATTTGGTTCAATTCCATCGTTGGTGGAGTTCAGAATGCTCTTTGATTGTAGGTGAACTATAAATCTCAGCAACTACAACTCCCAAATGTCAAAAAGGTAGGTGAACTACAACTCCAGAACTCAAGGTCAATGCCCGCCATTGTCATATCAATTCTGTGTGCCAAGTTTAGTTCAGTTCCAGCATTGGTGGGGTTCAAAATGCTCTTTGATTGTAGGTGACCCATAAATCCTAGCAACTACATCTCCCACATTACAAAATCAATCCCCCCCAACCACCATCAGTACTCAAATTTCGATGTATCAAGTATTTGTGTAAAATTGGGTCCAGATCCATTGTTGTTTGGGTTTATAGTGCACTCCGGATGTAGGTGGACTACATCTCCCCTAAATCACTGTTAATTCCAAATCCCTCCAGTATTTTCTGTTGGTCAAGGTGCTTCTGTGTGGGAAGGTTTACCCAATGCTAGTGTTGGTGGGGTTCAAAGGTGAACTATAAATCCCAGAAACTACAACTCCCAAATATCACAGTCTATTTTCGCCAAACTCCAACAGTGTTCACATTTGGACATAATGAGCATTTGTGCCAAATTTGATCCAGATCCATCATTGTTGGAGTCCATAGTGGTCTCTGGAGGTAGTTGAACTACAACTCCAAAATTCAATGTCAATGTCCACTAAACCCAGTATTTTCTGTTGGTCATGGGAGTCTGCGTGCCAAGTTTGGTTCAATTCCATCATTGGTGGAGCTCAGAATGCTCTTTGCTTGTAGGTGAACTATAAATCCCAGCAACTACAACTCCCAAATGTCAAGGACTATTTTCCCTAAAGTCCACTGGTGTTCACATTTGGGCATATTGAGTATTTGTGCCAAGTTTGGTCCAGATCCATCATTATTTGAGTCCCCAGTGCTCTCTGGATGTAGGTGAACTACAACTCCCAAACAAAAGGTCAATGCCCACCAAACCCTTCCAGTATTTTCTGTTGGTGATGGGAGTCTGTGCGCCAAGTTTGGTTCAATTCCATCATTGGTGGAGTTCAGAATGCTCTTTGATTGTAGGTGAACTATAAATCCCAGCAACTACAACTTCCAAATGTCAAGGACTATTTTCTAGCTTTGTGCCAAGTTGAGGGTTCAGACATGCAGTTGTATACACAGGATAGCCAAGAATACAACAGTAATGCAGATATGGGACACATAAGATCTCGAGGTATGAGTGATTGTCAGGATTGTTGTGAGTTTTCCGGGCTGTCTGGCCATGTTCCAGAAGCATTCTCCCATAACGTTTTGCCCACATCTATGGCAGACATCCTAAGAGATTGTGAGCTAACACGTCCCAACAAAGGATTCCCCCAGGCAGGAAGCAGCCAGGCTTTGAATCAGTGCTAATCAAGGTGGCAGCTTCCAAGCCTGGCTGCTTACTGCCTGGGAGAATGCTTCGTTGGGAGGGCCAACTAACACCTCTCAACAAAGGATTCTCCCAGGCAGGAAGCAGCCAGGCTTTGAATCTACAAGGCTATTCAGTGATAATCAAGGTGGCAGCTTCAAAGCCTGGCTGCTTACTGCCTGGGAGAATGCTTCGTTGGAAGGGCCAACTAACACCTTCCAACAAAGGATCCTCCCAGGCAGGAAGCAGCCAGGCTTTGAAGCTGCAAGGCCATTCAGTGCTAATCAGGGCAACATTCAAACTTGCCTCAAGCACACAAGAGTTCTTGCTCCCACCCTGGACATCATTCCACAGGTATGTAAACCCCACTTGCCTCGTTTCTGACAGACCTCCCAACCCCTGAGGATGCCTGCCATTGATGCAGGCGAAATGTCAGGAGAGAATGCTTCTGGAACTCATTCTGGAACTCATTGCAACACAGTGATTCTGCCGATGAAAGCTTTTGGTTTTCAGGATCTTTGCAATGCAGATTTTCCTAATAATAGATAATAAATCTTTGGAGAGCTTCTGTTCCACCATTTCAAAGCTCTCTACTTGAGCGTTGATGGCATGATCATCAGCGTAGATTAAATTCTCTATCCCTTCTGGCAGTGGCTGATCAGTTGTATAAATGTTGAACATGGATGGAGCGAGCACGCTTCCCTGAGGCAGGCCATTCTTCTGTTTCCGCCATCTGCTTCTCTGGCCCTGGAACTCAACAAAGAAACTCCTGTTCGGTAGCTGATTTCCTTGAGTGGTGATGGCACAATCGTCAGTATAGATGAAGCTCTCTGTCCCTTCTGGCAGTGGCTGGTCATTTGTGTAGATGTTGAACATGGATGGAGCAAGCATGCTCCCCTGAGGCAGAACGTTCTTCTGTTTCCGCCATCCGCTTCTCCGGCCCTGGAACTCAACAAAGAAGCTCCTGTTCGGTAGCTGATTTTCTTGAGTGGTGATGGCACAATCATCAGCATAGATGAAGCTCTCTGTCCCTTCTGGCAGTGGCTGGTCATTTGTATAAATGTGGAACATGGGTGGAGCAAGAACGCTCCCCTGAGACAGGCCATTCTTCTGTTTCCGCCATCTGCTTCTCTGGCCCTGGAACTCAACAAAGAAACTCCTGTTCTGTAGCTGATTTCCTTGAGTGGTGATGGCACAATCGTCAGCATAGATGAAGCTCTCTGTCCCTTCTGGCAGTGGCTGCTCATTTGTGTAGATGTTGAACATGGATGGAGCAAGCATGCTCCCCTGAGGCAGAACGTTCTTCTGTTTCCGCCATCCGCTTCTCTGGCCCTGGCACTCAACAAAAAAGCTCCTGTTCGGTAGCAGATTTCCTATTAAGCGGGTGAGGTGGAAATCTGTCGGGAGGCTTTGATGGTGTCTTCCTGCCTGGCAGAATGGAGGCTGGACGGCCATCTGTCGGGAGGGCTTTGATGGTGTCTCCCTGCATTGCAGAAGGGCATTAAACTGTCTCTTAATAATACAACAACAACAACAACAACATATACACATGTAAATGCACTCCATAGAATACACATATTAAAACATATTTCCATGATATTATTCTATGGTTCTGTGATGGAAGGCTGGGCGGACATTTGTCGGGAGGGCTTTGATGGTGTTGTCCTGCCTGGCAGAATGGAGGCTGGGTGGCCATCTGTCAGGAGGGCTTTGATGATGACTTCCTGCCTGGCCAAAGGACATTAGACTGGATGGCCTTTGCGGGGGGAGGGAGTGGGAGGGTCTCATAATAACAATAATATTGTAATGTTGTATGGTTCTGTGATGGGATGCTGGGTGGACATCTGTCGGGAGGGCTTTGATGGTGTCTTCCTGCCTGGAAAAAAGGCCTTGGGGGGGGGGGTCTAATAATAATAATAATAATAATAATAAATAATAATTATAATAATAATCTATGGTTGTGTATGGGAGTTGGGTGAATATTGTCAGAGGGCTTTGATGGGTTTCCTGCCTGGCCAAAAAGGCCTTGGGGGGTGTCTAATAATAATAATAATAATAATAATAATAATAATAATAATAATAATAATAATAATCTATGGTTGTGTTATGGGAGGCTGGGTGGACATCTGTCAGGAGGGCTTTGATGGTGTCTTCCTGTCTGGCAAAAAGGCTTTGGGGGGGGGGTCTCATAATAATAATAATAATAATAATAATAATAATAATAATAATAATAATCTATGGTTCTGTGATGGGAGGCTGTGCTGGCCATCTGTCTGGAAGTCTTTGATGGTGTCTTCCTGCCTGGCCTGGCAGGATGGAGGCTGGGTGGCCATCTGTCAGGAGGGCTTTGATGGTGTCTTCCTGCCTGGCAAAAAGGCCTTGGGGGGGTGTCTCATAATAATAATAATAATAATAATAATAATAATAATAATCTGTGGTTCTGTGATGGGATGCTGGGTGGACATCTGTCTGGAAGGCTTTGATGGTGTCTTCCTGCCTGGCCTGGCAGAATGGAGGCTGGGTGGCTATCTGTCAGGAGGGCTTTGATGGTGACTTCCTGCCTGGCCAAAAGACATTAGACTGGATGGCCTTTGGGGGGATCTCATAATAATAATAATAATAATAATAATAATAATAATAATAATAATAATAATAAAAAATCTATGGTTCTGTGATGGCAGGCTGGGTGGACATCTGGCTGGAAGGCTTTGGTGGTGTCTTCCTGCCTCGCCTGGCAGAATGGAGGCTGGGTGGCCCTCTGTCAGGAGGGCTTTGATGGTGACTTCCTGCCTGGCCAAAAGACATTAGACTGGATGGCCTTTGCGGGGGATCTCATAATAATAATAATAATCATCATCATCATCATCTATGGTTCTGTGATGGGAGGCTAGGTGGCCATCTGTCAGGAAGGCTTTGATGGTGTCTTCCTGCCTGGCCTGGCAGAACGGAGGCTGGGTGGGCATCTGTCAGGAGGGCTTTGATGGTGTCTTCCTGCCTGGCCTGGCAGAATGGAGGCTGGGTGGGCATCTGTCAGGAGGGCTTTGATGGTGTCTTCCTGCCTGGCCTGGCAGAATGGAGGCTGGGTGGGCATCTGTCAGGAGGGCTTTGATGGTGTCTTCCTGCCTGGCCTGGCAGAATGGAGGCTGGGTGGCCATCTGTCAGGAGGGCTTTGATGGTGACCTCCTGCCTGGCACCCTTCATCCATCCTGCTTCAACCAGTGACCCTTCCCCAAGGCGCCTCTTTGGAGCTGTTCTCAATCAGCAGAGCCACTCCCTAAGGAAGCTCCGTGGCGAGGCGAAGGCACTCTGGACATGCTCAGAGGCTCCCTGGCAGGGCTGGCGCCCCCTCCCCTTGCCTACGTCCTTGGCGATGGAGGGGGGAGGCAGTGACGCTGCTGCTTGCCATTGCTGGCGCTTCCTTCCTCCCTCCCTCCCTCCCTTCCTTCCTCCCCAATCTGGGTCTTCCTCTCCTTCTTCCTCCCTGTGCGCCCTTCTCTCTGTCTCTCTTTCATTCCTTCCTTCCTTCCTTTCTCTCTCTCTCTCTCTCTCTCTCTCTCCGCCCCCGGATCGAAAGGAGGAAGGCGAGGAGGGGCGGCGCCAGGGCCGGAGGGAGCGTCGGCGTCCGGCCGCGGAGGAGCTCGGACCCGCGTGGGAAAAAAAGAAAGAGAGGTAAGAGAGTGTGTCCAAGGCGAGTGGCCAAAAAACCCGTGCGCCCTCGCCGTGCGTAATGCGCTCTGGGCACGTGGGCACCTTTTGGGGCGGATTTTGGGGGGTTTGGGAGGGAGCCAGGACGGGGGGACGGAGGGGAAGGGGCGGAGGGGGTCCCGGGGAGACGCCCTGGACTGAAACCGGGCCCGTGGGGGGCTTATGATGGGGTGGAGGGGCTCGCGAAGGGAGGGACCCCCCGCTCTCCAAAATGCGCTTTTTGGAAACAGAGAGGCAGAGAGAGATTGGGGACCTTTTTGGAGAGGATGCTGCTGCTGCTTGGAGAGCTTTTTAAGGGCATCCTTCCACGCAGGGACACGAGGCACACCGCTCTGCATCTCTCCCTCCCACGGGCTTCAAAGGCGGATAGGAGAGGGAGAGAAAGCCCACCTACCCACTCACCCACCCACCCGCAAAACCTCGCCATTCACACAATACCAGGGCGCACACAAAAAAAAGCCTTTGCGGCGCGCGTCCCCGCTTGGCAGGCAACCTTGCAGCTGGGATTAAGCTGGGCTAAGAGGCGGGCACGCGCCTCGGGGAAAAGGCGAGGGAGGGGGGAAGAGTGGGGCGCGCCCCCGAGGACAGCTGCCTCTGATTTCCCCCCAATGCGCGCCCCCGTTTCCCCCCCAGCTATTGTGTGTGGCCAATATCTCTCTATCTCTCTATCTATCTCTCTATCTATCTATCTATCCCTGCCTTTGGGTTTTCCCTTCTCCAGCCAAGCCACAAACAACAACAACAACAATAATGGGTTGCTGTGAGTTTTCCAGGCTGTCTTATATTCCAGAAGCATTCTCTCCTGACGTTTCGCCCACACCCATGGCAGGCATCCTCAGAGGTTGTGAGGTCTGTTTGCAAATGGGTTGCTGTGAGTTTTCTGGGTTGTATGGGCCGTGTTCCAGAAGCATTCTCTCCTGATGTTTTGCCCACACCTATGGCAGGCATCCTCAGGGGTTGTGAGGTCTCTTGCAATTGGGTAGCTGTGAGTTTTCTGGACTGTATGTCCATGTTCCAGGAGCATTTTCTCCTGACGTTTCGCCCACAGGTTCCAGAAGCATTCTCTCCTGACGTTTCACCCACATGTTCCAGAAGCATTCTCTCCTGACGTTTCGCCCACATGTTCCAGGAGCATTATCTCCTGATGTTTCGCCCACATGTTCCAGAAGCATTCTCTCCTGACGTTTCGCCCACACCTATGGCAGGCATCCTCAGAGGTTGTGAGGTCTCTTGCAACTGGGTTGCTGTGAGTTTTCCAGGCTGTATGGGCCGTGTTCCAAAAGCATTCTCTCCTGATGTTTCGCCCACACCTATGGCAAGCATCCTCAGAGGTTGTGAGGTCTCTTGCAAATGGGTTGCTGTGACTTTTCCAGGCTGTATGGGCCGTGTTCCAGAAGCATTCTCTCCTGACGTTTCGCCCACACCTATGGCAGGCATCCTCAGAGGTTGTGAGGTCTCTTGCAAATGGGTTGCTGTGAGTTTTCCAGGCTGTATGGCCATGTTCCAGAAGCATTCTCTCCTGACATTTCGCCCACATCTATGGCAGGCATCCTCAGAGGTTGTGAGGTCTGTTGGAAACTAGGCAAGTGGGGTTTATATATTTGTGGAATGTCCTGTCCATGTTCCAGGAGCATTCTCTCCTGACGTTTCACCCACATGTTCCAGAAGCATTCTCTCCTGACGTTTTGCTCACACCTATGGCAGGCATCCTCAGAGGTTGTGAGGTCTCTTGCAAATGGGTTGCTGTCAGTTTTCTGGACTGCATGTCCATGTTTCAGGGGCATTCTCTCCTGATGTTTCGCCCACACCTATGGCAGGCATCCTCAGAGATTGTGAGGTCTCTTGCAAATGGGTTGCTGTGAGTTTTCCAGGATGTATGTCCATGTTCCAGAAGCATTCTCTCCTTATGTTTTGCCCACACCTATAGCAGGAATTCTCTGTTGAAAAGGTTGCAGTTAATCACCTTGCTTACCATTGCAAGCTCCCCCCCCCCCCAGTTAAACCGCTGAGCGGCTGAAATTGCTGACCGAAAGGTTGCAGGTTTGAATCCGGGGAGCGGGGTGAGCTCCCGCTGTCAGCCCCAGCTCCTGCCAACCTAGCAGTTCGAAAACATGCAAATGTGAATAGTATTATTATAGGTAGGTAATGGTTTTCCCCTGACATGAAGTCCAGTCGTGTCCGACTCTGGGGTGTAGCGCTCATCTCCATTTCTAAGCCGCTGTGGACACCTCCAAGGTCATGTGGCCAGCATGACTGCATGGAGCGCCGTTATCTTCCCGCCAAAGCGGTACCTATTGATCTACCCACATTTGCAGGTTTTCGAACTGCTAGGTTGGCAGGAGCTGGGGCTAACAGCGGGAGCTCACCCTGCTCCCCGGATTCGAACTTGCAACCTTTCGGTCAACAAGCTCAGCAGCTCAGCGCTTTAACCCACTGCGCCACCTTGATTTTCTCAGCATCGATTGTGTTTAAGTGCAGGCCAAGGTCTTGAGGCACTGCACCCAGTGTGCCAATCACCACTGGGACCACCTTGACTGGCTTGTGCCAGAGTCGTCGCAGTTCGATCTTTAAATCCTCATATTGACCCCTCATTTGACATTGAGCCAGTAGTGTGATGCTGCAGCAAACAAGGCAGATCCAATCCTAGAGCTGAAAGGGCAGTCCAACCACCGGAAGATACAACCATGAATGAATGCATACATATTAATATTATTTGATACACAGCAAACAAAATCACTCTGCTGGCTTTTGTGTTGCGTCACACATCGGATACTTCCCAAGTGTCTAGGACTGTGTGATGTATCGGCAAATAATGCGTGCAGATCCCAGTAAGGTGGCCTTTTGCAACTGGCAGGTGGTCATTTAGTCAGCGCTGATTGTCTTTAAGTGCAGGCCAAGGTCTTTAGGCACTGCACCCAGTGTGCCAATCACCACTGGGACCACCTTGACTGGCTTGTTCTAATATTTTCACAAACCCCGACGACATCTAGACATTTGATAATCCAACAAGGTGGCAGTGAGTCAAATGCTTTATTATTATTATTATTATTATTAGCTGACAGATGGTAATTTTGTCAGTTCCGATCGTGTTTAAGTGCAGGCTTTAGGCAGCCTTTAGGCACTGCACCCAGTGTGCCAGTCACCACTGGGACCACCTTGACTGGTTTGTTCTAATATTTTCACAAACCCCGATGACATCTAGACATTTGATAATCCAACAAGGTGGCAGTGAGTCAAATGCTTTATTATTATTATTAGCTAACAGATGGTAATTTTGTCAGTGCCGATTGTGTTTAAGTCCAGGCCAAGGTCTTGAGGCGCTGCACCCAGTGTGCCGATCACCACTGGGACCACCTTGACTGGCTTGTGCCAGAGTCTTTGCAGTTCGATGTTTAAATCCTCGTATTGTGTCAGCTTTTCGAGTTGTTTCTCTTCAATCCTGATGTCGCCTGGGATTGTAACATTGACAACCCATACTTGGTTTTTTAACACAATTGTGAGGTCAGGAGTATTGTTGTTGTTAGTATTATTATTATTTAACTGACATAAAAACACAGTATGACATAGCAAATGAGATATATATGCTGGATTTCATATCACAAAATCACAAGTCGAACATGTCCCAAGCATCCCTAGGACTGTGTGATGTTTATTATTATTATTATTATTATTATTATTATTATTATTATTAGAAACACAACAAGATTAGCACACAGCAAACAAGATCACTATGCTGGCCTTTGTATTGGATCACACGTCGGACACTTCCCAAGTGTCTATTATTATTATTATTATTATTATTACTATTACTATTAGGGTTGTAGGTCTTCTGAATGCGCACAGACTGTGTTATCATTGGCATATTGGAATTCTATAATAGATGTCGTAGGTCTTCTTCTGAAGGTGTACAGACTACATTATCATCGACATATTGGAATTCTATAATAGATGTTGTCGGTTGTCTGAATGTGCACAGACTACGTTATCATAGGCATATCAGAGTTCTATAACAGACATTGTAGGTCTTCTTCTGAAGGTGCACAGACTACGTTATCATTGGCATATTGGAATTCTGTAATAGATGTTGTAGGTCATCTGAATGTGCACAGACTATGTTATCGTTGTCATATCGGAGTTCTATAACAGACATTGTAGTTCTTCTTCTTAAGGTGCACAGACTATGTTATAGTTGGCATATTGGAGTTCCATAACAGACAGTGTAGGTCTTCTGAATGTGCATGGACTATGTTATCATAATCATATCGGAGTTCTATAACTGACACTATAGGTCTTCTGAATGTGCACAGACTTTGTTATCATCGTCATATTGGAGTTCTATAACTGACATTGTAGGTCTTCTGAATGGGCACAGACTACATTATCATCGTCATATCGGAGTTCTAGAACAGACGTTGTAGTTCTTCTTCTGAAAGTGCACAAACTACGTTATCATCGGCATATTGGAATTCTATAATAGATGTTGTAGGTCTTCTGAATGTGCACAGACTATGTTATCATCAGCATATTGGAGTTCTATAACATGTTGTAGGTCATCTGAATGCACACAGATTACGTTATCATCGTCATATCGGAGTTCTATTACAGACATTGTAGGTCATCTTCTGAATGTGCACAGACTTTGTTATCATCGTCATATTGGAGTTCTATAACAGACCTATGATCCTTTCCCTCATTTCACAACAGTCTTGCCAAGTAGGTCAGGCTGGGAAGAAGGGAGCCAAGCTTCCCAATCTACGTTGTCGAATGGATGTCGTTTGGCACCACCGTCAGGGCTCCATGCCAGGAATCCTAGGAGACGTTGCTCTCGGAAGGTCTTTCGCCTTCCCTGCCCCAAAAGGGCTGGTGCCTCCCCCAAACTACTGTTCCCAGGATCCCTTAACAGCGTCCAATGGCGTTCTTTCTACTGTGGGGTAACCAGGTGCTCCCAGATCCTTTCTGCCTTTTCTCTGGCTTCTTGCACGCCAAACCGTTCTTGCTTCCGTGCCAAATCCTTCTCAATGCCTCCCTGTCCGCATTGCAACGCCGGCTGCGGCCTGACGCATCCCGAATGGCACTCTCTGCCCTTTGCATGCCCCTTGGCACAAGGAGAAAGCCCCTTATTCATCGGCTGTTGGAAAGCCGGTCGCAGGAGGACCTGCTTTGCATTGCCCAGAGAGTGGTAGGAAACCATCAAGGCCATCTGGTCCAAGAAAACACCACCAAAACCCTCCCAACAGGTGGCCATCAATACCTCTGGAGAAGGAACCTCCACCACATACCCAAGACAGGTCTTACCAAGCAAACGAGGCTCGTTTCTCTGTCATTTGTATGGCGATCAGGATGAAACTTGGCACGCTTGCACGCAACACTGATGACTTTAAGCCTGCCAAGTTTCAGAACATTTCCTTCACCCAGTGATTTTTTTTAGCATTTTTAAAAAAATGTGTTTACAAAAGTAATGCATTCAGAGGAGTCAGAAGTAGCAACTGAGGATAAGGAATTAAGTGAAGAGCTGAGTGATAAAGGTAGCCAGTGGCAACATCCACACTTGCCTCATGCAGACAGGAGTTCTTCCTCTCACCCTGCACTTTATTCCGCAGATATATATCTATCTAGGAGTCAGAAGTAGGAGTCAGAAGTAGCAACTGAGGATAAGGAATTAAGTGCGTCGTTCAGAGAGATTGAACTATCAGGATGAAACTTGGCACGCTTGTACACAACACTGATGACTTTAAGCCTGCCAAGTTTCAGAACATTTCCTTCACCCAGTGATTTTTAAGGATTTTTTAAAAAACGTGTTTACAAAAGTAATGCATTCAGAGGAGTCAGAAGTAGCAACAGAGGATAAGGAATTAAGTGAAGAGCTGAGTGATAAAGGTAGCCAGTGGCAACATCCACACTTGCCTCATGCAGACAGGAGTTCTTCCTCTCACCCTGCACTTTATTCCGCAGATATATATCTAGGAGTCAGAAGTAGGAGTCAGAAGTAGCAACAGAGGATAAGGAATTAAGTGAAGACTGAGTGATAAGGAGGGTTCCCATGAGAACCCATCTGTAGCTACGGAGATCAACAAAAGTCTTCGTTTACAAATCGGAGCCGAAAATAGACTGCATTGTTCAGAGAGATTGAACTATCAGGATGAAACTTCTGGGGCTGAAACTTCTGGGGCAACTCTCTGGGATGGGTCTTGGGGGCATGGTTCTGTCGTGGCTTCGGTCCTTCCTGGAGGGTCGATCCCAGATGTTGAAGCTGGGAGATGCCTGCTCGGACCCCTGGCCTTTGACCTGTGGGGTCCCGCAAGACTCTATCTTGTCTCCCATGCTTTTTAACATCTACATGAAACCGCTGGGAGAGTTTCTATGCGGATGACACACAACTCTACTCCTCCTTTCCACCTAATTCCAAGGAAGCCCCTCGAGTGCTGGACGAGTGCCTGGCCGCTGTGGCTATCTGGATGAGGAAGAACAAGCTGAAGATCAATCCCGACAAGACAGAGGTCCTCCTGGTCAATCGTAAACCGGATCGGGGTATAGGGTGGCAACCTGTGTTGGACGGGGTTACACTCCCCTTGAAGCCACAGGTCCGCAGTTTGGGAGTCCTCTTGGATTCATCACTTACGCTTGAGGCTCAGGCGTCGGCGGTGTCCGGGAGGGCTTTTGCACAATTGAGACTCGTGCGCCAGCTGCAACCGTACCTCGCAAAGGTTGATTTGGCCAGGGTGGTCCATGCCTTAGTCACCTCTAGATTGGATTACTGTGATGCGCTCTACGTGGGGCTGCCTTTGAAAACGGCTCGGAAATTCCAACCAGTTCAACGGGCGGCATCCAGGATGTTAACTGGCGCTCCTTACAGAGAGAGGTCAACCCTCCAGTTTAAGGAGCTCCATTGGCTGCCATTTACCTACCGAGCCCAATTCAAGGTGCAGGTGCTCACCTACAAAGCCCTAAACGGTTTGGGACCTGCCTACCTGCGTGACCGCATCTCCGTTTACGAACCCACAAGCTCCCTCCGTTCATCCGGAGAGGCCCTGCTCGCGATCCCACCTGCGTCGCAGGCGCGTTTGGTGGGGACGAGGGACAGGGCCTTCTCTGTGGTTGCCCCCTGACTTTGGAACACCCTCCCCAAAGACATTAGACTAGCACCCACGTTGGCAGTCTTTAGGAAGAACTTGAAGACCTGGCTTTTCCGATGTGCCTTTCCTGAATAGGATAACCCCCTGCACTACGTCCCAGAAGCACTTTATTAGAGTTTAAGACTCTCTGCACATTGCACTTGCCCAGAATCCCACATACCACCTGCCACACCCAGCACTTTTTAAAGCTCTACCCATCATTGGTCCAGCCCTGGTTTTTATTGTGTAATGGTGTAATGTTTTGTTATTGCTTATGTTTTTAATTTGCTTTGTATTGTATTGTTATTGTTTGCTGTTGTTGTGTTGAGGCCTTGGCCTTTGTAAGCCGCATCCCTGCTATACGCCTGCGAAACGTGGACTGTCTTTCTACAGATGTCAACACTGGGACTGAAATACAACACTGCCTGAGCGTTGCAAGCGCAGCATTTTTCCGAATGAAGCAGAGAGTGTTTGAGGACCGGGACATCCGTAGGGAGACCAAGGTGCTTGTTTATAAAGCTATTGTCCTCCCATCCCTGCTCTACGCCTGCGAAACGTGGACTGTCTACAGATGTCAACACTGGGACTGAAATACAACACTACCTGAGCATTGCAAGTGCAGCATTTTTCCGAATGAAGCAGAGAGTGTTTGAGGACCAGGACATCCGTAGGGAGACCAAGGTGCTTGTTGATAAAGCTATTGTCCTCCCAACCCTGCTATACGCCTGCGAAACGTGGACTGTCTACAGATGTCAACACTGGGACTGAAATACAACACTGCCCGAGCGTTGCAAGCGCAGCATTTTTCTGAATGAAGCAGAGAGTGTTTGAGGACCAGGACATCCGTAGGGAGACCAAGGTGCTTGTTTATAAAGCTATTGTCCTCCCAACCCTGCTACACGCCTGCGAAACGTGGACTGTCTACAGATGTCAACACTGGGACTGAAATACAACACTGCCCGAGCATTGCAAGTGCAGCATTTTTCCGAATGAAGCAGAGAGTGTTTGAGGACCGGGACATCTGTAGGGATACCAAGGTGCTTGTTGATAAAGCTATTGTCCTCTCAACCCTGCTATACGCCTGTGAAATGTGGACTGTCTACAGAAGTCAACATCAACACTGAAATACATCACCACCAGAGCTCTGTGAGCGCAGCATTTTTCCGAATGAAACAGAGAGTGTTTGAGGACCAGGACATCCGTAGGGATACCAAGGTGCTTGTTGATAAAGCTATTGTCCTCCCAACCCTGCTATACGCCTGTGAAATGTGGACTGTCTACAGACGTCACATGCAACTCCCGGAACGATTCCGTCAGCGCTGCCTCCGAAAAACCCTGCCAATCTCTTGGGAAGACAAGTGGACAGATGTCAGCGTGCTGGAAGAAGCAAAGACCACCAGCATTGAAGCGATGGTCCTCCGCCATCAACTCCACTGGACCGGCCACATTGTCCGGATGCCTGACCACCGTCTCCCAAAGCAGTTGCTCTATTCCGAACTCAAGAACGGAAAATGGAATGTCAGAGGGCAGGAAAAGAGATTGAAGGATGGTCTCAAAACTCTGGCATAGACCCTGAGAACTGGGAAGCCCTGGCCCTTGAGTGCTCCAGCTGGAGGTCAGCTGTGACCAGCAGTGCTGCAGAATTTGAAGAGGCACGAATGGAGGGCGAAAGAGAGAAACGTGCCAAGAGGAAGGCACCTTCCACCTGGAAACCGATGTCCTCACAGCGGGAGGAAACGCAGGTCAAGAATAGGGCTCCACAGTCACCTACGGACCCACCAGAACACTGATCCTGGAAGCCTATCCTACTCGGACAACGAGCAATCGCCTAAGTACTAAGTAAATCACCCCAAAGGGGACTCAGAGCAGCTTACAAGATATGTATACATACGATATATTATATTATAAGCATTTATTTATCGTGTCATCAGCAAGCATTGTATTACAATTCTAACAGAGCAAAACAAACACAGAGATTAAAAAGAAAAAGGAAAGAAAGAAAAAAACCCACACAGATTTTGCAAATTTGGTATTTGGTTAAATGTCCTTTGACCAGTATCTGGCCACTTGGAGTGCCTCTGGTGTTGCCGCAAGAAGGTACTCCATTGTGCATGTGGCAGGGCTCAGGTTGCATTGCAGCAGGTGGTCAGTGGTTTGCTCTTCTCCACACTCACATGCCGTGGACTCCACTCTGTGGCCCCATTTCTTAAGGTTGGCTCTGCATCTCGTGGTGCCAGAGCGCAGTCTGTTCAGCGCCTTCCAAGTCGCCCAGTCTTCTGAGTGCCCAGGGGGGAGTCTCTCATCTGGTATCACCCATGAATTGAGGTGCTGGGTTTGGGCCTGCCACTTTTGGACTCTCGCTTGCTGGGGTGTTCCAGCGAGTGTCTCTGTAGATCTAAGAAAACTATGTCTTGATTTAAGTCGTTGACGTGCTGGCTGATACCCAAACAAGGGATGGGCTGGAGATGTCTCTGCCTTGGTCCTTTCACTATTGGCTGCTCCTTCCCGGCGGATGTCAGGTGGTGCAATACCGGCTAAGCAGTGTAATTTCTCCAGTGGTGTAGGGCACAGACACTCCATATCTCATGAAGAGCCACATCCACTGTTTTAGCGTGGTGAGATGTGTTCCACACTGGGCATGCATACTCAGCAGCAGAGTAGCACAGCGCAAGGGCAGATGTCTTCACTGTGTCTGGTTGTGATCCCCAGGTTGTGCCAGTCAGCTTTCGTATGATGTTGTTTCTAGCGCCCACTTTTTGCTTGATGTTCAGGCAGTGCTTCTTGTAGGTCAGAGCACGGTCCAGAGTGACTCCCAGGTATTTGGGTGCGCTGCAATGCTCCAGTGGGATTCCTTCCCAGGTAATAATCCTCAGAGCTCGGGATGCTTCTCTGTTCTTGAGGTGAAAGGCACATGTCTGTGTTTTAGATGGGTTAGGGATCAGTTGGTTTTCCCTGTAAGAGACAGTAAGAGCACCTAGAGCTTCGGAGAGCTTCTGTTCAACTATCTCAAAGGTCCCTGCTTGAGCGGTGATGGCACGATCATCAGCATAGATGAAGCTCTCTGTCCCTTCTGGCAGTGGCTGGTCATTTGTGTCGATGTTGAACATGGATGGAGCAAGTAAGCAGTTAACAAGGACAGACAATACATAATACAGAGGTAAAGGCTTTCCTATCTTAAATTATAAGCAGTATAATATATTACTATATTGTACTATACCATTATATGGTAAAAATTATTAGTAATACATGGAATATTAAATATATTGTAATATCACATTATTATTATTATTATATGACATTATAATATGAATATAATATGAAGATAACTTTGCAAACTCTCGACTCTCGGTTGCTGCGTTTGCGGCATTGTTTGCGCCCGCATTGTGCGAAGGTCGCCTGCTCTTTCCTGAGGATGTTGTGCGCAAAGGGGTGTGTGTGTGTGTGTGTGTGTACGTTTTTTGTTCTGTTTCTTTCGCCAGGAAGAGGAAGAAACCGAAAGGCAGCCCTAGCCCAGTGGTGTGTATGTCTATGCGCTTCCCATTTGCGCCATATTTCCTGTGCTGGCAGGAAGTCGGACGCTGGGTCGGCGTAGACAGCAAGCCAGTTTGCACCGTTGCTTTCGCCCAAAAGTGACTTTTCCTTTGGCCGGGTGAGAATGCCGCATTGGGGGGCATTGGAGGGGGGGGGGGTCCGGAATATTGGGGTGGGGGGCACAGTAATTTCCTCCGAAACGATCACGAAACGTTTAGCTTGGAGACAAGAAGGCGACAATATTTGAAAGACGTCACATTGAGAAAGGGCACTGAGCTGCTAAACATAAGCATCCAATGTCAGCCCCAGCTCCTGCCAACCTAGCAGTTTGAAAACATGCAAATGTGAGTAGATCAATAGATACCACTTCAGTGGGAAGGTAACGGCGCTCCGTGCAGTCATGCTGGCCACATGACCTTGGAGGTGTCTATGGACAACGCTGGCTCTTCGGCTTAGAAATGGAGATGAGCACCACACCCCAGAGTCAGACACGACTGGACTTAATGTCAGGGAGAAACCTTTACCTTTACTAATATAATATATTGTGTGTGTGTGTGTATATATATATATATATATATATAATATTATAATGTAATGCAATATAATACTACTAATAATATGATACATGTATCTTCTTACCTAATTGGATTTACCTATTCCTTTAAAGTGCTTTTTTACTTAGATGCTTTTTACTTATTTATATAAATAACAATGTAACGTTCGTTTGTGGGATGAACAGAACTCTAAAACCACTGGAAGAATTGACACCAAATTTGGACACAAGACACCTAACAACCCCATGTATGTCCTTCACTCAAAAAAATTATTTTTGTTATTTGGGAGTTGTAGTTGCTGGGATTTATAGTTCACCTACAATCAAAGAGCGTTCTGAACCCCACCAACGATGGAATTGAACCAAACTTGGCACCCAGTTCTCCCATTACCAACGCTGTGATAAGGTCCTCCGTTGTGCATGTGGCAGGGCTCAGGCTGCATTGTAGTCAGTGGTCAGTGGTTTGCTCTTCTCCACACTCGCATGTCGTGGACTCCACTTTGTGGCCCCATTTCTTGAGGTTGGCTCTGCATCTCGTGGTGCCAGAGCGCAGTCTGTTCAGCGCCTTCCAAGTCGCCCAGCCTTCTGTGTGCCCAGGAGGGAGTCTCTTATCCGGTTTCAGCCACTGATTAAGATTCCAGGTTTTTGCCTGCCACTTTTGGACTCTTGCTTGCTGAGGTGTTCCTGCGAGTATCTCTGTAGATCTTAGGAAGCTATTTCTTGATTGTCATGCTGGCTGATATCCAAACAGAGGATGGGCTGGAGATGTCAATGCCTTGGTCCTTTCATTACTGGCTGCTTCTTCCTGACTGATATCAGGTGGTGCAATACCCACCAAACAGTATAATTTCTCCAGCGGTGTTGGGCATAGACATCCTGTGATAAGGTGGGATGTCTCATTAAGAGCCACATCCACTGTGTGTGAAGTTACCACTCTTCACACACTGGCTTCCTTGGAATTAGGTGGAAAGGAGTGATAGAGTTGGGTGTCATCTGCATACACATGTTTTCACACTCCAGGCATTAGTTTAGCATAGGAACTGTTTAGCACAGGAACAGCTTCCTTGGAATTAGGCGGAAAGGAGTGATAGAGTTGGGTGTCATCTGCATACATAAGTTACCACACTTCACACACTGGCTTCCTTGGAATTAGGTGGAAAGGAGTGATAGAGTTGGGTGTCATCTGCATACACATGTTTTCACACCCCAGGCATTGGTTTAGCATAGGAACGGCTTCCTTGGAATTAGGTGGAAAGGAGTGATAGAGTTGGGTGTCATCTGCATACACATGTTTTCACACCCCAGGCATTAGTTTAGCATAGGAATGGTTTAGCACAGGAATGGCTTCCTTGGAATTAGGTGGAAAGGAGTGATAGAGTTGGGTGTCATCTGTATACATAGGTTACCACACCCCAGGCACTGCTTTAGCACGGGATCAACTTCATTTGAATTAGGTGAGAGTGATAGAGTTGGCTGTCATCTGCATACACATGTCACCACCCTCCAGACACCGGTTTATCACAGGATCCACTTCCTTGAAATTAGGTGGAATGGAGTGATAGAGTTGGGTGTCATCTGCATACACATGTCACCACCCTCCAGACACCGGTTTAGCACAGGATCAACTTCATTTGAATTAGGTGAGAGTGATAGAGTTGGCTGTCATCTGCATACACAGGTCACTGCACTCCAAGCACCAGCTTAGCACAGGATCCACTTCCTTGAAATTAGGTGGAATGGAGTGATAGAGTTGGGTGTCATCTGAATACACATGTTACTGCACTCTGGACACCACTTTAGCATAGGATCAACTTCCTTGGAATTAGGTGTGAAGGAGTGATAGAGTTGGGTGTCATCTGCATATACATGTTATCACACTCCAAGCTCCAGCTTAGCACAGGATCAACTTCCTTGGAATTAGGTGGAAAGGAGTGATAGAGTTGGGTGTCATCTGCATATACATGTTACCGCACTCCAAGCACCAGCTTAGCACAGGATCAACTTCCTTGGAATTAGATGGAAAGGAGTGATAGCGTTGGGTGTCATCTGCATACACAGGTCACCGCACTCCATGCACCAGTTTTGCACAGGAACCTCTTCCTTGTAACCCTAGGATTGTGTATTTCCTAGTGTGTAACCCCAGCTCCATCGCCATCTTTGCCTTTCCCTTCCATGGCCGTTTTTCCTGTTGTCGTTGTCGTCGGCTGCTGAAGGAATGCATTTGTTAACGGCGATTTCCTTCCTCCGAGAACAAACCTTCCCTTCCCTTCGTTGCATCCCGCCAGCCTAAGATAGCAACCAGGGTTCTCTTGTGGGATAGTGCCTTGATCATGGCTCCTTCGGGAAACGACAACAACAACAACACCAACAACAGATAATGTCAGGCATGGCTTGCTTACTTCAGCCATGTATTTGAGCTTTGCAATAGGGTGGGTTGGACTACAATTCCCAGTGCCCAAACTGGCATGAGGATAGACATGAAACTGCTGGAAGAGTTCAATCGGAGTTTTGGAGTGCAGAGACATGTGTATGCAGATGACACCCAACTCTATCACTCCTTTCCACCTAATTCCAAGGAAACCAGTTTGTGAAGTGTGATAACTTGTGTATGCAGATGATACCCAACTCTAACACTCCTTTCCACCTAATTCCAAAAAAGCGGTTCCTGTGCTAAATTAGTGCCTGGAGTGTGGTGACATGTATATGCAGATGACACCCAACTTTATCACTATTTTCACCTAATTCCAAGGAAGTTGATCCTGTGCTAAAGCAGTGTCCAGAATGCAGTGACATGTGTATGCAAATGATACCCAACTCTATCACTCCTTTCCACCTAATTCCAAGGAAGGGGATCCTATGCGAAATGAAGTTGATCCCGTGCTAAAGCAGTGCCTGGGGTGTGGTAACCTATGTATACAGATGACACCCAACTCTATCACTCCTTTCCACCTAATTCCAAGGAAGCCAGTGTGTGAAGTGTGGTAACTTATGTATGCAGATGACACCCAACTCTATCACTCATTTCCACCTAATTCCAAGGAAGCCGTTCCTGTGCTAAACCATTCCTATGCTAAACTAATGCCTGGGGTGTGAAAACATGTGTATGCAGATGACACCCAACTCTATCACTCCTTTCCACCTAATTCCAAGGAAGCCGTTCCTATGCTAAACCGGTGCCTGGAGTGTGATATGTGTGTATGTAGATGACACCCAACTCTATCACTCATTTCCACCTAATTCCAAGGAAGCCGTTCCTGTGCTAAACCATTCCTATGCTAAACTAATGCCTGGGGTGTGAAAACATGTGTATGCAGATGACACCCAACTCTATCACTCCTTTCCACCTAATTCCAAGGAAGCCGTTCCTGTGCTAAACCGGTGCCTGGAGTGTGATATGTGTGTATGTAGATGACACCCAACTCTATCACTCCTTTCCACCTAATTCCAAGGAAACCAGTTTGTGAAGTGTGGTAACTTGTGTATGCAGATGACACCCAACTCTATCACTCCTTTCCACCTAATTCCAGGGAAGGGGATCCTATGCTTAACCCATGCCTGGAGTGTGGTGACATGTGTATGCAGATGACACCCAACTTGTATCACTCCTTTCCACCTAATTCCAAGGAAGCCGTTCCTGTGCTAAACCAGTGCCTGGGGTGTGATAACATGCGTATGCAGATGACACCCGACTCTATCATTCTTTTCCACCAAATTCCAAAGAAGTGGATCTTGTGCTAAACCACTGCCTAGAATGTGATAACATGTGTATGCAGATGACACCCAACTCTATCACTCCTTTCCACCTAATTCCAAGGAAGGGAATCCTATGCTTAACCCGTGCCCGGAGTTTGATATCATGTGTATGCAGATGACACCCAACTTTGAAACTCATATCCCTTTTTCCAAGGCCATTTTCATGTAGTTACTGTATTTTAATTCTGTTTTTATGTAAATAGAGATGATCAATAATAATAAAACAGAGGTCCAGCTTTGGGTTGAAGGAGGCAGAAAGGAGGTAATTGCACCTGATGAAGAATGAGGCCATTCAGCTCAGTTTCCGTTCTGTCCCCAACTCTCTGGCATTGCGTATAGACGGCACATCACAACAATGTGGGCGAAGGAGACGACAAAGATGTGGTTGGAAATGTATTTAGACCCAGTGTGAACTTGGAACCTTTCTCTTTTGGTTCGCAGGTGTCGAAAAATGCAGAAACCCACTCGACGTGTGAGAAACAGCCGTTGAGGATATCCCGCTCTCTTAATTTCCACCCACACAGAGGTGCGATGGTACTTTTCTCTCTTTTTCTCTCTGTATACTTTCCTGTGCGAAATCTCTCACTCGCCCCAGAGATAAGGAATTGGCCCATTTTTGAGTCTGTTCAGTCTGTTCAGCGCCTTCCAAGTCACCCAGTCTTCTGTGTGCCCAGGGAGGAGTCTCTCATTGGGTATCAGTCATTGGTTTGTGCCTGCCACTTTTGGACTCTCGCTTGCTGAAGTGTTCCAGCGAGTGTCTCTGTAGATCTTAGAAAACTATTTCTTGATTTAAGTCGTTGGCGTGCTGGCTGATACCCAAACAGGGGATGAGCTGGAGATGTCTCTGCCTTGGTCCTTTTTCACTATTGGCTGCTACTTCCCGGCGGATGTCAGGTGGTGCAAGACCGGCTAAGCAGTGTAATTTCTCCAGTGGTGTAGGGCGCGGACACTCCATATCTCATGAAGAGCCACATCCACTGTTTTAGCATGGTGAGATGTGTTCCACACTGGGCATGCATACTCAGCAGCAGAGTAGCATAGCGCAAGGGCAGATGCCTTCACTGTGTCTGGTTGTGATCCCCAGGTTGTGCCAGTCAGCTTTCGTATGATATTGTTTCTAGCACCCACTTTTTGCTTGATGTTCAGGCAGTGCTTCTTGTAGGTCAGAGCACGGTCCAGAGTGAATCCCAGGTATTTGGGTGTGTTGCAATGCTCCAGTGGGGTTCCTTCCCAGGTAATAATCTTCAGAGCTCGGGATGCTTCTCTGTTCTTGAAATGAAAGGCACATGTCTGTGTTTTAGATGGATTAGGGATCAGCTGGTTTTCCCTGTAATAGGCAGTAAGAGCACCTAGAGCTTTGGAGAGCTTCTGTTCAACCATCTCAAAGCTCCCTGCTTGAGTGGTGATGGCATGATCATCAGCATAGATGAAACTCTCTGTCCCTTCTGGCAGTGGCTGGTCATTTGTGTCGATGTTGAACACGGATGGAGCAAGCACGCTCCCCAGATGCAGGCCGTTCTTCTGTTTCCGCCATCTGCTTCAACAAAAAAGCTCCTGTTCGGTAGCTGATTTCCTTGAGTGGTGATGGCACAATCATCAGCATAGATGAAGCTCTCTGTCCCTTCTGGCAGTGGCTGGTCATTTGTGTTGATGTTGAACATGGATGGAGGGAGCATGCTCCCCAGAGGCAGGCCGTTCTTCTGTTTCCGTCATCTGCTTCAACCGTCAGCTGCTGCAAAGTCAATCAGTGAGGGTATCGGCGTAGAGGCAGCAAGTGTAGACGCACCCCTATTCGCTAAACGTCAGGGTGGAAGTGGGAATAAATGGCGATGTTGACTCTGGTGGGAATAAACCTAGTGAGTCAAGGTTGCCGCTGTCCCCGAACCGAGGCGGTCGCTTCACTTCCGCGCACCGGAGGGGAAGTGCATTGAAGCCAGACTTCTGCAAACGATCAAAGAACAGACACAGTTTCCTGTCACCCTCTGGACAGATGACGGTGAGCAGGTGACGGAGGAACAGGCAAAAGGGAACTCCGTCGGTAAACGAGGTTTTGCTTTGGCTATACGCTTGGTTTTCTATAATTGGGATTTAGTTGTGTTGTCAAAGGCTTCCATGGCCAGCATCAGTGGTTTGCTGTGAGTTTTTTGGACTGTCTGGCCATATTCCAGTAGCATTCTCTCCTGACGTTTTTCCTGCATCTGTGGCAAGTATCCTCGGACGTTTGTTCACAGGTCTGTTGAAAGTGAGGCAAGTGGAGTATGTATATATACATATACATACACATACACACACACCCACGCATATACACACACATACATGCACACACAAAAACAAATACACACACACACATATACATACATACACACACATAAATACATACACACATATACATACATACACACATATATACACATACATACACACACATAAATACATACATACATACACATACATACACACACACACATAAATAGATACATACACATATATATATACACATATACATACATACACACATATATACACATACATACACACACATAAATACATACACACATATATACACATACACACACACATATATACACATACATACACACACATAAATAGATACATACACACATATATATACACATACATACACACACATATATACATACATACACACATATATACACATACATACACACACATAAATACATACACACATATACATACATACACACACATAAATACATACATACACACATATATACACATACACACACACATATATACACATACATACACACACATAAATAGATACATACACACACATATATACATACATACACACACATATATACACATACATACACACACACACATAAATACATACATACACACACATATATATACACACACATACATATACACACACAGAGCTGTGGAATGATGTCCAGGGTGGGAGATAGAACCCTTGTCTATGGAAACAAGTGTGGATGCTGCAATTAGCAAGATTGAATGGCATTAAGCAGCCATGAAGATGCAAAGTCAATCAGTGAGGGTATCTGCATAGTGGTAGTGAAGCAAGTGGAGTATATATATCCCTGTGGAATGATGTCCAGGGTGGGAGATAGAACCCTTGTCTATGGAAACAAGTGTGGATGCTGCAATTATCAAGATTGAATGGCATTAAGCAGCCATGAAGATGCAAAGTCAGTCAGTGAGGGTCTCTGCATAGAGGTAGCAAGTGGAGTGTGTGTATATATATATATATATATATAGCTGTGGAATAATGTCCAGGGTGGGAGATAGAACCCTTCTCTGTATAAAGCAAGTGTGGATGTTGCAATGAGTAAGCTTGAATATCATTGAGTAGACAATGAAGCTGCAAAGCCAATCAGTGAGGATATCTGCATGGAAGTAGAAAGTGGAGTGTATATATTCCCGTGGAATAATGTCCAGGGTGGGAGGATGAATCGTTGTCTGTATAAAACAAGTGTGGATGTTGCAATGAGCAAGCTTGAATAGCATTGAGTAGCTTCAAATCTGCAAAGTCAATCAGTAAGGGTGTCTTCATAGAGGGAGCAACTGGAGTGTACATATATACTTGTGGAATAAGGTCCAGGGTGGGACAAAGAACCCTTGTCTGTATAAAGCAAGTGTGGATGTTGCAATGAGCAAGCTTGGGTTAGCATTTTAATCGCCATGAAGCTGCAAAGTCAATCAGTGAGGGTATCTGCATAGTGGTGGCAAGTGGAGTGTGTATATGTGTGTGTGTGTGTGTGTGTGAAGTAATGTCCAGGGTGGGAGAAAGAACCCCTGTCTGTGTAAAGACAGTGTTAATGTTGCAGTGAACAAGCTTAAATAGCATTGAGTAGCCATGAAGCTGCAAAGTCAATCAGTGAGGGTATTTGCATAGAGGTAGCAAGTGGAGTGTACCTATATCCCCGTGGAATGATGTCCAGAGCGGGAGAAAGAACCCTCATCTGTATAAAGCAATTGTGAGTGTTGCAATGAGTAAGCTTGAATAGCATTGAGTAGCCTTGCAGCTGCAAAGTCAATCTGTGAGGGTATCTGCATAGAGGTAGCAAGTGGAGCGTATATATAGTTGTGGAATAAGGTCCAGGATGGGAGACAAAACCCTTGTCTTTGTAAAGCAAGTGTGAATGTTGCAATGAGCAAGCTTGAATAGCATTGAGTCGACATGAAGCTGCAAAGTCAATCAGTGGGGGTATCTGAATACAGGTAGCATATGGTGTGCATATATACCTGTTGGATAATGTATTGGATGGGAGAAAGATACTTTGTCTGTATTTAGCAAGTGTGGTTGTTGCAATGAGCAAGTTTGAACAGCATTGAGTAGCCATGAAGCTCCAAAGTCAATCAGTGAAGGTATTTACATAGCTTTTGTTTCCTGGAGACATTTAAGACATTGAAACCTGTGGGATTATGTCTTGGATGGGAGAAAAATCCTTTGTATAAAGCAAATGTGGATGTTACAATGAGCAAGCCTGAATAGCATTGAGTAGCCATGAAGCTGCAAAGTCAATACGTGAGGGTATCTGCATAGAGGTAGCAAGAGGAGTGTATATATAATGTTTTGGATGGGAGGAAGATACTTTGTCTGTATTTAGCAAGTATGATTGTTGCAATTTGGCAAGCTTGAGTAGCCATGAAGCTTCAAAGTCAATCAGTGAAGGTATTTACATAGCTGTTGTTTCCTGAAGACATTTAAGACATTGAAATTTAAGAGACTGAAATTTTATAAGCTCCCGTTACCCATGACAACTGGGATAAAACTAGCATAGCAACATAAAATTAAAAACTTACACCAGAGTGTGTGTTTGTGGGTGTTTGTATGGAATTTTCCAGGATGGGAGAAAGAACATCCACACTTGTTGTCTGTGTAAAGAAAATCTGAATGTTCCAATTAGCAAGCTTGAATAACATTGAGTAGCCGTGAAGCTGCAAAGTCAATCAGTGAGGGTATCGGCATAGAGGTAGCAAATGGAGCGTGTATATATCTGTGGAAATATGTCCAGGGTGGGAGAAAGAACCCTTGCCTGTCTGAAGCAAATGTGAATGTTGCACTGAGCAAGCTTGAATAGCATTGAGTAGCCATGAAGCTGCAAAGTCAACCATTGAGGGTATCGGCATAGATGTAGCAAGTGGGGTGTATGTATAATGTTTTGGATGGGAGAATGATACTTTGTATTTAGCATGTGTGGTTGTTGCATTGAGCAAGCTTGAATAGCATTGAGTAACCTTGCAGCTGCAAAGTCAAGCAGTGTGGGTATCGGTATAGAGGTAGCAAGTGGAGTCTGTATATATCTGTGGAAAAATGTCCAGGGTGGGAGAAAGAATCGTTACCTGTTTGAAGCAAGTGTGGATGTTGCAATGAGCAAGCTTGAATAGCATTGAGTACCCTTGCAGCTGCAAAGTCAATCAGTGAGGGTATCAGCGTAGAGGTAGTAAGTGGAGTGTGTATATATCTGTGGAAAAATAATGTCCAGGGTGAGAGAAAGGAGCAAGTGTGAATGTTGCAATGAGCAAGCTTGAATAGCATTGAGTAGCCATGAAATTTGCAAAGTCAATCAGTGAGGGTATCTACATTGTGGTAGTTAGTGAAGTGTGTGTATATATCCCCTTGGAATAATGTCCAGGGTGAGAGAAAGAACCCTTGCTGTTGAAGCAAGCGTGAATGTTGCAATGTTAGCTTGAATAGCATTGAGTAGCCATGAAGTTTGCAAAGTCAATCAGTGAGGGTATCTACATTGAGGTAGTTAGTGAAGTGTGTGTATATATCCCCTTGGAATAATGTCCAGGGTGAGAGAAAGAACCCTTGCTGTTGAAGCAAGCGTGAATGTTGCAATGTGCAAGCTTGAATAGCATTGAGTAGCCATGAAGTTTGCAAAGTCAATCAGTGAAGGTATCTACATCGAGTTAGTAAGTGGAATGTGTGTGTATCCCTGTGGAAAAATTTCCAGGGTGGGAGAAAGAACCTTTGCCTGTTTGAAGCAAGTGTGGATGTTGCAAAGAGCAAGCTTGAGTTAGCCCTTGAGTAGCCATGAAGTTTGCAAATTCAGTCAGTGAGGGTATTTTCATAGAGGTAGCAAGTGATATATACACACAATGTCCAGGGTGGGAAGAAGAACCCTTGACTGTCTGAAGCAAGTGTGAATGTTGCACTGAGCAAGCTTCAATAGCATAGCTATGAATCTGCAAAGTCAATCAGTGAGGGTATCGGTATAGAGGTAGCAAGTGGAGTGTGTATATATCTGTGGAAAAATGTTCAGGGTGGGAGAAAGAACCTTTACCTGTTTGAAGCAAGTGTGGATGTTGCAATGAGCAAGCTTGAATAGCATTGAGTAGCCATGAAATTTGCAAAGTCAATCAGTGAGAGTATCTACATTGAGGTAGTTAGTGGAGTGTGTGTATATATCCCCTTGGAATAATGTCCAGGGTGAGAGAAAGAACCCTTGCTGTTGAAGCAAGTGTGGATGTTGCAATGAGCAAGCTTGAGTTAGCCCTTGAGGAGCCATGAAGTGTACAAATTCAGTCAGTGAGGGTATTTTCATAGAGGTAGCAAGTGATTGATACACACACACACACACACACCTGTGGAATAATGTCCAGGGTGGGAAGACGAACCCTTGCCTGTCTGAAGCAAATGTGAATGTTGCACTGAGCAAGCTTGAATAACATCGAGTAGCCTTGCAGCTTTAAAGTCAATCAGTGAGGGTACCGGCATAGAGGTAGCAAGTGCAGTGTGTATATATCTGTGGAAAAATGTCCAGGGTGGGAAGACATTTGTTCGTTTGGGAGAGTGACCGCAACTCCCTTCCCCCTTAGAATACACATTTCCCTCCCCGCTTAAGCAGATGGCCTTTGGCGAGGGATGGAGAGGTGTTTGGCTCATCTTCGCCTTTGCTTGACCATCTGCATCGCCGTTTCCCGGACGCTGATTGGGAACGACAAAGAGTTTGGACCGGTGGGTGGGGATGAAATGCTCCATCAAGCAAGTAGGCTAATCAGCTCTCGGCTTCGGCAGGATTTCAGCCTAAGCGGGCTGCGGGTGCAAAGCGAGGTGTGCGGGAGCGTCCGACGGCGAGAGCGCTCCTAAGTACGTGCAGAGCGGCAGGACTGACTTGGGCGCAACACGGAGTAGCCTTTTCCGCGCTTCATTTTGGTCTTGGCTATTTGACAGAGCGGATCTCTATGGGTTTGTGTATGTTTTCCCAAATATTATTATACATAATTATATATATTATTTTTGAATTGCAGGAACTCGTTTGCAAAATGTCTCCTCGGCTTGGCCCCTTCCTGGCTGTTCTCGAGATGCCGAGAGACCCGGGTTTGGTCTGCTGACGGTCTTCATCGTCGTTTCGGTGCCGGAAGTCGAATAGTCGCTCCATAAAGGCTTTGGAAGCCCTGCCCCATGGGAGGAGCACAGAACTCGTCCGCCAAAGAGACCCCGCCCTGTCCTTTCCAAAGGACTTGATTGGACAGGAGGGCCAAAAGGTGGAGCGGTGTTTCCAAGGATTGGAAGCCGAGCGGAGTTTCCCGTTAATCAGAAGCGAGGTGTCGATTCCACCGATCGGAAGTGGAGCATCATCTCTACCAATCAGAAGTGAGGTGTCGATTCCACCGATTGGAAGTGGAGTGTCTTCTCTACCAGTCAGAAGCGAGGTGTCGATTCCACCGATCAGAAGCAGAGCGTCATTTCTACCAATCAGAAGCAAGGTATCAATTCCACTGATCGGAAGCGGATCAGCAAGGTATTGATTCCACTGATTGGAAATGGAGCGTCATTTCTCCCAATCGGAAGCAAGGTGTGGATTCCACTGATCGGAAGCAGAGCGTCATTTCTACCAATCAGAAGCAAGGTGTCGAATCTGCCAATCAGAAGCAGTTTGTCATTTATCCCAATCAGAAGCAAGGTGTTGATTCAACCGATCAGAATCAGAGCATCCTTTCTACTAATTGGAAGTGAGGTGTCGATTCCACCGATTGGAAGTGGAGTGTCTTCTCTACCAGTCAGAAGCGAGGTGTCGATTCCACCGATCGGAAGTGGAGCGTCATTTCCACCCATCAGAAGCAAGGTGTTGATTCCACCGATCGGAAGTGGAGTGTCATTTCTACCAATCAGAAGTGGGGTGTCGATTCCACCGATCGGAAGTAGAGCGTCATTTCTACCCATAAGAAGCAAGGTGTCGATTCCACTGATCGGAAGTGGAGCGTCATTTCTACCCATCAGAAGCAAGGTGTCGATTCCACCGATTGGAAGCGGAGTGTCATTTTTACCAATCAGAAGCGGGGTGTCGATTCCACCGATCGGAAGTGGAGTGTCATTTCTACCCATAAGAAGCAAGGTGTTGATTCCACCGATCGGAAGCGGAGTGTCATCTCTACCAATCGGAAGCAAGGTGTCGATTCCACCGATCGGAAGCGGAGTGTCATTTCAGTCAATCATAAGAAGAGCTTTGTTTCCACCAATTGTCATTCCCACAGAGAAGAAGTGGAGCGTCGTTTCCACAAATCATTGACCCTGCCAATCAGAATCGGATCTGGAATCACGGGTCTTCCTTTGGACGGCTGCCACCGACCAGAAGCGGATCTGGAATCCCGAGCGGACGGTCGACAGCCCGGACGCGAGGTGGAGGCCAGGGGGCGATGCAGTCAGACGACCTCTTCATCCGCAAGATCCGACGCCACACGAACCGCCCGCCGCTTCCGTCCCTCTCCTTCGACACTTTCCGGACCAACAAGTCCTCCCCGGTGGGCGAGGGCCCCATCGCGGGGCATTACGGACCCCCTCCGCTGAGGTCCCCGAGGCGCAGCTACCTCATGCATCGCAGCAACAGCGACGTGACACTGAGCGAGGGGGAGCTCGCCGTTTCCGCTCCGGCAGCTCCTAGTTCCCCTGGGGGCGGACCCGGACTCCTTCGCAACAGTAGCCCCAATTCGTCCGTCAAGGGTTCGGCACCTCCTCGGGCTCGGGCGCACAGCCATGAAGAACCCCGAGCCGGTAGCCCAACCGCCCGCCGTTTCCGGGACCCTTTGCTCCTCCTCGGACTGTCGACCAGCGAGGTTTGGGAGACCGAAACGGACGGCGTGATGCCCGGGGATGGGGCCGGCGTCCACCCCGTATCCGAGGTGGCCGCCCCTGTATGGGGCCGCCATTTGGCCCACTACGATGTCCAGAGCATCCTGTTCGAGCCGGGTGGAGTGGCCCGAGACGCCGAAAAGCAGGGTAACATCAGCACAGGAGCCTCGGCGGCTTCTCAGTCTCGCCTGGCGGACGCCGCTCACGTCTCCGAGGACGAGGCGGGCGAGGAGAAAGACGGGACCCTAGTGCTCAGCTGCCCCTGCTTCCGGGCGGAATCCGGGGGAGAATCCGAATCCGGCATCGGGCAACACCGAGGGTCCCTAGCGGGGTTCCACTGCCCGAACATGGCGGTGTCCGTCCTGGAGGAACCGCGCGAAAGCTACGGGCAGAGGACTAGCCGCGCTGGGCACGCCATCGAATACGCCGATCTCGGAGCGTGTTACTATCGGAAGCATTTCTACGGCAAAGGTGAGTGCGTGTTCCAAAGGTGGAGTGGCGGAAATCAAATGGTTCAGGGCATTATTATTATTATTATTATCATTATTATTATTATTTGTAAAATAAGAAATGACTTTTTCAAATAACCCAAGCTAGAAATAATAATAATAATAATAATAATAATAATAATAATAATAATAATAATTTTTCTTTCTTTTTTAAATCTCTTCTTTCTTTTAAAATCAATAAAAATTATTATTATTACTATGTCTAGCTTAGGTCCTCTTTGAAAATTTATTATTGTTATTATTATTATTTCTAGCTTGGGTTATTATTATTATTATTTGTAAAATAAGAAATGACTTTTTCAAATAACCCAAGCTAGAAATAATAATAGAAATAATAATAATAATAATAATAATAATAATAATAATAATTTTTGTTTCTTTCTTTTTAAAATTACTTCTATCTTTTAAAATCAATTAAAAAAATTAAAAATATAATAATTATTACTATTTCTAGCTTAGGTCCTATTTGAAAAAAGTCATATTTTTATTTTACAAAATGCATAAGGTTGTGGGTGAACTACAACTCCCATCATGCCAGGATAACTCCCTGAAACAACATCAGTACTTCAAGTTTTGTCATGTTGGCCAAGTTTGCTCTAATGCCTCATTGGTGGGGTTCAGCGTGCTCTCTGGCTGCAGGATGAACTACAACTCCCAACCATTACCCCTCAAATCCCTCCAGTAGGTTCAGTTGGTCATAGGGGTTCTGTGTGCCAAGGAACTGTATTAAGGGGTCGCGGCATCTTATATATTCTAAAATAAATATTAAAATAAATATAGCGTCCCTACTTCGCGGATTTTCACTTTTCGCGGGTAGTCCTAGAACGTAACACTCGTAGTAAGTGAGGGAATGCTGTAATGTTATGGTTTGGGGTCACCACAACATGAGGAACTATATTAAGGGATCGCGGCACCTTATATATTCTAAAATAAATATTAAAATAAATATAGCGTCCCTACTTCTCGGATTTTCACTTTTCGCGGGTAGTCCTGGAACGTACCACTCGTGATAAGTGAGGAAACGCTGTAATGTTATGGTTGGGGGTCACCACAACATGAGGAACTATATTAAGGGATCGCGGCAACTTATATATTATAAAATAAATATTAAAATAAATATAGCGTCCCTACTTCGCGGATTTTCACTTTTCGCGGGTAGTCCTGGAACGTACCACTCGTGATAAGTGAGGGAACGCTGTAATGTTATGGTTTGGGGTCACCACAACATGAGGAACTATATTAAGGGATCGCGGCACCTTATATATTCTAAAATAAATATTAAAATAAATATAGCGTCCCTACTTCGCGGATTTTCACTTTTCATTGGTGGTCCTAGAACGTAACACTCGTAGTAAGTGAGGGAACGCTGTAATGTTATGGTTGGGGGTCACCACAACATGAGGAACTATATTAAGGGATCGCGGCACCTTATATATTCTAAAATAAATATTAAAATAAATATAGCGTCCCTACTTCGCGGATTTTCACTTTTCGCGGGTAGTCCTAGAACGTAACACTCGTAGTAAGTGAGGGAATGCTGTAATGTTATGGTTTGGGGTCACCACAACATGAGGAACTATATTAAGGGATCGCGGCACCTTATATATTCTAAAATAAATATTAAAATAAATATAGCGTCCCTACTTTGCGGATTTTCACTTTTCGCGGGTAGTCCTAGAACGTAACACTCGTAGTAAGTGAGGGAATGCTGTAATGTTATGGTTTGGGGTCACCACAACATGAGGAACTATATTAAGGGATCGCGGCACCTTATATATTCTAAAATAAATATTAAAATAAATATAGCGTCCCTACTTCGCGGATTTTCACTTTTCGCGGGTAGTCCTGGAACGTACCACTCGTGATAAGTGAGGGAACGCTGTAATGTTATGGTTGGGGGTCACCACAACATGAGGAACTATATTAAGGGATCGCGGCACCTTATATATTCTAAAATAAATATTAAAATAAATATAGCGTCCCTACTTCGCGGATTTTCACTTTTCGCGGGTAGTCCTGGAACGTACCACTCGTGATAAGTGAGGGAACGCTGTAATGTTATGGTTGGGGGTCACCACAACATGAGGAACTATATTAAGGGATCGCGGCAACTTATATATTATAAAATAAATATTAAAATAAATATAGCGTCCCTACTTCGCGGATTTTCACTTTTCATTGGTGGTCCTAGAACGTAACACTCGTAGTAAGTGAGGGAACGCTGTAATGTTATGGTTGGGGGTCACCACAACATGAGGAACTATATTAAGGGATCGCGGCACCTTATATATTCTAAAATAAATATTAAAATAAATATAGCGTCCCTACTTCGCGGATTTTCACTTTTCGCGGGTAGTCCTGGAACGTACCACTCGTGATAAGTGAGGGAACGCTGTAATGTTATGGTTTGGGGTCACCACAACATGAGGAACTATATTAAGGGATCGCGGCACCTTATATATTCTAAAATAAATATTAAAATAAATATAGCGTCCCTACTTCGCGGATTTTCACTTTTCATTGGTGGTCCTAGAACGTAACACTCGTAGTAAGTGAGGGAACGCTGTAATGTTATGGTTTGGGGTCACCACAACATGAGGAACTATATTAAGGGATCGCGGCACCTTATATATTCTAAAATAAATATTAAAATAAATATAGCGTCCCTACTTCGCGGATTTTCACTTTTCATTGGTGGTCCTAGAACGTAACACTCATAGTAAGTGAGGGAACGCTGTAATGTTATGGTTTGGGGTCACCACAACATGAGGAACTATATTAAGGGATCGCGGCACCTTATATATTCTAAAATAAATATTAAAATAAATATAGCGTCCCTACTTTGCGGATTTTCACTTTTCGCGGGTAGTCCTGGAACGTACCACTCGTGATAAGTGAGGAAACGCTGTAATGTTATGGTTGGGGGTCACCACGACATGAGGAACTATATTAAGGGATCGCGGCACCTTATATATTCTAAAATAAATATTAAAATAAATATAGCGTCCCTACTTCGCGGATTTTCACTTTTCGCGGGTAGTCCTAGAACGTAACACTTGTAGTAAGTGAGGGAATGCTGTAATGTTATGGCTTGGGGTCACCACAACATGAGGAACTATATTAAGGGATCGCGGCACCTTATATATTCTAAAATAAATATTAAAATAAATATAGCGTCCCTACTTCGCGGATTTTCACTTATCGCGGGTGGTCCTGGATCAGATCACCCGCGATAAGTGAGTGAACACTGTAATGTTGTGGTTGGGGGGTCACCACAACATGAGGAACTATATTAAGGGGTCGCGGCATTAGGAAGGATGAGAAACACTGATCCATGCTGCAGAATGACAGGTCAAGCTGCTCGTATGCTTCTGCGAAGGTGTTTAGGGTGGCTTGTAGATCTTCTTCTGAATGCGCACAGACAATATTGTCATCCGCATACTGGAGTTCTATAACAGATGTTGTTGTAACCTTGGTTTTGGCTTTCAGTCTGCTGAGGTGAAAGAGTTTGAGGTTAACTAAGGTTGGAATGAATGCAGAGTGACACTATCTTAAGTACCAAGGCTTAATGTATGGGATGCTATAGGATCTTGGATCGAGAGCGTTATTTCCCTTCCCAAATGACACCTCCCAGGATTACATGGCCTTCAAGTGGTGCCTAATTCAAAACTATATGATAACAACTCTTCTAGGAGTCTCTTTAAGTCCTCCGGAGGGACTCTATGGCCAACTTCCTAAAATGGACAACAGGGGGAGCCTTTGCTATACGTAACACAGCGGTTGTTGCACTATTGATCACAATGCTTGTTGCTACTTCGTAACAGTACTTTGGCTACTTTTGTGCATCATCGTGTAAATATCCGATATGCAGGATGTATTTTCATTCATTGGACCAAATTTGGCACAAATACTCAATATGACCAAATGTGAACACTTGGTTTTGTCATATGGAAGTTGTAGTTGCTGGGATTAAAAATGTAATGTTCGTTTGTGGGATTAACAGAACTCAAAAGCCACTGGATGAAAACACATTACAATGTTCCTGCTTATCTTCTTACATGATTGGATTTACCTATTCCTTTAAAGTGCTTTTTACTTAGATGCTTTTTACTTATCTATATAAATAAAAATGTAATGTTCGTTTGTGGGATTAACAGAACTCAAAAACCACTGGAAAAATTGACACCAAATTTGGACACAAGACACCTAACAACCCCATGTATGTCCTTCACTAAAAAAAAAATGATTTTGTTATTTGGGAGTTGTAGTTGCTGGGATTTATAGTTCACCTACAATCAAAGAGCAGTCTGAACTCCACCAAGGATGGAATTGAACCAAACTTATCGCACAGGACTCCCATCACCAACAGAAAATACTGGAAGGGTTTGGTGGGCAGTGTCCTTTGGTTTTGGAGTTGTAGTTCACCTACATCCAGAGATCACTGTGGACTCGGGATTTATAGTTCACCTACAATCAAAGAACATTCTGAATTCCACCAATGATGAAATTAAACCAAACTTATTACACAGAACTCCCATGACCAACAGAAAATACTGGAAGGGTTTGGTGGGCATTGGCCTTGAGTTTTGGAGTTGTAGTTCACCTACATCCAAAGATGACTGTGGACTCAAACAATGAGGAATCTGGACCAAACTCTACACGAATACTCAATATGCCCAAATATGAACACTGGTGGAGTTTGGGGAAAATAGAATCTTAACTTTTGGGAGTTGTAGTTGCTGGGATTTATAGTTCACCTACAATCAAAGAGCATTCTAAACTCCACCAGTGATGGAATAGAACCAAACCAGGCACACAGAACTTCTGTAGCTAATAGAAAATACTGGAATAGTTTGATGGGCATTAACCTTGAGTTTTGGAGTTGTAGTTCACCTCCATCCAGAGAGCACTATGGACTCAGACAATGATGGATCTGGACCAAACTTGGCATAAATACTCAATATTCCCAAATGTGGACACTGGTAGAGTTTGGGGAAAATAGAATCTTGACATTTGGGAGTTGTAGCTGCTGGGATTTATAGTTCACCTATAATCAAAGAGAATGGTGAACCTCACCAAGGATGGAATTGAACCAAACATGGCACACAATTTAAAAGATGGGGGAGAATTTGCAAGGTTTCGGGTATGTTTTGGATATTCTTAACTCTCATAGTTAACAGAAAATACTGGAAGGGTTTGGTTGGCGTTGACCTTGGGTATTGGAGTTGTAGTTCACCTACATCCAGAGAGCATGGTGGACTCAAACAATGATGGATCTGGACCAAACTTGACACAAATGCTCAATATGCCCAAATATGAACACTGGTGGAGTTTGGGGACAATCGACCCTGACATTTGGGAGTTGAAATTGCTGGGATTTATAGTTCACCTACAATCAAAGAGCATTCTAAACTCCACCAGTGATGGAATAGAACCAAACCTGGCACACAGAACTTCTGTAGCTAACAGAAAATACTGGAAGGGTTTGGTTGGCATTGACGTTGAGTTTTGGAGTTATAGTTCACCTACATCCAGAGAACACTGTGGACTCAAACAATGAGGGATCTGGACCAAACCTGACACAAATACTCAATATGCCCAAATGTGGACACTGGTGGAGTTTGGGGAAAATAGACCTTGACATTTGGGAGTTGTAGTTGTTGGGATTTATAGTTCACCTACAATCAAAGAGCAGTCTGAACTCCACCAAGGATGGAATTGAACCAAACATGGCACACAATTTAAAAGATGGGGGAGAATTTGCAGAGTTTCGGATATTCTTAACTCTCATAGCTAATAGAAAATACTGGAAGGGTTTGGTTGGTATTGACCTTGACTTTTGGAGTTGTAGTTCACGTACATCCAGAGAGCACTGTGGACTCAAACAATGATGGATTTGGACCAAACTTGGCATGGATACTCAATGTGGCCAAATGTGGACACTGGTGGAGTTTGGGGAAAACAGACCTTGACAGTCTGAACTCCACCAAGGATGGAATTGAATCAAGCTTCGCACACAGAGCTCCCATAACTAACAGCGAATATTGGAAAGGTTTGGTGGGCATTGACCTTGACTTTTGGAGTTGTAGTTCATCTACATCCAGAGAACACTGTGGACTCAAACAATGATGGATCTGGACCAAACTTGGCACGGATACTCAATATGGCCAAATGTGGACACTGGTGGAGTTTGGGGGAAATAGACCTTGACATTTGGGAGTTGTAGTTTCTGGGATGTATAGTTCACCTACAATCAAAGAGCCTTCTGAACTCCACCAACGATAGAATTGAACCAAACCTGGCACACAGAACTTCCACAGAAAATACTGGAAGTGTTTGGTTGGCATTGACCTTGAGTTTTGGAGTTGTAGTTCATCTACATCCAGAGAGCATGGTGGACTCAAACAATGGTGGATCAGGACCAAACTTGGCATGGATACTCAATATGGCCAAGTGTGGACATTGGTGGAGTTTTGGGAAAATTGCCATTGACATTTGGGAATTCTAGTTGCTGGGATTTATAGTTCACCTACAATCAAAGAGCATTCTGAACTCCACCAAGGATGGAATTGAATCAAGCTTCGCACACAGAGCTCCCATAACTAACAGCGAATATTGGAAATGTTTGGTGGGCATTGGCATTGAGTTTGGGAGTTGTAGTTCACCTACATCCAGAGAGCATGGTGGACTCAAACAATGATGGATCTGGACCAAACTTGTTTTTAAGGCAGGATTTCCCCTTCTCTTTGCACAGAGCACCAGAATTTCTTTGGAGTGGACGATCAATTGGGTGCGGTAGCCGTGTCACTGCGGCGCGAGGAGAAAGAAGGCAGCACCGGACCCCAGTACAATTACCGCCTCATCGTACGGACAAGTCAGGTGAGCTCACCTTTGTTTACCTTGCTCACAGCGACCCTTGTTTGGTAAGTCGGGCGAGGAATTTCTGATTTTGAAATGGCAAAAATATATATAAATATATATATATATTTAAAAATATATTTAAAAAATTGATTCTGACACTAAAAGAATATTAGAAATTGTAAAAAAAATACAATTTACAGTAAATAGCATTGTAAATAATAATAATAATTATATATCTATATAAATAAAATTATTATTATATATCTATATAAAGTAATGTTCGTTTGTGGGATTAAGAAAACTCAAAAACCACTGGACGTATTGACACCAAATTTGGACACAAGACACCTAACAACCCAATGTATGTCCTTTGCTCAAAAAAAATATGATTTTGTCATTTGCTGGGATTTATAGTTCACCTACCATCAAAGAGCATTCTGAACTCCACCAATGAGGGAATTGAACCAAACTTGGCACACAGTTCTCTCATTACCAATAGAAAATACTGGAAGGGTTTGGTGGGCATTGACCTTGAGTTTTGGAGTTGTAGTTCACCTATATCCAGAGAGCACTGTGGACTCAAACAATGATGGATCTGGACCAAACTCTATAAGAATACTCATTATGTTCAAATGTGAACACTGGTGGAGTTTGGGGGAAATCGAATCTTGAGATTTGGGAGTTGTAGTTGCTGGGATTTATAGTTCACCTACAACCACAGAGCATTCTGAACCCCATTAACGATAGAATTGGGCCAAAACTCCCACACAGAATCATTACATTTTTATTTATATAGATTTATATAGATTGTATTATATATATAATATTATTAATATTATAATATATAATATTATATTGTAATACAATATACTACTACTACTAATAAAATGATATTATAATTATATATTACTAATTACTAATAATATTACATTTAATATGAAATATAGAATTATTATATTATTTTATTTTTAGTAGTAGGATATTGTATTACATTATAATATTATATATTATAATATTAATTATATATTTTACATAATTCTATATTTTATATTAAATGTAATATTACCAATAATATTACATGTAATATAAAATATAGAATTATAATATCATTTTATTTTTAGTAGTAGGATATTGTATTACATTATAATATTATATATTATAATATATATTTTACATAATTCTATATTTTATATTAAATGTAATATTACCAATAATATTACATTTAATATAAAATATAGAATTATAATATCATTTTATTTTTAGTAGTAGGATATTGTATTACATTATAATATTATATATTATAATATATATTTTACATAATTCTATATTTTATATTAAATGTAATATTACTAATAATATTACATTTAATATAAAATATAGAATTATAATATCATTTTTATTAGTAGTAGTATGTTGTATTACGTTATAATATTATCAATATTATATGTATATACAATATATTATATTATATTATATTATATTACATTATATTATATTATATTATAAGCACAGTGCAGGAGACAAGATAGTGTCCCTACTTTGCGGATTTTGACTTATCGCATTTAATATAAAATATATAATTATAATATCATTTTATTTTTAGTAGTAGTATATTGTATTTCATTATAATATTATCAATATTATATGTATATCCCCTGACATTAATTCCAGTCATGTCTGACTCTGGGGTGTGGTGCTGATCTCCATTTCTAAGCCGAAGAGCCAGCGTTGTCCGTAGACACCTCCAAGGTCATGTGGCCGGCATGAATGCATGCCACCGGGGGCTCCTTATATGTATATACAATATATTATATTATATTATATTATATTATATTATATTATATTATATTATAAGCACAGTGCAGGAAACAAGATAGTGTCCCTACTTTGCGGATTTTGACTTATCGCGGGTGGTCCTGGAACGGAACACCCGCGATAAGTGAGGGAACCTCTCCAGGGCTTATTCCACGTAAACATGTTCTGTAACCCAGCTAAGAGGGTTCCCCATGGCTACTCCATCTTTCTGCTCCCAGCTCCGGACCCTTCGGGGGTCCATCCTCGAGGAGGCGATCCCCCTCGCCGCCCGCCACGCCACCCCCCGCGGCATCCCCCCGAAGAAGCTCCTGGAACACGTGATGCCCGAACTGAGCCTCCAGTGTCTCCGCTTGGCGTCCAGCTCCCCGAAGGTACCGGAGACCTTGCTCAAGCTGGACGAACAAGGGGTAAGTTCGCATCTCTCTTATGCCACAACATCGGGTTCTTAGAGTTGGAGGCTTACGAGAGAGATCACCCAGGTTGCGACAGTCCTCTTCTCATCCTCCTCTTCCTCCACACTCAGCTCAGTTTCCAGCGGAAAGTCGGAGTGTTGTACTGTATGGCAGGGCAGGGTTCGGAAGAGGACATGTACAACAACGAAGAAGGCGGTCCGGCCTTCCAGGAGTTCCTGGATCTCCTTGGCGAACGTGTGCGGCTCCGCGGCTTTGAGAAATACCGGGCGCAGCTGGACACCAAGAGTAAGTGATGAGATTCAAGGTGAGAGTGGAACTATGACGTCTCTCGATCCTGACACTATGCGCCTGTTAACACCGCCTAGAATACTCCAACATTCGTTCATCATGCATACATTACCATCCCTTCTTCCTTCTCCTGGAGAGGAGACCCGAACGTAGGCCAGATTGCGTTCCCTGCAAATCTGCCATTCTGCCAATACATCATCTTCCCCGTCCTTTGAAGAAAGAAGCATGTGTACAGAACCTGCGCTCCTGCAGTATGACACACTTTTGGGTTGTAAAAAGGTCTCTTATATAGTTGTGGCACTCCAGGACAGATAAAACCACATGTTGAATAGGAAAACAATCCTTTTATTGAAGATAAGTAAAAAAAAAAGCAAAGTAAAAAAGCACTTTAAAGAAATCGGTAAATACAATTAGGTAAGAAGATAAGTTATTGAAGATAAGTAAAAACAGCAAAGTAAAAAAGCCCTTTAAAGAAATCTGTAAATACAATTAGGTAAGAAGATAAGTTATTGAAGATAAGTAAAAACAGCAAAGTAAAAAAGCCCTTTAAATAAATCTGTAAATACAATTAGGTAAGAAGATAAGTTGTGGAAGATAAGTAAAAACGGCAAAGTAAAAAAGCCCTTTAAAGAAATCTGTAAATACAATTAGGTAAGAAGATAAACAGGAACAAATTCATCCAGGGTAGAGCTCAACAAAGTCCATGAAAACAAAGTCCACACGTTGAATAGGAAAACAATCCTTTTATTGAAGATAAGTAGAAAACAGCAAAGTAAAAAAGCCCTTTAAAGAAATCTGTAAATACAATTAGGTAAGAAGATAAGTTATTGAAGATAAGTAAAAACAGTAAAGTAAAAAAGCCCTTTAAAGAAATCTGTAAATACAATTAGGTAAGAAGATAAGTTGTTGAAGATAAGTAAAAACGGCAAAGTAAAAAAGCCCTTTAAAGAAATCTGTAAATACAATTAGGTAAGAAGATAAGTTGTGGAAGATAAATAAAAACAGCAAAGTAAAAAAGCACTTTAAAGAAATCTGTAAATACAATTAGGTAAGAAGATAAACAGGAACAAATTCATCCAGGGTAGAGCTCAGCAAAGTCCATGAAAACAAAGTCCACATGTTGAATAGGAAAACAATCCTTTTATTGAAGATAAGTAAAAAACAGCAAAGTAAAAAAGCACTTTAAAGGAATCAGTAAATACAATTAGGTAAGAAGATAAACAGGAACAAATTTGTCCAGGGTAGAGTTCAGCAAAGTCGATGAAAACAAAGTCCACGCTTCTCTAATAACACCCAGAAAATCAGGAATACATTGATCCAAGGTGCACTCCTGCAGTCTGCCACACTTTTGGGTAGTAAAAAGGTCTCTTGTATAGTTGTTGCTCTCCAGGACAGGTAAAACCACACGTTGAATAGGAAAACAATCCTTTTATTGAAGATAAGTAAAAACAGCAAAGTAAAAAAGCACTTTAAAGAAATCAGTAAATACAATTAAGTAGGAAGATAAACAGGAACAAATTCGTCCAGGGTAGAGTTCAGCAAAGTCCATGAAAACGAAGTCCACACTTCTCGAATAACATCCAGAAAATCAGGAAAAACATTGATCCAAGGCTTAAATATACAATCATAAAATCCAAGTGTCAAAACCATAAAACCAGAAGTATTTCAACATGAATATTCAAAGCAAGGCTTCCATGAAACAAGGATACATCATCTTCCCCGTCCTTTGAAGAAAGAAGCATGTGTACAGAACCTGCACTCCTGCAGTCTGCCACACTTTTGGGTTGTAAAAAGGTCTCTTGTATAGTTGTTGCACTCCAGGATAGGAAAAGCCACACGTTGAATAGGAAAACAATCCTTTTATTGAAGATAAGTAAAAAAAAAACCAGCAAAGTAAAAAAGCACTTTAAAGAAATCGGTAAATACAATTAGGTAAGAAGATAAACAGGAATTGCCGAACCCTACAGAAATCGATTTTCCTTTCTCTTTGCAGCGGATTCCACGGGGAGCCACTCCCTCTACACCACGTACCAGGACTACGAGATCATGTTCCACGTCTCCACTATGCTGCCCTACACGCCAAACAACCGTCAGCAGGTGAGCGGGAGCCTGGGAAGCGTAGCGCAAATAAGTAGGGATTTTTTACATTGCAAGCCCTTCTTTTGCAGCTGCTGAGGAAGCGCCACATTGGGAACGACATCGTGACCATCGTCTTCCAGGAGCCCGGGGCCCTTCCCTTCACGCCACGCACCATCCGCTCCCACTTCCAGCACGTCTTTATTGTGGTGAGGGCTCACAAATCCTGCAACGGCAATACCACCTACAGGTAAGGAAGGCGTGAGCACGTGATGTATTACCTGTGAGTTACCTGTTAAGTGTATTACCTGTAAATGAATATTTTATTATCCATAAATTTACCTGTCAGGTGTTCTACCTGTAAGTTACCTGTTAAGTGTATTACCTGGAAATGAATATTGTGTTATCCGTAAATTTACCTGTCAGGTGTTCTACCTGTAAGTTACCTGTTAAATCTATTACCTGTAAGTGAATATTGTGTTATCTGTAAATTTACCTGTCAGGTGTTCTACCTGTAAGTTACCTGTTAAGTGTATTACCTGTAAATGAATATTGTGTTATCTGTAAATTTACCTGTCGGGTGTTCTACCTGAAAGTTACCTATTAAGTCTGTTACCTGTAAGTGAAAATTGTGTTATCCGTAAATTTACCTGTCAGGTGTTTTACCAGTAAGTTACCTGTTAAGTCTGTTACCTGTAAGTGAATATTGTGTTATCTAAAAATTTACCTGGCAGGTTTTCTACCTGTAAGTTACCTGTTAAGTCTATTACCAGGTGTTATTTATGGTGTTATCCATAAATTTAGTGGTCAGGTGTTCTACCTGTAAGTTACCTGTTAAGTGTATTACCTGTAGATAAATATTGTGTCATCCGTAAATATATCGGTTAGATGTTCTATCTGTAAGTTACCTGTTAAGTCTGTTACCTGCAAATGAATATTGTGTTATCTGTACATTTACCTGTTAGGTGTTCTATCTGCAAGTTACCTGTAAAGTCTGTTACCTGTTAATGAATATTGTGCTAACCATAAATTTACCTGTTAGATGTTCTACCTCTAAGTTATCGGTTTACCTGTTAGGTATTGTACCTTTAAGTTACCTGTAAAGTCTGTTACCTGACTGAATAGTGCTTTATCCGTAAATTTACCTGTCATGTGTTCTACTTGTAAGTTACCTGTTAAGTCTATTACCTGTAAATGAATATTGTGTTATCCATAAATTTACCTGTCAGGTGTTCTACCTGAAAGAACACCTGACAGGTAATACACTTCACAAGTAAATGAATATTGTGTTGTGTAAATTTATGTGTTAGGTATTCTACCTGTAAGTTACCTGCTAAGTGTATTACCTGCAAATGAATATTGTGTTATCCATAAATTTACCTGTCAGGTGTTCTACCTGTAAGTTACCTGATAAGTCTATTACCTGTAAATGAATATTGTGTTATGCATACATATACCTGTCTTATGTTCTACTTGTAAGTTACCTGTTAAATCTGTCACCTGTAAATTAATATTGTGCTATCCATAAATTTACCTGTCATGTGTTCTACCTGTAATTACACCTGACAGGTAATACACTTCATTTACAGGCAACACTTAACAGGTTACTTACCTGTTAAGTGTATTACCTGTAAATGAGTATTGTGCTATCCATAAATTTACCTGTCAGGTGTTCTACTTGTAAGTTACCCGTTAAATCTTTTACCTGGAAATGAATATTGTGTTATGCATACATTTACCTGTCAGGTGTTCTTCTTGTAAGTTACCTGTTAAATCTATTACCTGTAAATGAATATTGTGTTATCCGTAAATTTACCTGCCAGGTGTTCTACCTGTAAGTTATCTGTTAAGTCTATTACCTGTAAATGAATATTGTGTTATCCATAAATTTACCTATCAGGTGTTCTACCTGTAAGAACACCTGACAGATAATACACTTCATTTACAGGTAATAGACTTAACAGGTAACTTACCTGTTAAGTGTATTACCTGTCAATGAATATTGTGTTATCCATAAATTTACCTATCAGGTGTTCTACCTGTAAGAACACCCGACAGATAATACACTTCATTTACAGGTAATAGACTTAACAGGTAACTTACCTGTTAAGTGTATTACCTGTCAATGAATATTGTGTCATCCATAAATTTACCTGTCAGGTGTTCTACCTGTAATTACACCTGACAGGTAGTATACTGTATACTTAATAGGCAACTTTCTTGTTAAATGTATTACCTGCTAATTAACATTGTGTTATCTGTCAATTTACCTGTCAGGTGTTCTACCTGTAAGTTACCTGCTATTACCTGTAAATGAATATCATGTTTTCTGTACAATGTATTTACCTGCAAATGACTTGTTCCCCTTTCTTTTTTTTTCTTTCTCCAATCAGCATGGCGGTCAGCTGCACAAAGGACATCCCACCTTTCGGCCCCTTCATCTCGGCGGAGAACACCTTTGCCCAGAGCCCCGCTTTCCGCGACCTCCTCCTGGCCAAGGTGATCAACGCGGAGAACGCGGCCGAGCGCTCGGGGAAGTTCCACGCCATGGCCACGCGCACGCGGCAGGAGTACCTGCGGGACCTGGCCCTGCACCACGCCACCACCAGCACCTTGGAGGCCTCCTCCTCCCGCCTGGCCCTCATCGCCTTGGCCGCCAAGAAGCGCGAGAAGTCCAAGGCGCCCAAGGGGGCCGAAGCCCACAGCGCCGGAGCCCTGGTCTGGGGCGTCTGGGCCCGGGACGGCAGCCGAGGGGGGGCCGAGGGCAAGACCCCCGAGCTGCGCTGCCTCCTGGGCATCTCCGCCGAGTTCCTGGTCCTCATCGACGCTCGCGAGAAGAGGGTGGTCTTCAACTGCTCTTGCCGGGACATCCTCGCCTGGACCTTCTCGGAAAGCTGCACTTTGGATCTCTACTACGAGACGGGGGACTATATCTGCATGCGGGTGGACGAAGGGCAGGCCAATGACATCCGGGACATCGTCCATCGGCTGCAGGTAAGGCTGCCCCGTCGTTAGAACCATAGAGAGACAGATAGACACTAGAACTGATAGATAGATCGAATGATCAATAGATAGATAGATACTAGAACTGATAGACTGATGAATGGATGGATTGACAGATAGATAGATACTTAGATACGTAGATACGTAGATAGATAGATAGATAGATAGATAGATAGATAGATAGATAGAGATACTAGAACTGATGGATGGATGGATAGACAAACAAACACTAGAACTGATAGATAGATAGATTGATCAATAGATAGATAGATACTAGAACTGATAGACCGATGAATGGATTGACAGATAGATAGATACTTAGATACGTAGATAGATAGATAGATAGATAGATAGATAGATAGATAGAGATACTAGAACTGATGGATGGATGGATAGACAAACAAACACTAGAACTGATAGATAGATTGATTGATTGATTGATTGATCAATAGATAGATAGATACTAGAACTGATAGACCGATGAATGGATGGATTGACAGATAGATAGATACTTAGATACGTAGATAGATAGATAGATAGATAGATAGATAGATAGATAGAGATACTAGAACTGATGGATGGATGGATGGATAGACAAACAAACACTAGAACTGATAAATAGACTGATTGATTGATTGATTGATTGATCAATAGATAGATAGATACTAGAACTGATAGACCGATGAATGGATGGATTGACAGATAGATAGATACTTAGATACGTAGATACGTAGATAGATAGATAGATAGATAGATAGATAGATAGATAGATAGAGAGATAGAGAGATAGAGAGATAGAGATACTGGAACTGATGGATGGATGGATAGACAAACAAACACTAGAACTGATAAATAGACTGATTGATTGATTGATCAATACATAGATAGATACTAGAACTGATGGATGGATAGAAAAGTAGCTAGATAGACATTAGAACAGATAGATGGATAAATGTATAGATAAACAGATACACAGAAACTAGAACTGATAGATAGATAGATAGATAGATAGATAGATAGATGGATAGATAAATAGATAGATAGATAGATAGATAGATAGATAGATAATAGAATGGAAGGATGGATGGATAGACAGACAGGCACTAGAACTGATAGATCGATTGATCAATAGGTAGATAGATACTAGAACTGATGGATGGATGGATGGATGGATGGATGGATGGATGGATGGATACATACATACATACATACATACATACATACATACATAAACAGACAGACACTAGAACTGATAGATCGATTGATCAATAGGTAGATAGATACTAGAACTGATAGATGGATGGATGGATGGATGGATGGATAGATAGATAGATAGATAGATAGATAGATAGATAGATAGATAGATAGATAGATACTAGAACTGATAGACTGATGGATGGATGGATGGATGGATGGATGGATGGATGGATGGATGGATGGATGGATGGATAGATGAATGGATGGATCGATGGATCGATGGATCGATGGATCGATGGATCGATGGATGGATGGATGGATACTAGAACTGATAGACTGATGGATGGATGGATGGATGGGTGAGTGGATGGATAGATAGATAGATAGATAGATAGATAGATAGATAGATAGATAATAGAATGGAAGGATGGATGGATAGACAGACAGGCACTAGAACTGATAGATCGATTGATCAATAGGTAGATAGATACTAGAACTGATGGATGGATGGATGGATGGATGGATGGATGGATGGATGGATACATACATACATACATACATACATACATACATACATACATAAACAGACAGACACTAGAACTGATAGATCGATTGATCAATAGGTAGATAGATACTAGAACTGATGGATGGATGGATGGATGGATGGATGGATGGATGGATGGATGGATGGATAGATAGAGGATAGATAGATAGATAGATAGATAGATAGATAGATAGAAGAGGTGATGGATGGATAGACAGATAGATGGTAAAGATGATGGATGGATGGATGGATGGATGGATGGATGGATGGATGGATGGATGGATGGATACTAGAACTGATAGACTGATGGATGGATGGATGGATGGGTGAGTGGATGGATAGATAGATAGATAGATAGATAGATAGATAGATACTAGAACTGACAAATTGATTGATTGACAAATAGACTGATTGACTGATTGATCAATAGATAGATAGATTTACAGTATTTATATTCCACCTTTCTCACCCTGCAGGGGACTCAGGGCGGATCACAATGCACATATACATGGCAAACATTCAATACCATAGACACACAACATATATAGACAGACACACAACTTTCCAGCTTTGAATTCCGGCCACTGGGGGAGCTGTTGCTTCACCATCCATTTGTGACACTGATGGATTACTTCCTCATTCTTTTGCACGCTGCTGGAGAGTTTTATGGCATCGAAACTTAGTTAAATTAGCCTCTCCGCATAAATTTTCACGCGACTCCCTTGCGTTTTCTTTCCCAGTTGGTGACCCGGGGCTGCGAGACGCGGGAGCTGACCCTCTTGAGGAACGGCGTCGGTCAGCTGGGCTTCCAGATGGACCACGAGGGCTTCGTGACCGAGGTCGAGCGCTTCACATTTGCCGAAAAGGCTGGGCTCCAACCCGGGGCCCGCCTGGTGAGGGTCTGCGAGAGACCCCTGCCCAGCCTCAGCCACTCTCAGACCACGGAGCTCCTTCGCACGGCCAAGAAGGTCACCATCACGGTCGTGCCTCCAGATGAGAACGGGAAACCCAGGAGGTGAGCAGTCGCGTTGCTGTTGTTGTTGGCTCTCCAGTTTCACAGGAAACCCAGGATGTGAGCAGTTGCATTGCTGCTGTTGTTGTTGTTGTTGTTGTTGTTGTCATTGTTATTGGCTCTCCGGTTTCATGGGAAACCCAGGAGGTGAGTAGTCACGTTGCTCTTGTTGTTGTTAGCTCTCCAGCTTCATAGGAAACCCAGGAGGTGAGCAGTTGTGTTGTTGTTGTTGTTGTTGTCATTGGCTGCCCAGTTTCATGGGAAACCCAGGAGGTGATCAGTCGTATTACTGTTGCTGTTGGCTCACTGGTTTCATGGGAAACCCAGTAGGTGAGCAGTCACATTATTGTAGTTCTGTTGTTGTTGTTGTTGTTGTTGTTGTTTGCGGCTTTCCAGTTTCACAGGAAACCCAGGAAGTGAGCAGTCATGTTGTTGTTGCTGTTGTTGTTGCTGGTTCTCCGGTTTCGTGAGAAACCCAGGAGGTGAGCAGTCACGTTGTTGCAGTGTTGTTGTTGCTGTTGCTGTTGCTGTTGTTGTTGGCTCTCCGGTTTCACGGGAAACCCAGGAGGTGAGCAGTCACGTTGTTGCAGTGTTGTTGTTGCTGTTGCTGTTGTTGTTGTTGGCTCTCCGGTTTCACGGGAAACCCAGGAGGTGAGCAGTCACGTTGTTGCAGTGTTGTTGTTGTTGTTGTTGTTGTTGTTGCTGTTGTTGTTGTTGGCTTTCCAGTTTCACGGGAAACCCAGGAGGTGAGCAGTGTTGTAGTTTTATTGTTGTTGTTGTTGTTGTCGTCGTTATTGTTATTGGCTTTCCAGTTTCACGGGAAACCCAGGAGGTGAGCAGTGCTGTAGTTTTATTGTTGTTGTCATTGTTGTTGTTGTCGTCGTTATTGTTATTGGCTCTCCGGTTTCACTGGAAACCCAGGAGGTGAGCAGTGTTGTAGTTTTATTGTTGTTGTCATTGTTGTTGTTGTTGTTATTGGCTTTCCAGTTTCACGGGACACCCAGGAGGTGAGCAGTCACGCTACTGTTGTTGTTATTATTGTCGTGTTGTTGTTGTTGTTGTTATTATTATTAGTTTTAGTAGTTGTTGTAGTATCTCTCCAGTTTCATGGCGATCAGGGGTCCAGAAGTCCTGCAAAAGTATGTGTGTGTGTGTGTATACATATTTGTGTGTGTGTGTGTGTGTATGGGGGTGTGTGTTGTGGAATTCCAGAGATTGATTCGGTATTTGGATAATTTCGGCGCCATGCCTAATATGAATCGAGGAGGACCCCTTCCAAAGCCCTACTGGAACAAAACACGAGGCAAAACGTTAGGAGAGCATGCTGCTGGAACATGGCCATACAGCTCGAAAAACCCACAACAACCCATTTAATATAGCCATCGGAAAACTCTGGGGTTTTTTAAGCAATGCCATCGTCCTCTGTTCTGTCTTCCGTACAGAAGCTTCTCGGAGCTCTACCAAAAGTCCTTGCAAGAGAAAAGGAGGAGCGAGCCTCCGGCCGGAGACGCCGAGCTGACCAAGCCGGGCAGCGAAGCCGGGTTCAAGCCGGCCACCCTCCAGCTCCTCCATTCGCTCTCCCTGCAAGACGGGCCTCCGCACAGCCTGGCGGAAGAGAGGACCGAATTCCTTCGAACGCCCGGACCCCCCGACCCGTAAGGACACAACCTGAACGTGAGCCAAGAGTGTGATGCGGCAGCGAAAAAGGCCAATGCGATTCTCAGATGCTGCAATAGGAGAAGAGTGTCTAGATAATAGAACTGATAGATGGATGGATAGACAGACAGGCAGACACTAGAACTGATAGAGCGATTGATCAATAGTTAGATAGATAGTAGAACTGACAGATGGATAGATAGATAAACAGACAGACACTAGAACTGATAAATAGATTGATTGATCAATAGGTAGATACTAGAATTGATAGATTAATGGATGGATGGATGGATAGATAGATAGATAGATACTAGAACCGATAGATAGATCGATTGATCAATAGAAAGAAAGAAAGAAAGAAAGAAAGAAAGAAAGATAGATAGATAGATAGATAGATAGATAGATAGATAGATAGATAGATAGATAGACAGACAGATAGATAGATAGATACATAGAAACATAGATACATAGATAATAGAACGGATGGATGGATGGATAGACAGACAGGCACTAGAACTGATAGATCGATTGATCAGTTGGTACATAGATACTAGAACTGATAGATGGATGGATGGATAGATTCATAGATAAACAGACAGACACTAGAACTGATAGATCGATTGATCAGTTGGTAGATAGATACGAGAACTGATAGATGGATGGATGGATGGATAGATAGATACATACATAGATACATAGATAAACAGACAGACACTAGAACTGATAGATCGATTGATCAATTGGTAGATAGATACGAGAACTGATAGATGGATGGATGGATGGATAGATAGATACATACATAGATACATAGATAAACAGACAGACACTAGAACTGATAGATCGATTGATCAGTTGGTAGATAGATACTAGAACTGATAGATGGATGGATGGATGGATGGATGGATGGATAAACAGACAGACACTAGAACTGATAGATCAATTGATCAGTTGGTAGATAGATACTAGAACTGATAGATGGATGGATGGATGGATGGATGGATGGATAAACAGACAGACACTAGAACTGATAGATCAATTGATCAGTTGGTAGATAGATACTAGAACTGATAGATGGATGGATGGATGGATGGATGGATGGATAAACAGACAGACACTAGAACTGATAGATCAATTGATCAGTTGGTAGATAGATACTTGAACTGATAGATGGATGGATGGATGGATGGATGGATACATACATACATACATACATACATAGATACATAGATAAACAGACAGACACTAGAACTGATAGATTGATTGATCACTTGGTAGATAGATACTAGAACTGATAGATGGATGGATGGATGGATAGATAGATACATACATACATAGATACATAGATACATAGATAAACAGTCAGACACTAGAACTGATAGATCGATTGATCAGTTGGTAGATAGATACTAGAACTGATAGATGGATGGATGGATGGTTGGATGGATAGATACATACATACATAGATACATAGATAAACAGTCAGACACTATAACTGATAGATCGATTGATCAGTTGGTAGATAGATATTAGATGGATTGGTGGATGGATGGATGGATGGATGGATGGATGGATAAACAGACAGTTAGACAGATACTAGTACTGATAAATAGATTGATCAATCAATAGATAGATATTAGAACTGATAGAAGGATGGATGGACAGACGGACAGATAGATAGACACTAGAACTGATAGATAGTTCGATAGATAGATAGATAGATAGATAGATAGATAGATAGATAGATAGACTAGAACTGATGGATGGATAGACAAACAAACACTAGAAGTGATAAATAGACTGATTGATTGATTGATCAATAGATAGATACTAGAACTGATGGATGGATAGAAAAGTAGCTAGATAGACATTAGAACAGATAGATGGATAAATATATAGATAAACAGACAGAAACACAGAAACTAGAACTGATAGATAGATAGAGAGAGGGATGGATGGATGGATGGATGGATGGATGGATGGATGGATGGATGGATAGATAGATAGATAGATAGATAGATAGATAGATAGATAGATAGGTAGATAGACACTCAATCTGATAGATGGATGGACAGACAGATGGACGGACACTACACAGATTGATACAGTTCATTCACTCACACCCTGAGTTTCCTCCACTTTGTTCCCTCCAGGATGCCGTCTCAGGATGTTCCCGTCGTCCCCAATCCTCCTCCAGATCTGATCTTAGCCGCCACGTCCAAGGTTCCTCCGGACCATGATGCCGTAAGTTCTCTGTAGTGTTCAATGCAACAGAAATGGTCACCAAAAGTGCATCTGAACCAAGTGTAGTGTCCTGGCGGTGGGTCCGTAGGTGACTGTGGAGCCCATATTCTTGATCTGCATCTTCTCCCGCAGTGAGGACCATCACTTCAATGCTGGTGGTCTTTGCTTCTTCCAGCACGCTGACATTTGTCTGCTTGTCTTCCCAAGAGATTTGTGGGATTTTTCGCGGGCAGTGCTGATGGAATCGTTTCAGGAGTTGCATGTGACGTCTGTAGACAGTCCACGTTTCGCAGGCGTATAGCAGGAATGGGAGGACAATAGCCTTATAAACAAGCCCCTCGGTCTCCCTATGAATGTCCCGGTCCTCAGACATTCTCTGCTTCATTCGGAAGAATACTGCACTCTCAGAGCTCAAGCGGTGTTGAATTTCCGTGTCAGTGTTGACGTCTGTAGACAGTCCACGTCCCGCAGGTGTATAGCAGGGTTGGTAGGACAATAGCTTTATATACAAGCACCTTGGTCTCTTTATGGATGTCCTGGTCCGCAAACACTCTCTGCTTCATTCGGAAAAACGCTGCACTCGCAGAGCTCAGGCGGTGTTGAACTTCAGTGTCAGTGTTGACGTCTGTAGACAGTCCACATCTCGCAGGCGTATAGCAGGGTTGGGAGGGGAATAGCTTTATAAACAAGCACTTTGATCTCCCTACGGATGTCCTGGTCCTCAAACACTCTCTGCTTCATTCGGAAAAATGCTCCACTCGCAGAGCTCAGGCGGTGTTGTATTTCAGTGTCAGTTGACATCTGTAGACTGTCCATGTCTCGCAGGTGTATAACAGAGTTGGGAGAACAATAGCTTTATAATCAAGCACCTTGGTCTCCCTACGGATGTCCTTGTCCTCAAACACTCTCTGCTTCATTCGGAGAAATGCTGCACTCACAGAGCTCAGGTGGTGTTGAACTTCAGTGTCAGTGTTGACGTCTGTAGACAGTCCATGTCTCGCAGGTGTATAGCAGGGTTGGGAAGACAATAGCTTTATATACAAGCCCCTTGGTATCCTTACGGATGTCCCAGTCCTCAAACATTATCTGCTTCATTCGGAATAACGCTGCACTCGCAGAGCTCAGGCGGTGTTGAACTTCAGTGTCAGTGTTGACGTCTGTAGACAGTCCACATCTCGCAGGCATTTAGCAGGGTTGGGAGGACAATACCTTTATAAACAAGCACCTTGGTATACCTACGGATGTCGCGGTCCTCAAACACTCTCGGCTTCATTCGGAAAAATACACTCGCAGAGCTCAGGCGGTGTTGTATTTCAGTGTCAATGTTGATGTCTGTAGACAGTCCACGTCTCGCAGGCGTATAGCAGGGTTGGGAGGACAATAGCTTTATATACAAGCACCTTGGTCTCTTTATGGATGTCCTGGTCCTCAAACACTCTCTGCTTCGTTCGGAAAAACGCTGCACTCACAGAGCTCAGACGGTGTTGAACTTCAGTGTCAGTGTTGACATCTGTAGACAGTCCATGTCTCGCAGGTGTATAGCAGGGTTGGGAGCACAATAGCTTTATAAACAAGGATGCCCCGGTCCTCGAACACTCTGTGCTTCATTCGGAAAAATGCTGCACTCGCAGAGCTCAGGCGGTGTTGAACTTCAGTGTCAATGTTGACTTTTGTGGAGAGTGAGCATTAGATTTGAGTAAATAAATACCATACACACATATTAAATCATCTATGTGCCGATTTATAGGCTATCAACCTCTCCCCAAGCTTTGTCCTCCCTTTCCAAAGCCTACATATGTCCTTACAATCTTCCATTCACACTTAAGGACATTCAGAGACCAAATGCCTTTCTTCCAGGACCCGGTCATCGACAAGAAAGGTTCGGTCACGGGTCAAGAGGTCAAAGGTCCCTTGACCCTTGGGGAGAAGCCCCCCCTCGCTTTGGAGACCAGCGAAAGCGATAAATTCCTGCCGCGGACCCTTTCCCTGCGCAACTCCATCACCAAAAGTAAGACCTTCCTGGCCTCCTTGAACTTCAGTGTCAGTGTTGACGTCTGTAGACAGTCCACGTCTCATTGGGTTGTCCCTTTGGTGAGACCCTCTCCTCTTCTCTCCTTCAGTCCTTTCCGAAGCCGGGGAATCGCCGGAAGACGAGTGGGAATCCATCGCCAACTTGGCCTCCGCTTGCAACAGCATCCTCGAAGCTCTTTCGAGGGAAGGTGGGTGACGGAAACGAGGCGGGCGAGGCACCCGTCAGTTGTGTTTTGGTCCCGGGATCCATCTCGGCCCATTTGCCATTTTATATACGGGATGTTGTATTGTATCATTGTACAGGTAGTCCCCAAGTTACAGTCATCCGACTTACAGACGACTCCAAGTTAAGAACAGGGGTGAAACAATAGGAAGTGAGGGAAATCTTATATATTATTAGTATTGGTATCATGATATTACTATTTTATTATATTATCATCTTATTAGTGTTATTATATTGCTATATTTTATTGTATTATTATATATATTATTAGTATTAGCATCATGATATTACTATTTTATTATATTATTATATTATTAGTATTAGCATCATGATATTACTATTTTATTATAGTATTAGTATTAGTATCATGATATTACTATTTTATTATATTATTATATTATTAGTGTTATTATATTGCTATATTTTATTGTATTATTATATATATTATTAGTATTAGCATCATGATATTACTATTTTATTATATTATTATATTATTAGTGTTATTATATTGCTATATTTTATTGTATTATTATTATATATTATTAGTATTAGCATCATGATATTACTATTTTATTATAGTATTAGTATTAGTATCATGATATTACTATTTTATTATATTATTATATTATTAGTGTTATTATATTGCTATATTTTATTGTATTATTATATATATTATTAGTATTAGCATCATGATATTACTATTTTATTATATTATTATATTATTAGTGTTATTATATTGCTATATTTTATTGTATTATTATTATATATTATTAGTATTAGCATCATGATATTACTATTTTATTATAGTATTAGTATTAGTATCATGATATTACTATTTTATTATATTATTATATTATTAGTGTTATTATATTGCTATATTTTATTGTATTATTATTATATATTATTAGTATTAGCATCATGATATTACTATTTTATTATAGTATTAGTATTAGTATCATGATATTACTATTTTATTATATTATTATATTATTAGTGTTATTATATTGCTATATTTTATTGTATTATTATATATATTATTAGTATTAGCATCATGATATTACTATTGTATTATTATTATATATTATTAGTATTAGCATCATGATATTACTATTTTATTATAGTATTAGTATTAGTATCATGATATTACTATTTTATTATATTATTATATTATTAGTGTTATTATATTGCTATATTTTATTGTATTATTATATATATTATTAGTATTAGCATCATGATATTACTATTTTATTATATTATTATATTAGTATTAGTATCATGATATTACTATTTTATTATATTATTATTAGTATTAGCATCATGATATTACTATTTTATTATATTATTATATTATTAGTATTAGTCTTATTATATTGCTATATTATATTTTATTATATTATTATATTAAATATTATTAGTATTAGTTATATTGCTATTGTATTATATTATTATATATTAGTATTATTATATTACTATATTGCTATATTATTATATTATATATAATTAGTATTAGTGTTATTATATTGCAATTATATTATTATTATATATTATATTGTATTAATATATATATTATTAGTATTAGCATCATGATATTACTATTTTATTATATTATTATATTATTAGTATTAGCATCATGATATTACTATTTTATTATATTATCATATTATTAGTGTTATTATATTGCTATATTTTATTGTATTATTATATATATTATTAGTATTAGCATCATGATATTACTATTTTATTATATTATTATATTATTAGTGTTATTATATTGCTATATTTTATTGTATTATTATTATATATTATTAGTATTAGCATCATGATATTACTATTTTATTATAGTATTAGTATTAGTATCATGCTCCAGCAAAGGATCACCGCCTTGTCGGGGCGCTGGAGCTTGAGCACCTCAATGATGTCATGAGCGAAACCGTGAAGGGCCACCCAAGACGGGACGGTTGTGGCAGAGAGGTCAGACCAAGCGTGATCCCTGGGGAAGGCAATGGCAAACCACTCCAGTATCCTTGCCAAGAAAACTAAATGGACCAGTACAACCAGAGATATGTTGGTATGCCATTGGAAGATGGGACTCCCAGGTCGGAAGATGGCCAAAATGCTACTGGGGAGGAGCAGAGGATAAGTTCAACTAGCCCCAGATGTGATGAAGCAGCTAGCTCAAAGCCGAAAGGAAGGCTAGCGGCCGACGGTACTGGAGGTGAACGACGAATCCGATGCTCTAAAGATCAACACACCATAGGAACCTGGAATGTAAGATCTATGAGCCAGGGCAAAGTGGATGTTGTTATTGGCGAGATGTCAAGACTAAAGATAGACATTCTGGGGGTCAGCGAACTGAAATGGACTGGAATGGGCCACTTCACATCCGATGACCACCAGATCTACTACTGCGGACAAGAGGAACATCGAAGAAATGGAGTAGCCTTCATAATTAATAAGAAATTCGCTAAAGCGGTGCTTGGATACAACCCAAAAAATGACAGAATGATCTCAATTCGAGTGCAAGGAAAGCCTTTCAACATTACAGTGATCCAAATATACGCCCCAACCACAGCTGCTGAAGAAGCAGAAGTAGATCAGTTTTATGAGGATCTGCAGGACCTACTGGATAATACACCAAAAAGAGACATTATTTTCATTACAGGAGACTGGAATGCCAAGGTGGGAAGTCAAATGACAACAGGGATCACAGGCAAGCATGGTCTGGGAGAACAAAATGAAGCGGGACGCAGGCTGATAGAATTTTGCCAGGAAAACTCGCTGTGTATAACGAATACTCTCTTCCAACAACCTAAAAGACGGCTTTATACATGGACCTCACCAGATGGTCAACACCGAAATCAGATTGACTACATCCTTTGCAGCCAAAGGTGGCGGACATCCAACCAGTCGGTGAAAACAAGACCTGGGGCTGACTGTAGCTCAGATCACGAACTTCTTATTGCTCAATTTAGAATAAAACTAAAGAGATCAGGGAAAATACACAGACCAGTTAGATATGATCTCACTAACATTCCTAGCGAATACAGCGGAAGTGAAGAACAGATTTGAAGGACTAGATTTAGTAAACAGAGTCCCAGAAGAACTATGGACAGAAGTCCGCGACATTGTTCAGGAGGCGGCAACAAAGTACGTCCAAAGAAAAAGAAAACCAAGAAGGCAAAATGGTTGTCTGCTGAGACACTGGAAGTAGCCCAAGAAAGGAGGAAAGCAAAAGGAAACAGGGATAAGGGGAGATATGCCCAGTTAAATGCACAATTCCAGAGGTTAGCCAGAAGAGATAAGGAACTATTTTTAAATAAGCAATGCATGGAAGTGGAAGAAGACAACAGAATAGGAAGGACAAGAGACCTCTTCCAGAAAATTAGAAACATTGGAGGTAAATAAAATTAGAAACATTGGAGGAAACTTTGCTGTAACCGCCACCAGGATCCCAGTAGAAAACATCATTGCCAATGTTGAATCAGCAATTTATCGCCTCCCCGAGGAGGAAGCAGAAGAAGTACGAGCAGAAACAGCAAGGATCCTGAAAAAGGCAAAACTTCCCTCCAGTAACATTACTAGGAAGGAAAGACAAGCCATCAGAGAACTGAATTCAGATCCGGATATCCTCGTTATGCCAGCAGACAAGGGGAATGCCACAGTTATCATGCATACAGAACAGTACAAGGAGAAGATCAGAAAACTCCTGGACCCTACTATATACAAAAAAACTCAAGCAAGACCCAACTGCCAAAATAACCAAGAAAACCAACACCCTGATTAAGAACTCCTCCATAAACTTTGACATACGACAACAGCTATGTAAATCGGAAGCCCATCCACCCAGGCTTTATGGACTCCCAAAAATCCATAAGGACTCCACCCCACTCAGACCCATCGTGAGTGCCATTGGATCCCCACATACGACCTAGCAAAATTTCTTGCTGCACAGTTACAAAGCCATATTGGGCTCACTACACACTACATCAAGGACTCAGCCCACTTCATAGAAAAAATCAGCAATCTCAAGCTAAATACCAACGACAAACTGATCAGCTTCGATGTGGTATCTCTATTGACCATGGTCCCGGTAGCAGACACCATGGCACTCATCAACCAGAGGTTCCCAGAAGACATCACGGCTCTGTTTCACCATTGCCTCACCACCAGTTACTTTCAGTGGGACAATGAATTCTACGAACAGAAAGATGGAGTAGCTATGGGGAGCCCTCTCAGCCCGGTCATAGCTAACTTCTACATGGAACACTTTGAAAAACAAGCCCTGGAAACAGCAACCAAAAAGCCCACGATATGGTTCAGATATGTGGATGACACCTTCACCATTTGGAGCCATGGAGAAGAAGAACTCAACAGGTTCCTGGACCATCTTAACAGCATCCACCCAAACATCCAGTTCACCATGGAAAAAGAAAAGGAAGGAAGACTGCCTTTTCTAGATGTCCTAGTCATCCGCAAACCAGATCAACAATTGGGTCACACCGTCTACAGAAAACCCACACACACAGATAGATATCTACATAAAAACTCCAACCATCACCCAAGTCAAACAAGAAGCACCATTAAAGCCTTGGCAGACCGTGCAAAAAGAATCTGCGAAGCCCACCTCCTCCAAGATGAACTGAACCACCTCAACTGGGCTCTCCAGGCCAAGGGAGACTCCACCTCAGGCATCAGAAGAGCTGCAAGACCAAGAACAAGCCACGAGAGTAAAGATGAAGATCCACCCAGAAGAAAAGTGTTCCTGCCATACATCAAGGGAACCACTGATCGCATAGGGAAGCTGATGAGGAAACACAACATACAAACTATCTACAAACCCACCAAGAAAATCCAACAAATGCTACGTTCAGCAAAGGACAAGAGGGATCCCCTCACCTCTGCAGGAGTCTACCGTATACCATGCAGCTGTGGACAAGTCTACATAGGGACCACCAAACACAGCGTTGCCCAAACACGAATCAAGGAACATGAAAGGCACTGCAGACCTACTTCAACCAGAGAAGTCAGCCATAGCAGAGCACCTGATGAACCAACCTGGACACAGATATTATTTGAGAACACAGAAATGCTGGACCACACCAACAACCACCATGTCAGACTACAAAGAGAAGCCATTGAAATCCACAAGCATGTGGACAATTTCAACAGAAAGGAAGAGACCATGAAAATGAACAAAATCTGGCTACCAGTATTAAAAAACTCTAAAATTATAACAGCTAAACAACAGAGAGGAAAAAACCAGGCACAGATTAACACCTCCCAGCAACAGATTTTCCCAGGCTCAGGCAGGCCTTCAAATGCTAATGAAGGTGATCAGCTAAACATTCACACCTAACTGCAGCAGGGAAGAGCTCCTTGCCCCACCCCAGCCATTCCACAGATATATAAGCCCATTTTTCCTACTTCCAACAGACCTCACACCTCTGAGGATGCTTGCCATAGATGCAGGCGAAACGTCAGGAGAAATGCCTCTAGAACATGGCTCTATAGCCCGAAAAAACCCACAAGAACCTCTTCCAGAAAATTAGAAACATTGGAGGTAAATTTCAGGCAAAAATTGGTATGATAAGAAACAAAGATGGCAGGGACCGAACAGAAGCTGAAGAGATCAAGAGAAGGTGGCGAGACTATACAGAAGATCTGTATAGGAAGGATAATAATATTGAGGATAGTTTTGACGGTGTGGTGAATGAATTAGAACCAGACATCCTGAGGAGTGAGGTTGAATGGGCCTTAAGAAGCATTGCTAACAACAAGGCAGCAGGAGACGACGGGATCCCAGCTGAACTGTTTAAAATCTTAAAAGATGATGCTGTCAAGGTGATGCATGCCATTTGACAGCAAATATGGAAAACACAAGAATGGCCATCAGACTGGAAAAAATCAACTTATATCCCCATACCAAAAAAGGGAAATGCGAAAGACTGCTCAAACTTCCGTACAGTGGCCCTTATTTCTCATGCCAGTAAGGTAATGCTCAAGATCCTGCAAGGAAGACTCCAGCAATACATGGAGCGAGAGTTGCCAGATGTTCAAGCTGGGTTTAGAAAAGGCAGAGGAACCAGAGACCAGATTGCCAATATCCGGATGCTGGATAATGGAGAAAGGCAGGGAGGTTCAGAAAAACAATGGAGCGAGAGTTGCCAGAAGTTCAAGCTGGGTTTAGAAAAGGCAGAGGAACGAGAGACCAGATTGCCAATATCCGGATGCTGGAGAATGGAGAAAGGCAGGGAGTTTCAGAAAAACATCTACTTCTGCTTCATTGACTATTCTAAAGCCTTTGACTGTGTGGATCATAATAAATTGTGGCAAGTTCTTGGTGGGATGGGCATCCCAAGCCACCTTCCCTCTCTCCTGAGGAATCTGTACAAGGACCAAGGAGCAACAGTCAGAACTGACCACGGAACAACAGACTGGTTCAAGATTGGGAAAGGCGTACGGCAAGGCTGCAACCTCTCACCCAACCTTTTTAACTTGTATGCAGAACACATCATGCGATGTGCGGGGCTGATGAATGCAAAGCTGGGGTGAAAATTGCTGGAAGAAACATTAACAACCTAAGATATGCAGATGACACCACTCTGATGGCCGAAAGCGAGGAGGAGCTGAGGAGCCTTCTAATCAAGGTGAAAGAAGAAAGCGCAAAAGCCGGGTTGCAGCTAAACGTCAAAAAAACCAAGATTATGGCAACAAGAATGATTGACAACTGGAAAATAGAGGGAGAAAATGTGGAGGCCGTGACAGACTTTGTATTTCTAGGTGCAAAGATGAGTGCAGATGCAGACTGTGGCCAGGAAATCAGAAGACGCTTACTTCTTGGGAGGAGAGCAATGTCCAGTCTCGATAAAATAGTGAAGAGTAGAGACATCAGACTGGCAACAAAGATCCGCCTAGTCAAAGCCATGGTATTCGCTGTAGTAACCTACGGATGTGAGAGCTGGACCTTAGGGAAGGCTGAGCGAAGGAAGATCGATGCTTTTGAGCTGTGGTGTTGGAGGAAAGTGCTGAGAGTGCCTTGGACTGCGAGAAGATCCAACCAGTCCATCCTCCAGGAAATAAAGCCCGACTGCTCACTGGAGGGAAAGATACTAGAGACAAAGGGGAAGTCCTTTGGCCACATCATGAGGAGACAGGAAAGCCTAGAGAAGACAATGATGCTGGGGAAAGTGGAAGGCAAAAGGAAGAGGGGCCGACCAAGGGCAAGAGGGTAGGCATGAAGTGACTGGACTGACCTTGAAGGAGCTGGGGGTGGTGACGGCCGACAGGGAGCTCTGGCGTGGGCTGGTCCATGAGGTCACGAAGAGTCGGAGACGACTGAACGAGTGAACAACAACAACATTAGTATCATGATATTACTATTTTATTATATTATTATATTATTAGTGTTATTATATTGCTATATTTTATTGTATTATTATTATATATTATTAGTATTAGCATCATGATATTACTATTTTATTATAGTATTAGTATTAGTATCATGATATTACTATTTTATTATATTATTATATTATTAGTGTTATTATATTGCTATATTTTATTGTATTATTATATATATACTGTAATAGGAATATAATAACACTAACACTAATAATATAAATATATAGTAATGTGATAATACTAATCCTAATAATATATAATTTAATAATATAGCAATATAATAATACTAATAATATATAATAATAATATAATTGCAATATAATAACACTAATACTAATTATATATAATATAATAATATAGCAATATAGTAATATAATAATACTAATATATAATAATATAATACAATAGCAATATAACTAATACTAATAATATTTAATATAATAATATAATAAAATATAATATAGCAATATAATAAGACTAATACTAATAATATAATAATATAATAAAATAGTAATATCATGATGCTAATACTAATAATAATATAATAAAATAGTAATATCATGATACTAATACTAATATAATAATATAATAAAATAGTAATATCATGATGCTAATACTAATAATATAATAATATAATAAAATAGTAATATCATGATGCTAATACTAATAATATAATAATATAATAAAATAGTAATATCATGATGCTAATACTAATAATATATATATTAATACAATAAAATATAGCAATATAATAACACTAATAATATGATAATATAATAAAATAGTAATATCATGATGCTAATACTAATAATATATATAATAATACAATAAAATATAGCAATATAATAACACTAATAATATGATAATATAATAAAATAGTAATATCATGATGCTAATACTAATAATATAATAATATAATAAAATAGTAATATCATGATGCTAATACTAATAATATATATAATAATACAATAAAATATAGCAATATAATAACACTAATAATATAATAATATAATAAAATAGTAATATCATGATACTAATACTAATACTATAATAAAATAGTAATATCATGATGCTAATACTAATAATATATAATAATAATACAATAAAATATAGCAATATAATAACACTAATAATATGATAATATAATAAAATAGTAATATCATGATACTAATACTAATAATATTATTATATATTATTCGTATTAGCATTATTATATATTACTAGTATTATTATATTATTATATTGCTATATTATTAAATTATATATTATTAGGATTAGTATTGTCACATTACTATATATTTATATTATTAGTGTTAGTGTTATTATATTCCTATTACAGTATATTATATATTATTCGTATTAGCATTATTATATATTACTAGTATTATTATATTATTATATTGCTATATTATTATATTATATATTATTAGGATTGGTATTATTATATTACTATATTATTATTGTATTACTTTTATATTATATATTATTAGGATTAGTGTTATTATACAACTAATTTATTATTATATTATGTATTCGTATTATAATATTACTATATTATTGGTATTAGTGTTATATTGATATATTATATTATTATTATATATTAGTATTATTATATTACTATATTGCTATATTATTATATTATATATTATTAGGATTGGTATTATTATATTACTATATTATTATATTACTTTTACATTATATATTATTAGGATTAGTGTTAGTATACTACTAATTTATTATTATATTATTATATTATTAATATTAGTGTTATTATATTACTATATTATATTTTATTATATTATTATTATATATTAGTATTATATTACTATAATGCTATATTATTATATTATATATTATTAGGATTAGTATTATCACATTACTATTTTATTTTACTATATTATTAGTGTTAGTGTTATTATATTCCTATTATATGATATTATTATATACTATTCGTATTAGCATTATTATAAATTACTAGTATTATTATATTGCTATATTATATTATATATTATTAATATTAGTATTATCACATTACTATTTTATTATATTATTATATTATATATTATTAGTATTGGTATTATTATATTACTATATTATTATTATATTACTTTTATATTATATATTATTAGGATTAGTGTTATTATATTCCTATTATATTATATTATTATATATTATTAGGATTATTATATTACTATATTGCTATATTATTATTATTAGTGTTAGTGTTATTATATTCCTATTATATTATATTATTATATTATTATATATTATTTGTATTAACATTATTATATATTACTAGTATTATTATATTATTATATTGCTATATTATTATATTATATATTATTAGGATTGGTATTATTATGTTACTATATTATTATTATATTACTTTTATATTGTATATTAGGATTAATGTTATTATATATTGCTATATTTTTATATATATTATTAGGATTAGTGTTATTATACTACTAATTTTTTAAATATTAGTATTATTATATTCCTATTATATATTATTGGTATTAGTGTTATATTACTTTTATATTATTTTATTATATATTATTAGTATATTACTAATTTATTATTATATATATTCGTATTATATTACTATTTTATTATATTTTATTAGTATTTGTGTTTTTATATTACTATTATATTACGCATTATTAGTATATATATATATGTATGTATGTATGTATTATATATACATATATATATGTCTATATTAACACACACACATATATATAGTCCTCGAGTTACAAACATCCGACTTAAAGGCAAATCATAGTTAAAAACAGGTGAGACAACAGGAAGTGAGAGGAATCTTATATTATTATATTATGAGTATTATTACGTTATTATTGTTTACTAGCTGTACCTGCCATGCGTTGCTGTGCCCAACCATCCCTCCCTCTTTCTTTCCTTCTTTCCCTTCTTCCTTCGCTCCCTCTTTCCTTCCTTCCCTTTTTTCTTTCCTTCTCTCCTTCCTTCCTTCTTTCCTTCCTTCCCCCTTTTCTTCTCTTTTCTCTTTCTTCCTTCCTTCCTCTTCTTCTTTCTTTTTTCTTCTCCTCTCTTCTTCCTCCCCCTTTCTTCTCTACCTCTTTCTTTCTCCTCTTTCCTCCTTCCTCCTTCCTTCCTTCCTTCCTTCCTTCTTCCTTCTTCCTCCTCCTTCTTTCCTTTTTCCTCCTTCCCTCTTTCCTTCCTTCCTTTCTTTTGTTTTTCCATCCTTCCTTCTCTCTTTCTTCCCTCCTCTTTCTCTCCTTCTTTCTCTCCTTCGCTCCCCCTTTCCTTCCTTCCCTTTTCTTTCCTTTCTCTTCTCCTTCTTCTTCCTCTTCCTTCTTTCCTTCCTTTTTCTCCTTTCTCTCTCCTCTTTCCTTCTTCCTTCTCTTTCCTTCCCTCTCTTCTCTCTTTTCTCCCTCTTCCTTCCTTTCCTCTCCTTCCTCCTTCTTCTCCTTCCTTCTCCTTCCTTCCTTCCTTTTTTCTTACCTTTCTTCTCTCTTCCTTCCTTCCTTCCTTCCTTCCTTCCTTCCTTCTCCCTCCTTCCTTCCTTCTTCTCTCTACCTCTTTCCTTCCTTCTCTCTTTCCTTCTTTATTCCTTCTTCTTTCTTTCTTTCTTTCTTTCTTTCTTTCTTTCTTTCTTTCTTTCTTTCTTTCTCCCTTTCCTCTCCCTCTTCCTTCCCTTTTTTTCTGTATCCATTTAGCTTTTTGTCATTTAGTTTTTTGGGTTTTAAGTCCTTTCTGTTTTTTTTGGGGGGGGGGGTTTATGAGTGGGCACTCGTTGGTCTGTTAGGGGTATAGTGTCCGAATTTCATGTCAATTTGTCCAGTGGTTTTCGACTTATGTTAATCCCACAAACGAACATTACATTTTTAGTTATGTAGATATATGTACAGGCAGTCCCCAAGTTACAGACACCCAACTTCTGCATGACTCCTAGTTAAGAACGGGGATGAGACGAGAGGAAGTGAGAGAAATAGACTTTTGGTTTTACGCCGTATTTTCCAATTCCAGGGCAGCATATACCGGAGAACCGGGAATCCTTATGCGCTGCGGTCCAGAGAAGCACAACTCAACAGCAACCCAACGAGGAGTAAGGCGCTACTTTGTCCGTATGCCGGTTGTGTATCTGTGTGTGCTTTCCTGTTTGGAGGAATCGCTCCCCAAATCTTAGAGGATGCTGGGAGTTCCAGTGGGGGGTGGGAGGAGCATTGTTGCATTATATTTCTTTTGTTCGGTTGCATTATCTGTCCTTGTTTCCCCTTTTTTTGCTTCATCCCGCCGTCTTCCAGCTCCCAAGATGCTCTCAGCTTAGCAGAAAAGGTCTTGCATTTGGAGTCGACGCTCAAGAAACTGCAGGAAGATCTTCAGAGGGTGAGATGTGAAAAATATTCTATTCCTGGTTTGAAAGTGTTGTTTCCTGTTGAACTGTGCGGTCGTTACTTACTGTTCTGGGTACCCATCGTGCACAGATCTTCTGATCTTTAGAATGTGCTCTTTAACTCCCACTATTCGCTTTCCCACATAATCACCAGACAATTGGATACATTTCTACCAACGATGAACAATTTTTCTGAAGCTGTTGCTGAAGAAGTCGACACTCTGTTTCCGCAACCAGGATCTCACAGTTCTCTCATCCTGGGTACCCATTGTGCACAGATCTTCCGATCCTTAGAATGTACTCTTTAACGACCACTATTCACTTTCCCACGTAATCACCAGACAATTGGATATATTTCTGTCAACGATGAACAACCACTATTCACTTTCCCACTGCATTCACTTTTCCATATAATCACCAGACAATTGGATACATTTCTGCCAATGATGAACAAGTTTTCTGAAGCCGTCGAAGAAGAAGTCGACACTCTGTTTCCACAACCAGCATCTCACTGTTCTCTCAACCACTATTCCCTTTCCCACATAATCACCAGACAATCGGATACATTTCTGCCAATGATGAACAAGTTTTCTGAAGCCGTCGCAGAAGAAGTCAACACTCTGTTTCCGCAACCAGCATCTCACTGTTCTCTCAACCACTATTCGCTTTCCCATATAATCACCAGACAATCGGATACATTTCTGCCAACGATGAACAAGTTTTCTGAAGCTGTCGCAGAAGAAGTCGACACTCTGTTTCCACAACCAGCATCTCACAGTTCTCTCAACCACTGTTCGCTTTCCCACATAATCATCAGACAATCGGATTCATTTCTCCCAACGATGAACAAGTTTTCTGAAGCTGTCGCAGAAGAAGCCGACACTCTGTTTCCACAACCAGCATCTCACAGTTCTCTCAACCGCTATTCACTTTCCCACATAATCACCACACAATTGGATACATTTCTGCCAATGATGAACAAGTTTTCCGAAGCTGTCACGGAAGAAGTTGACACTCTGTTTCCGCAACCAGCATCTCACAGTTCTCTCAATCACTATTCGCTTTTCCACATAATCACCAGACAATCGGATACATTTCTGCCAACGATGAACAAGTCTTCTGAAGCCGTCGCAGAAGAAGTCGACACTCTGTTTCCGCAACCAGTGTCTCATAGTTCTCTCAACCACTATTCGCTTTTCCACATAATCACCAGACAATCGGATACATTTCTGTCAACGATGAACAAGTTTTCCGAAGCTGTCGCAGAAGAAGTCGACACTCTGTTTCCACAACCAGCATCTCACAGTTCTCTCAACCGCTATTCGCTTTCCCACACAATCACCACACAATTGGATACATTTCTGCCAACGATGAACAAGTTTTCTGAAGCTGTCGCAGAAGAAGTCGACACTCTGTTTCCACAACCAGCATCTCACAGTTCTCTCAACCGCTATTCACTTTTCCACATAATTGCCAGACAGTTGGATACATTTCTGCTCACGATGAACAACCACAATTCGCTTTTCCACATAATCACCAGACAATCGGATACATTTCTGCCAACGATGAACAAGTTTTCCGAAGCTGTCGCAGAAGAAGTCGACTCTCTGTTTCCACAACCAGCATCTCACTGTTCTCTCAACCGTTACTCACTTTCCCACACAATCACCAGACAATTGGATACACTTCTGCCAACGATGAACAAGTTTTCCGAAGCCGTCGCAGAAGAAGCCGACACTCTGTTTCCACAACCAGCGTCTCACAGTTCTCTCAACCACTATTCACTTTTCCACATAATCACCAGACAATTGGATACATTTCTGCCGTCTTGAACCTCATTGACACCCTGATCCTGAAACACAATCACAGGCTGAACTCCAACAACTGATCCAAACTGCATCAAGCCAAAGGGAATGGGTCCAGAAACCAGGCATGTTTTTTATATGTTGCCTTGCTGTTTTTCTATTTTACTCCCAAGGTTTTCTAAGTCTTATGTAAAAAGCTTCGCCTGGTGGTGACTTCAGCGAGTGGGTGGGTTGTAGTCATTTTGGCTGATGGTGTAATTGGGTGGTTTGGTTTCCAAATTGTTTCCGGCAAGTGACTGTTTTATATTCCTCTCGTTGGGAGTTTTGTTTCTGAACCGAAAGAGGGGTTAATCAATTGGAATGGGGAATCAGTCCAGCTTTGTGGAAGGAAATGGCTCTCGTCGGTTTAGTACGAGGGTTGAATGAAAAGTAACGCCTCCACCTTCGTAACTCCTCAACAGGTGGCAGTACTGGTATGCGGCAGGTACTGGCTTGTTCAGTAGACTCCCCTCTACAGTTCCATTTTGTAGGGAAGCCTTAGCATTGAATGGTTGTGTTTTTAAAGTACGAAGTATGGAACCCTGTGCAGACGGTTGGTCAATGCAACTTAAGCAACGTATGCGGCAGGTACTGGCTTGTTCAGTAGACCTTCCTCTACAGTTCCATTTTGGCGGGAAGCGTTAACATTGAATGGTTGTGTTGTTAAAGTGCGAAGTATGGAACCCTGCGCACACCGTCAGTCAATGCGACTTAAGAAATGGATGCAGTTGGTACTGGCTTGTTCAGTAGACTCTCCTCTACAGTTCCATTTTGGCAGGAAGCCTTAGCATTGAACAGTTGCGTTATTAAAGTGCGAAGTATAGAACTCTGCGCAGACAGTCGGTCAATGCGACTTAAGCAATGTATGCGGCAGGTACTGGGTTGTTCAGTAGACTCCCCTCTACAATTCCATTTTGGTGGGAAGCCTTAGCATTGAACGGTTGTGTTGTTAAAGTGCGAAGTATGGAACGCTGCGCAGACGGTCGGTCAATGTGACTTAAGCATCGTGCAGTCATTGAATTTTTGAAAGCAAAAGGTGTCACCTCAACATCGTTAAACTTACTCGCCCAACGATGCACAGTACTCACATCAACACAATCACCATCAACAGCATGCATTCTGTGATGAATCTCTGAGCAGGATTCTGAGAAATGTAGTTCAGGGCAGGGCCTTTTGAATTCTCTGCCATAGGGCTCCTTGCCTTCCCAAACTACATTTCTTACTCCTAGAAGGTTCCCACTACTCTCCATTGCAGTCCATTCCACTCCCTGGTGGGGAGTCCATTCCACTTTCTGTTGCTGAGCAGGATTCTGGGAAATGTAGTTCAGGGCAGGGCCTTTTGAATTCTCTGCCATAGGGCTCCTTCCCAAACTACATTTCTTACTCCTAGAATATTCCCACTACTCTCCATTGCAGTCCATTCCATTCCCTGGTGGGGAGTCCGTTCCACTTTCTGAGCAGGATTCTGGGAAATGTAGTTCAGGGCAGGGCCTTTTGAATTCTCTGCCATAGGGCTCCTTCCCAAACTACATTTCTTACTCCTAGAATATTCCCACTACTCTCCATTGCAGTCCATTCCACTCCCTGGTGGGGAGTCCGTTCCACTTTCTGATGCTGAGCAGGATTCTGGAAAATGTAGTTCAGGGCAGGGCCTTTTGAATTTTCTGCCATAGGGTTCCTTGCCTTCCCAAACTACGTTTCTTACTCCTAGAAGGTTCCCACTACTCTCCATTGCAGTCCATTCCACTCTCTGGTGGGGAGTCCATTCCACTTTCTGTTGCTGAGCAGGATTCTGGAAAATGTAGTTCAGGGCAGGGCCTTTTGAATTCTCTGCCATAGGGCTCCTTGCCTTCCCAAACTACATTTCTTACTCCTAGAAGATTCCCACTACTCTCCATTCCACTCCCTGGTGGGGAGTCCGTTCCACTTTCTGAGGCTGAGCAGGATTCAGGAAATGTAGTTCAGGGCAGGGCCTTTTGAATTCCCTGTTAAATTATTATTTTGATGTTTTTCCTCTCTTCCAGGAGAAAGCCGAGAAGGCAGCGTTGCAGGCGGAAGTGCAGAGCTTGCAGGAAAACACCCAGCGCCTGAAAGAGGCCTCCGAAACAGCCGCGGCACAGCTCAGCCAGGTCACCCAAATGCTGGGCGGCCCGCCGACGCCGCCCCACTGCCCTTGAGGTCTCTTCCTCTTCCGTGTCTTTCCGTGGCCATGGGAATCGGCGACGCGGATAGCAACAGAAACTTTGGACTGTTAATGGGCTTCCATTCCTGTCCCGTCCCAAAACTTGCCGGCCGTTGGTGTTTTTGGGGAGCACCTTATTTTGAGACACCGTTGGGGGAAAGGAAACTGATATTTGGGTCCAAAAAAAGGGTGGTCTTCCCAGGTTAAGGTGGGGTTTTCCAATAGAGAAGACGGCATTCAGTTCCCAAATGGGACATTTTTTCTGTGTCCAAGTGGGATCTTCCTTTGTTCCCAAATGGGACCTTTTCTGTGCCCAAGTGGAACATTACACCGTGTCCAAATGGGACCTTTTCTGTGTCCAAATGGGACCTTTTCTGTGTCCAAATGGGACTTTCCTTTGTGCCCAAATGGGACCCTTTCTGTGTCCAAATGGGACGTTCCTTTGTACCCAAATGGGACTTTCCACCATGTCAAAATGGGACCTTTTCTGTGTCCAAATGGAACCTCCTTCTGTGCCCAAATAGGACATTCCACTGTGTCCAAATAGGACTTTTTCTGTGCCCAAAGGGGACCTTCCTTTGTGCCCAAATTGGAACCTGCTTCTGTGCCCAAATGGGACCTTCTTCTGTGCCCAAATAGAACATTCTACCATGTTCAAATTGGACCTTTTTGTGTCCAAATGGGACCCTTTCTGTGTCCAAATGAGACCTTCTACCGTGTCAAAATGGGTCCTTTTTGTGCCCAAATAGGACATTCCACTGTGTCCAAATAGGACCTTTTCTGTGCCCAAATGGGACCTTCCTTTGTGCCCAAATGGAACCTTCTTCTGTGCTCAAATAGGACATTCCACCATGTTAAAATGGGGCCTTTTTGTGTCCGAATGGAACCTGCTCCTGTGCCCAAATAGAACATTCCACCATGTCCAAATGGGATCTTTTCCGTGCCCAAATAGGACATTCCACCATGTCCAAATGAAGCCTTTTCGGTGCCCAAATAGGACATTCCATCATGTCCAAATGGGACCTTTTTCTGTGCCCAAATGGGAACTTTCTTTGTACCCAAATGGGACCTTCTTCTGTGCCCAAATAGGACATTCCACCATGTTGATGGGAATGTCCTTCCCCTGTTAAATTATTATTCTTATGTTTTTTCTCTCTTAAATGGGCCTTTATTGTGTCCAAAGGGGACCTTATTCTGTGCCCAAATAGGACATTCCACCATGTCCAAATGAAGCCTTTTCTGTGCCCAAATAGGACATTTCACCATGTCCAAATGGGATCCTTTTTGTGTCCAAATGGGATCTTTTCTGTGCCCAAATAGAACATTTTGCCATGTCCAAATGGGATATTTTCCGTGCCCAAATAGGACATTTCCACCATGTCCAAAGGAAACCTTTTCTGTGCACAAATAGGACATTCCACCGTGTCAAATGGGACATTGTTGTGTCCAAATGGGATCTTTTTTGTGCCCAAATAAGACATTCCACCATGTCCAAAGGAAACCTTTTCTGTGCACAAATAGGACATTCCACCGTGTCAAATGGGACATTGTTGTGTCCAAATGGGATCTTTTTTGTGCCCAAATAAGACATTCCACCATGTCCAAAGGAAGCCTTTTCTGTGCCCAAATAGGACATTCCACCATGTCCAAATGGGACCCTTTTTGTGTCCAAATGGGAGCTTTTCCGTGCCCAAATAGGACATTCCACCATGTTCAAATGGGACCTTTTTTGTATCCAAATGGGACCTTTTCTGTGCCCAAATGGGACCTTCCTTTGTGCCCAAATGGAACCATCTTCTGTGCCCAATTGGGACCTTCTTATGTGCCCAAATAGGACTTTCCACCATGTCCAAATGGGACCATATTCTGTTCCCAAATGTGACCTTCTTCTGTGCCCAAATGGGAACTCCCACTGTGTCCAAATGGGACCTTCTTCTGTGCCCAAATGGAACCGTCTTCTGTACCTAATTGGGACCTTTTTATGTGCCCAAATATGACATTCCACCATGTCCAAATGGGACCTTCTTCTGTGCCCAAGTGGGAACTCCCACTGTGTCCAAATGGGACCTTCTTCTGTGCCCAAATGGAACTGTCCTCTGTGCCCAATTGGGACCTTCCTCTGTGCCCAAATAGGACATTCCACCACGTCCAAATGGGACCTTCTTCTATGCCCAAATGGGACCTCCTTCTGTGCCCAAATGGGACTTCCTTTCCACTCCCCTTATGGGACAACCGCCCCATTTCCCCGGTTGCGTTTGCGCGCCACTTTTGAAGCCGTAGGCCCCTCTTAGCTGTCGATAGGGTTGGGGTGGGTTGGATACGTGGGGTTGTTGTTGTGTTGTTGTTTCTACTGGATTTAAGACATTTGAAGCCCCTCCACAAAGGTCGGAAACGGGGAGGAAAACACAATTCTTCAGGCAATAACTGCAGACCACCCTCGAAGTGAGAGAGAGGGTCAAGAGAAGGTTGAACACACCTTGGCCGCTCCTCCCCTCCTGTGTCTCCTTCCTTCCCTTCTCCCCAAATTATGGCACTGATTTGGGTTTTGCCCAGACCCAGATACCTAAGTAACTGTGAATCGTTTTGGAAAAACTGTGACCTCGTTTCTCCATCTTCTGCGGGACGAAGGAGGACGAATGATTATTATTATTTTTCCTACTCTTTCTCTCGCCTCTCGCGGTGCTGCCCCATTCCGTCCGCGTCCTAAAGGACTCCAAAGGTCATCTAGTCCTAACCTGTTTGGACGCCGAGGAAGGAAGTCCCGCCCTTTTTGAAGGTAGTCCGTCCCACTGTTGAGAAGCCTATTTTCCCTTCCTCGGAGTCCGGTAGAAAACGGAGTTTGCTCCATCTTCCCATAGGTATCTCAGGATATATGGGGCTTCCTCCTTCCTTTGGTCGTTCCTAAGCACCCTGCACATATTTCCCCATCCCTTCTTTCTGGGACCAAGGTTAAAAGGGGAAGCAAGGGAAGGAGAGTACTGTTATCCACCTTTGTCTTCCTCCCGTCCATATTTGAACTGAATGTACAGACTTAGCAGTCCCCTTCCTTGTGCAATAAAGTCTTGGTCTGCAGCCATACGATGGGTTTGGGCTCTCACTTTTGCCAACGAAGGACTTCAGAAGCCGGGAAGTGTTTGGAATGAAACGGATGATTTCCCTCCCGTCATCACACTGTTAAATGTATCCGTGTTACTCGGTTGTACTCAGCATTCTTTCCGTTCATTTGCCATCACACTGTCATCGCTAGGCTTACTTACTTAGGCGATCCCTCGTAGTCTGAGGATGATGATGATGATGATTATTATTATTAGGCTTGGTTGATCGTGTTCGTTGGTTTCTAAACTCGTTACGAATCCGTATTTAAATTAGCTTTCGATCCAATATTGAGCCGTGCAGGAATAGTGTGAGGAGTAATTAAGAATCGAAACAATTTTTCCAGTTTTCGTAATTATTTTTGTATGTATTACTATATTATATTATAATTGTATATTATATTATTATTATTATTATTATTATTAATTTATTTATTTTGGTTGATCATGTTCGTTAGTTTCTAAACTCGTTACGAATCCGTATTTAAATTAGCTTTCGATCCAATATCGAGCCGTGCAGGAAGAGTGTGAGGAGTAATTAAGAATCGAAACAATTTTTCCAATTTTCGTAATTATTTTCGTATGTATTATTACATTATTATATTATAATTGTATATTATTATATTATATTATTATTATTATTAATTAGGCTTGGTTGATCGTGTTCATTAGTTTCTAAACTCGTTATGAATTTGTATTTAAATTAGCTTTGATCCAATATCGAGCCAAGCAGGAATAGGGTGAGGAGTAATTAAGAATCGAAACAATTTCTCCATTTTTCGTAATCATTTTCGAATGTCTGGTGCAATTTCAAATCTATGATACTATATCTATGTGTGTGTGTGAATCATATCTATCTATCTATCTATCTATTAGGCTTGGGCGGTTTCGTTCGTTAATTTTCGTAATTCTTTATTAATTCGTATTTAAATTAGCTTACGATCCAATATTGAGCCATGCAGGAATCGTGTGAGGAGTAATTAAGATTCGAAACAATTTTTTCAATTTATTTCGTAATTATTTTCGCATGTCTGGTGCAATGTATATTATATTATTATTATTATTATTATTATTATTAATTTATTTATTTTGGTTGATCATGTTCGTTAGTTTCTAAACTCGTTACGAATCCGTATTTAAATTAGCTTTCGATCCAATATCGAGCCATGCAGGAAGAGTGTGAGGAGTAATTAAGAATCGAAACAATTTTTCCAATTTTCGTAATTATTTTCGTATGTATTATTACATTATTATATTATATTATAATTGTATATTATTATATTATATTATTATTATTATTATTATTTATTTATTTTGGTTGATCATGTTCGTTAGTTTCTAAACTCGTTACGAATACGTATTTAAATTAGCTTTCGATCCAATATCGAGCCGTGCAGGAATAGTGTGAGGAGTAATTAAGAATCGAAACAATTTTTCCAATTTTCGTAATTATTTTCGTATGTATTATTATATTATATTATAATTGTATATTATTATATTATATTATAATTATTATTAATTTATTTATTTTGGTTGATCATGTTCGTTAGTTTCTAAACTCGTTACGAATCCGTATTTAAATTAGCTTTCGATCCAATATCGAGCCGTGCAGGAATAGTGTGAGGAGTAATTAAGAATCGAAACAATTTTTCCAATTTTCGTAATTATTTTCGTATGTATTATTATATTATATTATAATTGTATATTATATTATTATTATTATTATTATTATTATTATTATTATTATTAATTTATTTATTTTGGTTGATCATGTTCGTTAGTTTCTAAACTCGTTACGAATCCGTATTTAAATTAACTTTCGATCCAATATCGAGCCGTGCAGGAATAGTGTGAGGAGTAATTAAGAATCGAAACAATTTTTCCAATTTTCGTAATTATTTTCGTACGTATTATTATATTACATTATTATATTATATTATAATTGTATATTATTATATTATATTATTATTATTATTATTTATTTATTTTGGTTGACCATGTTCGTTAGTTTCTAAACTCGTTACGAATCCGTATTTAAATTAGCTTTCGATCCAATATCGAGCCATGCAGGAAGAGTGTGAGGAGTAATTAAGAATCGAAACAATTTTCGTAATTATTTTAGTATGTATTATTATTTTATATTATAATTGTATATTATTATATTATATTATAATAATAATTATTATTATTAATTAATATTATTATTAAACTTTATTTGTACGCCGCTAGCATCTCCCGAAGGACTCGATGCGGCTTACACAGGCCGAAGCCCCAAAACACAATACAACAATACAATCTAAGCAAATCAAAACAATTAAAACAAAATAAAGCAAAATGAACAACAGGCAATAAACAATACACTAAAGCACAATAGAACTGGGCCGGGCCAGAGTAATGGGTACAAGGTTAAAAGTGCTGATGTGACAGGTAGTATATATGAGGCTTCTAGGGCAAGTGCGGTGTGCGGTGTGTGGTGTGTGGTGTGTGGTGTGCAGCAATCATTGGTTCTAGTAAAGTGCTTCTGGGACTTGGTATTGGAGGTTTCCTAATCTGGGAAGGCACGTCGGAACAGCCAGGTCTTCAAGTTCTTTCTGAAGACTGCCAATGTAGGGGCCTGTCTAAGATCTTTGGGAAGGGTGTTCCAGAGTTGGGGGGCCACCACGGAAAAGGCCCTGCCCCGCGTCCCCACCAAACGTGCCTGTGACGCAGACGGGATCACGAGCAGGGCCTCTCCGGATGACCGAAGTGAATGTGTGGGTTCGTAGACGGAGATGCGGTCACGCAGGTAGGCTGGTCCCAAACCGTTCAGGGCTTTGTAGGTAAGCACCTGCACCTTAAATTGTGCTCGGAAGATAAACGGCAGCCAGTGGAGCTCCTTGAACAGGAGGGTTGACCTCTCTCTGTAAGGGGCCCCAGTTAACATCCTGGCTGCTGATCGTTAGACCAGTTGGAACTTCCGAGCCGTCTTCAAGGGCAGCCCCACGTAGAGCGCATCGCAGTAGTCCAATCTGGAGGTGACCAAGGAATGGACCACCCCGGCCAGATCAGCCTTCGCGAGGTACGGTCGCAGTTGGCGCACGAGTCTCAATTGTGCGAAAGCCCTCCCAGACACCGCCGACGCCTGAGCTTCAAGCATAAGCGATGAATCCAAGAGGACTCCCAAACTGCGGACTTGTGGCTTCAGGGGGAGTGATGATGATGATGAAATGGGTTCCGACGACATTTGTTCTCCAGTGCAGATGCACCCAGAGGAAGGTGTGGACCTTGGGAAACTATAACTCCCAGGACTGCCTAGCGTGGAGCTATGTTACTTAAAGTGGGCCTCGCCTGCTTTTATAAAGCCAGGCCGGAAGCGGCTCCGTGCTCGTCCGGGCATGCCCTCGGGAGACCTGTATTTTGCGGTTTTGTTCCTTCCTTTCCGGCCGTATAATTAGGTGGGCGAAATCTTCAGTTTGCCTCGGGTGCTTCTATAATCAATATAACGGACCCCAGGGGAGTTTTAGTTCTCCTTGGCCCCTTCCTTTTGCATTCTCCCAACAAACAGATCCCTTTGAGCCCTGCTTTGTCTTCCCAAAGCAACTTTTCAGTGCAAGGAATGGACACCGAAGGGTTATGTATGGAAATGGATAAGCATTTGTGCATGTAAACAATCGTTTTTAGTTTACATACAATCCAACCCAAGGGCTCTCCAGTCCAACCCGCTTCTGCCAGGGAGGAAGACACAACCCGAGCCCTCCCAGGAGATGGCCATCTAGATTTTTGAATATGTTTTCGTGGTTTTGAACTGGGATTTTAATAGGTTCTTGTGGGTTTTTTCAGGCTATAGGGCCATGTTCTAGAGGCATTTCTCGTGACGTTTCGCCTGCATCTATGGCAAGCATCCTCACCTCACTACCTCTGAGGATGCTTGCCATAGATGCAGGCGAAACGTCAGGAGAGAATGCCTCTAGAACATGGCCCTATAGCCCGAAAAAACCCACAAGAACCTAGTGATTCCAGCCATGAAAGCCTTCGACAATACATGGGACTTTAATGTTTGCATATTGGTATATTTTAAATTGTATGCTGGTGCCTTTATGTTAAGCCGCTTTGAGTCTCGTTCCAGGAAGAGATAGAACAGGGTATAACAACAACAACAATCACCACAACAACAACAAAAACCTGATTGAGTCTCCTGCAGGAGAAATAAAGTGGGTATTAATAATAATAATAATAATAATAATAATAATAATAATAATAATAAACAACAACCTGCTTAGAGTCTCCTGCAGGAGAAATAAAGTGGGGTATTATTATTATTATTATTATTATTAATAACAACAACAACAACAACAGCCTGATTTAAGTCTCCTGCAGGAGAAATATAGTGGTGTATTAATAATAACAACAACAACAACAACAACAACAACCTGTTTGGAGTCTCCTGCAGGATACATAAAGTGGGGTATTATTATTATTATTATTATTATTATTATTATTATTATTATTATTAATAACAACAACAACAACAACAGCCTGATTTATTCTCCTGCTGGAGAAATAAAGTGGGGTATTAATAAAATGTCTATTGTTCATTGTTTTTATGATTTTAAATGTAATGTAATGTTTCTTTTCTGCTTTTTATCAATGTACTAGCCATCCCCTGCCAGGCATTGCTGTGGCCCACATGGGGATTTTGTGTGGGAGGTTTGCCCCAATTCTATCGTTGGTGGGGTTCAGAATGCTCTGTGATTGTAGGTGAACTATAAATCCCAGCAACCACAACTCACAAATGTCAAGATTCTATTTTCCCCAAACCCCACCAGTGTTCACATTTGAGCATGTTGAGTATTTGTGTAGAGTTTGAGTCCACAGGGATCTCTGGATGTAAGTGAACTACAACTCCAAAACCAAAGGACACTGCCCACCAAACCCTTCCAGTATTTTCCATTGGTCATGGGAGAACTGTGTGCCAAGTTTGGTTCAATTCCATCATTGGTGGGGTTCAGAATGCTCTTTGATTGTAGGTGAACTATAAATCCCAGCAACTACAACTCCCAAAAGACAAAATCAATTTTTTTTGAGTGAAGGACATGCATTGGGTTGTTAGGTGTCTTGTGTCCAAATTTGGTGTCAATTCTTCCGGTGGTTTTGGAGTTATGTTAATCTCACAAACGAACATTACATTTTTATTTATATAGATAAGTAAAAAGCATCTAAGTAAAAAGCACTTTAAAGGAATAGGTAAATCCAATTAGGTAAGAAGATACATGTATCATATTATTAGTAGTATTATATTGCATTATATTATAATATTATGAATATAAGTATTATAAATATTCGTGTCCCCCACCTCCAGCCCCATAACATCTAACATGCATTGAAACACGCACACTCTTCCACACATACAGAAAAAGACAACCAAACTGGTTTCGTTTTGTCAAAAACGTTCCCTTTACTATCAAGACAATCGGCAAGCTCCGGTCCCATCTGTCTGCAGACTCATTAATATCCCCCTTTCGACTTCCCTCCCCAAAAACTGACGTCTTAAGCAGCTGGAAAGCCAGTCCAAATTATGGAGATCTGGAAAAGAAGGGGGTCTGGAGCCCTTCGTCTTGACTCCGGAATTTCAACCCAAAGCTAAAGCGTTTGGAAGGGCTTTGTGTCCGTCTGAGCGCACCTTCGGAGGAAGACAGTGCTTTGTTGTGTTCCGTCTCGCAGAACGAATGGCCTCTTTCAAGTCTTTCCTTGGTTGTGAGTCACAGAAAAGTCCATCCGGAGATGGAGCAAATGCCACTCCGCACAGAGCGCAAAACCTGTGTCTTTTTGGCGTTCGCCACTCTGCACAGTGGGCAAAACCTGTGCCTTTTCAGCATTCGACTCTCACTGATGTTCAGTCTGAAACCTTCGGAGGAAGACGGTGCTTTATTGTGTTCCGTCTCGCAGAACGAATGGCATCTTTCAAGTCTTTCCTTGGTTACGAGTCACAGAAAAGTCCATCCGGAGATGGAGCAAATGCCACTCCGCACAGAGCGCAAAACCTGTGTCTTTTCGGCGTTCGCCACTCTGCACAGAGGGCAAAACCTGTGCCGTTTCGGCATTCGACTCTCACTGATGTTCAGTCTGAAACCTTCGGAGGAAGATGGTGCTTTGTTGTGTTCCGTCTCGCAGAACGAATGGCATCTTTCAAGTCTTTCCTTGGTTGTGAGTCACAAAAAAGTCCATCCGGAGATGGAGCAAATGCCACTCCGCACAGAGCGCAAAACCTGTGCCGTTTCGGCATTCGATTCTCACTGATCTTCAGTCCAAATATCAGTGAGAGCAGTTGGCTCCTTTTACTTCAAAATGGCTTCTTCGGCCAAGCGAGATTGTTGCGCAGGCACTGGCTTTCGGAGAGCACCGACGGTCCCATCCCGACGTGCAAAGCCAAATGTTTACAAAGATAGGCCCGGCGTCTGAACTGCTTGGGGCAATGAGAGCAACAATAGTTCCCTTCCGCGACACCGGAACGCGGTACTGCGTCGGAAGTGTGGCCCGCTTCGGGACTCTCATTCTCCTTGGTGCCCCCCGTCTGCCCTCCGCCACGAGGTTTATGCCAACGCCGGTGAGAGGCCAGATTGGCCGGGCAGCTGAAAGCCTTGCTGCACTCGTGGCAACGGTACTCAACCCTCGCGATGCGGGAGCAGCAGTGTTGCGCCAGGGCGAGCGGACCTGGGTAGGACTCTTGGCACAGCTGGCACACAAAGGCCCCTGGCAAAACAACGACGGCGTTGGGCGAGACTTCTTTCGGAGCCGCTCGTTTGGGCAACCCGTTGGTGACCGTGCAAGCCGAGCCGGAGCCTGGAGATTGGGAAGTGCGTATTGTGACCGACTCAGCTGGTGCTGGCGAAGCGGAATGGAGACCACGCTGGAGGCAAGCTGTCGGTGGAATGGTCAGCGGAACAATCAGTGGAACGGTCAGCGGAATGGCACTCGAAGGACTTTGGATGGGTGCCTGAGTCTCTTGGGTGCCTCCAACCTTGGGCAACTTCCTATAGTTTAAAGGAAGGGATGCTGCAATGGGAAGTATTTCTTCTGGAGGTGTTCTCACTCGGTAAGAGACGGGACCTTCTCGGCGCGTTCTCTTGACCAGGAAACCACGCGGCATTTTTTTTGGGCAATCACTTTTCTGATGTTAGAAGTTGCGTGGAGGCTTCTCTTTGGCACCAACGGTGGCACGCTTCTTGTTGGCACCGAAGCAACTTTCAATTGCAGGCTTACCTCCGAGTGTGCAGTCGCTTTTCTCCCGCTCAAAGTTGCATGGAGGCTCACTTCCTTGGCACCAATTGTGGCACACTTCTCACCGGCAACTTTCAATCGCTCTTCTCTCAAGGCTTACTTCCGAACGTGCGATCGCTTTTCTCCTGCTCGAAGTTGCGTGGAGGCTCGCTTCCTTGGCACCGAATGTGGCACACGTCTCGTCGGCACTTTCAATCACCCTTCTCAAGGCTTACCGCCGAACGTGCAGTTGCTTTTCTCCCGCTCGAAGTTGAGTGAAAGCTTGGTTCGTTGGCACCGAATGTGGCACACGTCTCGTCGGCACTTTCAATCACTCTTCTCTAGGCTTATCTCCGAATGTGCAGTTGCTTTTCTCCCGCTCGAAGTTGAGTGAAAGCTTGGTTCGTTGGCACCGAATGTGGCACACGTCTCGTCGGCACTTTCAATCACCCTTCTCAAGGCTTACCGCCGAACGTGCAGTTGCTTTTCTCCTGCTCGAAGTTGCGTGGAGGCTCGCTTCCTTGGCACCGATTGTGGCAAACTTCTCATCAGCAACTTTCAATCACTCTTCTCTCAAGGCTTACTTCCGAACGTGCGATCGCTTTTCTCCTGCTCGAAGTTGCGTGGAGGCTCGCTTCCTTGGCACCGAATGTGGCACACGTCTCGTCGGCACTTTCAATCACTCTTCTCAAGGCTTACCTCCGAACGTGCAGTTGCTTTTCTCCCGCTCGAAACTGAGTGAAGGCTTGGTTCGTTGGCACCAAATCTGGTACGTTTCTCGTCGGCAACTTTCACTCCCTCTTCTCCCAAGGCTTACTTCCGAACGTGCGATCACTTTTCGAAGTTGCGTGGAGGGTCGCTTCCTTGGCACCGAATGTGGCACACGTCTCGTTGGCAACTTCCAATCGCAATCTTCTCCCAAGGCTTACCTCCGAGCGTGCAGTTGCTTTTCTCTTGCTCGAAGTTGCGTGCAGCGAACCTCCTTGGCACTTACGGTGGCACGCTTCTCTTTGGCACAATCTCAATCGTCTCCCACCTCCGAACGTGCCCAAATCGTACCCACTGTCTCTTTCTTGCGTCCTTGGAACCAGCTGGGCCTCTGTGAGCCCGAATGGCAACTGCCCTCCCATATAAAGGCCGGCTCTCCCATTGTGTGGCCCAAAGGCTGCAGATGGCTGGTCTCGGGCAACCAATGGGCGCAAGGCTGGCTGCGTGGCTGGGGGTCCCATGGGGCCCGGCGGCAGATGGGAGCTCCAGCCCCCGAGCGGCAGGCGCGTGGGCCTTGCCATTATGCAGATTGGGGGCAAGGGGTGGCACACGCCAGCAGCCCGACACAAAAGCCAGGCCCGATACCCCTTGGAGGCCGAATGCATGCATCAATGGGGCCGGAGTTAACCCTTTGCTGGGCCTTTTGCTCAAAAAGGGGCCCCAAATAATCCTATGTGTTGTTATGGGGTTTGTTTTGGTATTTTATTATTGTTATTCTTATTTAACATATACATTTTGGACAACATCAAGATTGGACAGAAACAGTAACAATGATGCATGTTTGCACAACTCGCAGTAAACAAAAGGTTCAAGTAGAATACATTGAAACACTAAACACTCGCTCAAGCATGGGCAAACTTCGGCCCTCCAGGCATTTTGGACTTCAATTTCAACTCCCACAATTCCTAACAGCTATATTCCAGGAGCACTCTCTCCTGACATTTCGCCCACACCTATGGCAGACATCCTCAGAGGTTGTGAGGTCTCTTGCAATTGGGTAGCTGTGAGTTTTCCGGGCTGTATGGGCCATGTTTCAGAAGCATTCTCTCCTGACATTTCACCCACACCTATGGCAGACATCCTCAGAGGTTGTGAGGTCTCTTGCAATTGGGTAGCTGTGAGTTTTCCGGGCTGTATGGGCCATGTTTCAGAAGCATTCTCTCCTGACATTTCACCCACACCTATGGCAGACATCCTCAGAGGTTGTGAGGTCTCTTGCAATTGGGTAGCTGTGAGTTTTCCGGGCTGTATGGGCCGTGTTTCAGAAGCATTCTCTCCTGACATTTCACCCACACCTATGGCAGACATCCTCAGAGGTTGTGAGGTCTCTTGCAATTGGGTAGCTGTGAGTTTTCCGGGCTATATGGGCCATGTTTCAGAAGCATTCTCTCCTGACATTTCGCCCACACCTATGGCAGACATCCTCAGAGGTTGTGAGGTCTCTTGCAATTGGGTAGCTGTGAGTTTTCCGGGCTGTATGGGTCGTGTTTCAGAAGCATTCTCTCCTGACATTTCACCCACACCTATGGCAGGCATCCTCAGAGGTTGTGAGGTCTCTTGCAATTGGGTAGCTGTGAGTTTTCCGGGCTGTATGGGCCGTGTTTCAGAAGCATTCTCTCCTGACATTTTGCCCACACCTATGGCAGGTATCCTCAGAGGTTGTGAGGTCTGCTGGAAACTAGGAAAATGGGATTTATATATCCGTGGAATGATGTTCAGGGTGGGAGGAAGAACTCTTGTCTGATTGAGGTAAGTGTGAATGTTGCAGTTGATCACCTTGATTAGTATTGAATAGCCTTCCAGCTTCAAGGCTTGGCTGCATCCTGCCTGGGAGAATCACTTAATGAACCAGCCTGGACACAGCATTTTATTTGAGAACACAGAAATGCTGGACCACTCTCACAACCACCATGTCAGGCGACACAGAGAAGCCATTGAAATCCGCAGGCATGTGGACAACTTCAACAGAAAGGAGGAAACCATGGAAATGAACACAATCTGGCTACCAGTATTATGTAAAAACTCTAAAATCAGGACAGCAAATAAAGAACGACACTCAGAAAGCAGGGGAATTCCAGACAGGAAACAATCAGTTCCAGCTAACACCTCGCAACAAAGGCTTCCCCCAGGCAGGAAGCAGCCAGGCTTTGAAGCTGCAAGGCTATTCAAGGTGGCCAGTGTCAACATTCACACTTACCTCCAACAGACAAGAGTTCTTTCTCCCACCCTGGACATCATTCCACACACACATAAAAATATAAATCCCACTTGCCTAGTTTCCTAGTTGAGGATGCCTTACATAGATGTGGGTGAAAGGTCAGGAGAGAATGCTTCGAGAACATGGTCAGGCAGCCCGGAAAAAGAACACAACAACCCAGCCATCCAAACCACTGCATAGAATCAGAATGAAGAGGCTACCAAGGCCATCCCCACCCTGACAAAACCGGCAAGACCAATTTCCATGAAATGTTACATTTTCTCGTTCACATCGCACGACGAAACAAATGCTCAGGATACAATGTTCTCCCAAAGTGAGGGCATCAGTTTCCAAGTGGAAGGTGGTCCCGATCAGGGTTGGTTTGACGTGCCTTCCTCTTGGCACGTTTCTCTCTTTCGCCCTCCATTCGAGCTACTTCAAATTCTGCAGCACTGCTGGTCACAGCTGACCTCAAGGGCCAGGGCTTCCCAGTTCTCGGTGTCTATGCCAGAGTTTTTAAGGTTGGCTTTGAGCCTGTCTTTCAATCTCTTTTCCTGCCCACCAACATTCTGTTTTCCGTTCTTGAGTTCGGAGTAGAGCAACTGCTTTGGGAGACGGTGGTCGGGCATCCGGACAACGTGGCCGGACCAGTAGAATTGATGGCGGAGGACCATCGCTTCAATGCTGGTGGTCTTTGCTTCTTCCAGCACGCTGATATTTCCCCGCCTGTCTTCCCAACAGATTTTCAGGATTTTTTGGAGGCAACACTGATGGCTTTTTGATTCCTGGATTTATTGATTGGTCATCCAAGTCTTTGGATCAATGTATTCCTGATTTTCTGGATTATTTATAGAAGTCTAGACTTTGCTTTCTGAACTTTGCTGAACTCTCCCTTGGATTAATTTGTTCCTGCTTATCTTCTTACCTAATTGGATTTGCCTATTCCTTTAAAGTGCTTTTTACTTATCTATATAAATAAAAATGTCATGTTTGTTTGTGGGATTAGCATAACTCAAAAACCACTGGATGAATTGATACCAAATTTGGACACAATCCACCTATCAGGCCAACAAGTGACCATCTATATAAATAAAAATGTAATTTTCATTTGTGGGATTAACATAACTCAAAAACCACTGGATGAATTGACACCAAATTGGACGCAAGACACCTATCAGGACAACAAGTGACCATAACTCATAAAAACACCAAAAAACATAGCAGGAGAGACTTAAAAAGCCAAAAAAATACATTATAATGTTCCTGCTTATCTTCTTACCTAATTGGATTTACCTATTCCTTTAAAGTGCTTTTTTACTTAGAAGCTTTTTACTTTTCTATATAAATAAAAACGTAATGTTCGTTGGTGGGATTAGCAGAACTCACAAACCACTGGACGAATTGACACCAAATTTGGACACAAGACACCTATTAGGCCATCGAATGACCATCACTCAAAGAAACACTGAAAAACACAGCGGAAGGGGCTTAAAAAGCCCCAAAAAAAGGGAAAGAAAATACATTACAATGTTCATGCTTACCTTCTTACCTAATTGGATTTACCTATTCCTTTAAAGTGCTTTTTTACTTAGAAGCTTTTTTACTTTATCTATATAAATAAAAACATAATGTTCGTTTGTGGGGTTAGCATAACTCACAAACCACTGGACGAATTGACACCAAATTTGGACACAAGACACCTCTCAGGCCAACGAATGACTGTCACTCATAGAAACACTGAAAAACACAGCAGAAGGGACTTAAAAAGTCAAAAAACAGAAAATACATTACAATGTTCATGCTTACCTTCTTACCTAATTGGATTTACCTGTTCCTTTAGAGTGCTTTTTTACTTAGATGCTTTTTACTTATCTATATCAATAAAAAGGTAATGTCCGTTTGTGGGATTAGCATAACTCAAAAACCACTGGACGAATTGACACCAAATTTGGACACAATACACCTATTAGGCCATCGAATGACCATCACTCAAAGAAACACTGAAAAACACAACGGAAAGGACTTAAAATGCCAAAAAAAAGAGAAAATATTTTACAATGTTCATGCCTATCTTAAAATCCAAAAAAAGAAAATACATTACAATGCTCATGCTTATCTTCTTACATCGTTGGATTTACCTATTCCTTTAAAGTGCTTTTTACTTAGATGCTTTTTACTTATCTATATCAATAAAAATGTAATGGTTGTTTGTGGGATTAGCATAACTCAAAAACCACAGGACGAATTGACACCAAATTTGGACACAAGACACCTCTCAGGCCAGGGAGTGACCATCACTCATAAAAACACTGAAAAGCACCGGAAGGGACTTAAAATGCCAAAAAAAGAGAAAAGAAAATATATTACAATGTTCATGCCTATCTTCTTACCTAATTGGATTTACCTATTCCTTTAAAGTGCTTTTTTACTTAGAAGCTTTTTACTTTATCTATATAAATAAAAAGGTAATGTTCGTTGGTGGAATTAGCATAATTCAAAAACCACTGGACGAATTGACACCAAATTTGGACACAAGACACCTCTCAGGCCAACGAGTGAGCATCACTCATAAAAACACTGAAAAACACAGCAGAAGGGACTTAAAAAGCCAAAAAAAGGGAAAGAAAATACATTACAATGTTCATGCTTACCTTCTTACCTAATTGGATTTACCTATTCCTTTAAAGTGCTTTTTTACTTAGAAGCTTTTTACTTTTCTATATAAATAAAAACGTAATGTTCGTTTGTGGGGTTAGCATAACTCACAAACCACTGGACGAATTGACACCAAATTTGGACACAAGACACCTATTAGGCCATCGAATGACCATCACTCAAAGAAACACTGAAAAACACACTGGAAGGGACTTAAAAAGCCAAATTTTTAAAGAAAATACATGACAAAGAATGCGCAAAACCACATATATACACATATACACAAATATATACACAAACAAACAGACTGGGCCACAGCAATGCATGGCAGGGGATGACTAGTGTATGTATGTATATGTGTGTGTGTTATATATATCCATGCAGATAATATGTGTGTGCACATCATGAGCAAATTGTGTCTGCATGGCGATTCGATTGTCCTCTCTTCAACACAATGAAGGGTTCCTCATTGTGCCAAAGAAGAAGGGCAGTTGGTCCGGGGCTTTTTTTGCAAATACACATGGGGCAGACCCCTTCTTCCTCCCCCCATTGCCCCCTTCTTTCTCCCCGGAGGGAGGCCTCCTGGCACATGGAGGGAGGAGTGGGCCTGAAAAGCCCAGACACGCGCCTGGCCTGACCCCCCTGACCCCCATCTCCATAAAGCTGCTTCACGGAGGAAGGGAGGGAGGGAGGGCCCCTTGCAGATGCCAGACAATGGGGCCCCCTCCCCACCTCCCAAGAGAGACAGGGGGCAAAGGGGGGCTCCTGGGCTGCGCTGTCTGCCATTAACCCCTTGGGCTCGGCCCTGGAAGGCAAAATTCGGGATGATGGAAAGAGATGGTAATGGGGAAAGGATCGGCATTATGGATTCCTTACAAGGGTTGAATGAAAAGTAATGCCTCCACCTTCGTAACTCCTCAAGGCGACTAAAACGCGACTAAAATGATCAAGGGTCTGGAGAACAAGCCCTATGAGGAGCGGCTTAAGGAGCTGGGCATGTTTAGGCTGAGAGGAGATATGATAGCCATGTATAAATATGTGAGAGGAAGCCACAGGGAGGAGGGAGCACGCTTGTTTTCTGCTTCCTTGGAGACTAGGACGCATTGGAACAATGGCTTCAAACTACAAGAGAGGAGATTCCATCTGAACACGAGGAAGAACTTCCTGAATGTGAGAGCCGTTCAGTAGTGGAACTCTCTGCCCCGGAGTGTGGTGGAGGCTCCTTCTTTGGAAGCTTTTAAACGGAGGCTGGATGGCCATCTGTCAGGGGTGATTTGAATGCAATATTCCTGCTTCTTGGCAGAATGGGGTTGGACTGGATGGCCCATGAGGTCTCTTCCAACTCTTTGATTCTATGATTCTATGATTCAACAGGTGGCAGTACTGATATGCGGCAGGTACTGGCTTGTTCAGTAGACTCTCCTCTACAGTTCCATTTTGGCGGGAACTCTTATTTATTTATTTATTTATTTGCTTTATTTCTATACCGCGTTTCTCAACCTAATTAGGCGACTCAATGCGGTTTACACAATGTAAATTATCACAACAATTACAATTAAAACACATCATACACAATAACAAAATACACAATTATTCATTCATAATGCCTCGATCACAAAGCAAAATCCAGTCTCATAATCCTTGTGCCATTCCTATGTTCAATTTACCGTCATCCTATGTTCGATTGCGCTGATTAGCCAAACGCTTGCTCAAAGAGCCAGGTTTTAACCTTCTTTCGAAACGCCAGCAGCGAAGGGGCCTGTCTGATGTCAATGGGTAGGGCATTCCATAGCCGAGGGGCCACCACCGAGAAGGCCCTGTCTCTCGTCCCCGCCAACCGTGCCTGTGATGCAGGCGGGACCGAGAGCAGGGCCTCCCCGGAAGATCTTAGTGTCCTCGTCGGTTCATAGGTGGAGATGCGTTCGGAGAGGTAAGCAGGGCCAGAACCGTTTAGGGCTTTATAGGCTAAAGCCAGCACCTTGAATTGTGCCCGGTAGCAGATTGGCAGCCAGTGGAGCTGGCTCAACAGAGGAGTATGCTCCCTGAGTGCCGCTCCTGTTAGCATCCTGGCTGCCGATCATTGGACCATTTGAAGCTTCCGAGCAGTCTTCAGAGGCAACCCCACGTAGAGAGCGTTGCAGTAATCTATACGGGATGTAACCAGAGCGTGGACTACCGTGGCCAAGTCAGACTTCCCAAGGTACGGGCGCAGCTGGCGCACAAGCTTTAGCTGTGGAAATGCTCCCCTGGTCACCGCCGAAACCTGGGCTTCCAGGCTCAGCGATGAATCCAGGGTCACACCCAAGCTGCGAACCTGTGTCTTCAGGGGGAGTGTAACCCTCGTCCAACACAGGCTGTAACCCTATCCTCTGTTCGGCCTTTCGACTGACCAGTAGGACCTCTGTCTTGTTTGGATTCAATCTCAATTTGTTCGCCCTCATCCAGTTCGACACAGCGGCCAGGCACCGGTTCAGGACCTGAACAGCCTCCTTAGTAGTAGGTGGAAAGGAGTGACAGAGTTGGACATCATCTGTGTACAGATAACACCGCACCCCGAAACTCCGGATGATCTCTCCCAACGGCTTCATGTAGATGTTAAACAACATGGCATTGAACGGTTGTGTTGTTAAAGTACAAAGTATGGAACCCTGTGCAGACAGTCGGTCAATGCGACTTAAGCAATGTATGCGGCAGGTACTGGCTTGTTCAGTAGACTCTCCTCTACAGTTGACTTTTAGCGAGAAGCCTTAGCATTGAACAGTTGTGTTGTTAAAGTGCAAAGTATGGAACCCTGCGCAGACAGTCGGTCAATGCGATTTAAGCAATGTATGCGGCAGGAACTGGCTTGTTCAGTAGACTCTCCTCTACAGTTCCATTTTTAGCATCGAATGGTTGTGTTTATTGGCTTTTTAAGTCTCTCCCGCTGTGTTTTCAGTGTATTTATGAGTGTCGGTCACTCGTTGGCCTGATAGGTGTATTGTGTCCAAATTCAGTATCAATTCGTCCAGTGGTTTTTGAGTTATGTTAATCCCACAAACGAACATGGCATTTTTATTTATATAGATAAGTAAAAAGCATCTAAGTAAAAAAGTACTTTAAAGGAATAGGTAAATCCAATTATGTAAGAAGATAAGCAGGAACATTGTAATGTGTTTTCTTTTTTTGGCTTTTTACGTCTCTTCCGTTTTGTTTTTCAGTGTTTTTATGAGTGATGGTCACTCGTTGGCCTGATAGATGTATTGTGTCCGAATTCGGTGTCAATTTGTCCCGTGGTTTTCAAGTTATGCTAATCCCACAAACAAACATTACATTTTTATTTATATAGATAAGTAAAAAGCATCTAAGTAAAAAAGCACTTTAAAGGAATAGGTAAATCCAATTAGGTAAGAAGATAAGCAGAGAGGCTCCAAAATTAGTGTCAATTAACGCAGTGGTTTTTTAGTTATGTTAATCCCACAAACAAACATTACATTTTTATTTATATAGATAAGTAAAAAGCATCTAAGTAAAAAAGGACTTTAAAGGAATAGGTAAATCCAATTAGGTAAGAAGGTAAGCAGAGAGGTTACAAATTTAGTTGTCAATTAATGCAGTGGTCTTTGAGTTATATTAATCCCACAAATAAACATTACATTTTTATTTATATAGATAAGTAAAAAGCATCTAAGTAAAAAAGCACTTTAAAAGAATAGGTAAATCCAATTAGGTAAGAAGATAAGCAGAGAGGCTCCACATTTAGTTGTCAATTAATGCAGTGGTTTTTGAGTTATGCTAATCATACAAACAAACATTACATTTTTATTTATATAGATAAGTAAAAAGCATCTAAGTAAAAAAGCACTTTAAAGGAATAGGTAAATCCAATTAGGAAAGCAGATAAGCAGAGGGGCTCCAAATTTAGTGTCAATTAATGCAGTGGTTTTTGAGTTATGTTAATCCCACAAACGAACATTACATTTTTATATATATAGAAAAGTAAAAAGCATCTAAGTAAAAAAGCACTTTAAAGGAATAGGTAAATCCAATTAGGTAAGAAGATAAGCAGAGAGGTTCCAAAATTAGTGTCAATTAATGCAGTGGTTTTTGAGTTATGTTAATCCCGCAAATGAACATTACAATTTTATTTATATAGATGTATAAATATTACAATTAATGTAATATTTAATGTATAAATAATCTATAAATATTAAAACTAATATGCCGTCCCTACTTTGCGGATTTTCACTTATTGTGGGTGGTTGTGGAACGTAACTGCCACGATAAGGAAATACTGTATTCACATAGAAGATGGCTTTGAAAGGCAGCAGATCCCAGGAGCTGTCTTCATAAACATGTCAGCGGCCTATGAGACTGAACCACCGCCTCCTCCTGAGAAAAATGTATAGTATCACAAAGGACGACCACCTCACCCGCCTCATAGGAAACCTGCTACAAAACAGGAGCTTCTTTGTTGAGTTCCAGGGCCAGAGAAGCAGATGGCGGAAACAGAAGAACGGCCTGCCTCAGGGGAGCGTGCTTGCTCCATCCATGTTCAACATCTACACAAATGACCAGCCACTGCCAGAAGGGACAGAGAATTTCATCTATGCTGATGATCGTGCCATCACCACTCAAGCAGGGAGCTTTGAGATGGTTGAACAGAAGCTCTCTGAAGCTCTAGGTGCTCTTACTGCCTATTACAGGGAAAACCAGCTGATCCCTAATCCATCTAAAACACAGACATGTGCTTTTCACCTTAAGAACAGACAAGCATCCCGAGCTCTGAGGATTACCTGGGAAGGAATCCCACTGGAGCATTGCACCGCACCCAAATATCTGGGAGTCACTCTGGACAGTGATCTGACCTACAAGAAGCACCACCTGAATATCAAACAAAAAGTGGGTGCTAGAAACAATATCATAAGAAAGCTGACTGGCACAACCTGGGGATCACAACCAGACACAGTGAAGACATCTGCCCTTGCGCTATGCTACTCTGCTGCTGAGTATGCATGCCCAGTGTGGAACACATCTCACCACACTAAAACAGTAGATGTGGCTCTTCATGAGATGTGGAGTGTCTGCTCCCTACACCACTGGAGAAATTACACTGCTTAGCCGGCATTGCACCACCTGACATCCGCCGGGAAGGAGCAGCCAATAGTGAAAGGACCAAGGCAGAGACATCTCCAGCTCATCCCCTGTTTGGGTATCAGCCAGCATGTCAACGACTTAAATCAAGAAATAGTTTTCTTAGATCTACAGAGACACTCGCTGGAACACCTCAGCAAGCCAGAGTCCAAAAGTGGCAGGCTCAAACCAATGGCTGATACCCAATGAGAGACTCCACCCTGGGCACACAGAAGACTGGGCGACTTGGAAGGCGCTGAACAAACTGTGCTCTGGCACCACGAGATGCAGAGCCAACCTCAAGAAATGGGGCCACTCAGTGGAGTCCACGTCATGTGATTGTGGAGAAGAGCCACTGACCACCTGCTGCAATGTACCCTGAGCCCTGCCACATGCACAATGGAGGACCTTCTTGCAGCAACACCAGAGGCACTCCAAGGGGCCAGAGACTGGTCAAAGGACATTTAACCAACTACCAAACTCACACATTTTGTATGCCTTGGGAGGCGGGCCAGGTTCGAAATCGTGGTACAGCAGCTGGGAAGAGGCCGCTCACTCGGGCCGTGCTTCTCCTGGAAGGGTTTGTAAACATTTTGTTCCAAAGGCTAGCATTTGATAAATAAACACACTCATACTCACCGGCCGGGAGCCAGCAAGAAAGCGGAAGAGAAAACCCATGAATTGGTTTTATTTTTCTTGGTGGATTTGTCAACTCCCTTGTGGCAATGAAATGGTTGTACAAGGGTTGAATTAAAACTAACGCCTCCACCTTCGTAACTCCTCAACAGATGGAGGTACTGGTATGTGGCAGGTACTGGCTTGTTCGGTAGACTCTCCTCTACAGTTCCATTTGGACAGGAAGCCTTAGCATTGAACGGTTGTGTTGCTAAAGTGCGAAGTATGGAACCCTGCGCAGATGGTCGGTCAATGCAACTTAAGCAACATATGTGTTGGGTACTGGCTTGTTCAGTAGACTCTCCTCTACAGTTCCATTTTGGCCGGAAGCCTAACATTGAATGATTGTGTAGTTAAAGTGCGAAGTATAGACCCCTGTGTTGCGACTCAAGCAATGTATGAGGCAGGTACTGGCTTGTTCAGTAGACTCTCCCCTACAGTTCCATTTTAGTGGGAAGCCTTAGCATTGAACAGTTGTGTTGTTAAAGTGCGAAGTATGGAACCCGGCGCAGATGGTCAGTCAATGCAACTTAAGCAATATATGCAACAGGTATTGGCTTGTTCAGTAGACTCTCCTCTACAGTTCCATTTTGGAGGGAAGTCTTAGCATTGAACGATTGTGTTGTTAAAGTGTGAAGTATAGACCCCTGCGCAGAAGTATAGACCCCTGCGTTGCGACTCAAGCAATGCATGGGGCAGGTACTGGCTTGTTCAGTAGACTCTCCTCTACAGATCCATTTTGTCGGGAAGCCTTAGCATTGAATGATTGTGTTGTTAAAGTGTGAAGTATATACCCCTGCACAGAAGTATAGACCCCTGTGTTATGACTTAAGCAACGTATGGGGCAGGTACTGGCTTGTTCAGTATACTCTCCTCTACAGTTCCATTTTGGTGGGAACCCTTAGCATTGAATGGTTGTGTTGTTAAAGTGCAAAATATGGAACCCTGCGCAGATGGTCGGTCAATACAACTTAATGTATGCGGCAGATACTGGCTTGTTTGGCAGACTCTCCTCTACAGTTCCATTTTGGCCGGAAGTCTTAGCATTGAACGGTTGTGTTGTTAAAGTGCGAAATATGGAACCCTGCACAGACAGTCAGTCAATGCGACTTAAGCAACATATGTGGCAGGTACTGGCTTGTTCAGGAGACTCTCCTCTACAGTTCTATTTTGGTGGGAAGTCTTAGCATTGAACGGTTGTGTTGTTAAAGTGTGAAGTATGGAGCCCTGCACAGATGGTCAGTCAATGTGATTTAAGCAACACATGGGGCAGGTACTGGCTTGTTCAGTAAACTCTCCTCTACAGTTCCATTTTAGCAGGAAGTCTTAGCATTGAACAATTGTGTTGTTAAAGTGTGAAGTATACAACCCTGCGCATGGTTTTGGGACCAGGCCTTCGGGCAGTAGAAGTAAATGTATGCAGCGTTTCAGAAAGACAATGACTGGAACGGCGATTCGATGGACGAAACTGTTTTGATAATCGTTTTATTGCTCATGGATGTATTTTTAATTTAATTTATGTCTAATTGTAGTGCATAATGGCAATTGTTTGTACTGGCATTGAATTTTTGCCATTACTTATGTGTAAACTGCTTTGAGTCCCCCTCGGGGTGAGAAAAGCGGTATACAAATACTGTAAATAATAATAATAATAATAATAATAATAATAATAATAATAGTAATGCGATTTAAGCAACATATGCAACAGGCAGTGGCTTGTTCAGCAGACTCTCCTCTACAGTTCCATTTTGCCAGGAAGCCTTAGCATTGAACGATTCTGTTGTTAAAGTGCGAAGTATAGACCCCTGCGCAGATGGTCAGTCAATGCAACTTAAGCAACATATGCAACAGGTACTGGCTAGTTCAGTAGACTCTCCTCTACGGTTCCATTTTGGCGAGAAGCCTTAGCACTGAATGGTTGTGTTGTTAAAGTGTGAAGTATGGAACCCTGCGCAGAAGTATAGACCCCTGCGTTGCGACTCAAGCTATGTATGAGGCAGGTACTGGCTTGTTCAGTAGACTCTCCCCTACAGTTCCATTTGGATAGGAAGCCTTAGCATTGAACGGTAGTGTTGTTAAAGTGCAAAGTATAGAACCCTGTGCAGATGGTCAGTCAATGCGACTTAAGCAACATATGCAGCAGGTACTGGCTTGTTCAGCAGACTCTCCTCTACAGTTTCATTTTGGCCGGAAGTCTTAGCATTGAACGGTTGTGTTGTTAAAGTGTGAAGTATAGAACCCTGCGCAGATGGTCGGTCAATGCGACTTCTCTTTCTTCCTTTTCCTATCATTCTTTCTTTCTTTCTTTCTTTCTTTCTTTCTTTCTTTCTTTCTTTCTTCCCTTCCTCCTTCCACCTTTCCTTCCTTCCTTTTCTTTTTCTCTCATTCCTTCTTCCTTCCCATTCCTTCCACTTTCCTCCCCTCTTCTTTCTTTCGTTCCTTCCCTTTTCCAACTTTCTTTCTTTGCTTGCTTTTCTTTCTCTTTCTGTCCACTTTCCACCCTTTCTTTCTTTCTCCTCCCTCCTTCCAACTTTCCTTCCACTTTCTCTTACTTCCATTTCATCATTCTTTCTCATTCCTCTCTTTCTTTCTTTCTTTCTTTCTTTCTTTCTTTCTTTCTTTCCTTCCTTCCTTCCTTCCTTCCTTTCCCTTCTCCCTGGCGCCTCCTGCCGGCTTGTCCTCTCTCTTCCTCTCTCCCTTTCTCTCTCTCTCTCTCTTTCTCTCTCTCTCTCTCTCTCTCTCTCTCTCTCTCTCTCTCTTTCTCATTCCTCCCTCTCTTTCTTCCCTTTCCTCCCTCTCTTTCTTTCTCCCTCCCTTTCATTTTTTCCTTCTTTCCCCTTTCCCTCCTCTCTTTCTCTTTCTTTCTTTTCTTTCCTTCTCCTTCCTTTCTTCTTTCTTTCTTCCTTTCCTTCTCCCTTCTCCTCTCTTTTCCTTTCTTCCCACTTTCCTCTTTTTCTTTCTTTCCTCCCTCCTTCCAACTTTCCTTCCTTCTTTCCACTTTCCCCCTCTCCCTTTCTCTTTCCTCCTTTTCTTATTCCTTCTCCTTCCTCTCTTTCTTTCTTTCCTCCCTCCTTCCAGCTTTCCTTCCTTCTTTCCACTTTCCCCCTCTCCCTTTCTCTTTCTTCCTTTTCTTAGTCCTTCTCCTTCCTCTCTTTCTTTTCTCCTTCCTTCCTTTCTCTTTCATTCTTTCTTTCTTTCTCATTCCTACCTCTTTTCCTTTCTTCCCACTTTCCTCCGTCTCTTTCTTACTTTCTTCCCTCCTTTCAACGTTCCTTCCTTCTTTCCACTTTCCCCCTCTCTCTTTCTCTTTCTTCCTTTTCTTACTCTTTCTCCTTCCTTCCTTCCTTCCTTTCTTTCTCTCTTCCTTTCTCTTTTTCTTTCTCATCCCTCCCTCTTTTCCTTTCTTCCCACTTTCCTCCCTCTCTTTCTTTCTTTCCTCCTTCCTTTCAACTTTCCTTCCTTCTTTCCACTTTCCTCCCTCTCTCTTTCTCTTTCTTCCTTTTCTTATTCTTTCTCCTTTCTTTCTTTCTTTCTTTCTTTCTTTCTTTCTCATTCCTCCCTTTTTTTCTTTCTTCCAACTTCCCTTTCTTTCTTTCTTTTTTTCTTTCCTCCTTCCAACTTTCCTTCCTCCCTTTTCTTTCTTTCTCATTCCTCCCTCTTTCCCTTTCTTCCCACTTTCCTCCCTCTCTTTCATTCTTTCCTCCCTCCTTCCAACTTTCCTTCCTTCTTTCCACTTTCCTCCCTCTCTCTTTCTCTTTCTTCCTTTTCTTATTCTTTCTCATTTCTTTCTTTCTTTCTTTCTTTCTCATTCCTCCCTTTTTTTCTTTCTTCCAACTTCCCTTTCTTTCTTTCTTCTTTCTTTTTTTTCTTCCTCCTTCACTTTCCTTCCCTCCCTTTTCTTTCTTTCTCATTCCTCCCTCTTTCCCTTTATTCCCACTTTCCTCCCTCTCTTTCATTCTTTCCTCCCTCCTTCCAACTTTCCTTCCTTCTTTCCACTTTCTCCCTCTCCCTTTCTCTTTCTTCATTTTCTTATCATTCTTTCTCTTTCCACTTTCCCTTTCTTTCTTTCTTTCTTTCTTTCTTTCTTTCTTTCTTTCTTTCTTTCTTTCTTTCTTTCTTTCTTTCTTTCTTTCTTTCTTTCCCTTCCTTTCCCTTCCTCCTTTCCTTGTCCTTCCTCTCCCCCTCTTCCTCTCTCTCTCTCCTCCCTCCCTTCCTTTTTCCCTCCCCTCTTCCCCTGCCAGGACCGCCTCTCCTCCTTCCTTCCTTTCTTTCCCTCCCTCCTTCCTCCCTTCCCTCCAGATCCCTCCCTTCCCGGCCGAAGTCGGGCGAGAGAGCAGCCGAGGCGGGCAAGTTCTCCTCCTTCTCCTCCTTCCCTCCTTCCTCCTTCCCTTCTTCTTCTCCTGTGTTTGGAAGCTTTTCCCCCCTGGACGGGATGCCAAGATGCCCCCTTGGCTCCTGCCCTGTTGGGGGGCCACCCTGCCCCTCCTGCTCTTGTGGGCGATGCCAGCCGGGGGAGCAGTGCCTTCTTCCCCCAACGCCGCTTCCTCCTCCTCTTCTTCCTCTTCCTCTTCCTCCTCGTCTTCCTCGGCCCTGGAGCGCTTCAAGGTGGTCTTCGCCCCCCTCATCTGCAAGAGGACCTGCCAGAAGGGACACTGTCGCGACAGCTGCAAGCCCGGCAGCAACATGACCCTCATCGGCGAGAATGGCCACTCCATGGACACCCTCACCGGGTCCGGGTTCCGCGTGGGTGAGGAGCGCACACTCTCCTTCCTGTAGTTGTGGTTGTGGTTGTGCTTGTTGTTGTTGTTGTTGTGCAAAGGAGGCAGGCTCCAAGTCCACAGCTTGCCACACTTCCATCCTTTGGAGCAAAGGGGTAAACACAAATGCTCTTCCTTCTGATGTTGGAGGGATCCCTCCTTCTCTTTCCTTTCTTTCTTTCCTCCTTCTCTTCCCTTCCTTTCCTTTCTTTATTTCCTCCTTCTCTTTCCTTCCTTTCCTTCCTTTCTTTCCTCCTTCTCTTCCCTTCCTTTCCTTTCTTTCTTTCCGCCTTCTCTTTCCTTCCTTTCCTTCCTTTCTTTCCTCCTTCTCTTCCTTTCCTTTCTTTCTTTCCGCCTTCTCTTTCCTTCCTGTCCTTCCTTTCTTTCCTCCTTCTCTTTCCTTCCTTTCCTTTCTTTATTTCCTCCTTCTCTTTCCTTCCTTCCTTTCCTCCTTCTCTTTCCTTCCTTCCCTTTCTTTCTTTCCTCCTTCTCTTTCTTTCCTTTCCTTCCTTCCTTTCCTCCTTCTCTTTCCTTCCTTCCCTTTCTTTCTTTCCTCCTTCTCTTTCTTTCCTTTCCTTCCTTCCTTTCTTCCTTCTCTTTCCTTCCTTCCCTTTCTTTCTTTCCTCCTTTTCTTTCTTTCCTTTCTTCTGCTTCTTCCTTCCTTCTCTTCCTCCTCCCTCTCCTCCCTCCCTCCCTTCCCCCCTCCCTTCCTTCCTTCCTTCCTTCCTTCCTTCTGATGCTGGAGTAATTTGTAGTTCATTCCCTTTCTTTCCTTTCCTTTCCTTTCTTCCCTTCTTTCCTTTCCTTTCTTTCTTTCCCCCTTCCCTTCTCCTTCCTTCCTTCCTTCCTTCCTTCCTTCCTTCCTTCTGATGCTGGAGGAATCTTTAGTTCCCTTCGTTCCTTCTCTTCCTTCCATTCTTTTCTTCTGATTCTGGAGGAATCTCCTTCTTTCTTTCCTTCCTTCCTTCCTTCTGATGATGATGGAGTAATTTGTAGTTCCTTCCCTTCCCTTTTTTTCCTTTGCCTTCTTTCTTTCTTTCTTTCTTTCTTTCTTTCTTTCTTTCTTTCTTTCTTTCTTTCTTTCCCCCTTCCCTTCTTCTCCTTCCTTCCTTCCTTCCTTCTGATGCTGGAGGAATCTTTAGTTCCCTTCCTTCCTTCTCTTCCTTCCATTCTTTTCTTCTGATTCTGGAGGAATCTCCTTCTTTCTTTCCTTCCTTCCTTCCTTCTGATGATGATGGAGTAATTTGTAGTTCCTTCCCTTCCCTTTTTTTCCTTTGCCTTCTTTCTTTCTTTCTTTCTTTCTTTCTTTCTTTCTCTTCTTTCTTTCTTTCTTTCTTTCTTTTTAAATAAAATAAAGGGAAGATATTCTAGCCTGAAAAGAGTCGTCAGCCGGTCCGTGGTCTTTCCCCTCCCTCCCTCCTCCCTCCCTCCCTCCCCTCCTCCTCCCTCCCTCCCTCCCTCCTTTCTTCCCTTCCCCTTCTCCTTCCTTCCTTCCTTCCTTCCTTCCTTCCTTCCTTCCTTCCTTCCTTCCTTCTCTTATTCCTTCCCTTTCTTCTGTCTTTGTTTGCTTCCTTCCTTCCTTCCTTCCTTCCTTCCTTCCTTCCTTCCTTCCTTCTTTTCTTCCTTCTCTTTTTCCTTCCTCCTGGTTTCATTCCCTCCTTCCTTCTCTTCTTCCTTCCTTCCTTCCTTCCTTCCTTCCTTCCTTCCTTCCTTCCTTCTTTTCTTCTTTCCTTCCCTCCTTCTCTCCCTCCTTTTCTCCTTTTCCCTTCCTTCCTTTCCTCCTTTCTATCCCTTCCTTTCCTATTTCTTTCTTTCTGTCCTTCCTTCCTTCTGATGGTGGAGGAATCTCTAGTTTCTTCCTCCCTCCCTTCTCTTCCTCCTTCCCTTCTCTTCCCTTCCTTTCTTCTGTTGCTGGAGGAATCTCTAGTTCCTTCCCTTTAGATTTCTTTCCTTCTTTCCATCCCTTCCTTTCCCCTTCCTTCCTTCTTCCTTCCTTCTGATGCTGAAGGAATCTACCTCCTTAACTTCCTTTCACCTTCCTTCTTTCCTTCCTTTCCTCCTTTCCATCCCTTCCTTTCCCCTTCCTTCCTTCCTTCCTTCCTTTTTTCCTTCTGATGCTGAAGGAATCTACCTCCTTAACTTCCTTTCACCTTCCTTCTTTCCTTCCTTTCCTCCTTTCCATCCCTTCCTTTCCCCTTCCTTCCTTCCTTCCTTTTTTCCTTCTGATGCTGGAGGAATCTCTAGTTCCTTCCCTCCCCTTCAGTTTTCTTTTCCCTTTTCCATTCCTTCCTTTCATATTTCCTCCTTCCTTCTAATGCTGAAATCTCTACGTTCTTAACTTCCCATCACTTTGCTTCCTTTCTTTCCTCTTTTCCATCCCTTCCTTTCCCCTTCCTTCCTTCCTTCCTTCCTTCCTTCCTTCCTTCCTTCCTTCCTTCCTTCCTTCCTTCCTTCCTTCCTTCTGATGCTGGAGGAATCCCTAGTTCCTTCCCTTTCAGTTTTCTTTCCTCCTTTTCATCCTTTCTTTCTTTCTTTCTTTCTTTCTTTCTTTCTTTCTTTCTTTCTTTCTGTCCTCCCTCCCTTCTCTTCTCTTCCTTCCTTCCTCTCTTCTGATGCTGAAGGAATCTCTACATCCTTAACTTCCCATCACTTTACTTCCTTTCTTTCCTCTTTTCCATCCCTTCCTTTCCCCTTCCTTCCTTCCTTCCTTCCTTCCTTCCTTCCTTCCTTCCTTCCTTCCTTCTGATGCTGGAGGAATCCCTAGTTCCTTCCCTTTCAGTTTTCTTTCCTCCTTTTCATCTTCTTTCTTTCTTTCTTTCTTTCTTTCTTTCTTTCTTTCTTTCTTTCTTTCTTTCTTTCTGTCCTCCCTCCCTTCTCTTCTCTTCCTTCCTTCCTCTCTTCTGATGCTGAAGGAATCTCTACATCCTTAACTTCCCATCACTTTACTTCCTTTCTTTCCTCTTTCTTTCCCCTTCCTTCCTTCCTTCCTTCCTTCCTTCCTTCCGATGAAGGAATCTCTAGCTCCTTAACTTCCCTTCACTTTCTTTCCTTCCATCCTTTCCTCCTTTCAATCCCTTATTTTCCTCCTTCCTTCCTTCCTTCCTTCCTTCCTTCCTTCCTTCCTTCCTTCCTTCCTTCTGATGAAGGAATCTCTAGCTCCTTAACCTCCCTTCACTTTCCTTCCTTTCTTTCCTTCTTTCCAAACTTTCTTTTCCTCTTTCTTTCTTTCTTTCTTTCTTTCTTTCTTTCTTTCTTTCTTTCTTTCTTTCTTTCTTTCTTTCTGTCCTTCCTTCCTTCCTTCTGATGCTGAAAAATATTTAACTCCTTAACTTCCCTTCACTTTCCTTCCTTTCTTTCCTCTTTTCCATCCCTTCTTTTCCTCCTTCCTTCCTTCCTTCCTTCCTTCCTTCCTTCCTTCCTTCCTTCCTTCTGATGCTGAAGGAATCTCTTGCTCCTTAACTTCCCTTCACTTCCTTCCTTCCTTTCCTCCTTTCCATCCCTTCTTTTCTTCTTTCTTTCTTTCTTTCTTTCTTTCTTTCTTTCTTTCTTTCTTTTCTTCTTTTTTTCTTTTTTTCCTTCCTTCCTTCTCTTCTGTCTTTTCTTCCTTCGCACTTCCCTTTCTCCATTCTCATCCATCCATCTCTTTCCCCTTCTTCCTTCCTTCCTTCCTTCCTTCCTTCCTTCCTTCCTTCCTTCCTTCCTTCCTTTTTCAGCCTTTCCCCCCTTTCGACACCTCTCCTTTGTCCCACTTTGTGTCCACACTGTCCAACTGGTGCAGTTTGACCCCACTTGACCTCTTATCATCCTAGGAGTTTCAGCTTTCGCCAGGCCTTCCACCTTCTTTGCCCACCCAAATGGCCATGTCCACCATTCCATAGCTGAAAATGGGATCAAACTGGGTTAAACCCACAGTGTAGCTTGACCCCTGGGTTATGGTGAGATCAGGGTTTCCAGTTCTGTTATTTTTTTTCGTGTCCTAGGCCCAGTTGGCGATTCCTCTCTTCCTCCTCCTCCTCCTCCTCTTCTTCTCTTGCTCCTCCTGCTTATTCTTTCCTTCTGTTGCTTTTTGGCTGGCGGAAAACCTTACCTCATGTCCCGGCCGGTCTCCTGGGGCTCCTCTCCAAAAATCCCTTGGCCAAGAAGCCAGGAACAGAGAGAGAGAAAACACAAGGAAGGTCCGGCCCAGCCAATGGATTCCAGAGGTGGGACTCTGGCCCAGAAGACCCTCTCGCTCGGCCAAAAAAGCGGAGTGGTAGGGCCTCTGGGAACGTGCAGAGAGCCAGAGAAGGGGAACCCCCCCCTCCTCCTCCCCATCCCATCCTCATCCATCCCCATCCCTCCCTTTTGGACCCAAACTTCTGCTTTTTCGGGTACTAAAAGGTCCAGATCGTGCCCAACTTGGAAAACTTTGGAAAGTCGCAGCTAAGACATTTGTTGTTGTTGTCGTTGTTGTTGTTTTGCAGAGGAAGGATCCACAATGGAGTTAGTTACATTTATTGTTCTATGTACATACACACACACAATAATAATAATAATAATAATAATAATAATAATAATAATTGTGTGTATATATATTTGTTGTTGTTGTCATTGTTGTTGTTGTTTTGCAGAGGAAGGATCCACAATGGAGTTAGTTACATTTATTGTTCTATGTACATACACACACACAATAATAATAATAATAATAATAATAATAATAATAATAATTGTGTGTATATATATTTGTTGTTGTTGTCATTGTTGTTGTTGTTTTGCAGAGGAAGGATCCACAATGGAGTTAGTTACATTTATTGTTCTATGTACATACACACACACAATAATAATAATAATAATAATAATAATAATAATAATAATTGTGTGTATATATATTTGTTGTTGTTGTCATTGTTGTTGTTGTTTTGCAGAGGAAGGATCCACAATGGAGTTAGTTACATTTATTGTTCTATGTACATACACACACACAATAATAATAATAATAATAATAATAATAATAATAATAATTGTGTGTATATATATTTGTTGTTGTTGTCATTGTTGTTGTTGTTTTGCAGAGGAAGGATCCACAATGGAGTTAGTTACATTTATTGTTCTATGTACATACACACACACAATAATAATAATAATAATAATAATAATAATAATAATAATTGTGTGTATATATATTTGTTGTTGTTGTCATTGTTGTTGTTGTTTTGCAGAGGAAGGATCCACAATGGAGTTAGTTACATTTATTGTTCTACGTACATACACACACGCAATAATAATAATAATAATAATAATAATAATAATAATTGTGTGTATATATATTTGTTGTTGTTGTCATTGTTGTTGTTGTTTTGCAGAGGAAGGATCCACAATGGAGTTAGTTACATTTATTGTTCTATGTATATACACACACAATAATAATAATAATAATAATAATAATAATAATAATAATAATAATTTGTGTGTCTGTGTGTCTCGGTGTGTGTATAGACACAGCTATGTGTGTATGTACACACATATACTAATAATAGTAATAATAATTGTGTGTATGTGTGTGTATAGACACAGCTATGTGTGTATGTACACACGTATACTAATAATAGTAATAATAATTGTGTGTATGTGTGTGTATAGACACAGCTATGTGTGTATGTACACACATATACTAATAATAGTAATAATAATTGTGTGTACGTGTGTGTATAGACACAGTTATGTGTGTATGTACACACATATACTAATAATAGTAATAATTGTGTGTACGTGTGTGTATAGACACAGTTATGTGTGTATGTACACACGTATGCTAATAATAGTAATAATAATTGTGTGTATGTGTGTGTAGACACAGCTATGTGTGTATGTACACACATATACTAATAATAGTAATAATAATTGTGTGTACGTGTGTGTATAGACACAGCTATGTGTGTATGTACACACGTATACTAATAATAGTAATAATAATTGTGTGTACGTGTGTGTATAGACACAGTTATGTGTGTATGTACACACATATACTAATAATAGTAATAATAATTGTGTGTACGTGTGTGTATAGACACAGCTATGTGTGTATGTACACACATATACTAATAATAGTAATAATAATTGTGTGTACGTGTGTGTATAGACACAGTTATGTGTGTATGTACACACATATACTAATAATAGTAATAATAATTGTGTGTATGTGTGTGTAGACACAGCTATGTGTGTATGTACACACATATACTAATAATAGTAATAATAATTGTGTGTACGTGTGTGTATAGACACAGTTATGTGTGTATGTACACACATATACTAATAATAGTAATAATAATTGTGTGTATGTGTGTGTATAGACACAGCTATGTGTGTATGTACACACATATACTAATAATAGTAATAATAATTGTGTGTACGTGTGTGTATAGACACAGCTATGTGTGTATGTACACACATATACTAATAATAGTAATAATAATTGTGTGTACGTGTGTGTATAGACACAGTTATGTGTGTATGTACACACATATACTAATAATAGTAATAATAATTGTGTGTATGTGTGTGTATAGACACAGCTATGTGTGTATGTACACACATATACTAATAATAGTAATAATAATTGTGTGTACGTGTGTGTATAGACACAGTTATGTGTGTATGTACACACATATACTAATAATAGTAATAATAATTGTGTGTATGTGTGTGTAGACACAGCTATGTGTGTATGTACACACATATACTAATAATAGTAATAATAATTGTGTGTACGTGTGTGTATAGACACAGCTATGTGTGTATGTACACACATATACTAATAATAGTAATAATAATTGTGTGTATGTGTGGGTAGACACAGCTATGTGTGTATGTACACACATATACTAATAATAGTAATAATAATTGTGTGTATGTGTGTGTATAGACACAGCTATGTGTGTATGTACACACATATACTAATAATAGTAATAATAATTGTGTGTACGTGTGTGTATAGACACAGCTATGTGTGTATGTACACACATATACTAATAATAGTAATAATAATTGTGTGTATGTGTGTGTATAGACACAGTTATGTGTGTATGTACACACATATACTAATAATAGTAATAATAATTGTGTGTATGTGTGTGTATAGACACAGCTATGTGTGTATATGTACAGACATATAATAATAATAATAATAATAATAATTGTGTGTGTGTATAGAAAAAGCTATGTGTGTATTATATGTGTGTACATACACACACATAGCTGTGTCTATATATACACACACACATATATATACACACATATTTTTATGTGTGTGTACATACTAATAGGTGTGTATATATATATGTGTGTGTATATGTGTATATTTAGACACAGTTATGTGTGTATGTACACACATGTAATAATAATAATAATAATAGTGTGTGTGTATAGAAAAAGCTATGTGTGTGTGTATATATATATATACGCACACTATTATTATTGTTATTATATGTGTGTACATACACACATAGCTGTGTCTATACACACACACATACACATATATACACACATATTATTATTATTATGTGTGTGTACATACTAATATGTGTGTATATATATGTGTGTGTATGTACACACATATAATAATAATAATAATAATAATAATAATAATAATAATAATAATGTGTGTGTATAGACACAGCTATGTGTGTATGTACACATAATAATAATAGTATGTGTGTGTGTATATATATATATATATATATATATAGACACAGCTATGTGTGTATGTACACATAATAATAATAATGGTGTGTGTGTCTATATAGACACAGCTACATTTGTATGTACACACATATAATAATAATAATAATAATAATAATAATTCTGTGTGTATAGACACAGCTATGTGTGTGTATGTACAGACATATAATAATAATACATATATATACATAAATATTGTTGTTGTTGTTGTTATAAAGTCTAGATTGTAGTTAAATACATTTCTAGTTACATACATACATACATATCTGTGTGTATCTATATTTATATGTATGTATGTATGTATGTATGTATGTATGTATGTATGTATATATATACATAGATACACACACCATGATCCTATAAATCCTGGTGAATCCTCCCCAAACCTCTCTAGTATGTTCAGTTGCTGATCAGTTCTCTGTTTGTTGTGTGCCATAGAAAAGAACAGGCAGTGGGCGGGGGGTCCTGCAAATTTCACACCAATGGAGAGAGTAAGGACCACTGGGATGCCTGCAATGTCATTGGAGGGATCTCTAGTATGTTCAGTTACTGATCAATTCTCTGTTTGTTGTGTGCCATAGAAAAGAACAGGCAGTGGGCGGGGGGGTCCTGCAAATTTCACACCAATGGAGAGAGTAAGGAACACTGGGATGCCTGCAATGTCATTGGAAGAAGGGACATTGTTGTCTCCTAAGTAATGGGAGCTGTAGCTGTTTGTGGATTTAGGACCTTCTCTATGTAAGTGGACATCCCAGCCACACACAGATACATATTTCCACTTTTATTATGTGTATAGATAATAATCATACTAGAAAGAGCTCATTGGTTCCCTTTTCCGCTTTCCCTCTCCTTATGTCAACGTTGCTGCCAATGTGTAAGCGAAGCCGCCTTCCCGCGCAGACGTTGGCTCCGAGGACTTTTGGATTGCGAATCCTATTTTCCGGGAGGCGCAAGTTTATACCTGCTGCTGCTTTTGGTGGGGATTTACGGGATGTCGCGACGGCAGCTGCGGCCGGTCGCCCTCTGAGTCATGTATTTATTCATCCCCACCTGTCTGAGGTTTCCCTGATTCAAGAGGGGGAAACAGGAGGCTCCCTTTTGGGTGGGCGCTTTCCCTACAACAACACCGGGTCAGGCTAGATGACCTTTGGGTGCCCCCTCGAAATCTAACACAGGGTCAGACTAGATGACCTTTGGGTTCCCCCCTCAAAACCTAACACAGGGTCAGACTAGATGACTTTTGGGTTCCCCCTTTGAAACTTAATATAGGGTCAGACTAGATGGCGTTCGGGTTCCCCTATCAAAACGTAACACAAGGTCAAACTAGATGACCTTCAGGTGCCCCCCTCGAAACCTAATACAGGGTCAGACTAGATGACCTTTGGGTGCACCCTTTTTGTGATTTTTACCACTAGGATGCCAAGGAAGCCCTTGAGCAACTACACCCATCAAAACCTAACACAGGGTCAGACTAGATGACCTTCGGGTGCCTCCTCCAAAAGCTAACACAGAGTCAGACTAGATGACTTTCAGGTTCCCCCCTCAAAACCTAACACAGGGTCAGAATAGATGACTTGGGATCTCCCATCAAAACCTAACGCAGGGTCAGACTAGATGACCTTTGGGGGTCCCCAATTTACAACCTACCGCAGGGTCAGACTAGATGACCTTCGGGTGCCCCCTTCAAAACCTAACACAGGGTCAGACTAGATGACCTTTGGGTGCCCCCTTTTTGTGATTTTTTTACCATTAGGATGCAAAGGAAGCCCTTGAGCAATCACATCCATCGAAACCTAACGCAGGGTCAGACTAGATATCCTTCGGGTGACCCCCTCGAAATCTAACACAGGGTCAGACTAGATGACTTTTGGGTTCCCCCTTCAAAACTTAATATTGGGCCAGACTAGATGACTTTCGAGTTGCCCTATCAAAACTTAATACAGAGTCAGACTAGATGACCTTTGGGCACCCACCTTTTGTAATATTTGACCATTAGGATGCAAAGGAAGCCCTTGAGCAACTACTCCCATCAAAACCTAATGTAGAGTCAGACTAGATGACCTTTGGGGGTTCTGCCCTTTACAACCGAACGCAGGGTCAGACTAGATGATCTTTGGGGGTCCCCAATTTACAACCTAACGCAGGGTCAGACTAGATGACTTTTGGGATCCTCCATCAAAACCTAACACAGGGTCAGACTAGATGACCTTTGGGTGTCCCCCCTTTACAAACTAACGCAGGGTCAGACTAGATGACCTTTGGGCACCCACCTTTTATGATATTTGACCATTAGGATGCAAAGGAAGCCCTTGAGCAACTACTCCCATCAAAACCTAATGCAGAGTCAGACTACATGACCTTTGGGGGTCCCCCCTTTACAACCGAACGCAGGGTCAGACTAGATGACCTTTGGGGGTCCCCAATTTACAACCTAACACAGGGTCAGACTAGATGACTTTTGGGATCCTCCATCAAAACCTAACACAGGGTCAGACTAGATGACCTTTGAGTGTCCCCTTCAAAACCTGACACAGGGTCAGACTAGATGTCCTTTTGGTGCCCCCTTCAAATACTAATACAGGGTCAGACTAGATGACTTTTGGGTTCCCCCGTCAAGACCTAACAGAGGGTCAGACTAGATGTCCTTCAGGTTCCCCTATCAAAACCTAACACAGGGTCAGACTAGATGACCTTCGGGTCCTCCCTTCAAAACCTAACACAAGGTCAGACTAGATGACTTTCAGGTTTCCCCCTCGAAACCTAACACAGGGTAAGAATAGATGACTTTTGGGTTCCCCCATCAAGACCTAACACAGGGTCAAACTAGATGACCTTTGGGGGTCCCCAATTTACAACCTACCGCAGGGCCAGACTAGATGATCTTTGGCTGCCCACCACATTATCTAACATAGGGTCAGACTAGATGACCTTTGGCTCCCCCATCATAATCTAACATAGGGTCAGACTAGATGACCTTTGGGGGTCCCCCTTTACAATCTAACACAGGGTCAGACTAGATGACCTTTGGCTGCCCACCACATTATCTAACATAGGGTCAGACTAGATGTCCTTTGATTGCCCCCTTCGAATCCTAACGCAGGGTCAGACTAGATGACCTTTGGGTTCCCCCTTCGAAACTCAATATAGGGTCAGACTAGATGACTTTAGGGTGCCCTCCTCGAAACCAAACACAGGGTCAGACTAGATGACCTTTGGGTTCCCCCTTCGAAACTCAATATAGGGTCAGACTAGATGTCCTTCGGGTTCCCCCATCGAATCCTAACACAGGGTCAGACTAGATGACCTTTGGGTGACCCCCTTTACAAACCATCGCAGGGTCAGACTAGATGACCTTTGGCTGCCCACCACATTATCTAACATAGGGCCAGACTAGATGACCTTCAGGTTCACCCATCAAGATCTAACACAGGGTCAGACTAGATGTCCTTTGAGTGTCCCCCTTTGCAACCTAACACAGGGTCAGACTAGATGACTTTTGGGATCCCCCATCAAAACCTAACGCAGGGTCAGACTAGATGACCCTTTGTACAAAGGCACCCATTGGGGCCAACCCTGCTGACCCTCCCTGGGAGGCCAGTTTTGGGGCCAGAAAGGGATCCAAGGGATTTGAGGTTGCCCGCAAGAATGCCCGGCAGCGCGACAGGTTGTCTGGCCCTGGCTCCAGCAGCCCAAGAAGGGCCCTGTGTGCCCCATTTCTGGCTGGGCTGGGCCTTGGGCCGGGTGCCCACGGTCTTCTTTGGGGTGGGACCGGCCGGGCGGGCAGGAGTGCTGACTCAGGCGTTGAGTTCAAACAGGCGGAAATGCGGTCTGGGAGGGACCCGCCATTCATTCCTTTGCCTTCCCTGGTTGACATTCAGCTTTGCACATTCTACAATTGCTCAAGGGCTCCCTTTGCAGCCGAATCATAAAAAAAATCACCCAAAGGTCATCTAGTCTGACCCTGTGTTGTTATAAAGTCAACCAGTGAGGGTCTCTGCATAGAGGTAGCAAGTAGTGGAATAATGTCCAGGGTGGGAGGACGAACCCTTGCTTGTTCGAAACAAGTGTGGATGTTGCAATGAGCAAGCTTGAATAGCATTGAGTCACCATGAAGCTGCAAAGTCAATCAGTGAGGGTATTTGCGTAGAGGTAGCAAGTGAAGTATTTATTTATATATACCTTTCAAATAAAGTCCAGGGTGGGAGGACAAACCCTTGCTTGTTCGAAGCAAGTGTGGATGTTGCAATGAGCAACCTTGAATAGTATTGAGTAGCCATGAAGCTGCAAAGTCAATCAGTGAGGGTATCTGCATAGAGTTAGCAAGTGGAGTATTTATATATGCCTTTAAAATAAAGTTGGGAGAAAAAAACCCTTGTTTTTGCAATCAGCAAGCTTGGCTTAGCATTTGAGTCGCCATGAAGCTGTAAAGTCAATCAGTGAGGGTATCTGCATAGAGGTAGCAAGTGGAGTATTTATATATACCTTTCAAATGAAGTCCAGGGTGGGAGAAAAAACCCTTGTTTTTGCAATGAGCAAGATTGGGTTAGCATTTGAGTCGCCATGAAGCTGCAAAGTCAATCAGTGAGGGCATTTGCATAGAGGTTGCAAGTAGTAGAATAATGTCCAGGATGGGAAGACGGACTCTTGTCTGTTTGAAGCAAGTATGGATGTTGCAATGAGCAAGCTTGGGTTAGCATTTGAGTCGCCATGAAGCTGCAAAGTCAATCAGTGATGCTATCTGCCTTTTAACTGCCACGGCTCAGAATATTTGTGTTGATATCATTTAATAGATTTGTTTAATGATTTTAATTATATATATATTTATAATATTTATTACTAGATGCCTTAGATAATTCACATGAAGCTGCAAATGAGCAAGCTTGGGTTAGCATTTGAGTCACCATGAAGCTGCAAAGTCAATCAGTGAGGGCATTTTCATAGAGGTTGCAAGTAGTAGAATAATGTCCCGGGTGGGAGGACGAACCCTTGTCTGTTTGAAGCAAGTGTGGGTGAAGCAATGAGCAAGCTTGGGTTAACATTTGAGCCGCCATGAAGCTGCAAAGTCAATCAGTGAGGGTATCTGCCTAGAGGTAGCCTGTGCTTTGTTGCCTGGAGGCACCCTCTGTCTAGGATGGGAGGACAAACCTAGTTTATTTGGAGCAAGTGTGAATGTTGCAGTGGGCAAGCTTGAATAGCATTGAGTAGCCATGAAGCTGCAAAGTCAATCAGTGAGGGTATTTGCCTAGAGGTAGCCTGTCCTTTGTTGCCTGGAGGCACCCTCTGTCTAGGATGGGAGGACAAACCTAGTCTATTTGGAGCAAGTGTGGATGTTGCAGTGAGCAATCTTGGGTTAGCATTTGAGTCGCCATGAAGCTGCAAAGTCAATCAATGATGGTATCTGCATAGAGGTAGCAAGTAGTAGAACAATGTCCAGGATGGGAGGTTGAACCCTTGCTTGTTTGAAGCAAGTGTGGATGTTGCAATGAGCAAGCTTGGGTTAGCATTTGAGTCACCATGAAGCTGCAAAGTCAATCAGTGAGGGTATCTGCGTAGAGGTAGCAAGTGGAGTATTTATATATACCTTTCAAATAAAGTCCAGGGTGGGAGAAAAAATAACCTTGTTTTTGCAATGAGCAAGCTTGGGTAAGCATTTGAGTTGCCAAGAAGCTGCATTGAGTAGCCATGAAGCTGAGAAGTCAATCAGTGAGGGTATTTGCCTAGAGGTAGCCTGTGCTTTGTTGCCTGGAGGCACCCTCTGTCTAGGATGGGAGGACAAACCTAGTCTATTTGGAGCAAGTGTGGATGTTGTAGTGAGCAAGCTTGGGTTAGCGTTGGAGTCACCATGAAGTCAATCAGTGAGGGCATTTGCATAGAGGTAGCAAGTAGTAGAACAATGTCAGGGATGGGAGGACGAACCCTTGCTTGTTTGAAGCAAGCGTGGATTTTGCAATGAGCAAGCTTGTGTTAGCATTTGAGTCGCCACGAAGCTGCAACGTCAATCGGTGATGGTATCTGCATAGAGATGGTATCTGCCTTTTAACTGCCAGGGCTCAGAATATTTGTGTTTATATCATTTAATAGATTTTTTTCATGATTTTAATTATATATATTTATAATATTTATTGCTAGGTGTCTTAGATAATTCACATGAAGCTGCAAAGTCAATCAGCGAGGGTATTTTCCTAGAAGTAGCCTGTCCTTTGTTGCCTGGAGGCACCCTCTTTCAACCCCTTCTCCTCTCTTCCCAGTGGTCTGCCCTCTGCCCTGCATGAACGGGGGCCAATGCACCTCCGGCAACCACTGCTTGTGCCCGCCCGAGTTCACCGGCCGCTTCTGCCAAGTCCCGGTGAGTCGCCAAGGCCAGCCGTCCCGCGTCCCCAGCGAGGGGCTCCCCGCGGAGACTGGCTCCAGCAAACACGCCATCTACGCCGTCCAGTTCATCTCCGACGGGCACGGCGACACGCCATCGGGACCGGGAGGGGGGTCCAAAGGGACGGTCAGCCACTCCACCTTCATGGTGCCCCTCGGACCCGGGCAACATTCCTCCGAAGGTAAGCCAGTCAATATCAATCAATAGATTTGCTTCATGATTATAATTATATATATATTTATAATATTTATTACTAGATGACGTCTTAGTAGACAATTCACATATCGTTATGGATTTCCAGTGGTAGTTGAGTCTCCTTATGGCAGCAAAAAGTGGCGTGTCAATACAGGTAATAATAATAATAATAATAATAATAATAATAATAATAATAATAATAATAATAATACACAAATAATCATAATATGAATATAGATAATATGAATACAGATATTAATCATTATATGAATATAGATAGTAATATGAATACAGATAATAATAATAATAATAATAATATGAATACAGCTAATAATAATATGAATACAGATAATAATAATAATAATAATAATAATAATATGATTACAGCTAATAATAATATGAATACAGATAATAATAATAATAATAATAATAATATGAATACAGATAATAATAATATGAATACAGATAATAATAATAATAATAATAATATGAATACAGCTAATAATAATATGAATACAGATAATAATAATAATAATAATAATAATAATAATATGATTACAGCTAATAATAATATGAATACAGATAATAATAATAATAATAATAATAATATGAATACAGCTAATAATAATATGAATACAGATAATAATAATAATAATAATAATAATAATAATAATAATATGAATACAGCTAATAATAATATGAATACAGATAATAATAATAATAATAATAATAATATGATTACAGCTAATAATAATATGAATACAGATAATATAAATACAGATAATAATAATAATGTGAATACAGATAATAATAATAATATGAATACAGATAATAATAATAATAATAATAATATGAATACAGCTAATAATAATATGAATACAGCTAATAATAATAATAATAATAATAATAATAATAATATGATTACAGCTAATAATAATATGAATACAGATAATAATAATAATAATATGAATACAGATAATAATAATAATAATAATATGATTACAGCTAATAATAATATGAATACAGATAATAATATAAATACAGATAATAATGTGAATACAGATAATAATAATAATATGAATACAGATAATAATAATAATAATAATAGTAATATGAATACAGATAATAATAATAATATGAATACAGCTAATAATAATATGAATACAGATAATAATAATAATAATAATAATAATAATATGAATACAGCTAATAATATAAATACATATAATAATAATATGAATACAGATAATAATAGTAATAATATGAATATAGACAATAATATAAATACAGATAATAATAATAATATAAATACAGATAATAATAATAATATAAATACAGATAATAATAATAATATGATTACAGATAGTAATAATAATAATAATATGAATACAGTTAATAATATAAATACAGATAATAATAATAATAATATGAATATAGACAATAATATAAATACAGATAATAATAATAATAATAATAATAATAATAATAATAATACTAATAATAATATGAATACACATTATAATATAAATTCAGATAATAATATGAATACAGATCATAATATGAATACAGATCATAATAATAATATGAATACAGACAATAATATGAATACAGATAATAATATGAATACAGATAATATGAATACAGGTAATAATATCAATACAGATAATAACAGTAATATGAATACAGGTAATAATATCAATACAGATAATAATAATAATATGAATATAGACAATAATATAAATTATTTATTTATAATAATATAAATTATACATTAAAGATAATAACAATAATATGAATATAGACAATAATATAAATACTTCTAATAATAATAATAATAATAATATGAATACACCTAACAATATGAATACAGATAATAATATAAATACAGATAATAATTATAATAATATGAATACAGATAATAATATAAATACAGATAATAATAATAATAATAATATAAATACGGCTAATAACAATAATATGAATATAGATAATATAAATACAGCTAATAATAATATAAATACAGATAATAATAATAATAATAATAATATGAATACAGCTAATATAAATACAGATAATAATAATAATAATAATAATAATAATAATAATAATAATATGAATACAGGTAATAATATAAATACAGATAACAATAATATGAATACAGGTAATAATATATATGTAGAAAATAATAATAATATGAATATAGGCAATAATATAAATACAGATAATAACAATAATATGAATACATATGATAATATAAATACAATAATAATAATAATAATAATATATTGCCTTCCAGTCCAGGTGCATCAGCCGCTGGTCAACGTCCGTGTCCATTACCCGCCGGACGCTTCGGTGCAAGTCCACCGCATCGACAGCCTCAGCTCGGAGGGAGGCGGGCCGGGAAGCCAACAGCATGTGATCCAGCACCCGGCCCCAAAGCCCGCTTACACCCGGCCCCCCACTCAGAAGCCCCTCGGGCGCTGCTTCCAGGAGACCATGCCCAAACAGTCGGTGGGTCGAGGGACTCGTAGGGTACCACCCGGACGTTCAAAATATATTCTGTCGTCGAATGTTTTCATAGCTTGAAAAGCATTGAGTAGCCATAAAGTTTGCAAAGTCAATAAGTGAGGGCATCTACATTGAGGTAGTAAGTGGAGTGTGTGTATGCCACCAGGACATTCAAAATATATTCTGTCATCCATTGAATGTTTTCATGGCTTGAATAGCATTAAGTAGCCATAAAGTTTGCAAAGTCAATCAGTGAGGGCATCTACATTGAGGTAGTAAGTGGAGTGTGTGTGTATATCCCCATGGAAGAATGTCCAGGGTGAGAGAAAGAAGCACGTGTGGA